>CM060897.1:74765384-75379807 GCA_030762935.1 Hymenopus coronatus | reverse complement strand
ACAAAACTCGAGATTTCATCGGAAATATCTGTTTTGAAAACTCCTGAATAAAAAGGACATAAACATCCTTAACTATCTTTGTGTGTGTGTGTGTGTGTGTGTGTGTGAAGAGCATAACTAAAAAACGAAAACTACGTTAAATACAAAACTTGATAATTAACTTTAAGGACGCGACGCGAACATTTTCAAGAAAATGTCCCGATCCTTAACTACCCTTTACGGGTAAACATTTTCAAAAATGGTGGTTTTCTCAAAAATCGCTCCAACAACTTTAGTTTTAATACCGTATATTAAAAGCATTTACATGATAATAAAATGTATATCTTGAATTTTCTGGGAATAGTTTCTGAAGACCACTTTAATGTGATGAATTTTGCTGAATTTTGCATAATTACTAAACTATTAGAGATAGACAAAAATTTACTGCTCAGAATATGTATCTCTAGTTAAAAACACCATTTATGCCTTATACATTTTTCATGGAGTTGACCATTTCCATGATATTCATTGTTATTGTTTTAAAGGAATTTCAACCACATGCAACCAGCTTTTAAAATTTACTGTAGCTTTAGCCTAGTGTACTCCCTTATTTCCATTCTGATTATTAACAATCAACTAAAAAAATAGATTTCTGTTAATGTTTATCTCGATTAGCATAAAGTAAGAATAATTAGTTTTTTAAGAATAAATGATACAGAGGTGTAGAGAAAATCATGTGAATGGAACACAGATTTTTTTTTATCACTACTGGTCAAAGTTTTACCAGCCTTTTGCTTTACCTAACTCGACGAAGACCGAAGAACAAATTCACGATAACTCTCCTCTGTGATGCTAAACAACAACAAATAGAAACTGCTGTAAATAAGAGTCCGGATATCAGATGACTCATACGATTGGCATTCTTGAACTTGTAGCTCTGTTTAACGGCATACTTCAGCGTTAATTAAACTCTTGGGTATGTGTATAGAATATTATAGTACTTCAAGTTACAATCACTATGACATTTAGATTATTAGCATGGGATTACTTTCCTGGGCGCATTGCTACTGTATTGTATCACGGTGCACTTTGCACTGGTCAAATGGCTCCGTTCTGACGCGGATTAACCTAACAGTGAATAAGGTTTATTTTGTGAGCCAGTAAATGGGTCTTTACACGTATAAATGTTTACTACATTACAGTAAAATACGTGCAATGAATTTATTAAATGTAAAAAATGCAATATGGTACAAAAACTTTTAGTGTTTGTAGGATTAATATGTTAGACCTATTATGATGTAAAATTCCATATTAGTTACTGTCTAATATGTGACTGTGATCTTGAAGTACTGTGTCAATAGCAGCTTACGCATAAAATGCGTAGAATTATGAGCTGTTATTGAATAAACTAAAAAGATATGACCATTGACGCATCATGCAGTAAATTAATTGTGTCACGGAATACGCAGTAATTGCACTTTGATGTTGCATTTTTAGAAGCAAGAAAGAGTAACCTAAACTATTTTCGAAATAAAAAAAAGCTTCTTAAAGCGCCCCCTAATATGTTATGAAATCAAAAGGAAATCATAAAAATTGTATTTGATCCATTCACATAACTTTCTCTACCTATTCTGCAACAAACTATTCTTCCTAAAATTTATTCTTCTCTATACTTCTCTCTACTTTTCAGAAAATATGTTTTTATTACTTATTTCCTTGAAAGTAGAAGGCTAATAAGGGAATACATAGGCTAAATAGGTAATCAAATCGTTTAAATTGCTGGTCGCTATATGTTGGAATACCTTAATCTTGGCATGATCAGGATGAAAAAAGTGAATAACGACTACTATTTGAGAAAATGTTAAAACAAGGGTAGCTAGGAAATTATTAGCTCTACAGAATATGATTGACATAATTTAACGAGAGATACGTTTTTTGTGCAGTGATTTGTTTTATTTCTTACGGTTTACCAGTTATGAAAAAGTTATTGAAAATGAAAAGGATTTCAAAGACTATTCTAAATAATTCGACATGCATTTTAATTTCCATGCAAATATTTTAATAGATATATTGTATTTTAATTGGAATTGTTAGAGCCATATTTAGAAAATCGAAAATTTCGAAAAACCTTCCATGTAAAGAGTAGTTTAGGTTGTGGAGTTTTTCTGAAAATCTTTGTATGTCGTCCTTGGAAGATACTAAACATAAATACCAAGTATGATATTTAAGGGACGTTTTGTTCTTGAGTTAAGCTGTCCACAGGCTTAAATACACACGAAACTTCTTCAAAAATACTTCTTTTGAATTTAGGGGTTCTCAAATCATATATTTACGTTTCCCCCACAACTCATTCGACAAATTTCTCCATTATCACCTTTCCTATCATCAAGTTTGCTTACATTTCATATCATGCACCTCCTCATGCTCACGCCTTTCTGCGGACCGACCTCTCACAGGTTCTCCATTCATTGGTATTTGATATATACAGTAAAAAAAGTAGTATATGCTGTAGAGAATGTAATAATTGAGGGAAGTAATTGTTAAAAATGCCAATAACTAGAGAAAGTCGGTGACTGTTACGGATTAAAATTGTTTAAATAAAAATTACCGTGCCAAACTCTTAAGTGGCTTGAGTGCTTTTAAGCCCTGATTGCATTTTGATTTACTTCTTACCGAATGAAACTTCGGAATGCACAGCAAAAACACACTTGGAGGGACGCGACAGAAGTAAACTTTCTCAGTTAATGATGAAGGCAAATAATCTAGTCTGCAAACACGTATATTCTTGAAGGAAAGTCACCAATCTCTTCTTCCTATTGATGTTATTTTCATTAGTACTTTAACTCGACCTTGTGCATCACGCTTCAGCAATTTAAACGTCTGGTATTGGATGCTGAGATGTGTTCACAAGCTGAGAAAAAAAAATATATTAGAAGCCTTTCCAATTTAACTTTGACAAATAAACCTCGGCCTCTACTGGTCGATTACTGGGTCAAACTTCTGGAGGAGCGAGGCGTGATTGCCGCAAGGAACAGGCGTGGCACATCAAAAGTAACCAGCACCTTTCTTCACTTTAAAATGGCAGTGTGTGGTCCACAATCTTAATACGAGGGCCTTTTTCCTGAACCTCTGGTAGACTATAAATAAAAGACAAGTTCATAGAAAACAATTATTTTATTACCAAAAGTTTGTACACTTTCAGATTTGGAAGCTTGTGCTCAAATGTCAATTTATAACACTGATACATAGATTATTTAGTAGCTTCTGCAGGGAAATCGAATACCTGGTAGCTGGAGCTGCCTAGGACATTTCCGGTGGCATAGCGTGAAACTTGTGCTACAATTTAGGGACATATTACGGCAGATCTTTTATCTTATTATTAATTATCATTGATCGATTGTAGGAGCAGTTATTACTCCTCTTTTTGTAGACAGATACATGCTTGCTTTTCGTTTGCAAAAATATAATCTTCCTAAACTACATTCAAGAATGACTTTTTAGTATAGTAAACAAAAACTCTCTCTTTTTCTCCAACAACACTTTATTATTCAAGCTAATTACAGTCACATTCTGTTAACAATAAATGTCTTTCTTCAATGTTGTTGTAACAATTCTGCCATATACATTCTTTTTCATAGTGGTAACGGCCTCAGCCCGCTACGAAATTCCCGTCAAACTCGCGCAACTGTTGCATGTAATACACTTCCAATGAAAACTGAACGCTGAGTAGTGAAATCCCTTTATCAAATTTTTGGGTGGATTGCAAGTCCTGCTCTGCATATGTACTATGTGTAAAGTAGAGAAATTTAAAAAAAAAAAATCTGATGTGCTACACTCACATGACTTTCTCTAGCTGTTCCACAAACTTCTTACATAAGATAATTCTTCTTTCTGCACCTTGCTAATCGAGCTACTCATTAGCACAATGTTCATATTACTTAGTTCCTTATAAGTAGGAAGAAAATAAGGGAATACACTAGGCTAAACCAATAGTGAAATGTTTTAAAAGCTGTCGTTACGCGATTGTCATTACAAATAGCTTCTTTTCTTGGCCGGGAGTAGAACAAAAGAAAAACGGACACTCCCGTCTGAGAAAAGTATAAGTACTTCACAACTGAAACTAATAACAATGAGTACCTCGAAAACGGTAAGCTCCACGAGAAAAATGTATGTGACATAACTTGTGTATTTTAAAAAAATCTACATTTTTTGTATAGTAATTTTTTCTCTATTTCTTACGGTTTACTAATTATACCAAATTAAGCAAAATTCATCCAGAATAAACAGGTCTTCAGAAGCTATTCCCAGAAAATGCAAGATATACATTTTATTTGTCAAGTAAATATCTTTAATATACGATATTTTAATCAAAATAGTTAAGAGCCATTTTTAAGAAAATCAAAATGTTCGAAAAAAGTTCCACGTAAAGGGTAAGTTGGGGTGGCGGGATTTTTCTGAAAATCTTCGTGTCGCATCCATGGAAGATACTAAACTTAAATACCAAGTTTGGTATTTTAGCTACTATTCGTTTTTGAGTTATCGTGTTCACAGACATACGGACACACATACACATACGGACCTTTTTCTGAAAATGCTTTTTATGGATACAGGGGTCCTAAAACATATATTTCCGGTGAAATCTCGATATCAAATTTTTGGGTGGAATACAATACTTCTCTATCCCTATGTACATTGTACATACGGGGCTAGAGACAGTAAAAAACTAAATAAAAAAAAAACTTTTTAGGGAAGATGAAATTTCCTGGTGGTGAGAATTTATAATTATCCAAGTTCTTGGGAATGGCCATGGTATTAGTATTACTCAGATGAGAATTTTAGCCAGCGACGATATGAGTGCGTTTGGAGGAGGGCGCCACTGTTTTGCTGACAATGTGTAAAGTGTTCAGAACGTGCAATCCGAAGGGAGTAAGGGCCAAGACCATTATGGAAATGTATAGCTGCACAATGAAAGTGGTATTGCATGCCTCACCCTTACTAGGAAGTGAAATTTAGAATTGCTTATATTTTCTTTACCTCTACTGTCCGGTTCATTTATATCGTAACTGTTTAGTTCTTCTTCCACCCTCATATCGTGTGCTGAAGAAGGCGTTCGATCCTCATCCCCCAGAGGTCACTCCTAGTGATTGATGACTTTAGGCTCCATTTTCCCATGAGGTGTTTTGATGTGAGCCTGAGTAACCCGAAATAGCTTTATCTACCACGCAAAATGTACATACATAGAAGGTGAAAAGATATTGCGTTCCAACCAAAAATTTGATACGGAGATTTCACCAGAAGTACATGTTTTGAGCAGTACTAAAACCAAAAAAGCATTTTTAGAACAAGGTTGGTACATATGTCTATGAACAGCATTCCTAAAACCGCAAAATAGATTAAACACCAAGACAAAAAAGACTATATATTGCAAACTATCCTTTACATGGAAGTTTTTACGAAGTTTTCGATTTTCTGAAAACTGACTCCTAGCATTTTCGATTAAATTTCCATACTGCTATATATTAAAGTCATTTACATTATAAATGAAATGTATATCTTGAATTTTCTGGGAAGTGCCTTTAAAGTCCTCATTATGGATGACTTTGCCTAATTGGTAAACCGTAAAAACCGTATCAGATAGGCAGAACATTACTCCACAAAACATGTAGGCGTCGTTAAAATGCATTTAGTTAACAATACCCGGGGTATTTTTTCTCATATAAGAAATCCTAATTAGTTTCTCTTTTTTTAGCTCTGGCCATGCAAAGAGAAAAGACTTCCAAATGGTCACATAGCGCCCAGCTTCGGGAAGACTTGACTATCTCTTTAGCCTAGTATATTCCCGTATTTCTCTTGTATATACAAGTAAATATATACTAGGACAATCTTTTATAATGGTTAACTCGAATAGCAGAAATAGAAGAATAAGAGTTATAGGAATAATTACACACAGTTGCTCTACTATATAATATAGCTTATACTAAATTAATATGCAACCTTGTTTATCTGTCTGTAGTCATAAAGACAGTTAGGTAATAATATAGAAATAAATATTCCATAGACTAGGACTGCCTGCAAATATTATTGTTTGCTAGCTTTGATGAGGTTAGGTACGCTTTGTGTGATTTGCAGAGAAAAGGACCTGATGTGTTTATTTCACATGCCTTTCTCTATTTCAAGCAGACTATTCTTGTAAAAGATTACTCTCTTTTCTACATCATGCTAATCAAGATAAACAGTACAAGAAATCTACTTATTGCTTAGTTCCTTAGAAGGAAGGAACTCAAATCTTTTACAAGCTGTCGCTGATTATTGAAATCCGATTGTCTTTCCTTAGCCAAGATTAAAATAAAAGAGATGAAACAGACGACAACTTCCCGTGTGTGTGTGTGTGTGTGTGTGTGTGTGTGTGTGTGTGTGTGTGTGTGTATAAAATCTTAAAGTATTTTAAAATTGAAACCAATGATACGGAATATCCCGGTAGTTACCTCTACAGAAAATAAATAAAGCAAAACCGCATATAATAAATTGTGTCTTTTAACGATTTTTTTAATGTAGTAAGTTTTTGTCCATCTGTTACCAGTTATACTAAAATCATACAGAACGCAGACGACTTCAAATGCTGTTCACAATAAATCAGGATGTATATTTTATATGCCATGTAAATATATTTAATAGTGTACGGCATATTATTCAAAATCGTTAGAGCCATTTTTAGAATATCGAAAACTTCGAGCAATGTTCCATGTAAAGGGCAGTTTGAGGTAGGGGAATTTTCCTGAAAATCTGCATCCTTTTAAGATACTCGTAGCGAACATACAGATATATCAAGTTTGGTACTTAAGCGATTTCGTTTTTCAGTTTTGCTCTCCACAGGCGCACACCTTCTTATATTTTTTTTTGGATTCATGGGTCCTCAAATCGTGTATTTACGGTGAAATCTCGGTATCGAATTTTGGGGTGGAATACAATACTTTTTCTACCGGCTTCTTACGTACATCGTACATCGTTCATAGTGCTAGAGTATTGAAAAATAATCACTTAATGGTGGCCAGTCTTGTTCTTTTGGTATCTATCCTCTCCGTTTGGAGGATTGCCTCCCCCCAGGACTTAAATCCCAGCGCCTAGGATCAGAGATATGCTGAGGAGCAGACGGACTCTGGATCACAGAGAGGATGGGTGATCAGCCCGATGTTTGGTATGAGAGTATTGAACATGGTATGAAATGACGCTGAAAGGAGGAAAGGAAAGGTGACTATTAAGCAGGTGGCGGAATGACTGGCGGAAGATACCCCAGAAACCCAGACGCCGCTTTGTCCACCATAATTCTTACATTCGGACCTCTGGGATCAAACCCAGACAGTCTTGTTGAGAAGCGAGCTGTCTAACCACTCGGCCATGGAATTAGTCTGATGCGAGGAGCGTTCAATATGTCCTTAGAAAAATATAGAAAAACAAATTATTTTTGGTAGTTTTTTTTTTTTTATTTTTCAACATAATCTCACTTTTCCCAGCGTTTTTCCAACTGGGAGATGACCTTTTCGTTAGACATGAATCGCAGTCCGCCGAGCCACTTTTTCAAGTTTGGGAAAGAAAAAAAAAAAGAGGTCAGTGGGGCCAAATCTGGTGAATACTATAATGTTCGTCATTGAAACTGCGCAGGTTTCACCCTTGCATTGTTTTGATGGAAAAGAATCCTTTTTTTTATTGCCAGGTGAGAGCATTTTTTTCTTAATTTATCCGCTCAACGGTTGCAATAACGATGCGTAATACTCTCCATTTATCGTTGTTCCTTTTTGCAACTAATCAATTAAGGTAATTCTGCGCGCATCCTAAAAAACCAAGGTCATCACCTTGTCTGTAGATTTTACCACCTTTACCTTCTTCGGTTCCGGTTTGGCTTTAAAACCCCGCTGTTTTTACTGTACTTTTGTCTCTGGAGTGTAGTAGTGTGTCCAGGTTTCAGCCACAGTTAAGTATCAACGTAGAAACTTATCAGAATTGCGACGGAAAAGTTCCAAACCAGCTTCCGAATCGATCACGGTTGCGTTTATTCTCCATTGAAAGCAAACGTGGCACCCATCGTGGTAAAACCTTTACCAGGCCTAATTTTTGTGCAAAATTAAGAACACTACGCCTGCGGCCTCTACTATTTTGCGAACTTTGATTCGTCGATAACTTAAAAACCTATCTTGGATTTTGTCAACCATCTCAGAAGAAATCACTTCTACTGGACGTTCGGAACGATATTCATTATTTGTGGATGTACGACTACGTTTGAATTTATCCAATTGTAAATTGTTGCAAACGCAGGAGCAGATGTGCCACGAAGTTCATCCAACTCAGATTTTATCTCTTTCGGTGTTAATCCATTTAAATAGAAGTGTTTAATCACCGCACGAAATTTCATTTTTCTAAAGAAACACAACATTGTTGATTAAATCGCCTATAGCAACGAAACCACGTGATGGATTTAGCTGGAACTCTTACTGACATCTAGTAAGAGTTAGTGGTTATTAAAACAAACTTTTTTCGATGCTTCTAATGTAATTTCTTGGATTTTCTAAGGACTTATTGAACGTCCTAGTATGTTTATCGTGACGCAATTCATTGTTCCACAAATTTTCCGAAGAACTATTATTCGGTGCCTCACTTCGTAGAACGAACCTCACTAGCACCGTCAAGAGCAATCTCAGAATTATCCCACTGGGAATCACAGCTCACGTTTGAGGAGATTATTTCTTCTCGGAGGTTACAAACTAAATGGTACATCAACTTTTGTTGGATCGATCAAGCAAGTATAAGAATTCTTTGCACCCACCAATTTCGTGGCAAATTATTTCGTAAAAAATCTTGTGTGTTCCATTTACTTGACTTTCTCTACCTGTTCCACAAACAACTTTTATTACAAAGCATTATTCTTTTATCTATATCATGGTCATCAAGATAAACATCAGAAATAGTCTTATTACTTGCTTCTTTGTAAGTTGAAGGGAAATAAGGGAATGCTCTAGAGCGACTAAAGCGTTTTCAAATCTTTTAACAGCCGGTCGCTATGTAAACAATTGAAATTTTGTTCTATATACTTGCTAGGCATAAACAAAATTGAGACGAAAAGAAAGATGTCTTCCAAGTCGAGAAAAGTTTAAATACCTTAAAACTGAAACCAATAACTCTAATGTCTCGAAAGCTCAGTTTAATTATACTAAGAAAATGTACCTATATAACATAAATGTTGCGTTTTAACGGGATTTACATTTTTGCGTACCAGTTATTCAAAAGTTATACAAAAATCATTTAGAATGAAGAGGTCTTCAGATGCTATTCCCAGAAAATTCAAGATATACAGTTTGTCATGACAATCCTTAGAACCATTTTTGAGAAAATCTAAGGTTTGGAAAATTGTTCATGTAAAGCCTAATTAGAGGTGACTGAATTGTATTGGAAAATCTTCTTGTCGCTTTCTTGGAAGAAACTTAAATACCAAGTTTGTTATATGAACAAATTTTGTTTTTGAGCTATGCTGTTCCCCAGACACACACTCATATGGATATGTTTCTAAAAGTGCTATTTTTAAACTCATGGGGTCACAAAACATGTATTTCCGGTAATATCTCGGTATCGAATTGTTGGGTGGGATACAATATCTTCTCTATCCACCATGTATACACACCGGTTAGAGAAAGTAAAAATGCAAATCTCGTTAAAGCACATCTAGTTTGTTTGTTAACAATTTCCGAGGTATTCTTTGTTATTGGCTTCAATTTAAAATACTTATACTTTTCTCAAACGGGAATTCCTTGTTGGTTTTCTTTTTGTATTCAGTGGAGCGATTACTCTGACGGTTGACATGCCCCAGTTTGTCAATACAGGATTTTTGAGAATGCGTTCTGAGGTCGTGACTGGTTCAGGGTTGCATGAATCTTCTGATCTCAGGGCTGGTATACAACGTCACTGGTTGCTTCAATTTTTGTTTCCTAACCTTTATTTTTCCGTCACCTTCTCGTATTAATTACGCTCATCACACACACACACACACACACACACACACACACACACACACACATTTGTATTACACGCGTAATTTGTTACTAATTTAGTAAAAATGCTTCACTAGGTCATTTTGCCGATTCGACTTAATATTTCATCCCTAGAGTTAGTGAAATCACTGCTTCGTGCTCGACACTCCAACGAGGAGCGTAAAGACGGACCTTCCGACTGAAGTGGATTGGCGGACTTTTCGACTATAAGTGATTTTTCAAAATTACAGCCTCTGTTGAGATCTGGTTTTGTCTTTTGGGATTGTCTTATCGTTTCCCATTGGTCATTTCCTTATTTTCGTTAAGAAAATCAATGCTTCCATTCGTAGGAACATAATATCTGTCTCTTATAAGTAACAGTAAATGTCCCGACACCTTTCCATGATGGCTGACTAATGCTATTGATGCCCCCTTTTGTTTGCCTCATGGGCTGGAAGCGGTGTGAAAACCCTTAATGGTATGCCTTCCCTTCGCTGCTAAACTGGTCTTTCGGAGCAGTTTTATTTTCTGCTCTTGCTTAATATTGTTATGGCTATCATTTTTATTATTGCCCTTGTTACAAAATTAATTTTTATTTCAACTTATACAAGGCAAATGTGAACTTACAAGGTCATTAAATAGCGACCAGCTACAGACTACAGTATCGCTTAAGCCTACTATATTCCTCTATTACCATTATAACTACACGGCAACGTGCAATAAGAAAATTCCTGTAACTTTAACTCGATTAACACCAATCAGAAGAATAAGCATTTGTAATAATAGTTTGTACAGAGGTGAGAAGAAAAATTCATGCGTGTGCAATATTTCTTTCATTATTTACCTCATAGTCAAATAAACAGTTTTTGGTAATTACATTAGAAACGCATCTTAGATAACACGGCTGTGAAATTTTGACAATCCGCCATATATAAGATATATTTAATGAATAAGTTTTTATCGTCACGTTTACTTTTCTGATGAAAATGCTCTACACGATGCATTTTAAAATATCCATATTCGAAATTCAATTTACGCCATGAATGAATGTAATACAAATATATTACAACTGTGGTCATAAACTTAACTATTTGAAGTTTGGTAATAGTAAAATATAGTACATTATAGTGGTATCAAACTGTGGTTATAACAATTAAATCGCATTATTCAAAACACAACATTTGTGATATCTCCATTGCTTTTCTGCATCCTTCGGTGGTGTTAAAGATGGAATACAGATCACTCTTGAGGTTTAAGTTCCTTCTGTCGTTGAGTAAAGCAGGGCACTCGAGGATAAGGTGAGATGTTGATACGACTTCTCGAGCTGAACATTTCGGGCAAGGATTCTTGGTTGTTTTCTTCATCAGATAACCATGGCTGAGGTTGAAGTGGCCGATGCGCAACCTGGTAAGTAGGACTTTTTGTTTTCTTCGGAATTTAAAGTGTGATATTGCCGGATCTGTAATAGATTTCCCAACCATTTGCAGTTTTGAGGGTGTTGATTTCCGCTGTTTGTCCCAGTGGTCGGCGATATAGCGTTTAAACATCTTTTTTACATCCTGAAGTGTACCACTTAATTCAGCTTCAATTTATTGCAGCCTCGTAGCATATTTAGCTGCCACATCTGCCTTTTCATTTCCGGTAATGCCTTTATGTGATGGAAGCCAAATGAATGAAATTTGGTAAATAGATTTATCAATACATTTTATATTAACTCTTAATTATTGGAGAAGTATTATTTTGTCTTTACAAAGCTCTTGATTTATCAAAAGCTAATAATTTGTTTCTCAATTTTGAAGTATTATTTAGATAAGTATAGGGATTTTTTTCTTTTGAGAGGCATATTAAAATAAACTACTAAACAATTGCATCTTGTCGAGCACTTTGATTATGGAAAAATTATAAAAACAAGCTTGTGAGAAAGCAAGTTTTAAGTTGAGCATGCGTATTGTGGGCTTACAACTTAGAAAAAAAAATATTGGGAGAGGAAGTTACGGACTGTTTCTCCCACTCTTGCCTCTCCTTCCCTTCTACCCACCTATCTTTTCGTTTTTGTGGCCAGGCTGACATTTACTCATCAGTAGAAAGAGAATTTATATGAACCAAAATGTACAAAATATGCGTGCAGTATTCATAAAGAAAATATTTACTTAAATATGCACTAATAAATTTATATTGCACTTAAATTTAGTTACCGTCTCTTAGGTTTCCTTGCAAGGTTGTTTACCAATTTTGTAAACTTAATTTAATCTTGTCCCTCACTGCAGATATTTCCAAGTATTATGATAACTTTACATAAGGAAGCAATGTACTCTGTGTTCAGTAACGCCAACGTTATTTCTAAAAAACATTTACCTAGAAGATAATCATCTTCTATAAATAGAATACCTTCTTGGATTTAAAATTTCAGGTACTGTGAATGTAAACGCCGGTGCGAAATATATCAGAATGTAAAATAAAATTTTATGTACCTCTTTTGAAATGAAAAGATATGCTCGTAATTCTTGAATATAACGCATCAAAAATATTTATATGCAAATCCGTGGTCTAATCATATGGTATCTTTACTGTAGGGGAAACGTGCTCATTGTTTATGCCCGCGCGCCTAATGGAGAAAGAAGGTACTTAGTGGAGGCAAATGTTCTACCTACTCTTAGGCGCGCCTGTGCAGAACAACATTCTTTCCTTGTTTATGCACCAAGCATGCGCCTGCTTCAGTTAATAGGTGGTTCAAATGCGCCGAGTAGAAAAACGCTGCGCAGTGACCGAGTGGTTACACTACTCGCCTCTCACCTAGACGGGCCGGGTTCGATACCAAGCGAACGTATGTGACATTTGTGGTGGATAAAGCGGTTTAGAGACAGACTTTCTCCGGGTTCTACGTTTTCCCCTATCGTATTCCACCGATGTTACGTCTTCATTTCATATAATCAGTGCCACCGCCTGCGTTGCCATGGTAGTAAAAGCGTGTGTCAAACACTATAAAAAGTAGAAAAAACTAATGTTTATATACAATTTAGATTTAATATTATTTTATTACGTAAAATATTTTATTTTATTTTTGTCCAATTTCAGATATGTGTTCACCTTAAAATTTTTCTCTAATTGTAAAGAACGAAACCCTCTGAAATTAATTCTGTCGAAGTCAATGCCATATAATATACCTATATCCCACTGAAAATTGTGAAAAACAAAAGTTATCAGTGAATATTTTGGGGAATTATCAATGTTAGAAAAACTATTACTCTGCTGTGAATTTATATGTACTTCTTACCACATTCTTTCACAACTCTTATCGTTTTGCAAACATATGAAATACAATGATGGGACTTAGAAAAGTGTACCAAACGCATTTAAAGGCGTGTGTATAACTTGAAGTTACTGCGTAGGGGAATTCAGAGGCCCTGTTTAGTGGAATCACGTCGGAACGCGCTCTCCCGCCAACATCAAATAACGAGGTAGGATTAACAATTTTGTCGATTCGAAGCAATGTCAAAAGATGTTGCCTTAAAGCGTTCTATCAATATTTATTTTCTTGTATTCAGCGACTACTTCAGTGTTACTGTGAATGTTATTTTGTCATTAGTAACAAGGCTAAATAACGTAAAAACAGCACATTCCTTTCGTTCTAAAGACGGGCAGGGAAATATGCTTTTATGGTATCACCTTTACAGAGGGGTGAAACTGATTAGAACTAAAGTTTTGGTTATTTACTGGCTGAGTTTAGTCTCTCAAAAATATTGAAAAAGTGGAAATGGAGTTTTATTTATGGACGCTCTTTAATTACAGTGGTTCTCAGCATCCCATTCGATATTGGACGTGAAATATCATTTAATTTTGCTCAGAGGCCTCTGTCAGGCTTGGGGTCTTTTACGTGCCGTAAATCTACGGTAGGGGATCAATGGGAAGCCTTGATAAGGATTTTTACATCCGAAAAAATCCATTGTCCTCCATCAAGTTTGAATCCGCGACCTTAGGTACATGGTCACCATATACACTACAGAGGATGACTCAAATACATTGAATATTCTATAGTGCGATAAATGCTCATATAAACTTCCATCTAACAGAATTATATCACTGATTATATGAAAGATTATAATTGAACTACAAAGCCAAATATTTGTCTTATGCTAACAGCTATGTGCACTTTTCTTTTTCTTCAAAGAAGTGTTGAAATGTTGATCTAAAATTACCAAAAAGACATCTTAGATGCCGGTTTCCAGTCATACTTATCCTCAGCATTATCTATTAAAACTCAAGACCATATCTGAAAATTAAATAATAGTGTTTACTTTCTCTACTGCATATAGATACTTCAGGAAGTACTGCATGCCACCCAAAAATTCGATACCGAAATTTCACTGAAATGCGTGTTTTGAGACTCCCTGAAACTAAAAACAAAACATATTTTTACTTTTCTACCGCAAACAATCTATACAAAATAGGAGAGATGATTTGTTTACCACCCAAAAATTGTACCACCCAAAAGATTTCGCTTGAAAGTATGTTTTGGGGTCCCTAAATTTAAAACAAAATCAGAAAAGACCCGCCCCCTGTCTCTGTGTCTAACTGTGAAAGGTGTAATTCTAAAACGAAGTCAGTTAAATACCAAAATTGGTATTTATGTTCAGTATCACCCAAGAATGCGACACGAAGATTTTCAAGAAAATCTCTCTTCCCCATACTAATCTTTACATGGACAATTTTTTCAAAGCTTGTTTACCTTAAAAATAGCTATGAAGTACATATATTGATTTAAATATCACGTATATAAGATATTTTCATGACAAATTAAATAAAAATCTTGAATTTTCTAGAAATACCCTCTGAATTTCTCTCATTCTTGATAACTTTTGTATAACTGGTAAACCGTTAGAGATAGACACCTTACTGCATAAAAATGTACGTTAGAGATAGACACCTTACTGCATAAAAATGTAGATTTAGTCAAAACACACTTTGTCAAATTTACTTTTTGTGGAACTAGCAATTCAGAATAAAGAGGTCTTCAGAGACTATTCCCAGAAAATTCAATATTTACATTTTATTTGTCGTGTAAATATGCTTAATATACGGTATTTTAATCAAAATTTTATAGCCATTTTGAGAAAAACAAAACTCAAAAAATGTCCCAAGTAAAGGGTAGTTTGGGCTGGAGAGATTTTCTTGAAAATCTTCGTGTCGCATTCTTGGAGGATACTAAACATAAATACCAGGTTTGGTATTTAATAGTCTTTTCGTTGTTGAGTTATCGTGTTCAGACATACATACACACATCTTTTCTAAAACTGCTTTTTTGATACAGGGGTCCTTAAAACGTATTTCCATGAAATTTCGATATCGAATTTTTGGGTGGAATGCAATAACTTCTCTGCATATATGCTATGCACTAAGCAGAAGAAGTAAAAACATTGAAGATGACACTGCAATTTAATACATTCTAGAAGTTCTTCAATCCAGCTGAATGGTTGATGGAACACTAGTTCACTTTCTTGAATCCCGAAAACTTCTAGAGCATTCCATTTTAAAGTTTGCTGCTGTTGGTGTTTGTCCAGTCAATATTTCTTAATATGTAATTATTATCATAATGTTAATAGAGGCATTCATTGATAATTATGATTCAGAGGGTGTGTATGTCTAGCACGTGTTACGGGAGGGAACTCCGATGTTACCTCCATTCACCATAATTAATGATTCATGGAACACAACATCCATCTCGTAGCATCTGTCACGGCAGTAAACCGGGGCACGCAAGCTCTGTCAATAGTTGTTTCGATCAATTATCAATGGCGTTTAAGTATTTAAGATGTAGGTAAATTTCATATCTATCATGGGTAGCAGCCACTTTTGGTTTTTACTTTCTCTACCATCTATTATGTAATTAGTAGGTAGAGAAAACAAACAACCAGAGATCTAGCTAACCAGAGCAGTGATAGACTGTAAATAACCCTTCCTTGGTAAGAATTTAAATATCAAAAAGGAGGAATTGTAACAGTTTCATAATTATCTAAATATTTTTTTTGGTAAAGCATATTAGTTAAAGTATTAACAATTGTAGAAGGATATATTACATTGTTATTTTAATATATTTAAATACTTTTGAGTAATTATTTTAAGCTAAGAAACGTGTTACCAAAAGGAGTGGCATGAGAAACTTTTTAAGGCAATAATTTAATTTGTAGTTAATTATGTTCCATAATTTAGATATACCATGCATAATAACTTGTGTTATTTCATTATGAAGTTAAACATGTTATGATTTTATGTACATCGTAGGTAGAGAAAGTAATAAACCATTGCATTCCACTCAAAAGCTCGATACTGAGATATGTTTTAGGAACCCTGAACTGCACTAAGAAAGTACGGAGACTCTAGATGAGTGGACTACTTTTCGAATTTGAGCCTACTCTCGAGTAACCTCTTTTTTATGTAGTGGGATCTTCCTCTTTATAAGAGACAAAATATTTGTAAAATGGCGAATAAGATAGACTTATGCACATTGGTTCCTTAAGTATCAGCTCCTAATTAAAAAACAACCTAGCATTGCTGGGTTTTTGTAATTATCATATATAATATAACCTGCTGCTCGCGAATTTATATAGAGAAAAGTTGTAGCTCAATTCATATTTAATAAGACTATTTCGAGACTAAAATAACAGTGATTAGTCTATATGGACATAAAGAATAATATTCCTAAAATCCCATTTGTCTTGATGTATATTTGCACCGAAAGCGCTGCAACTTGATGTCCATATCTTAAATTTCAGATCTCTTTGTATTTCTATATTATATTATTATATTACTACATTCAATTATTTTGGCTAAGTAAAACATGATTGCCATTAATATATTTATTGGAACTTCCGCCATTGTATACTGGAATATCACTGCACACTCATATTCAGAGAGAAAATAAATGCACGTGGGTGCGATAAATTTAGAAAACAATCGCACGTGGGTGTGATAAAAAGACGATTAAATGCAGAGATAAAGAGTTCCGATTGGTTGGAATTTTACGCGATAATGTACTGGATTGGCCACTTTCTGCGATCACGTGTCATGAACGAAATAGTCATTTTGATAGTATGGGAATTAAGATATTTAAGGCGAAATATTTATAGAGGTTAACAAATTATTAACTTGGTATAATTGAGCAGTTATTACTCATTAGCAGGGGTAGGAATTCTTAAGCAGTTGGCTTCAAGTTATCTCCACTCATACCTTTGCACTATAAAGAGTGTAAAACATTAGAGGGTGAGGTTCATAAACAGGCAGATAAAAACCGGTCCGAGTGCTGTCTGCAAATGTCAAATAACTGATGTGCTTATTATCTTATTATGATAGGTTGTAAAAAAATCTGATGTGTTCCATTCGCATGACTTTCTCTACTTCAATGCAACAAATTATTGTTAATAAGCTTATTCTTCTATTTATTTCAAGCTAATCGAGAACAAATTAGCAGAAATAGTCTTATTACTTGCTTCCTTGTAAGTAAAAGCGAAATATGGGAGTATCATAGGTTAAAGTGAAGTCAAAAGCTGGTTACTAGGTGACTGAAGTTCCTTTGTTTGTATGGGCACGAATTGACAAATTCCTGTATGAGAAAAGTATAAGTTTTTCAAAGTTGAAACCAAAAACAAGGATTATAAAAAAAAAAAAAGATCAACTCCTTGAAAAAAAATCATATAACATAAATTGTGTGCTCTACATTTTTTGTGTGATAAGTTTTTGTCCACTTCTTACGGTTTAGCAGTTATGCAAAATTCCTTTAATTATCTTTAATATACGATACTTTAATCAAAATCGTTAGAGCCATTTTGAGAAAATCAAAATTTTCTAAAAAAGTTCCATGTAAAGGGTAGTTGGAGGTGGGGGGATTTTCTTGCAATTCTTCGTGTCGCATCCTTGGAAGATACCAAACTTAAATACCAAGTTTGGCATTTAACGGTCTTTTCGTTTTTGAGCTATGCTGTCCACAGGCACACACATACACACACGCACACACGGACCTTTTTCCAAAAGTGCTTTTTTGGATTCAGGGGGACCCAAAACGTGTATTTCCGGTGAAATCTCGGTATCGAATTTTATGTTGGAATACAGTACCTTCTCTATACACTATGTATATAGTACGTGTAGAGAAAGTAATAGTTTGTGATTTTACAATCACATCTTTCACTCCCGACAGGCGTTTCAAAAGTATCCCTTGTTATTTCACTGCTCATACAAAAATAGCTTATGTGTTTCACTCGGATGCCTCTAAAGAACTATAGATTATTTTATTTAACTGTTGCAAGCGCTGATTTTCCATTTATTCATGCTAATCTGAATAAACTTTCTAAATAACTTTCATTACATTTTTCGTTGTCTGTCGAAGGGGGATTCAGGAGACTGAAGAGATAGACAAATCTTTAAATATCTGAAGAGTTCCTTTCGCATGACTTTCTCTTGCTATACTAAAACAGATTGTTCTTAAAAAAAAACTGACCCTTCGTGCTACTATGTGATAATCAAGATAAACAGCAGAAATTGTAATAATTACTTTCTAAATAGAAGGGAAAAAGAGTACACTAGGTTAAGCGACAATAAAATCTTTTAAAAGCCGGTTGATATGTGAAACTCGTTTCTTTACAGGACCAGGAGTTTACAAAGTTCCATATGAGGAAAGTTATGTATTTTAAAACTGAAACCAATAACAAGGAATACCTAAGAAATGATCAACTCCACGAAAAAATGTGTTGCTGTTTTAAGGAATTTACATTTTTTGTGTAGTAAGCTTTTGTCTATCACGGTTTACCAGCTATGCAAAATTCAGCAAAATTCATTCAGAATGAAGAGATATTTAGAGGCTTTCCCCAAAACTTCAAAATATATGTATATTTTATTTATATGTAAATATCTTTAATTATTTCGATTAAAATGCGGTATATTAGAGCCATTATTGGAAAAATAAAACTGTTCGAACTTTGTAATGTAAAGCGTAGTTTCAGTAGGGATGTTTTCCTAAAAAAATTCGTGTCGCATCCTTGAGAGATACTAAACATAAATATCAAGTTTGGTATTTTACCGACTTTATCGTTTTTGAGTTATCATGTACACACTGACACACATATACACACGGACCTTTTTCTAAAATGCTTTTTTTTCGGATACAAGGTATCCTAAAACGTGTATTTCCGGAGAAATACATTACATACTATACCATGTAGTAAGTAGAAAAAGTAATAAATTCTTCAAAGTGTAAGAGTAATATTATTCAATTTATTTTATATATTTATATTTTGCTTCGCTGTGAGCGAGTCATTAGAACGCTTATCCTTCATGGGGGCAACCTGGGTTTGATCCCAGGTTTCCGTATATGGGATTTATGCTGGATAAAGCGACGTCTGATTTCCACCACCATTCGTTCCACAAAATGCTCCTCCATCACCACTTTTCCTTTCATCCATTTTGCCTTCATTCCATGTCATATTGCTCACTCTAATATCTGGCTGGTAGGTGGCGATCCCCCGTTCCGGGTCCTTCAATCTGGGTCAGTGTTCGTCTGCTCCTCAACCAGCTTGTGATTCTAAGCAACCGTGTGTAAATCCAAGCGGTGAAAGTTTAAAGAAAAAAAATGTAACCACAATCGTTGAAAAGTTTTTGAGAAGATAAAAAAATGAGGAGTAATTTTCCTTCTAAAGAATGGTTTAGGATTTTCTTAACAGTCTTCGTATGTCCATCTTGGAAATGTTAAACTTAAATACATGTTGTATTTCTCCTAATTTATTGTTTTGGTTGTGTTGTCTACAGACAGCAGACAATGCACACAGAGAGGAAAATATACTCAGAGGATTTTGCAATAGTTATTTATGTAACTAGTGTATAATTTGGCAACGTTGATACGAGTGTTACAAGGAGGTCATACACGTATTGGCCGCCCCGTGGCAGAGTGGTTAGACCTAGATGGCCGGGGTTCGACCCTAAGCGACCGCATGTGAGATTTGTGGTGGACAAAGCGGCGCTGGGGCGGGTTTTCTCCAGGTTCTCCGGTTTCCCCCGCCATTGCATTTCACCGGTGCTCCATCATTCATATATCATCAGCGTCACCACCTGCGGGGCCATGAGTAGTTAAAGCGGGTGTTAAACACTACAAAAAAAAATACACGTAAAAATAACTAACAAATTTCCTAAATGAAAAATTATAATGTATCAGATCGCAGATGTATGACGTAGTATACGTCGCCCTCCGTGGTGTAATAGCTACCAATTTAAAATGGGACGCTGAGAACCACAGTAGTTAAAGAGCGTCCATAAATAACACGCTATTTACATTTTGACGTAATATGGTTGCTAAGCATATTTTTCATTTGCTTCAACATTTGTAGAGGAGTAAAGTTTGTAACTTAACGTCCTTTAACGTGGTTGGTCATATCGGACGATGATTTAAATTAATGAAATGATGCTCAAATGATTTCGGGGACCATGAGGCTTAAAGTTACTCAGCATTCGTCTTCTCAAGATAAAGGTAAACCCCGAAAGAATCTCATCCCGGTAACACATCCTGAGCGAGACTTGAACTGGCGATCTGTTAACGTGAGGCAGACACGCTACCCAGGCAGACTATAAATCCATTGAAAATATAGATTTACTTTGCTTTACAATTTGAACGAGGCCAAGAGTGCTGGAGCTTAGTAATTCCAGGAAAACCAAAAAGGTGTTTACGAAAAAGATTATGAAGAATTTGGTGGAAGAAGAAAGGAAGAATGCGCTAGTTTGACTAATGAAATCATTGGAGAATACTATATTGTGGCAGTGATGACGTCATTACTGTCTTCTTACTACTGATGCCTAATTTCCCACAATTTATGCCGTCATAATCAGTCGATTTATGGTACAATTGCATAAAAGTGTGTTTTCGGTAAAAAAAAAATGAAATTTTGCTCATTGTAATACTTCTACTATTATAAGCAGACCGTAGCTTCAAGATAAAATGAATTATAAAGTATTTAGCATAAGAATATCACGAATGTTTTCATCTTGTCTATATATAATTCACGACCGGAGCGAAGCGATGAGCTGTATTTGATAAGACTATCCAGCAAAATAGACTATTAATAATTTATAATATATAGGAAGGGAGATTTTATCAGGTTATGGTTGTAATACTAGCTTTAGTTCTCAAATGGTACATGATGCATTCGGCCATGTTTATTTACCGAATGTTTTTTTACTTTCTCTACACGTACTATGTACAGCGTATAGAGAAGTCATTGTATTCTACCCAAAAGTTCGATACCGAGTTTTGGGTCCCCCTGAATCAAAAAAAAAAAAAAAAAAAAAAAACATTTTTACAAAAAGGTCTGTGTGTGTCTGTGAACAGCATAGCTCAAAAACGAAAAGACCTTTAAATACAAAACTTGGTATTTAAGTTTGGTATCTTCCAAAGATGCGACACGAAGATTTTCAAGAAAAATCCCCCCACACCAACTTCCCTTTACATGGGGCATTTTTCGAAAATTTTGATTTTCTTAAAAATGGCTCTAATGATTTTGATTAAAATGTCAAATATTAAAGATATTTATCTGACAAATAAAATGTATATCTTGAATTTTCTGGGAACAGCCTCTGAAAACTACTTTATTCTGAATCAATTTGGACAAACCGTGTCACTCATGAAATGTAGAGCACGTTAAAACACACAATTTATGTTATATACATTTGTTCGTGCAGTTGATTGTTTTTGAGTTATTCCTTTGTTTTTTATTTCACCTTTAAGAAGCATACTTTTCTCATACAGGAATTTGTGAACTCCTGTCCATACAAACAAAGGAGCCTCAGTCACATAGCAACCAGATTTTGACAATCACTTTAACCTATGATACTCCCTTATTTCGCTTCTACTTACAAGGAAGCATGTAATAAGACTGTTTCTGTAATTATTCTCGATTAGCATGAAGTAAATAGAAGCATAAGCATTTTAACCATAATTTGTTGCAGATATGTAGAGAAAGTCATGTGAATGGAACACATCAGATTTTTTTTTCATTTCTTTCTTCACTGTCTCCTGAATTGTGATATGGCCACCGTGCCTACACCCAAATGGTTTGTTTTATTTCTTGTCCGCAATATCACGGCTGACTGGATAGTCATATTTTTACCAGTAACCAAGACAGGAAATTAAACAAACGAACGTTAGGTGCGACAAGATTTCAAAGAAATGAACACCAGCTGCGACAATATCGCTTCAGTCAGATGACCGCGATTGGTTGAAATTACATAATCTCAATAGTTGAGCTAAATTGTCAATATAATTAAAATGCCAAATGCACTATTTATGAGAAATGAAAACAAAAGCATAATATCGATAGGTAGAGTCAAACTGAAAAATGTAATGCCATAGCCGAGATTTGAACCACGTATCTCCCGGTTTTTAAGCCGGTAGCTCTACTACTGAGCTACCATGGCAACATGCCGGCATAGCATTGAATTTCTCAACTGACTCGCATGTTTTCCAGTTAACCACAAGACGACCTCAAATTATTTTTGAGATGACAGCCCAATGGCGACTTGCAATGTTGTAAGTATTTTAAGTCCCAGAATTCATAGTACAGCCAACTATTATGGTCAATTATTAGAGTAACCGGCTAGAGACCGGGAGATCCGTAGTTCAAATCCCGGCTATGGCATTGAATTTTTCAGTCTGATTCTACCTACACTTATCCTACACTCGGTTTCTGTGAGAAAACAATTAAATTTTATATATATATATATATAAAATATGTTGTCTATCCTGCCTGAAAAAAGTCTGATGTGTACCATTCACATGACTTTCTCTACATCTCTGTAACTAATTATTGTTAAAAAGCTTATGCCTCTATTTATCTCATGCTACTCGAGAACATATTAGCAGAAATAGTCTTATTACTTGTTTCCTTGTAAGTAGAATCTAAATAAGGCAGTGTCACAGGTTAAAGTGATAGTCAAAAGCTGGTTGCTATGTTACAAGTTCCTTTGTTATATGGACAGGAGTTGACAAATTCCTATATGAGAAAAGTATGTTTTTCATAGCTGAAACCAAAAACAATGAATGTCTCAAAAACGATCAACTCCACGAAAAAAATGTATATAACATAAATTGTGTGTTTTAACGTGCTCTAAATTTCTTGTGTAGTACGTTTTTATCTAAGTTTACGGTTTAGCAGTTATGCAAAATTCCGTAAAATTTGTCCAGAATAAAGTAGTCTTCAGAGGCTATTACCAGAAAATTCAAGATATACATTTTGTTTGTCAGGTAAATATCTTTAATATTTGATATTTTAATCAAAGTCGTTAAAGCCATTTTTGCGAAAATCAAAATTTTCGAAAAAAATCCATGAAAAGGGTAAGATGGGGAGGGGGGGATTTTTCTCAAAACATTCATGTCGCATGCCTGGAAGATACTAAACTTAAATACCAAGTTTAGTATGTTACCGACTTTTCGTTTTTGAGTTATCGTTCATAGGCGCGCGCGCGCACACACACACACACACACACACACACACACACACGCGGACCTTTTTGTGAAAATGCTTTTTTTTGATATAAGGGACCCTAAAACATATATTTCCGGTGAAATCTCGGTATCGAATTTTTGGGTGGAGTGCAATACCTTCTCTGTACACTATGCACATAGTGCGTGTAGAGAAAGTAATAAAAAACAGATTAATAATGTTTTATTCTTCAATATGACTTTTAAAAGTAATTATACTAAAGCGGTATATTTACTAATTAAATCCCAGACCAATATCTCTGTAGAATTTAAGCGTTTTAATTTCTGGAGCGCAGCAGTTCTCCGGTGGAATTTGACGAGAGAAAAATGCATAATACGACAAAGCAAGCGTTTTTATAATAGGATCATCTGATTTATTACAGACACACCGTAGCCTTAGGATAGCGACACACAATGAAGAACAGAAGCGATAAGAATGACAAAAAATGAATGCTTTTTTGTGGAAGGAGGCATCCGTCACCGAAGGGCATTTTCTTTGTTACCAGATGAGACAGTGTTTTGCATAAAGCGCTGCCCTGATTTTCAACTCAATACTAATAGAGGCGGTATTGTTCCAGAATTGAGTAGAACCAGGAAGTGTGTCACTTGTCTAGACGTTCTATAAACCCAGTAACATGTATATTTATAGTTTTAAAGTAATACACCTATGAAACTGACCAAAAATTGTAAAATTTAAAAAATTGTGGTTTTATAATAAAATCGTATGAAATCGAAAACTTAAGAAAATATATAATTTCTAGAAAAGATATTGCGCTCCATCTAAAAATTCCATACCGATATTTCAGCATGAATACATGTTTTAGGGTCCCCTATATCCAAAAAAAATCATTTTTAGAAAACCGTCCATGTGTCCGTAAAATAGAAAACTTTGTATTTAAGTTTAGATATTCCAAGGATGCGACACAAATACTTTGAGAACCCCCCCCCAATGAACTGACGCTTTACATATAAATATTTTCAAAATTTTGATTTTCTTAAAAGCGCCTCTAACCATTTTTATTAAAATATCATATGTTTTAGATATTTTCATCACAAACGATATGTATATCTTGAATTTTCTAGGAATAGCCTCTCAACACCTGTTCGTTCTGAATGGATTTTGCAACTGGTAGCGTTTGTATATAACTGGTAAACTGTAAGAGATGCACAGCCACAAACTACACAAAAAATGTAGATTTCGTTAAAACACACAATTTATATAATATGCAATTTTTTCGTGGAGTTCACCATTTTTGAGATATTCATTACTATTGGTTTTAACTTTAAAATAAAACTTCATTCATGCAGAAATTTGTCAACTCCTGGTAATATATAAAAACGGATTTTTATCAAATGCCAACTGGTTTTTAAAATATTTGCCGTGGTTTAACCCAGCGTATTCCCTTACTTCCCTTCTTACAGGGAAGCAAGTAAAAAGACAATTTCTGTTAATGTCTATCTCGATTAGCATAAAATATAAGAATAAAATTTTTACCTAACATTAATTTGTTACAGAGATGTAGAGAAAGTCATGTGAATGGACCACATCAGATTTTGTTTCTACTTGGAATCTTTGAATATCAGTTGACTGAATTTATATGCAAGTGGTAAGGCATATGCTTTTAAATAGGCGTGCTCAATTTCAATCCATGTTTTCTGACAAACTTTATCTCAGAAATTTTCCAAACTCAAAATCCTTTGTTTCAAACCTTTGTACTGCCTCTCAGAAGTATATTAAAGTAAATAACCATAAACTTTTGCGAAATAATGCTCCAAATTTTGAGAAATAAATTATTAAGTTTTGAAAAAACAAAAGTTTAGGAGTATCTTGATAATTTGTCTAAAATAATAAGAGGTTACTATAAAAATATGACATATCTATTTTAATACGCATTTATTGTAAACCTTGCATTTTTACATGAATATTTTAATGAGCACCGTGTAGAGCATTTTTATTAGAACAATGAATTTACACAATAATAGATTATTATCGAAATAACCATAAAGTTTAAAATGTTGAAGCATGTCTAGGTATCATTGATATTTTATGTAATGAGTGGTAACAATTTCAACATATAACTTGCAGACTGTAGATTTTCCAAATTTAACAGATGCATTACCTTAAATTATACCTATATCAATTTAACATTACGTTAAATTAGAGCACACACAGCTTTCTTCGAAATTTCAAGTCCATAAATACGGTTCTTTATTTGAAAAAGTCATTTTACTTTCTCTACACGTACTACATGCATAGTGTGCATAGAATGTATTGCATTCCACCCAAAATGTCGATACTGAGATTTCACCGGAAATACATGTTTTGCATTTTTGGAAAAAGATCCATGTGTGTGTGTATCTGTTAAATACGAAACTTGGTATTTAAGTTTGGTATCTTCCAAAGATGCGCAACGAAGATTTTCAAGAAAATATCCCCACTCCCAACTACCCCTTACGTGGAATTTTTTTTTAAAAAATATATTTTATCAAAAAAGGCTCTAACGATTTTGATGAAATTATCATATATTATGGATATTCATCTGACAAATAAAATGTATATCTTAAGTTTTATGGGAACAAACTCTGAAGACTACTTTATTCTGGATGAATTTTACGGAATTTTGCATAACTGCTAAACCGTAAGAGATACACACAAACTTTCCATACAAAAAATGTACATCATTTATGTTAAATACATTTTTTCGTGAAGTTTATCGTTTTTGAGATATTCCTTTTCATCTGTTTCAGCTATGAAAAACTTACATTTCTCATACAGGAATTTGTCAACTCCTGTCCATACAAACAAAGGAACTACAGAAACATAGCAACGAGCTCTTGACTAAGACTTTAATCTATGTTACTCCCTTATTTCGCTTCTACTTACAAGGAAGCAAGTATTTCTGTTAATTTTTTCTCGTTTAGCATGAAGTAGGTAGAAGCATAAGATTTTAACAATAATTTGTTGCAGAGATGTAGAGAAAGTAATGTAAATGGAACACATCAGATTTTTATATAAAATGTCTTATGTTTAGCATTCGTGTAATTTGTTCTATTCACTAACTCAAACTCACTATAAAACATGTGCGTATATATAATTCTTAAAGTTAAATCTTCATTACATATTAATGCATTTCGTTGTAGCTCTAAGAACATAAACTAAAGCGTTAGTCAAAACTTCTGAAGGGTAAATCTATATGATGGATTGGAAATACCTTTCTCGTTATATTACCACGAGCAAAATCTAATGTGTTCCATTCACATGACCTTCTCTATATCTCTGTAACAAATTATTGTTAATAAGCTTATTATTTTATTTATTTCATGCTAATAGAGAAAAATTAGCAGAAATAGTCTTATTTCTTACTTTATTGTAAGTAGAAGCGAAATAAGGGAGTAGCATAGGTTAAAGTGAACGCCAAAAGCGGGTTGCTACGTGACTGAAGTTCGTTTGTTTGTATGGACACGAGTTGGTAAATTCCTGTATGAGAAAAGTATAAGTTTTTCAAAGCAGAAACCAACCACAAGGAATATCTAAAACAACGATCAACTCCACGAAAAATGTATATAATATAAATTGTGTGTTTTAACGTGCTCTATATTTTGTGTGTGTTAAGTTATTGTCCATGTTTTACGGTTTAGTAGTTATGCAAAATTCCTCCAGAATAAAGTAGTCTTCAGAGGCTATTCCCAGAAAACTCAAGATATACATTATATTTGTCAGGTAAATATCTTTAATATACGATATTTTAATCAAAATCGTTAGAGCCATTTTTTAGAAAATCAAACATTTCGAAAAAAGTTCCATGTAAAGGGTAGTTGGGAGTTGGGGAATTTTCTTGAAAATCTTCGTGTCGCATCCTTGGAAAATGCCAAACCTAAATACCAAGTTTGGTTTTTAACGGACTTTTCGTTTTTGAGCTATGCTGTCCACAGACACACACACAGACAGACAGACAGACAGACAGACACACGCACGGACATTTTTCTAAAAATGCTTCTTTTGGATTCAGGAGGTCTCAACATATGTATTTCCGGTGAAATCTCGGTAACAAATTTTTGGGTACATTACAATACCTTCTCTATACACTATGTACATAGCACGTATGTATAAACAAAATAAAAAAATCTGATGTGGACCATTCACATGACCTTCTCCATATCCCTGCAACAAATTATTCTAAAAAAGCTTATACTTTTATTTACTTTCTGCTAATCAGAAAAAAATAGCAGAAATAGTCTTATTACTCGCTTCCTTGCAAGTAGAAGCGAAATAAGGGACAACTGTAGGTTCAAGTGATAGTCAAAAGCTGGTTGCTATGTCAATGAAGTTCCTTTGTCTATATGGATAGGAGTTGACAAGTTCCTGTATGAGAAAAGTATACGTTTTTCATTGCAGAAACCAAAAATAAGGAATGTCACAAAAACGACGAGCTCCGCGAAAAAAATGTATATAACATAAATTGTGTGTTTTAGCGTGCTCTACATTTTTTGTGGAGTAAGTTTTTATCCATCTCTTACGGTTTAGCAGTTATTCAAAATTTAGTAAAATTCATCCAGAATAAACTACTCTTCAGAGGCTATTCCCAGAAAATTCAAGATATACATTTTATTTGTCAGGTAAATATGTTTAATATACGAAATTTTAATCAAAATCGTTAGAGCCATTTTTGAGAAAATCAAAATTTTCGAAAAAAGATCCATGTAAAGGGTAGTTGGGGGTAGGGGGATTTTTCTCAAAATCTTCGTGTCGCATCCCTGGAAGATACTAAACTTAAATACCAAGTTTGGTATTTTACCGACTTTTCGTTTTTGAGTTATCGTGTTCACAGACAAGCGGACACACGGACACACGGACACACACACGGACCTTTTTGTGAAAATGCTTTTTTTGGATATTGGGGACCCTAAAACATACATTTCCGGTGAAATCTCGGTATCGAATTTTTGGTGGAGTGCTATACTTTTTCTATACACTATATACATAGTAAAAATGAAAAGCAATTTCCAGTTGAAAAAGTATAAAAGTATTTGAAAATTTAAAACAGTAATCCAATTCCTCGGAAATAGTAATGATTAAATAAACTTTATTTGCATAATCTGTGCTCTGGCCGTGATCACTCATTTTATGTAATAGGAGTTCTTCTATTCTTTACGGTTTGCCAGTCATATGTATAAATCATTCAATTTAAAGTCTATTCTAAGAGAAGTTAAGGTATACAATTTATTTAAAATGTTAAAATAGACACAGCGTTTTTAAAAAATAAAAATAACGAACATTTCTCTGAGTAAAGGATTAAAAGCGTTATAGAAAATCTTTATGTTGCATCCGCGGAAGTTGCTGAAATGAAATATTAAATTTATCATCGCTTTTTTAGCTACACTGTTGTATGCTTATGTTCTCAGAAACCCAGATATGCACAAATAAACACACATTCGCGAACTTTATTATTATTGTTATTATTATTAGTAGTAGTAGTAGTAGTGGTGGTAGTGGTAGTGGTGGTAGTAGTAGTAGTAGTAGTAGTAGTAGTAGTAGTAGTAGTAGTAGTAGTAGTAGTAGTAGTAGTGGTAGTAGTGTTGTTTCAGGGAGTTTCAAGTCCCATATTCCCGGTGAAATCTCTAGATCAAGTTTTTTAGTGGAATGCAATACTTCCTCTGCTTACTATATGTAAGTAGCAGAGAAAATAAAAATCTCTACATCAAAATATTAACTGCTGTCCATTTTAATCTCTTCACATTTAAACACTTTGCCTTTTTTTTTTTTTTTTTTTTTTTTGTTTGCTTTTCTTCTCCCCTATGGGCTCATACAAATAATACTAAATATGGCTGGATAACAGTTTTCAGAATGGTGTATTGGCTTAAAAGCTTAGATGCATTTCATTCACATAGCTTTCTCTACCCCTCTATCTAGATTAGTGACTATACAGAATATTCTTACGAAAGTTTATATTTAAATTTTACTTCATTTTAGAGATGATCTTTGCAGAAACAGATAGTCAAATGTTTAACAACTAGAAGTTATATACTGGCCTTAAAGTTGCATACACTGTCCATGTCATCGAGAGGATTTTGAAAAAGTGAAACGTTATTGAACGATTCGACCCATTAACAACGGCTATCTCGGAAATGCCTTACGCCACAAAAGAAGTTTAGTTAAAATATGTGTGTTTTACATGTGCTTTAATTTGTGAAATACATCTTACAGCTATTCAGGACTACATAATCTTTCTTTAGAATGAACACGACTTCACCGAATGTTCAAGATGGGCAATTTCTTGTCGTATGAATATTTTTATCACCCGGAACTACCCTCCATATGGACAAAATTTTAAAAACTTTGATTTTCTTAGAAATGGCTCTAATGATTTTGGTTAAAATACCACATATTAAAGGTATTTCCATAAAAATATTTATATCTTGAACTTTCCGGATATAGCCGCTGAAGACCTCTTTATTTTGGATAAATTTGTGCATATTTTTGCATGACTAGTAAAAAGTATAAGATAAACAAAACACACTATATGAAAAATATAGAACTTGTGAAAACACACAATTTATGTCATATATTATTTTTGGTGGAGTTGATCGTTTCCGACATGTTCCTTGTTATTGACTTCGGTTTTAAAATACTTGAAACCTTTCTCACACAGGAATTTTTGAACTCATGGAATGCAAAGAAACGAATTTCAAACACATAGCAGCAGCTTTATTTACCTTCTACTCATAAGGAAGTAATCAATATGACTATTTCTGTTATTTTCTGTTTATCTTGATTAGCACAAAGAAGGATCAACTTTTGTAAGAATAACCTGATTGCAGAATAGCTAGAGAAAGTCATTTGAATGGAACACATCAAATTTTACATACAAAATTGCAGTGTTTTAGTAATCAGAAATAGCAATTACTGGAACCAATTTTGAAACTGCAAACATCTTGTACTTCATGGTGAGAATATATGTGCAGCGGGGAGTAATAAAACGTGTATGAGGGAGACTGCTGTTTGGGTGTGAAGTTTTGAATCGAGGTTTCTGTTTTTTTTTTTTATTTATTTACCTTTTTTTACCTTGTTTTACCGTATTATTACTGTTTTCTTACACACATATGCACAAACATATAACACCCATGCCCTAGGCGGGACTCGAACCCACGATCCCCAGCGCTACGAAGCACCAAAGCGGGACGCCTTGGCGAGCGCGGCCATGGGGACCGGCAATCTGTTAATTTACCTTTGCAAAAAATAAACAAATTGTTGATAAAGGTAGGAAATCAGCATTAGACAGTTTGATAACAAAATTCAAAGCTTGTATGGAACTTTTTAATGTAGACAGTTGTGGCGTGAAGTTGCATAGTTTTAAAAGTAGATTATAGTTTTCTTTTTTACTTTTTTTACATCTTTAACCACATCCACTCTGTTTTACAGGAAAAATGGTATGGAATAGTTTAGATATGCTCCTATAAAACTATTGCTTCAATACCATGGATTGTCACCACACGCCCCTGGTTTATCTCCCTGAATGCAACCTGGTGTGTTTTATAGTAACTCGTTAAAATAAAAACTCTATACCCTTTCTACTTTAGGGAATTTTTCGGGAAACCTCAACAATTATTGACGTCATGTGCTCCTATATGCATTCAACCACACGTTAAATAAATAATTATGTCAAGTCATAGCTGATTTTATCGTAACACTTCTTCACTGATGAACGGTGTTAACCTGCTAACCAGTATTCTGCTTAGGCATGGATTATTAAAATGCGTCTCACGCTTAAAGACAGCACACTGTTGCCACATACTAGACGAACTTTAGTGCTCAGTTGCGAGAAGTCTTCAATTCAATGTCATCTTGGGAATTATATATCACCAAATAGTTAAATAAACAAAGCAAAAATGTTTTCTCACAAATGAGAACATTATAGAATTCAGAGTATTCAAATAAATACTAAAATTAGTATTTTTAAATCAAATGTATTATATGTATTGCTGTACGGATTTGAAACCTAGAAAACGACCATTCCTTTGCTATCTTCCAACAAAAACATATACTCTACTGAAGCTTCATTCAAATATTTTTTAATTCAAGCTATTGCATCCTCATCTTTATTATTCCTGATTCATTTGAATATTTAATGGAAATTGGTATATTAATAAATGTATTTTGATTATCAATTAGCTTAGTAGGAGGCTTTTTAGTTAGATTCACTTTAATTTTATTGATATATTAAAGATTTTAAGTTAAAAAAACTAATATCCTTCAAAGTTATAAATAAAGAAAATTAATAGTTAATGTTAAAATTATTATACCTGTAAGTATAAGTTTTTCATTAAATTCATAGGAAAATTTAATAAATCCAACTATTGCAATTATAAGAAATAAATAAAAAAGTGCAAACTTTTATTAATCGATGTTGTGTACTGAGAATTTGATGGCTAAAATCATTAGCAACACTGTATTATGGGAAATAAACTAGTTGTCAATTGATACAGAAATAATGAAGCGCAAATGGGCATGGATTGGACATATACTGAGAAAGGATCTTGGAAATATAATTAAATTGGAGTCCATAAGGAGAAAGAAGGATTGGAAGACCGAGGGTAACTTGGTCTAACCACTCGGGCCGGTGCGGCCTTAACTGTTGTTTCTCAGCGTAAATTGTATACTGGGCGTGAAAGCCTGCTTTAATTTTGCTCAGAGGTCTCTTTATCAGGCTTAATGTTTTACGTACCGTAAATCTACGACACGGGATCAACGACTTTACTTCTCTTCTGAAGGAAGGTATGCTAAGTATTTTTACGTCCCCAAAAAATCCACCGCGATTTTGGGTATAAGAAGTTATCATGGTAACCATTACACACGGAGAGCGGGATATAGTAGAAAAGAACGAAGCTAATAATGCGTTAGATAGAGACAGAAATATGCAATTCAACTCCAATGAATGTTTTAAGGTTGAAACAAAGTATACCAGTCTTATCCTGCATTCCATTATTATACTATTGTCTTAGGTAAAATAGATCTGTTATACATTCTACATTCAAAAAATTCCGGAATGAGTAAATAACATAGAAATAAGTTACCATAACGCAATTTACAATACATTTCCTTCAAAATAGTTCCCTTCCACAGTGATACTTCTACATCGCGTGCAGAGAGACTGGAAGCCATTTTCAGATACCTGTTGTAGCGCCCTTATTGCATGTACAGTAATTTCTACAGCGTTCAAAAATCTTGACTGAAACGTTTATGCCATTCATACACCTAATTTTCTTCTTCGCTTCACCATAAGCTTCTTCCATCATTCTCAATATCTCTGAGAGGGATTTTTTTAACAAAACACACAACTTCATATTCGAACGGGCACTGTTGCCGACATTATGAAATGCTTTAAACGAACACAGTTAAAAAAAATGGTTGCCAAGCAAAAATCACAATTATTATTAACATGACAATTGAAAAAAAGTGTCGTCATGGATTACCAACACTCAAAAATAAAATATCCTTTACTTTTGCATACATTAAAAAGAAAAAAAATTCTGAAGACTTTTTGAATCTAGTGGTACATCATTCTGACATTTGGACGTCTAACCTAGAGGTGTATATAAAATTCAACATTTATTATTTAATTCTTCATGCACATTTGCTTTCACTCATTATTGTACAAAGTAAACAGTAACCTAATTAGCTACCTAGAAATATAAAATATGCCTTCTTTGCTCATTTACTATGCCTACCGGTAACCAGCAGTTCCACCAACTGGTTATAAGTTCTCTTTCAGTTACGTTAACTTAACTATAGGGTTATTCTAAATTAGTTACCTGATAATAAACCTAAATTATACATAGTTATCTTACGTAGTTTATTTTCATTTTCCATTACATACATTGACATAACATTAAGTTTTATCTGCAATGTTTACAAATGTTCAATGTGACTCCCTTTTGTCACTCGGCAGCTATCCCACCTGTACGACAGTTCATTCCAGATACGCGTGATCTACCCGAGCTACCGCTACGTTAATTCGTTGACGAAGCTCATCCGGCAGTGGAGGATTGTACACGTTATCTTTAACGTAACCCCACAGACAAAAATCCAGCGGTGTTAAATCAGGAGATCGTCGAGGCCAAGCTATATTCCCGCCACGTCCAATCCAAGTGGGAATGGTGTGGGATAGGTATGTAGGGACCTCATGGTGATAATGAGGAGGTGCTTCATCTTGTTGAAAAATAAAATTCTCTCATATATATTTGTAGCTGTGGCATCAGGTAGTTTTGTAACATATCTAGATATGTGATGCCAGTCACAATCCTCTCATTTTGGTGAGTCACGTATTTTCACCTGTATGGGAGCTTACTGCACTGTAAGACTATGGCGACTGCTTACTCGGCTCCAGGTGTTGCGAGTGCTTCACACTTTCCCCACCAGACGAACGAGCGAGTGCATGTAGCGAAGTCTGCCGACCAGGTTTAAAACTTTGTGATATGGCATAAGGTTTCATGAACATCTGAATACATTTTTCTCAACATTTTCGAAATAATTCATTCATACTTTCAGGTAACTAATTTAGAATAACCCTGTACTATTGGCGACCAGCAGAATTGAAGTTGGTCCAAATTAATCTATAAGTGCAATTTTAATTTTAAAATCTTATTAACTTTACAAAGTATAAATTATATATATGCTATGGTTCGGATTCCAAAACGCGATATTCGGTTTTTAGCTGGTTGCTATGTGACTGAAGTTCTTTTGTTTGTATGGACAGGAGTTGACAAATTCCTGTATGAGAAAAGTTAAGTTTTTCGAACCTGAAAACAAAAACAAGGAATATCTGAAAAACAATCAACTCCACGAAAAAAATGAATACAACATAAATTGTGTGTTTTAATGTGCTCTGCATTTTTTGTGTGATAAGTTTTTGTCTATCTCTTACGGTTTAGCAGTTATTCAAAATTCGTAGTAATAAAGTAGTCTTCAGAGGCTATTCCCAGAAAATTCAAAATATACATTTTATTGTCAGGTAAATATCTTTAATATACGATATTTTAATCAAAATCGTTAGAACAAGTTTTCAGCAGATAAATTTTCGAAAAAAGTTCCATGAAAAGGGTAGTTTGAGATGGGGGGATTTTTCTCAAAATCTTCGTGTCGTATCCCTGGAAGATACTAAACTTAAATATAAATTTTGGTGTTTTATCGACTTTTCGTTTTGGAGCTATTGTATTTGCAGACACACGGATACTCGGACACACACACGGACCTTTTGCTAATTTTTTTTTGATACAGGGGACCCTAAAACATATATTTCCGGCGAAATCTCGGTATCGAATTTTTTGGTGGAGTGTAATAGCTTCTCTATACACTATGTACATAGTACGTGTAGAGAAATTAAAAATTGATTTTTTTTTAATTTAGTACGTCTCAAAACATGTATTTCCGGTGGAATATCTATATCAAATTTTGGGTGGAATACAATACTTCCTTATCCACTATATACATAGTATCTACGGCTAGAGAAGATAAAAGGGAACCAATAGTACAGCAAACCCATATAAGCAAACTGAAACAAACGAATGTAGGAGTAAATAATTGTCAGTTAGTTCATACACACGACACTTATCGGGAATAACTCGATTTTCATTGGTCAATAGGGTAGAAATGAGCCCGTTGATTGGTTGAAAAGCTCTCTCATGTAACTATCTATGAGATTACTCTTGTAGTCAGACCCATTTGGAAATCATATTACAGATGAACTATTAATAGCCAGGATAACAAGATTTCGCATTAGCAGCTTTGCACTCAGAAGGTATGAACATAACATCATAAAGATTTCGAGTATGCTATTATCACGTCATAAAACATCACAACAGCCAAATGAATATACTCGTACATCTCAAAAAGAGCGCAACTTGCCATAGAAATCCTGTTGTTGACTAAACCTTGCGTAACTCGTACGTAAAGCTTCAACTCGCTAGTTCACAATTTCTCCTTGTTTTCTACAGCTACCATAACGATTCCGTTCATACACCCCAGATCGCGGGTTCAAACCAGGCGGAGGACGATAGATTTTTTTGAGTTTAAAAATCCTGAACATGGTTTCCTTCGAAATTGAAGTAATTCCGTGGGTCCCGTGTCGTAGATTTATGGCACGTAAAAGAACCTCAAGCCTGATACTTTAGTACTGAAGCAATAAATAGCAATATAAACAAATAGCCATGTTGATTTCATGTTTTATTTGTGTTTTTGATAGCCTTCTTTGTAAGAACACGTCTTTTCCCGTCATTTTTGCAGTAACCAAGGAACATTTTAAACCTTTTAACACTTCTCCTTCTGACTTTGTTGAGAAAGGAGGTCCTGCATTGATTTCTCCTCCAGTCGATTGTATAAGCAAGAGAGATTAAGCTTGAGAGACAATATTTATCGTCAGGCGAGAAGATTAATTATATAAAATAATTTGTGCTTCTATTTGATATTGCGTCGGAGAATAGATCAGTTATAATCGTCGGCAAGATAATTGAATTTCCAAGAATTATTGAAGTTATTGCCCGGCACATCTTAATACAAGCGAGAAAGAAAGCATCACGTGAAAGAGAAGATACGAAATAAAGTGAATATTTCGACGAGAATATATACATTTCGTCGGAAATGCAATCGTTAAATTATAGACGATTCAGTTTGTTTAAAAGTAAAAAGCCCATCGTTCAAATTCAAACTATTTTGACGTTGAAAAGTTCTAAATAAAGGCGAGTTTTGTTTCAATGAAAAAGACAATGTTTTTCTTTTCTGCAAGTAAGATGCTGCACCTTGAGTATGAGAGATTTCGAGCAAAGCTCTACCAACTGATCTGGACGCGCACACCTGTCGCCCTCCGTGGTGTAATGGTTACCATGCTAACTTCATATACCCAAGGTCGCGGGTTCAAAACTCGCGGAGGATTTTTTCGGGCGTAAAAATTATTAGCATGGAAGGGAAGTAAATCCGTAGATTTACAGCACGTTAAAGAACTTCAGGCCTGATAGAGAGGCCTCTGAGTAAAATTAAGCGGTCTTTCATGCCCAGTATAGAATGGGACGCTTAGAACCACAGCAGTTAAAGAGCATCCATAAATAAAAAAACCATTTTATTTCAGAGCTTACACCATTCATGCTGCAGTACCTTATTTGAGTTATAAGAATTCACAGTATTGCTTATACCAGGTGGTCTAACTGCCCCGTATTTTATTTGTTCAGATATTCCTTCGTGCATTAAAAGAGTTGCAGAACTTGGCGGGGTTATTTCAAGCTAAGATTGGTGAGGGGATTTAGCTGGTTTTAATTTGAAACATTCCTTGACTTATGAAACTTGTTAACGCAAGCAGGGATATCCCAAATGCGAGGCAGTTGGGCCCTGGTAAATAAACCATAGCAATGATCCAAGTAATCTTGTATTGCATGAGTATTTGGAGGAAATTTTACTTGCTGTATATGAACGGATAGCTTCTAATTGATGGAGCTTGCCTCCCCCCCTCACCACAGTTGTGATATTTTACTGTCATCATCTAGTTTGCTATTATTCCTGTAGATGGATAAGTAGAGGAAGTCGCATTGCTTAGCCACTCAATCTTTGGATTTCACTCCCTTCTTTTGTGATTTTCTGAAATTGTTTTCATGTTAATGTAGATTACGTTCTCTGAAAATGTTTATTGTATTTAATTTAAGTTTACTTGCTTACATTTTAATCTAAAACAAATGATGTGTTCTATTCACATGACTTTCTCTGTTGCAGTTACTATATATAAGTTGAATAATGAATTACAATAACATTTATTTATTAATAGATTGTTATTGAGATATAATTTGAGGGTAGATTTATTTATAAGTGTATAAAAATTGTTAAAATGATTATAGCTCTTTAATGAGCATACATCGCCCGCCACCTCTTCTGTAAACAAACCATTCTTACAAAAGAGTATTACTTTATCTACATCATCCTAATCGAAATTAACATTAATAGAAATTGTCTTATACCTGGTCGCTATCTGAAAAATTGAAGTTCGGTTCGCCTCGCATGCCCAGCAGTAAAACAAGAGAGAGACGAAACGAAAGGTGACCTGAGAAAAGTTACGTAGTTTAACATTGAAACCACAACAAGGAACATCTCGGAAATGGACAACTCAACAAAAATGTATATGGCATGTGTTGTAACGAGGTCTATAATTTTACATAGTAAGTTTTTCTCTATCTTTTACGTTTACTAGTATTATAAAATTCAGCAACATTCATTTAGAATGAAGAGGTTTTCAGAGGATATTCCCAGAAAATTTTAAGATGTACATTTTGTGATGTAAATATCTTTAATTTACGGTCTTTTTATCAAAATCATTACAGTCATTTTTGGTAAAAACAACATTGTCAAAAATCGTCCATTTAAACTGTAGTTTCGGAGGATAAGATTTTCTTGAAAAACGTCGTGTGATATCCTAGGAGGATACTAACCTTATATACTAAGTTTGGTATTCAACAATCTTTTTATTTTTGAGCTATGCTGTCCATAGACACACACACAAGAACCTTTTTCTAAAAATGTTTTTGGACACAGGGGACCTTAAAATACATATGTGTGGTCTAATCTCGACATCGAATTTGTGTGCATAGTATGTGTAGATAAAGCAATATCTTAATAATCACTTGACTTTTCTCTGTACACTATCGTTTATTACTTTCTTTACATGTACTGTTTACATAGTGTATAGAGAAATTAAAGTATCCGCCCAAAAATTCGTTTCCGTGATTTCTCTGGAAATAAATAGTTTGAGCACTGGAATAAAAATTATTTTAGAAAAAGGTACGTGTATGTTTCTGGACAGCACAACTCAAAAACAAAAGTTTGGTAAAACACAAAACCTGGCATTTAAGTTTAGTATCTTCCAAAAATTGCGCAACGAAAACTTTCAGAAAAATCCTCCTACCCCCAACAACCATTTACATGGAACATTTTTAAAACAGATTGATTTTCTCAAAAATGGATCAGAATTTTGATTAAAACACTATATCTATACAAACGAAATGTGTATCCTTAATTTTATGGGAATATTCTCCGAAGAGCTCTTCGTTGTGGATGTCTTTTCTATCACTGGTAAACCGTAAGAGATAGACAAAAACTTACTGCACAAAAAATATAGATCTCGTTAAAATACACAGTCTGCCATTTACATTTTTTGTAGAGTTAACCGTTTCTGAGACATTCCCTGTAGTTGATTTTAATTTTGAAACGCTTAAAGGTGTTCTCGAAAGGGAAGTCTTCATCTATTTCACATCTCTTTTGTTTTACTTCTGACCCTGGAGAAAAAAACGTAATTTCAATGAAAATGCATAGCGAAAACTTTTAAAATATTTTACTGTCACTTTAGTCTATTGTATTCCTTTTATTCCCTTTACTTACGAAGAATTAATTAATAATAATTTCTAGTAATGTTTATCTTATTAGCATGATGTAGATAAAAATAATCTTCAGTAAGAATAGTTTGTTTGCAGAACAGGTAGAGAAAGCCATATAAATGTAATGCATATTTCTTTTTAATGTTATACAAATTACTCATAGTAAATATTAATTTCTGTACCACGTACTACATAGTAGGTAGAAAGGATATTGTGCTATACCAAAAAGTCCTCGGAAATGCATTATGTGTGTGTGGATCATTGCAATCATTCTGACTTCGTTTATAACAATGAGTATGATATCGATGTATTTGAACGCTCTGTAGATATTAAACGATATACTTAATGTGCAGCAGGCATCATATGTAAGCTAAAATTGGATGTGTTTAATTGACATGAATTTCTCTACATCTCTACCACAAATTATTGTTAAAAAGCTTATTATTCTACTCAGTTTATGCTAATTGAGAAAAAAAATTAGCAGAAATGGTCCTTTTACTTGCTTCCTAGTAAGTACAAGGGAAATAAGGGAATACACTAGGCTAAAATGATAACCAAATCTTTTAAAAGTTGGTTGCTATGTGATTGGAGTTCCTTTGTATGGCCAGGAGTTGACAAATTCTCGTATAAGAAAAATATAAGTAATTTAAAGCTGAAACCAACAACAAGGAATATCTCAAAACGGTCAACCCCACGAAAAAAATCTGATGTGATCCATTCACATGCCCTTCTCTACATCTCTGCAACAAATTATTGTTAAAAAGCTAATGCTTCTATTTACTTCATGCCAATCGAGAAAAAATTCGCAGAACTAGTAGAAGTAGAAGTGAAATAAGAGAGTACCATAGGTTAAAGTATTAGTCAAAACATGGTTGCTATGTGACTGAAGTTCCTTTGTTTATGCTGACAGGAGTTGACAAATTCTTGTATGAGAAAAGTATAAATGTTTCAAAGCGGAAACTAATAACAAGGAATATTCAAAAACGATCAACTACACGAAAAAAAATGTATATCAAGTATATTGCGAGTTTTAATGTGCTCTACATTTTCTGTGTCGTAAGTTTTTGGCTCTGTCTTACGGTTTAGCAGTTATGCAAAATTCGGCAAAATTCATCCTGAATAAAGAGGTCTCCAGAAGCTGTTCCCAGAAAATTCAAGATATACATTTTATTCGAAGTGCTAAAAGCTTTATTATACGTGATTTTACTCAAAATCGTTACTGCCATTTTTAAGAAAATCTAAATTTTCTAAAACTTTTCCACGTAAAGTGTAGTTTGTAGTGGGAGATTTTCTTGAAAATATTCGTGTCGCAACCTTGAAAGATACTATACCTAAATACCAAATTTGGTATTCAACGTTCTTTTCGTTTTTGAACTATGTTGTCCACAGACACACACACACCACACACACACACATAGACACACACGGACCTTTCTCTAAAAATATTTTTTTCGGATTCAGGGGATCCTAAAACATGTATTTCTGGCGAAATCTCGGTGTCGAATTTTTAGGTGGAATACAATACTTCCTCTATACACTGTGTACATAGTACGTGTGAGTAAGTAAAATGCATGAAATATAAATTGTGTGTTTGAAAGAGATCTACATTTTATGTTATGTAAGTTTATGTGTATCTCTTACGGTTTACGAGTTACGCAAAATTCATCCAGAATAAAGATATCTTCACAAGCTAGTTCCAGAAAGTTCAAGATATACATTTTATTTTTCAGAAAACATATTTAATATACGACATTTTAATCAAAATCTTTAGTCATTTTTGATAATATCAACATTTTCGAAACTTCTCCATGTAAAGGGCAGTGTGGGTGGGGGATTTACTTGAAAACCTTCATATTACATCCTTGGGAGATACTAAACTTAAATACCAAATTTGGTATTTATCGGACTTTTAGTTTTTGAACTATGCTGCCCACATACAGATAGATAGACACATACGAACCTTTTCTAGAAATGGATTTAGCGGGTCCTAAACATGCATTTCCAGTGAAATCTCGGTACCGAATTTTTGGGTGCAATACTATACCTTCTCACACTATGTATACAGCACGTGTAAAGAAAGTAAAAATGACAGTGGTTTGAAACGAAGACGTTAGATGCCGCTTTCATCAGTAACAGTGATTGAGAAATCGATGCCCTCGTAAATCTATGGGGGCGTGGGAAATAACTGTCTATGTAACATTCGCTTGAGGCGCTCATTCATGCCTTACATTTTTCACGTTTCTTGGCAATGTGTGTCATATATCTAGCTCGCCCTGGGGCCGAATGTGGACCATTTTGTGCCCATGTAAGCAGGTCGATCCGACAGGTATTTGTTGCAGATGCTTGTGGTATTCCTAGTAGCTGAAGAGGAATTCATGCGGTAGCATTCACCGGGATCCCGGCCTGACGAGACAATGTCAGCTGCCTGACAGATAAGATTGCTATTCAAGCCGTCAACACCTCAATTTAATTAGAGGTTTACTTCCAGCTTAATTTCAATTTCATATGACGACAATAAGAACACAAATAGTGTTATAACGTGTTATGCCCACGCTTAAAATAATACGATAGTTGAAATATTTTATTCCCTATAAACTGCTGATGTATACATGGATATAAGCACTGACCGGATATTCTTGGCGTGTCATATTTTAATTGTTGCACCATAGACTTTAATTAATTGCCAACTTGTACATAAATCCTTGTATTATATCCAGGCTATGAAAACTCATACTTCTTAGGTAATAAATTTTTCTACCACGTCCAACAAACAGAAGAAATAATGTATTCCATCCAAAAATACGATTCCAAGGTTTCCTACGAATACACCTTTGGTTTTAGAAAAAGGCTCTATATAGGTTAAGTGTGTGTTTTTTCTTTCGTAGTGTTTAACGACCGCTTTTACCACCACTGTCACTGGCGATACATGGAATGAAGATGGAGAACCGGTGAAATGCGATGGCGGGGGAAATCAAAGAACCTGGAGGAAACTCGCTCCTGCACCGCTTTGTCCACCACAAATCTCACATGCGGTCGCTTGGGTTCAAACCCGGGCCATCTAGGTGCGAAGTGAATGGTCTAATCACAATTATGCCGGTCTCCATGGTCACGCTCGCTAAGACGTCTTGCTTTGGTGCTTCGTGGGCAGGGGATCGTGGGATCGAGTCCCGCCTTGGGCATGGGTGTCGTATGTTTGTGCAATGTGTATATGTTTGTGTAAAGGAGCAGTAAAACCAGTAATCATACAATAAATTTAGGGGGAAATGTAAACGGGGATACAGAGCCGGAGTCCTGATCAGACTCCGGGACTGTTAAAAAAAAAAAAAAAAAAAAAAAATCACTCGACCACGGTGCGGCCTGTGTGTGTGAAAGAGAGAAAGAGAGAGAGAGAGCGAGAGAATTTTGAATGGCGTACTTCAATAACAAAAGAGTCGATTGAATACCAAATTAGGTACTTAAATTCAATATATTCAAAGTTGCAGCCCAAAGATTTTCAACAATATCTCCATGTCTCAATTTACCCTTTACGCGAAAAAATGTTGAAGTTTTTAAATTGATCCAAAATGATCCTTAACATTTTAAATGTATATGGCAAATAAAATACATGTATTTAATTTTATGGGGATAGCCTGTGAAGTCCTCCTTAATCGAAAGGGATTTTTTATAAACTTTATAAGTGGTAAATTTTAAGTTTTAGACGAAAACGTACTGTATAAAAAATGTGGATATCTTTTAAGATACCGATAAATTTTAAACAATTTTTATGCCGTAAGCCATTTCCGAGATATTCGTTATTAATGGTTCGAATAGATAAGTACATACTCAAACTTCTAAAGTCCTGCAATGTTCAGTTCTTTCTCACGTGCAGAGAATTCAGCGCCAGCATCTGACGACCAGTTCTTAAATTACGACTCGTTCTCTTGGATCCTTCCTTTTGTATCACGAAATGTCTGTTGTAGCTTTTTTTTTTTGCAAAAATTTACCTCGATTTTTACTCTCTCTACCATGTACGTAGTGGGTAAAAAGGTATTGCATTCCAGCTAAAATTCCACAATGAGATTTTACTAGGAAATGCACTGAATCAAAAAAAAAGTTTTATATTTGTGTCTGTTATCAAAGTTGATATTTAAGAATGAAACGCGAGAATTTTATAAAAAAAATTTGCTACCAATTTCATGGAATATTTTTTTTCAAAAATGTTTATTTTTTTAAAAATGTTTAGCTATTTTGATTAAAATACCATATATTTAAGATATTTTCGCCACAAAATATATGTATACATTGAATTTTTCCCTGGGTTCGATTCCCAGTACCGGCGTGGGGATTTTCCCCTGCTGGGAGACCTGGACCAGGGTGCACTCAGCCTCGTGAGGTCCCTGGTGCGTCAATTGAGGAGCTACTTGATGGAGAAGTAGCGGCTTCAGGTCGTGAAGACCGCATTAACTGGCCGGTGGTTTCGAAGCGCTGACCACGTCTCATCCCCCAATACTGCACCCCATCCATGACGTCTGTCGTGGACAAGGCTCTCTAGGAGCTGTGCCATGGAGTTGTTTTTTGAACATTCCGAAAGTAGTCTCTGAAGTTTTCTTAATTTTGGATGACCTTTCCGTAATGTAAAAGATAGAGGAATTCTTAATACACAAAATCATATAATATCGCTAAAGCACATATTTATATAAAATCCATTTTGTGTGGATTTAAAAATTACTTAGCTATTCCTAATTATTGGTTTTCACTTTGGAAAACTTTTTTTTTTTTTTTCAAATGAGAAGTTGTCATTCATTTTACTTTAATTTTATTCCAGGGGAAATAAAGAGAAGGAGATTTTTATCACCCGACGACCAGTTTGTCAAGGACTTGAAAAATAGAATCAATGATTTCCGCGTTAACCAAATGCGTCTTAGGCGCTCTTGGCAAAAGGTCTCCATAAACAACATTCAAATTTGCTTTTATCTATTTTCAAGTTTTCCTATCCAAATATAAAAAGCGAATCACTAAAGAATACTCCACTTTTTCTATTTTAGCGAAAACAGGTTGAACGATGAACTGAAATATCTTCGAAATACAAACCAAGCAATGAATAAGTACCAACCGACCTCATATTTCATTTGTCCTACTTGGGTTTTTCTCTTTATTCTGTTAACCCCAGTTAATTTAATTTCCAAACCAATTTGTTGCATTAGTTCTTACTGTGATGAAGAGTTCTTAATCACACCTTCTCTGAAAACACAATGCAACTGGTAACTGCAGGAGAATTATTAAGCAGAATTCGTTAATATTATTAATCAAGTTGTTGCTTTGCTTTTTAATTTCTCTACATAGCACGTGGTACATGGATGGAGAAAGTGTTGCACTCCATCAAAAAATTTGGTACTGAGATTTACCCGGAAATACCTTTTAGAGTTTCCTGTATAAAAACACTTTTAGAAAAACGTCCGTATGTGTGTCTGTGTTTCAGTGAACATAACTAAAAAACGAAGAGTCCATAAATTACCAAAATTGGTATTTAAGTTTAGTATCTTCCAAGGACGCACAAAGATTTTGAAAAAAATATTCACCCACCCCAAACTATTATTTACACGGAAAATATTTCGAAAGGTTTTATTTTCTTAAAAATGGCTCTAACGATTTTAACTTGCTGTATATTAATGATATTTACATGAAAAAAATGTATGTATTGAATTTTATAGGAATAGTCTCTGAAGACCACTTTATTCTGGATGGATTTTGCGTAATTGTGCATAACTGGTAAGAAATAGACAAAAAATTAATACACAAGAAATGCAGATCTCGTTGAAACAATAATCTATATCGTATATATTTTTTTAGTAGAGCTACCGTTTCTGAGATATTGCTTGCCATTGGTTTCAGCTTTAAAATACTTTTATTTTTCTCATACGGGAACTTGTGAACTCCTGACAATGCAACGAAACGTATTTTAATCACATAGCAACCAGATTTTAAAAGATTTGACTATCGCATTAGCCTGTGATACACCCTTATTTCTGTTCTTCTTCCAAGGAAGCAAGTTATAAATAATTTCTGTTAGGTTTATCTGGAATAGCACGAAGTAAACAAAAGAATAAGCTTTTTAACAATTTTTTTTCAGAGATGTAGATTAAGTCTTGTGAATAGAACACATCATATTTTTATATAAATTATATCAGATTAATTTACCTACGCCCATGGTGCAGTCTACCTAATTCTTTATCATTTGTGTTTTTTGTATAAATAAAGTATTGGACGAAAGCAATTTTTGTTGTTAAAATGCTTCATATCTTTCCCGTTATGCTTAGTATGTTCTCTTTACTGAACATGTGTTGTTGATTATTAAAGTATTATTTTAAAGTCTTGTGTTATAAATCAGATTTACTTCCGAAAATCGCTCTCTCGTTTTCAACGGAGATAGTAACTTAGTTCTACAAGTAATCACCAGAGAAAAATAACAATCCCTGTTTTGTGATAAAACACATCATTTATCATTCACGCTGGATGAATTTGTCCCGCTCCAAATTGCCAGCTGTGACAGCGATCCTCAGATACAATATGATGAGAATTAGAAACCTCTATTCTTTGCTATATCCTGTATGGCGCTACAAGGTGTAATAATTTGTAAATATAAACTAATTCAAATGAACATCTGATGGTAGAGAGAATATATGAAGCAATGACAGAATCAAGAATGTTATAGGCGGTAGAAATTTGGAGTAGTGGATAAAGTAGATCAAATACATATTTATTTTGCAGAGAATCATTAGAGTTGACGAAATCACAACCAATATAATTATGAAGATTCATCGAACCAGGTGAGTCGGGCGTTTCGTATTCGGGAAGTAGTGGTTTGATTCCCGAGGCCGAACTTTCTGACCCAAAGGGGTTTTCGGGGTTTACCCAGGTCACTAGCTGAATGCTGAGGAGGTTTCTTTATTCTTCCTGTACCTTCATTTCATCCAACCAGTCTGTTTCAGCGTTTTAAGGGTCGGCGAGGATTCTGTTGTGGTGAATGTTTTTGGAACTACTACAGAAGTGGCATTAATTCTGGACACTTTTTGATTAAATTAACTTTCAAATTAAAAAATTGCATTAAACTCTTATTCAGGATTATTCTTACCTGATAAATTATAGTCAGGAAGTGTTATCATAATAGACTGTTAAACTTTTTACCACAAACTCGAGCTTATGTAGCCTTTATTGGCCTAATTTGACCCAACTTTTGAAAATATATTATTTTATAAATATATACATATTATAATATATATATATATATATATATATATATATATATATATATATATATATATATATATATGCATATTGGAATTATTGCTGCATTTTATAATATTGGAACTCGAAATACGGAGAAATCTATTAATTTTTGGGTTATGACACTTCAATACTATGAACACGATACTCTTAAATATAGAAGATTTCCCCAACTTTGAGCCCCTATTATAAGAGAGTAATAATTTATTATATTTCATATTGGATGTTATATAAACTAAATACTATATTTTTCTTATATTTTGCATCCAATATGATATATAAAAATATGTTACTCTCGTATAATAAGGGGTACAAAACTGGAGAAATCTAGTTTAAGATTATTGTTCGACGTGGGGATCATTGTGTTGAAATGTCAATCTTAAAATTACTAGATTCCCTAAATTTTCAGTTCCCTTTTGTAATGTGATACTACTAACTCAATTTTCCGCATCAGATATGATATAAATTAAGATTTATGTGTATATATAAAATAATATACTTTCAAAAGCTACGGCAAATTTAGCCCATTAAGCTCCAAATTAGCTTCAGTTTGTGGCAAAAAGTTTAAAAGAGTATTATGCTAACACCTCCTGGCTATACTTTATCAGATAAGATTAATTCTGAATAAGCGTTTAATAAAACGTGTAATTTGAAATTTAATGTAACCAAAAAGTGCCCAGAATTAATGCCACTACTGTATGTTAGGAACCCTTCACAATGGCTTCTGTCCCGCAGTCCGTTGACAACACTCTCATATCATTCATTATGTGAGTCTTGACTCACAATAATCCTATGGCTGCAGTTAGAACCCCATACAGAATATCTCTCTCTCTCTCTCTCTCTCTCTCTCTCTCTCTCTCTCTCTCTCACACACACACATACACATACACATACACACACACACACTCGTACACTAGGAAGAAAAGCTAGAACTTAAATAATTTTGAAATATTGGTTTAGATGTGTACCAAGTAATGATTAATTCAATGTTGTATTACACAAAAGAAAAGGAATAAAACTACAGAGGACGGCTTGCGTGGGCCACCTGATATATTTGAAGTATTCAGATATTCCTTTGTGCGCTAATAGAGTGCAGAACTCAACGGGACTATTTCAAATTGAAACTGGTCAATGGAGAACTGGTAAGGTCAACCTTCGTTTTATTCCTCTCAAAGAGCGCGAACCGTCCACGGTCCCTCCGTTGAGCTAGAGGCGTAAAACGAAGGTGGCTCAGCCAGTTCCCCACTTACTGGGTTTAACTTGAAATGCCGATGAGTTCTGCAACTCTTTATATGCTCAAATTGACAAAAAAAGAACTATTTAAGATTTAGGTCAGTTAAAAGTATAGTGATAGCTCCAGCAAGACGAAGGTATATCTGCTCAGGTTAATTACGGCCACTGGTATATGACATAAACTTTTATTTTTAAACTATTAAAACATTTACTGATCTTTTATTCTATGTTTCTAAAATTATTTTTCTGAATTTTTTCTTTCTTTTAAATACAAATTTTATTCCTTTGAATTAATTTAGAATTTTGTGTATTTATTATTAAATTAAGTAGCTTTAAGTAAAAAATCTGATGTGTTCCATTCACACAACTTTCTCTACATCTCTGCAACAAATTATTCTATTTACTTCATCTAAACTAGAAAAAAATAGCAGAAATAGTCTTATTACTTGCTTCCTTGTTAGAAGAAGCTAAATAAGGGGGTACCATAGGTTAAAGTAATAGTCAAAAGCTTGTTGCTATGTGACTGATGTTCCTTTGTTTGTGTGGACAGGAGTTGACAAATTCCTGTATGAGAAAAGTATGTTTTCCAAAGCTGAAACCAAAAACAAGCAATGTCTCAAAAAGAATCAACTCCACGAAAAAATGCATCTAATTTAAATTGTGTGTTTCAACGTGCTGTACATTTTTGTGGGGTAAGTTTTTGTCTATCTCTTACGGTTCAGCAGTTGTACAAAATTCCGTAAAATTCATTCAGAATAAAGTAGTCTTCAGAGGCTATTCCCAGAAAACTCAAGATATACATTTTATTTGTTAGGTAAATATCTTTAATATCTGAAATTTTAATCAAAATCGTTAGCCATTTTTAAGAAAATCAAAATTTTCGAAAAAAGTTCCATGTAAAGGATAGTTTGCAGTGGGTCTTTTTTTTCTCAAAATCTTCGTGTCGCATCCCTGGAAGAAACTAAACTTAAATACCAAGTTTGGTATTTTACCGACTTTTCGTTTTAGAGTTATCGTGTTCACACACACACACACACACACACACACACACACACACACACACACATGTACCTTTTCTGAAAATGTTTTTTTTTTTTTTTTTTTGGATACAGGGGACCCTAAAACACATATTTCTGATGAAATCTCGGTATCGAATTTTTGGGTGGAGTACAATGCCTTCTCTATACACTATGTACATGGTGGGTATAGAGAAAGTAAAAATGCACTGATAATAATAACTGTATTTATGTTATTGTTTTAATGAGATGTACATTTTTGTGTAGTAGATTTGTGTAAAAAGTTTTTGTAGATGTAAGTTTTTTCCTACGATTTACCAGTTATGCAAAAGTCGCCCAGATTGAAGAGGTCTTCAGAAGCTATACTCAGCTAATTCAAAATATACATTTCATTTCTCATGAAAATGTCATAAATATATGGTATTTTAATAAAAATCGTTAGAAACAATTTTGGGAAAACTCAAAGTTTTCAAAAAACTTACCATGCGAAAGGAACTTAGAGATAGGGGGATTTTCTTGGAAGCCTCCATGTCGAACCTTTGGAATATACTGAACTTAAATATCAAGTTTATTTTTTGAGCTTTGCTGTTCAGACACACACGCGTACGTATGCATACATGGACCCACACAATGGACCTTCTCTTTTATCGGTGAAAAATTTACATCGAACTTTTCGGTGGAATGCAATACTTATATACATAGTACGTGTAGACAAAGTAAAATTATTCAAACCTATTCCGAATGAAAATGCTGCCTCTTCGCATAAATTAAGATATCAATTTTATGTTTCAATCAAATATCTTAAATATATCCTCTTTTAATCAAAATCGAAGGGTGATTTTGAGACAATAATAAATAAGAAAAAATGTGGATTTAAGAGTTATTTAGGATGTAGGATTTTCTTGAACATCTTCATGTCGCATTCTTGGAACATGTTTAACTCAAATACAGAAACAGCCAACTCGTGTGCTTGTGATACAGTTGTCTGACCTGACAGCGTTTTACGATTTCGTAAGTAAAGAATAGGAAATAAGGAAAGTCGGGTTTTGTGTCTTAGAAAACTACTCCCTGATAATAACTTCATATTTTACTTTCCGTCATCCGTCTTGCAGTTACCTATCACTGAGTTCCTGTGAAAGTAGTCAGCAAGGATTGAAACTTGTTCACTGACGTCACGGAGCATTCAGTTGGCTGACGCCGCTGTAATATTTCTATTGTATAAGGTTAAACATAACAATTCAGTTCCCCACATTTATACTTGAGCATGTATGTCCTTAAATGTAATTTAAAATGTTGTCGGGGCTTGGAATTCCGCAGAAAATGCATTTTAATCAGTACCATTGTTCATTCCAAACTATCGATACACAGGTTTTAAAATAATTGCTAATATCCTCTTCTGGAGGAATAAAATCACGGAAGTATTAAGCTTCCATTAAACTGTAGCGATAACGAGAAGGAAACCTTAATTCAATTGAGACCATTGGAGTGAAATGAAGACATTAGAAAATCAAATTTTGACAGCAAAGCAAAATAACTGGCAAAACTGCAACTCCAGCAAGAACTAGAACAGTATACGTCTTTGTCAATGATAACACATTGCCGATATTTCTAAAAATAAAAGAAATGGAAGTGCAACATTCACATAACTTTCTCCACCTATGCTCCAGCACATTATTCTTCTAGTTACATAATGTTTATCTAGATACGCATTAATATCAATGGTTTTATTACGAAATTACTCTCTTGAATAAGCGGAATGAGTAAGTACAATAAGCTAAATTAATACTCAAATCTTTTAAAAGTGATGCTTTTGACATTACGTTCGCTTTACTTGACTACATGAAAAAAATATATGAATGTCGTCTTTACATCCGAGAAACCATTTGACTATCGCTGTTGCTTGTGTGTCTACAATGAAAGGTATAATATAGTTCTTTTTAAAAGGTTTATCTCGATTAAAATGAAATTGATAGAAACATTATGTTCATAATTTTAATATGTATATCCATTAATAAACGACAGACGGTAGAGAAAGTCTTGCGAATGTAGGTACTTTTTCTAGCACATAGTAGATAGAGAAGTATTGTATTCCACCGAAAAATTCGATACTGAGATTTCTCGGAAATATATGTTGTATGAGGACCTCTATTTTCACTTTCTCTAGCCCCATATGTACAACGTACATAGGGATAGAGAAGGTATTGTAATACACCCAAAAATTCGATATCGAGATTTCACCGGAAATATATGTTTTGGGGTCCTCTGAGTCCGAAAAAAACACTTTTAAAAAAGGTCCGTGTGTGTATGTGGACAGCATAGCCCCAAAACTAAAATACAGTTAAATACCAAACTTGGTATTTAGGTTTAGTATTTTCCAAGGATGCGACAAGAAGATTTTCAAAAAAATGCTCCTACTAAAAACTACCCTTTACGTGGAACAAATTTCGAAAATTTTGATTTTCTTAAAAATGGCTCCAACGATTTTGATTAAAATCCCGTATATTAAAGCTATTTATGTCCGAAAAAATGTACATCTCGAATTTTTGGGGACTAGCTTCTTAAGACTTCTTTATTCTGGATGAATTTTGCTTAACTGCTAAATCGTAACAGGTAGAAAAAAAAACTCACTTCACAAAAAATGTACGTCAAGACAAAACACACAATTTATGCCCTTTACGTTTTTGTTGTGGAGGTAGCCGTTTCTGAGATATTCCTTGTTATTGGTTTCAATTGTGAAGTACTTAAACTTTTCTCAGATAGGAAGTGTCCACTTTTCTTTTGTTCTACTCCTGGCTAAGCAAAGAAGTGGTTTGCAATGACAATCGCATAACGATAGCTTTTAAAACATTTGACAATCATTTTTAGCATAGCGCATTCCCTTATTCTCTTCTACTTATTAGAAACTAAGTAACAACATTCTGCTGATATTTATCTCGATTAGCATTGTGTACAAAGAAGAATAATCTTTTGTAGGAGATTTGCAGATCAGCTAGAGAAAGTCATGTGAGTATAACACATCAGATTTTTAGACAAGGTTTGTGTGTGTGTGTGTGTGTGTGTGTGTAAACGGTAAAACTATAAAATGAAAAGTCGGTAAAAACCAAACTTGGTAATTAAGTTAACTTCCAAGGATGCAGTAGGAATATTTTTAAGAAAATCCTCCTACCCTAAAATTTACTTTACATTTTTCGAATTTTTCAGTTTTCTAAAAATTGTTTGATTAAAGTGTCGTATATTAAAGATATTTACATGGAAAATAAAACATATATCCTGAAATTCTTATGTATAGTCTGATTCTGCTTAGCCTCATATAATCTACAGCCTCAGTCTGAATGACTTTTGCATGACTGGTAAACTGTAAGAGATGGAAACAACTTACAACTCAGAATATGTAAATCTCGTTAAAACCTTTAATTTGTCACAGACAGATATTTTGTAGAACTAGCCATTTCCGAGATATTTCCTGTTATTGGTTTCAATTTTAAAATACTTTTTTCAAACGAAAGTTATCGTCCGTTTCGTATCTCTTTTGTTTTAATCCTGGCCATGAAAGAGAGCCAAATAACCTCTAAAACATTCGATTGTCAATTTAGCCTAGTACATTCCCTTATTTTCTTTGCAATTATAAGAAGCTAAACAAATCATATCTGGTATGTGTATCTGGATTTGCATTATGGATAAAAGAAAATACTTTTAGAACAATTTGTTTGCAGAACCGACAGAGAAAGCCATGTGAATGGAACACTTAAGTTTTTTATTTCATGACATTTTAAAATAATTTTTTCAAATGGGAGTTCCTCGTCCGTTTCATATCTCTTCTGTTTTACTCCTGGCCATTGAAAGAGAATCGAAATGCAATGATAATCTCACAGAGACAGCTTCTAAAACATTTGATTTTCGGTTTAGCCTTTTGCAGTCCCTTATTTCCTTTATAATTATAAGAAACTAAATAAAATCATATGATACAACATTATGTAGATAAAAATAAAATATTTTGAAGAATAATTTATTTGCAGAACAGATAAAGAAAGCCATGTGAATAGAACAACTCAGATTTTTTTCATGCAATATTTTGCATGGCCTTCACCTTTATTTTATTACCTAACTATTGGAATGATTACGGTGTGCTGAAAGGCAGATTATCTTGAAGTTGATGGCTGCCCTTGCAGTTTTCGCACGAGTAAGGATAGCCAGCTATGGCAGTAGGTACAGGGGATATCATTGTGCTGACGTGGTGATGTGTAGAGTATTGTGCAATGCAGTGTTACTATCTTTCCTCTCCACAGACCACACAATTCGTGGTTTATCTTCAGTCGAGAGCATTCGTTTGTACCACGGAATATGCCTAAGAAGTGACAAAACACGCATTAGCGTCAGCCATAACCGACAGTGTACAAAATGGTGGTCGAGATATAGTCGTTCCTCTACCTAACTGCAACAACCTAAAGGAGGCAAATCATGTAAATTGATAATTCGAAGCATGCTGCAGAAATGACTATGCATCTTGGTAGGGTTTTTATAATCGGCATATTGGTTTACCTGATAAAAAAAGGTAAAACTATTTTCGATCAATAATATTCCTTTTCCAATAACAATGTATTTTCAGTAGCTTTATATTTTGGTTAATACATTTGTATTTCGTACATGCGTGGCCAAATTTCTCTACACGCACTATTTACATAGTGTGTAGAGAAGGTTTAGTAATGCACCCAAAACTTCGATACCCAGATTTCACCAGAAATACATGTTTTGAGGCCACCTGAATCCAAAAAAAAAGCACTCTTAGAAAAATGTCCGTGTGTGTGTGTGTGTGTGTGTGTGTGTGTGTGTGTGTGTGTGTCCCTGTGTGCGGGGGGGGGCAGTATAGCTCAAAAACGCAAATACAGTTAAATACCAACTTGGTATATAAGTTCGCTATCCTCCAAGGCTGCGACACGAATATTTTCAAGAAAATTCTCCCATCCCCAATTACTCTTTACATGGAATTCTTTTCGAAAAAATTGATTTTATCAAAAATTCCTGTAATGATTTTGACTAAAATATCATATATTAAAGTTTTATACCTGACAAATAAAATGTAAATCTTGAATTTTCTGGAAATAGCCTCTGAAGACTACTTTATTCTGGACGAATATTACGGCATTTTGCACAACTGCTAAACCGTAAGAGATAGGCAAAAACTTACTTAACAGAAAATGTAGAGCTCATTAGAACACACAATTTATGTCATATAGATTTTTTTTTCGTGGAGTGCATCGTTTTTTAGATATTCCTTGTTATTGGTTTCACCTTTAAAACACATACTTTTCTCATACAGGAATTTATCATCTTCTGTACATGCAAACAAAGGAACTTCAGTCATATAACAACCAACTTTTGACTATCACTTTAACCTATGGTACTTCCTTATTTCACTTCTACTTACGACGAAGCAAGAAATAAGACTATTTCTGTTTATTTTTCTCCATTAGCATGAAGTAAATAGAAGCATAAGCTTTTTGACAATAATTTGTTGTAGAGATGTAGAGAAATTCATGTGAATGGAACACATCAGATTTTTTTAAAATATCTTTTCTCAGGCGATTAGTACAAGGAGTAAATTGCTACTGAAAAAACAAGATAAGTTTTAGAATACAATAATAACGTTTTATTTCACTCTCGAACTTTGAGGAACAAAAATTCAATTAATTTAACACATCGATAACATAATGCATTACAGTACACTCTATCCGAATAACTTATAAGTCGATGGCATTTTTTTAATACCGTGTTTAATTTTCACGTTAGATTCTATAACTCTATATATATATATATATATATATATATATATTACTTTCTCTACACGTACTATGTACATGGTATACAGAGAAGGTATTCTATTCCACCCAAAAATTCGATACCGAGATTTCACCGAAAATACATGTTTTGGGTCCCCCTGAATCCAAAAAGAGCATTTTTGGAAAAATGTCCGCGTGTATGTGTGTGCGTGTCTGTGTGTGTCTGTGGACAGTATAGCTCAAAAACGAAAAGACCGTTAAATAACAAACTTGGTATTTAAGTTTATCTTCCAAGTATGCGACACGAAGATTTTCAAGAAAATCCCCCACCCCCAACTATCCTTTATATGGAACTTTTTTCGAAAATTTTGATTTTCTCAAAAATGACTCTAACGATTTTGATTAAAATATCGTATATTAAAGATGTTTATCTGACTAATATATATATCTCCTGAATTTTCTGGGAATAGCCTCTCAAGACTACTTCATTCTGGAAGAATTTTGCATAACTGCTAAACCGTAAGAGATGGACAAGAACTTAACACACAAAAATGTAGAGCACATTAAAACACAATTTATGTTATATACATTTTTTTCGCGGAGTTAATCGTTTTTGAGGTATTCCTTGCTTTTGGTTTCAGCTTTGATAAACTTGTAATTTTCTCATACAGATATTTGTCAACTCGTGTCCATACAAACAAAGGAACTTCAGTCACCTAGTAACCAGCTTTTGACTTCACTTTAATCTATGATACTCTCAAATTTCGCTTCTACTTACAAGGAAGCAAGTAATAAGACTATTTCAGCTATTTTTTTTTCAATTAGCTTGAAGTAAATAGAAGAATAAGTTTATTAACAATAATTTGTTACACAGAAGTAGAGAAAGTCATGTGAATGGAACACATACATTTTTTTTTTTTTTTTTTTTTGTTTTTTGTTGCTTTACTCCCTTTAATCTGGTTGGTCATATCGGGCAATGAATGAAATCGGTGAAATGATGCTCAAATGATCTCGGGGCTCATGGAGTTTAAATTTACTCAACATTCGTCTTCTCAGAATAAGGGAAAACCCCGAAAAAAACTCATCTGGGCAACTCACCCTAAGCGAGATTCGAACTCGTAACCTTTTGAATGTGAAGCAGACACGCTACCACTATATTACTATATTATCACAATTTACTAGTTCAATTATGTGCACTAATTTAAGTGAACGTATACCTTTAAGAGATTTATTCTCTACATTTACGCGATATACCGTCGTTATATTCAACGAAATTACTTATGTACATTTCTTCATCTTTCTTCTCCGTCTCTAAGCAAACTTTTTCAAACAAAATCAGGAGACAATGTATTCCTTATTCATTTGTTCTTTCCTTAAGGAAACAAGATTATAAACACCCATATGTATTCGTTCGTCATTCATACTTTTATATAAGTAGAACATTCTTTTAACTACTAATACTACAAATTACAACTACTTACATAAAATCGCACGGTTATACAATAACTTTCCGTTGCAATCTACAGAAAAGTGTTTCATAGAATTAACGGATATTTATTTATGGACGCCCTTTAACTGTTAGTTATGTTCATAGTTGATGTTTATAAGCATGCTATTAATTGACATAAGTATTGTATACTGAATAATAAGAACCCTCTGACCTTAAAGAAGTTTAGGGATAATTTAAATAGAATAAACGTTAGGTGATTAATTAAAGTAAATATTGTGAAGTAATTAAGGCTCTATAACTATTACAGTCGCCCTCCGTAGTGTAATGGTTACCATACCGACTTCATATACCCAAGGTCGCGGGTTCAAACCCGGCGGAGGTCGATAGATTTTTTTCGGGTGTAAAAATCCTTAGCATGGCTTCCTTCGGAAGGGAAGTAAAGCCGTGGGTTCCGTGTCGTAGATTTACGGCACGCAAAAGAACCTCAAGCCTGATAGAGAGGCCTCTGAGCAAAATTAAGCGGTTTTTTCTCGCCCAATTTAGAATGGGACGCTGAGAACCACAGCAGTTAAAGAGCGTCCATAAATAACATGCCATTTTTATAGCTATTAATATTGGGGCTTCATAGTAACCACTGTTTATAAACATGCTGGTGATTGACATAAGTATTCCTAAACTGAATAATAAGTTCTTGTTTATTTTAAAAACTATATATGTACATAGTATGTTAGTTGTATTACTATCATTAATTTATATTTACTATTATTACATTGTATTACTATTATTAGCTAAAACATTATTATTGTAAATGAATTGTGTGTATTTAGCTCGCCACCGGTTAGCACAATTGTAGAGAATAAACGCATACATATTATGCGTGAAAGGCCATTTAATTTTGCTCAGAGGCCTGTTTATCAGGTTTGAGGTTCTTTTTTCTTAAATCTACGACACAGGACCAACCGCTTTACTTCCCTTCTGAATGAAGCCATGCTAAAGATTTTTACGGCCAAAAAAAAAAATCCATCATCCTTCGCCGGGTTTGAACCCGCGACTTTGGGTACAAGAGGCTAGCTTAGTAACCATTACACCACAAGAGGCACAGGGTCCTATAATACTTAATGCATTTGTTAACAAAGTAAGTTAGCTTCCGGGCAAAGTGCGGGGCTTCAGTCACGGATTCAGTTCCGTGAACGGCTATTCTCGCACTCGTTTTTCCTGGTAGGGGAATACTGCGGTGGTTTTACATCTAGCACAATTTCCTTTACATCATATGCTTTTCACTCCGTTTCCTTCTCATGTTTCAGGCGTGTTCTAGGTGTGGTGGTACCAGATAGATAGTGCGGATGCTTGCTCCGCGGAAAAAGTATTCCCCGTGTACACTAGAGGGCTGACCTAATATTTGGTAACACTATGAAGCCTGGGTTTTAAAGTACTTATGACATTGAAGTGTCATTGGGGCACGTCATCTGAAAATAGTTAAAGATCCTGTGGTTTACCAGGAAAATTTCGAGGGAGTTGGTGAATTTAATGTCGTATCGGCATGTTGCCATGGTAGCTCAGCGGTCAGAGCTACTGAAAGGAGACCAGGAGCTCCGTGGTTCAAATACCGACTGTGGTATTGACTTTTTCAGTTTCACTCTACCTATCCAATTAGCTGCTTATCTAGACGGGTTCTATGTAAAGTTTACTGTGTTCAATCTACTCATGACTATGCCTGCTTGCTTAGGCAACACGCATAAAGCTAGTCCTGCTATGAGGGGAGGCAATATTTTTACTTTCTCTATACGTACTATGGACATTCACCGTAAATACATGTTTTGTGTCCCCCTGAATAAAAAAAAATTAGAAAATGGTCCGTGTCTGTGGACAGCATAGCTCAAAAACCTAAAGACCGTTAAATACCAAACATGGTATTTAAGTTTGGTGTCTTCCAAGGATTCGACACGAAGATTTTCTAGAAAATCCCCCCAACCCCCAAATACCCTTTACATAGCATTTTTTCGAAAATGTTGATTTTCTCAAAAGAGGCTCTAACGATTTTAATTAAAATACTTTAAGATATTTTTATGACAAATGAAATGTATATCTTGAATTTTCTGTGAATAGTCTCTCAAGACGTCTTCATTATGAATAACTTTTATTTAACTGGCAAACCGTAAGGGATATACAAAAACTTACTACAGAATAAAGTGTAGATCTCATTAAAACACACAGTTTATTTATATACTTTTTTTGTAGACTTAATCGTTTCAAGATATTCTGGATTATTGGTTTTAATTTTAAGCCACTTAAACTTTTCTCAAATGGCAAGACAACTTTCTTCTCGTTTCTCGTTTCTCGTTTACTACTGACAAGCAAAGAAAAGGGAATTTCAATTGTTCCACATAGCGACTAGCTTTTAAAGGATGAGGCTATCGCTTTAGCCTGTGCATTTTCTTATTTCCCTTCTACTTACAAGGAAGTTAGTAATAAGACTAATTCTGCTTATGTTTATCTTAATTAGTATTTTGTAGATAACAGATTCATATTTTGAATAAAAGGTTTGTTTAACGAACAACTAGAGGACATCACGTGAATGGAACATATTAGATTTTTACTCTTCTACTTACAAGGAACCAAGTAATAAGGATAATCAAGAAGTAGATAGAGAATAAGCATTTTAACAAGAATTTGTTACAGTGAAGATCCTGATAAGCCTTACAGGAACTGAAATCTTATTGGATGTGTAAGTAACTGAGGTTTGTCGTCCTCGCCTGCACGGGGACGTCGAATATAACAATGCTTATTTTAGAGATGCATTAGGAGCTATTGAATTGCAAATGTTTTATAAACGTCATCCTAATTTAAGGTATTTTATTTCCTTCTAGAAGTATTATTAAGGAAAGCTTTTAAATCATTTTCCACACTAATGCAACATTCAACCGTTTACATTTTAGCAAATTTTGTTTGTGGTTTCCACACTATTGTCCTTCTTCCGAAAGTTTTACATATATTAGGTATCTTAGAAGCATGTATTTGTGAGATCAAAAGGAGATTAAAAAGTAGACACTTTAAGTTAGTGCGGATTATTAAACTGCCAGCGCAACTTCTTAAAATAGGCAATTATAGTTGAAAAAAATCTGATGTGTTCCATTCTCGTGACTTTCTCTACATCTCGTAACATGCCCATTTTAAACAGCTTATTATTCCATCTACATCATACCAATTGAGATAAACATTAGCAGAAATTGTCTTTATTGTTTGTTTCCTTGTAAGTAGAAGGGAAATAAAGGAATGCGCTAAGCTGAAACAATATCAATTATTTTAAAAGCTGGTTGTCATGTGGTTGAAATCCGTTTTTCTGCATTGCCAGGAGTTGAAAAACTTCCATAGGAGAAAAGTTTTAAGTATTTTAAAACTGAGACAAATAGCAAGGAATTTCTAAAAAAAAAAAAAAGGGTCAGTTCCACCGTAAAATGTATATGTAATAAATTGTGTGTTTTTAGATCTAAATGTTTTATATACTATGTTTTTGTCCATCCCTTTTGCTTTACCAGTTATGCAAAATTCAGCAAAATTCACCCAGAATAAAGAGGTCATTAGAGCCTATTCCTATGCAAATATGGTAGCGATATTAAACTACAGAGTGCATGAGTTTTCCTTTAGTGGCCTTCGCTTCGAGGGAGTAGATTGCAACTACGTAGCAGTTGCAATAGAATAATGAAATAGAAATTAAGGCTATTACCTTAGTTTCTATTTCATTATTTTGTTATAGTACTATTATAAAGCTATGTACCTAGTGTATAGAGAAGGCATTGTTTTCCACAAAATTCAAGTTATACATTTCATATGTCATGAAGATATATTTTAATCAAAATGTTTAGAGACAATTTTGAGAAATTAAAATTTTTCCATTTTTTTCCATCTGAGGGTATTTTAGGGTGGGAGGACTTGTTCTCAAAATCTTCGTGTCGCAGCCTTGGACGATACAAAGTTTGGTATTTTATCGACTTTTTGTTTTTGAGTTATCGTGTTCACAGACACGTGGACAAACACGGACCTTTTTCTGAACTTTTTTTTTTTTTGCTACAGGGACCCTAAAATGTGTACTTCCGGCGAAATCTTGGTATAGAATTTTTGGACGGATTGCAATAGCTTCTATACCTATGTACCATGTACTGTGTAAAGAAAGTAAAAATTGATGAACATATAATTATGAAATGTGATAAATAAATATCTTAAAACAAAACTTTAAAGTCCTTTGTGCGCATTGATTTTGAACAATTGTAAGCACACGAATGTAACATTGTAAATAATAGTAATAATAATAATACTAAAACGATATATCAATTTGAAAAGCTTAAAAGATCTCTGACTACTTTTAAAACACCATGAAATATTGTTCAACTATTAAAGCGATACCAGTGAAAACTTTCCCAACAATTTCAAAGTGCTGAAACTTTGTTATTTCTTTAGCAATTTGGGGCACACAATGCAATAAGATGTCATATTGTAAGACATAATATTGTTAGCCTGTGTATAATCAAGAGAATGAGAGATTACCCCCAAGCAAGTCCAAAGGTAATTTTTGCGAGGTAACTGGCGTCAGAACTCTTTTTTCCCGAACCCAGTCAAGATGGAAAAATGTTGATGAGCCACACATACTGCCATCTACGTAAGTGTTCAGTAGCAAATGTGCTATTTTTGAGCAAACATAAACAGAATGTCAATTTTGAAACTCGGCAAGTATCATTTTCGTAACATTTTCAGAGGCTTCACATGAATTGCAAATGGAATTTAAATAATTGTCTAAGGACTCGCTTTCTAAAATATGACTATATAACATTTAACGGCAATGTATGGTTGCTCATACATTTGGGATAAAAATTTCTCTATGAATTCTATCGAAAACTAACCTCGCATCATTTGGTTGATCTATTAAGGCTCTTCTGTACATCATCCTTTTTTTTTTTTTTTTTTTTTTAAATACAGCTCCGGAGTCTGATCGGGACTCCGGCGCTGTATACCCTACTTTTTATTTACCTAATTTGTTTACTTTGATTACTGTATGATTGCTGAATTTCTGTTTTACTTTTTACACACACATACACAAACATATAACACCCATGCCCAAGGCGGGACTCGAACTCACGATCCCCTGCGCTGCGAAACACCAAAGCGAGACGCTTTGGCAAGCGCGGCCATGGGGACCGGCTCCTTAGCAGCAGATATTCATGGACCCGTCCAGAGTAAAACATACTTTCAAAGTAAAAAACTTACTTTCACGTGACCTTCTCTACATGTTCTATAAACAAACCTCTTACACAATATTATTCTTCTTTCTATTCCATGCTAATCCAGACAGATTTTTACAGGTTAAACGGTTTGCATACATTTGTTTGCGTGTTTGTGGGAAGTTATATTATACAGGTGTGACTAGGCCTAACATGTGTGTCACCCCAGATGTTGTGGCCGTCAGAGGGAATTAAGTTTAATCGTCAGTCTCACAGAATCATATGAGCATCCCATGAAACCACGTGCCAGTTCCCCGTTATGATTTATCTGATACTGCTGCATTACTCCGCTCTCGCAAACCTCCAGGTTGTAAATATTCTCGGAAAGGAAAACATTACGACAATTATTTCTGGAAATTTCTGCTAATGTTCCTTGTAGCAATAGACTAATTAAACGTTTTTCACCGAAGAATGTAAAATCAATGTGCAATTAACTACGCTTTGAGACACCCATTTAATATTTTCAATTGCTATCTACAATGATCAAAGTACTAAACATAAATTAACATGTTTAAGAAAAGCCACATTGACTCCTTGGTCGAGTGGTCAGTGAGCTGACTTCTGATTCCCTGTCCCCCACAGCTTCTAGAAGTATGAATGTGAGAATGAATGTTCGTGTGCTTAGTAATAAAAAATGTATTAACCTAATGTTCTAAACCTACAGTAATATGACCATTGAAGTGAAAGAGGGCTATACAAATGAAACAATTAAAAAAGCACATACACACACATTTATCTTTGTCCTGTAAGTGTAGGTGCATAAATTTTATGTCCCAATAGGCCAGTCGTTGACTGTTATATGTATATATATTTTCAGCGAAATCTAAAATTAAAAGACAAACAAATAAATTCATCAACGTTACATTCTTATGACTTTCTATCATCTGTCAGTACACCAACCATTCTTATGAACGCTTATTTTTCTATCTACCTCGTTATATTCCAGACACACCTTTTACGGAAATACTTACATCATGCATTTATATATTATGTAGATACAAAGGGGCAAGCAACATTTAAATGTTTAAGAACTGGACGTTGCATGCTGAACTTAAAAGTACACAGTCTCATTCAATCGGGATTAAAAAAAACAACTGAAAATCGAAAGGACCTTAAAGAAATGACAAGGTACTGCACAACTTGACCCATTAATCCGAGGTATCCATTAACGGTTGTCTCATAAATTGCTCATACCATAATTCTTTTTTAAGAGATCTACACCTTTATGTTCCTCGTTTTAGTTTATTACTTAAGTTACTAGACACATAAGATTATAAAAAAGCTCATTCTGAATAAATTGGAGATCGCAAAAATGAAGATAGTTTATTTTTCATGTAAATATTCTTAATATAAGATACATAAATAAAAATATTTAACGTTTTGTACTTTCTCTATACATGCTGTGTACATAGTGTATAGAGAAGGTATTGCACTCCACCAAAAATTCAATACCGAGATTTCACCGGAAATAAATGTTTTAGGGTCCCCAGTATCCAAAAAAAGTATTTTCAGAAAAAGATTCGTGTGTGTGTGTGTGTTGTGTGTGTGTGTCCGTGTGTCTGTGAACACGATAACTCAAAAACGAAAAGTCTGTAAAATACCAAACTTGGTATTTAAGTTTAGTATCTTCCAGGGATACGACACGAAAATTTTGAGAAAAATCACCCACCCCCAACTACCCTTTACATGGAACATTTTTGGAAAATCTTGATTTTCTAAAAAATAGCTCCAACGATTTTGATTAAAATATCGTATATTAAAGATATTTACCTGACAAATAAAATGTATATTTTGAATTTTCTGGAAATAGCCTCTAAAGACTACTTTATTCTGGGAAAATTTTACGGAATTTTGAATAACTGCTAAACCGTAAGAGATGGACAAAAACTTACAACACAACAAATGTAGAGCACCTTAAAACACACAGTTTCTGTTATATACATGTTTTTCGTGGAGTTGATTGTTTCTGAGATATTCCTTGTTTTTGGTTTCAGCTATAAAAACTTATACTTTTCTCGAACAGGACTTTGTGAACTCGTGTCCATACAAACAAAGGAACTTCAGTCGCACAGCAACCAGCTTTTGATTATCACTTTAACCTATGGTACCCCCTTATTTCGCTTCTACTAACAAGGAAGCAAGTAATAAGACTATTTCTGCTAATTTTTGCTGCATTAGATGAAGTAAATAGAATCATTTGTTGCAGTGATATAAAGTCATGTGAATGAAGCACATCAGATTTTTTTTGATAAAATAAAATATTTTGAAAAAAATTTGACGTGAAGGGAGGGAGGATGTTCTTGAAAATCTTCGTTGTCATCCTCGATAATCATGGGGCAATATGCTAGCCTCTGGTTCCCAAGATCCTGGGTTCAAATCCGTTGGAGGGCGATGCATTTTTTCGGGCGAAAAAATCTTTGGCTTCCTTCGAAAAGGAAGTAAAACCGGTGGCCTCATGCCGTAGATTTTCTGCACCTAAAAGAATCTCAAGCCTGATAAAAGAGCCCTCTGAGCAAAATTAAGCTATGCTTCATATACAATGGAATATAGAATGGGACGCAGTTAAACGTGTCTATAAATACAACTCATTTTAATTTGAAATCTTCGTATTGCATCTTTGGAAGATGCTTAGCAATCCAATTTTTTGTTTTTGAATTATGCTATTCACATACACGCATACAGAAACACCACAAACAACACGGATCTTAAAACACGTATTTATGGTGAAATTTCGGTATCAAATTTTCAAACGGAATGCAATACCTTCACTTCCTACTAGATTTGTAGTAGAGAAAGTAAAGATATGGCATGTGAATGTAACAAACTTTATCCTATCCTATAGACTCCATGTATACATTTCAGTTATCCTAGGAAACAACAAATATTACTCTTTATTCAATTGTGTAAATTATTATAATTATTTTGGCAGCTCCCAATTTTTAAATAGGCAATGAAAATTCCTTATCATATAAGTCCAACTTTCCAGGTAGCAAACTAAGTACAGTTTTTTTTAGCATAATCTAAAACTTTTTCGGGAATATCCATTTTCATTCTGAAGTTTAAACAACCAGAGTTGAAACTGTTTATTTCGGCGAGGTTAGGCAGCATTGAACAAATAAAACACTACCTATGTCACGACTAATATTCAATTCCTCCTAATGACAATATTAATAAATGTATGAATATTTCAGTTAATATTAGAATAGGATAACACATTGTATATTAACGTGACTTATTAGATTATTATTTGCTCATGAGAAATTAGAGCACTTACATGCTCATATACTAAATATCCCATTTACAAATAATAGTATATTTGAGCCGCTTATAATATAATAGTTATTTATTATATAAGTGGATAAATAGAGAGTTTCTCCATGAGAAGAACCATTTAAAACGCGGCCCTAAGGGGAGCGTTTTAAGTTCTACAAGTGTTTGTCCACTTGTATAATACATTATTTTATCCTAAGATATGATAAATTAATATAAAACATATATTCAGTTAATGATTTTACAACAGATAGTAATAAATTAAATAAGGGATAAGGTATTGAATTGTGGCGTTCTTATAGTTATAAAATATGGTAGGCTATGTATGTATACCAATTTTGTTTTTATTGCTGCTAGTCTCAAATTGATTAAGTTTACGATGGACGTTGAGAACGTTAATATACCGGTTCCAAATGATATATTAAAGAAAGAAAAACAAGCAGTTGAGGTTTTATTACCGTCGACTTCATGGAAATTATACGAAAAAAGAGTTAAAAGGTTATAGAAAAGCTGTAGTTATCAACCATTTATTTATTTACGTTATGCCATTCATTACCGGAGCAACGAGTGAATTTTGTTTACTTTATCCCACCCGTTGCGCTAATAACTATCACTTTGATTTAAAGTCTAAGTTTTCTTATGTCGTTTCTGCATAGCAACGGTGCCTATTACAAGTATCTGTAGGATAAATAATTATTACTGTAAACAAAGTGGTTGGTCCGTCGAGCTTATCACCTCTAAAAACTCAGCTTCACGTAGTTTAAGCCCTGTTTTCAAGATTACGCAGGTCTAATAGCCGGCAGTCAATTACTGCCAATTGCTGTCATTGATAGAGAATACACAATGCGTGTGTATCCGATAATTGGATCCCCGAAATGCCAGCCACTCCCTAAACGTTCTCGCAATGCTGTATCGGGGAACAAATTGATTCTCTGGATAACGGGAGGACGGATGCGTTAATATATAATTCCAGTTGTGACCACTAGGCGACGTGATTAGGCCGTCAAAGCTCTGTACTTCTCGGGTAGCTGAGCTAGACATTAGCGAGATTAATTTTCGTTGTATATCACGGCAGCTAACATCGCTTGGTGTCAGCAAATCTGTACGATTTCTCGCCAGTAAGCTTGGGATCTTTAGGACTGATAGTGGAGCGCAGTGTTTTGGGTTACTGCTCCTATAACACAATTTGTACAGGGCATGCCACAATGATGTTATGATCTCAAATGTATACTTCTAGAAATAGTAAATACTATGCAGAGCTAGGAAGTTGGTATCGTTCGCCGTCCCGTCATATAGGTTGCGACCGGCCATCTCGCCGCATCAAAGCAAATCATAGATAACAACGCACGGTGGAGAAGTAGAAACAAAATTGACTTACGAAACATTCGTAAATGCACATCTATTTAGATTATTATGTACATCATACAAATTGTTGCATATATACAGGCTGAGCTATTGATTTCCTTCTTTACATATGTACATTATGAAAACACCTAAGCAATTATAATGCAGTTTGTAATATTTACTAATTGAATGCAAAATAATATCCAAATAATAAAATTAATTTCTTGAATATCTTAAGGTTCTTACTAGGTAAAAACCAAAGCAAGAATGAAACTAAATCTTTACTCGTCTGCAGCCGTATTACTAAAAATATCTTATGTGTTACACTCACATGACTTTCACTAGCTATTCTACAAACTTCATATATAAGATTCTTCTTCTTTCTGCACCTTCCTAATCGTGGTACTCATTAGTTCTTATTATTTAGTTCCGTATAAGTAGGAAGAAAATAAGGGAATACACTAGGCGAAACATAGTCAAATGTTATATGCTTCTTTTCTTGGCCAGGAGTAGAACAAAAGAAAAACGAACACTCCCGTCTGAGAAAAGTGTAAGTACTTCACAACTGAAACTAATAACAATGAATACCTCGAAAACGCTAAGCTCCACGAAAAAAATGTATATGACATAACTTGTGTACTTTAGCAAGGCCTAATTTTTTTGTACAGTAAGTTTTTGTCTATCTCTTACGGTTTACTAGTTATGCCAAATTAAGCAAAATTCATCCAGAATAAACAGGCCTTCAGAAGCTATTCCCAGAAAATTAAAGATATACATTTTATTTGTTAGGTAAATATCTTTAATATATGATATTTTAATCAAAATCGTTAGCCATTTTTAAGAAAATCAAAATTTTCGAAAAAAGTTCCATGTAAAGGGTAGTTTGGGGTGGGGGGATTTTTCTCAAAATCTTCGTGTCGCATCCCTGGAAGATACTAAACTTAAATACCAAGTTTGGTATTTTAGCTATTTTTCGTTTTTGAGTTATCGTGTTCACAGACACACGGACACACACACATACACACACGGCTCTTTTTCTGAAAATGCTTTTTTTGGATACAGGGGGTCCTAAAACATGTATTTCCAGTGAAATCTCGGTATCGAATTTTTGGGTGGAATGCAATACTTCTCTATCCCTATGTACATTGTACATATGGGGCTAGAAAAAGTAAAAAGAATATACGTACTTCTAAAGCTTTTCAAATAAAAACTCATTCTACGTTCCGACAAAATAAGATTTATAATGCGAAGAAGTTCGTTTCAGACTGCCTCCGTGGTCGAGTGGTCAGCGAGCTGACTTCTCACCCGGAGATCCAGGGTTCGATTCCCGGCTGGGGAATTATTCCCTATCCCCCATAGAGTCTGGAAGTATTAATCTGAGAGTGAATGTGCGTGTGTTTAGTAATATAAAGTTTAATCTAATGTTCTGAACCTACAGTTTCACAAGTGAAAGCCCCCGATATGACCATTGATGTTAAAGGGAGGCTATACAAATGAAGCAATAAAAAAAAAAAGGATCATTTCACGCAAGATGTCATCAGGGTATATTTAAAAGTGCAGCTTGTATGCGACATATCACACTGAACTCTGCATTACTTTCAATTACGCTTTTCATTTTCATCTTTATTTCAGATAGGATGCTCGTGAATTAGTAAATCCATCTTGACAGTTCTTCATGCCACATAGATTTACTCAGGTCTATACCTCTGGACTGTAACAATGTGCAATCAACAATATATTTCTGAGAAGCAGTTCTGTTACTAGACGTCTGAAAGTTTGTATACTAGAACTGCCACTGGTTTCTAAATAGGTACGCGAATAAGTACATTGCTAGAAAATTTACTATGGTTGTAAAACAAATTAATTTTTCTCACATTTGAGCAGAACAAAGATTGTTATTCAAACGCTTTCGTACCTACCGACATGATTCTGTGTCATGCAGTGATACTGTTTTGCAGTAATGGGTTGCGCTCTATGTTGACCTTTGCTCGCGCAACTAGCGCCGCATGGTATTGCTCCTAGCTCTGCTCATCAGTTAACAAAATCTGATGTGTTCCCTTCACGTAACTCTCTCTAGCTGTTACAGAAAGTATTATTACAAAAGATTATTATTTTATCTACATCATGCTAATCGAGATAAACGCTACATTTTGGCTGGTAAATTCGGTGATCATTTCTTTTTGGTAGTGTTTAACGCCCGCTTTTACTACTCTGGCACCGAGGCGATGTCACTGATGATACATGAAGATGGATCCATGGTGGAATGTGATGGCGGCCGAAACTAGAGAATCCGGAGGAAACCCGCCCCAGCACCGTTTGGTCCACCACAAATCTTACATGCACTCGCTTGGGATCGAACCCGGGCCATCTAGGTGAGAGGCGACTGGTCTGACCACTCGGCCATGGCGCGCCCTGATCATCATTAGGTTCGATTTTACCAGCTGCCTACTCTACTGTATGAAGTGCGTTGCCGATCCCGGTGGCCGCGCTCGCTAAAGTGTCTCGCTTTGGCGCTTCGTGGTGCACAGGATCGTGGGTTCGAGTCCCGCCTTGGGCACGGGTGTTTCTGTATTTGTAAATGTGTTTGTTTGTGTAGGTATATGTAAAAAAGGAAAACGTTAAGAATAATAAGGTCTACTAAGGAAATATAGGAGACTGGAAAAAATGGAGAAAAAAGGAATACAGTGCCGGAGCCCTGACAAGCCTCCGGAACTGAAAAAAGTGCTGTTTCATAATCGACTATGTGGTACCAACACTATGGTGCGCCAGCTCATTCGGCCCGTCCTGTAACGGCTTATAGCGACGCCACCTACTCTAAGCGATGGATCGGACGGCATGGACGAATAGGTTGGCTAGCAGGTTCATCAGATCTTACCCCATTATATTTCTTACCTTAGAGATGTCGTGTACCAAAGCGGTCAATGACCCCTCAACAGTTCAGGCAACGCATCATCTTAGTTTGCCGTGACATCAGTTCATCACCGGTTTAGACTGGCAATAATGGTTAGAGTGAGATATTGCACCCTCCAGCATGGTGGCCAGTTCGATCACCTAGCACAACCCTATGTAAATGTTTATCTGTCTGTGTGATAGCTAATCCAGCATGCTAAATGCATTACTTTGGGAACCAGAGCAGTTCACAACGATCTTGCAAACGTTATTTGTTTTATATGTATGTACTGAATTTTGTAAACTCTCAGAACGATTTATTGGTTTTCTTTTGTATGAAAGTATACCTTTAAACAGTAAAATATTATTTAAGACATTATTTAATAATATTTTATGTTTGTAAGTTATAATTAAAATGTTATATGCATTTATTTATGATATTCATTAAAGCATATTGTAACAAGTAACACTTTGTATTTTAAGGGTATATATGATTGAAATTTCAATAAAAATCACAAAAAATATACTTTATTTTAATTTCATAAAATAATTCAAATATTGCTGAGCATAGAAAAGCTAAAATTGACTACCAGGCGCCATTTTAAATGCCTTAACTAGAGCTACAGCTAAGCATTAGAGGTAGAAAATGTATTGGATTCGGCAAGAAAAACTTCACTTCGATGAGATCTTATCCGCATACAGCTAAGTGAAAAACGAAGTTGATTTTCATTTGTTGATTGAAAAAAGGTGTGCAGAAGAAAAACAGCAATACAAGAAGCAAATGACAGAAAAATCGATGTGTTCCATTCACATGACTTTCTCTACATCTCTGCAACACATAATTGTTAAAAAGCTTATGCCACTATTTACTTTATGCTAATCGAGAAAACTTAGCAGAAATAGTCTTATTAGTTGCTTCCTTGTAAGTATAAGCGAAATAAGGGAGTACCATAGGTTAAAGTGATAGCCGGTTGCTATGTGACTGAAGTTCCTTTGTTTGTATGGACAGGAGTTCACAATTCCTGTATGAGAAAAGTAAACTTTTCATAGCTGAAACCAAAAACAAGGAATGTCTAAAAACGATCAACTCTACGAAAAAAATATGTAACATAAATGTTGCGTTTTATCGCGCTCTACATTTTTTGTGTAGTAAATTTTTATCTAAGTCTTGCGGTTTAGCAGTTATTTAAAATTCCGTAAATTTCATCCAGAATAAAGTACTCTTCAGAGGCTACTCCCAGAAAATTGAAGGTATACATTTTATTTGTCAGGTAAATATCATTAATATATGATATTTTAATCAAAATCGTTAGAGCCATTTTTCAGAAAATCAAAATTTTCGAAAAAAGTTCTATGTAAAGGGTAGTTTAGGGTGGGGGGATTTTTCTCAAAATCTTCGTGTCGCATCCCTGGAAGTTAATTTAAATACCAAGTTTGGTATTTTACAGACTTTTTGTTTTTGAGTTCTCGTGTTTATAGACACACGCGCGCGCGCGCGGCTCTTTCTCTGAAAATGCTGCAGGGGACACTAAAACATATATTTCCGGTGAAATCTCGGTATCGAATTTTTGGATGGAATGCTATACTCTATGTACATAGTACGTGTAGAGAAAGTAAAAAGAAGCAACAGAGGAGAGAATAGCAAAAGGAAATCTAAGGGTCCAACTTGCCAATCTAGTGGATTTTAATGTGAGCCATGCATTCAAATCTTTCCTTGTTTTCTCGCTATTAGTATATTTAACATTTTTCTTCCTGTAAAATGTTTCTTGCGGAGCAGTTTTTCTGTTACACAAATAAAAGTTTCTGTACAAGTTCAAAGAGGTCAAATGAATAAGAATAGCTCTAGGCTTTACTGTCAGAAGTATTTAAGCATACGTTTTCAATTTCAAACACAAAAATTATATTTTTATGACAAAAGAAAAGTTTATTCAAAACTTTAAAAACTTTTGGAGCTTAATAACATTCACATAATTAAATTAAGTGAAACAACACTTGCATACAAAATTATAAGTGCTCATTAAATTTACTAAACATAAAAAAAAATACTTTTAAGTGGCAGTATTTGAACCTGTGAGCTTCACCACTGCACTACAATGCTGTCGCACTACTAAAGCAGGTCACTTCAGGCACACCGTGCAAAGCAGTAATTTCAGCTGCCTAACTTCTCAATCCTCAGGCTGAGAAGACTCACGCGGTATGTATTTATAGATTTTAATTATTTCCCGGTTGAATTTAATATAGCTTTAACTTTGTTAACACTTATTTGTATTGTTTATAATTTCAAGTTTGTATTTGTATATCTTTATTGTTTTTAGTACGCTTTGTTTATGTGGAAACATCTCGTAAATGCGCAGAGCTATGTTACGCCATTGAGTGGAACGCTTGGTTGTGTCTGCAAACTGAATATCAGGCGGAGAGGGGTGGAAGTGATGTGGCACGTGGTGATACACGGGTTCAAGAGTGACCATGTCTGTTGTAGATTGAGAAGTGTACGTGTAGCAGGTCCCCATGGCCGCGCTCGCTAAAGGGTCTCGCTTTGGTGCTTCGTGGTGCAGGGGATCGTGGGTTCGAGTCACGCCTAGGGCATGGGTGTTTATATGTTTGTATGTGTGTGTATTGGAACTGCAGAAACAGTAATCAGCAGAAAAAAAATGTTCGTTTGTATGTGTGATCTAACATAGAAAAACTCAGGGATGTAAATAAAATCCATTGGGAACGATATTACACACAAGGTAACACTAATGCCGAAAGTTATTTTTCCAAAGTAAAAGACCACCGCTGTGACCATTGTGGTTAAGAGGCAGGGAGAGTGAAATTTTGACTGGAATCGGTCAAAATATCAAGTCGCTTTTTATATCAAATACTTGTCAGAATCAATGGTCATTCACATATTCAAGGTCTAACTGCCTCCCCTTGCTTCGGCCTCTCCGGTCGGCACATATTTTCTACCATACTATTTTATAAAACAGTGATTTTCTCAAAAGTCCGTTTTACATCTTAAAAATGTTCTGCAGTGTCAGTTTTTACTTTCTCTACCCGTACTATTTATAGAGATGGTATTGAAATGCACCCAATAATTCGATACCAAGATTTCACCGGAAATACACGTTTTGAGATCCCGAATACAAAAAAAACATTTTTAGGAAAATGTCTTGTCTATCTGTCTGTCTGTCTATGAGTGTGTCTGTATGTATATGTGTCTGTGGGCAGCATAGCTCAAAAACGAAAAGTCCGTTAAAAATCAAATTGGATATTTAATGTTCAGTATGTTCCAAGGATGCGACAAGAACATTTTCAAGAAAATCCACCCGCTCCAACTACCTTTTGCATGGAAAAAATTACGATTTTTTTTTTCTCAAAACTGGCTCTTACGATTTGGATTAAAATCTCTTTATATGACAAATAAAATGTACATCTTGAATTTTCTGGGAATAGCCTCTGCAAACCTCTTTATTGTGAATGAATTTTGCGGGATTTTGCATAATAGGTAAACCGTAAGAGATAGAAAAAAGCTTATCTACTATATAAAAATGTAGAGCTCGTTAAAACACACAACTTCTGTTGTATAATTTTTTCGCGCAGTTGAACGTTTTTGAGATATTCCTTGTTATTAATTTCAACTTTGTAAAACTTATTCTTTTCTTATACAGGAATTTGTCAACTCCTGTCCGTCAGTCACAGTGCAACCAGCTTTTGACGCCTATCACTTTAACCTGTGGTATTCCCTTATTTCCCTTCTACTTACAAGGAAGTAGGTAATAAGATCCTTTCTGCTAATTTTTTTTCTTGATTATCATTAAGTAAATAGAAGAATAAGGTTTTTAATAATAATCTATTGCAGAGATGTAGAAAAAGTCATGTAAATGCTACACATCAGATTTTTGTATAAATAACACTAAAATGTACCAAATGTACAGAAGTAATATAATATCACAGGGACAATATTATTCTAACAGCTATAGTTATTTTTCAAAAACCATTTTATAAATAGTAAATTTAGAGATAAAGTTTTCAAGCATTTTTAAAAATATACCATAGTTCAGTAAGAAAAGTTATTGAAATACAACCGCATTAAGCTTTGTGTGCAATTTAAAACTGCAACTAAAAATGCCGACCAGTTTTATCAAATTTTGAGGAGCATAAAACATTTTTATTATGCAATATATTTACATTAAAATTAATAAAAAATGTATATCTCGCAAAATATTTCTCTAATTTGACTGAAATATGGTTTTCATATTCATATAAAAGTAATGTTTATTTTTCAGAAAAATTCTATACAAAGACATGTGTGAATACATTTTAAATTTCAGTCCCAATATTCCCTAAAGGCACGGTATAAACGGAATTAAAAAAATCTGAATTGTTCCATTCACACGACGTTCTCTACATCTTTGTAACAAATTATTGTTATAAAACTTATTCTTCTATCTACATCCTGAGATAAACAGGAGCAGAAATGGTGTTATTACTTGCTTTCTGTAAGTAGAAGGCAAATAAGGAAATACATTAGGCTAAAGCGATAGTCAAGTGAGTTGTCATGTGACTGAAATCCGTTTCTTTGCATTGACAAGAGTGTAAAATTACGTATGAGAAAAGTTTTAAAACTGAAACTAATAACAAGCAATATCTCTGAAATGTCAACTCTACGAAAAAATTTATACGTATAACATAATTTTTATGCTTTAACGAAATCTACATTTTTTTTTGTAGTAAGTTTTCATCTATCTCTTACGGTTGATCAGTTATGCAAAATTCACTAAAACTCATCCAGAATAAAGAGATCTTCAGAGGATATTCCCAAAAATCAAGATATACATTTTATTTGTTTTATAAATATATTTAATATATGATATTTTAATCAAAATCATTAGAGCTGTTTTTGAGAACATTACAATTTTCGAATTTTTTTCATGTAAAGGGTAGTTTAACGTGGGGGGATTTTTCCGATAATCTTTGAGTCGTATCCTTGGAAGGTACTAAAGAACTGAACGCCAAGTTTGGTATTTTATCAACTTTTCGTTTTTGAGTTATCGTGCTCACAGTCAAATGGATATACATACACTGACTTTTTTCTAAAAATACTTTTTCATACATGGGACCTTACAACATGTATTTTCGGTGAAATCTCGGTATCTAATTTTTGAGTGGAGTGCAATAGTTTCTCTACCAATGTACCATGTACTATATAGAGAAAGTAATAATTACATAGGGATGGCCCCACAGCTAATTGTATGTTGATAGAGCACCTATCGGATGTGCGAGTGTTCCGAGTTCGATTCCCGGCTGGAGGTAGTAATTTTTCTCTAGTCAAGACCATTTCTTATTCTTTCCATAGTCAGGAATTATGAATGAGAGAGAGAGGGAGAAAGAGAGAGAAAGTTTGTGTGTGTTGTCTAATTTACAGAAACTCAAATTAAATCCAATGGGAACAGAAACAGTATACAATCTAATACCATTGCCGATAGGTAATATGTTCCTAAGATAAAATACCACTAATTTGCCTAATGCGGTTAAAGACTCGGTTTAATGCAGCAATTACAAAATCTGATGTTACATTCATTTGACTTTCTGTACAAACCATTGTTACAAAAGGTTATTTCTTTATCTTCATCGTGGTAATCGAGATAAGCATTGGCAGAAATAGTTGCATTCCTTCTAAGTAATACACCAGGCTAAGGCCATAGTAGAATCTTTTAAAAAGATGTTCCTATGTGAAAAGTTAGAAATTCGGTTCGTTTTGCATGGCCAGGAGTAAAACAAGAGAGAAGTTAAGAAAGATAGCCTCCCGTTTGAGGAAAGTTTCAAGAAGCTTAAAATTGAAACCAATAACAAGGAATATATCGAAAACGGTTAACTCTACAAAAAATGTAAATTACCTAAATTGTGTGTTTTAACAAGATCTACTTGTTTCTGCTGTAAATCCTTATATATCTCTTACGGTTTACTAATTATACAAAAGTATAAGTCATCAGAGCCTATTCCCAGAGAATTCAATATGTACATTTTATTTATGTAAATATCTTAGCTATACGGTGTTTTAGTCAATCGTTAGAGCCATTCTTGAGAAAAAAATAAACTTTCAAAACATTTTACTGTAAAGGGTAGTTTGGGGTGGGCGGATTTTCTTAAGTATTCGTGTCACCTAAATTTAGATTGATGGTCTTTTCGTTTTTGAGCCAAACTGTCTACACTCATACACACGCACACACATACACACGCACACGCATATACACACATACACACACTCACACACATATAACACACGTATACACACATATACACATATACGCACATATACACACATATACGCACACATACGCACACATACGCACACATACGCACATATACGCACATATACACACATATACACACACATATACACACTTACCACAGATACAATCGATTCTTTTTATTTTTTTTTTTTAATTCAGGAGACCTCAACACATCTATTTACGGTGAAATTTCGACATCTATTTTTGGGTGGAATACAATACGCTCTCTACCTACTATACGCATAGAGTAGATGTAGAGAAAGTATAAATGCATAAAGAATTGGAGGACGTAAATGAAATGATTTAATTCAGTATTGGAGTTTGAAAAGCTTGTCGTACAACGTGGGTTAAGCCAGCTAGTAACAAATATCTTGGAAAAGACGAATTTCTAAGTTCTTGCTGTTTTCCCAGACCGAGGCCCATACCCAAGCTGAACTTGAGGAGGTAGAGACCCACCCTGGTACACTTCAAACTTCTAACTGGCTGCGTGGTGCTCTTGGAGTAGCTTCATTCCAGGTAAACAGTTGCCGAGCGTGCTTTATAGTCTGTTTCTTCTACTTCACTGTTGCAACATTTTAAATATCTACTTGGGATACGCAACGCCATGCATTCGCTAAATTTTAAATTATTTGTGTTAATTTAAGTGCATGTATGACTTTAATTTCGAAATTCTACACTAATAATTTATACCACAGGCGTAATATAATGCACATAAGTGACATTCCAAATGTCATCCATTTTGCTTTAAGGGTTTGCAAGCTACGATCAAATTTGTTTGTTTTTATCACGTCACTAAAAAGTCCCTTGCGACAACACACTAAAATATCTACCTTTTAAAATTACCCTAGATTTTTCTGAGTCTCCTGGGTTTAGGTTGTTATGAAAATATAATTTTTCTGTTTGAAAATTGAAAACATATGCATAAATCCATCTGATAGTAAAACCTGGGGAATTGTTATTCATTGTACCTCTTTAAACACTTACAGGAAATTTGTGTAACAGGAAGAAAAATGCTGAAAATATGAATAGCGAGGAAAAAACGAAATGTTCGAATGCATTGCTCACATTAAATCCACTAGGTTGGTAGGTTCAACCCTCAGCTTTCCTTTTCCTCTTCTCTGCTGTTGCCTTTTCTGTCCTTTTCTTCTTGCATGTCTGCTTTTCTTTTGCACAACTTTGTTATTTTACGTTGCATGATGCAATTGAGATCTCGTTTCACTGAAGTGTTTCTTGCCAAGTCCAGTACAGTTTTGCCCCTAATGTTTTTAGAAAAAGGCCCGTGTGTGTCTGTGAGCAGTATAGCTCAAAACGAAAAGTTCGTTAAACACCAAACTTGATATTTAAATTCAGTAGCTTCCAAGAATGCGACACGAAGGTTTTCAAAAAAATACACCCCACCCCCAACTACCCTTTACATGGAAAATTTTTCAAAATTTTTGACTTTCTCATAAAAAGGCTCTAACGATTTTGATTAAAATCGCTTGCATTTAAGATATTTCCGTGACAAATAAAGTATATATCTTAAATTTTCTGGGAATAGCTTCTGAAGACATGTTTATTCTGGATGAATTTTGCGGAATTTTGCATAACTGGTAAACTGAAAGTGACAGACGAAAGCTTACCGCGAGAAAATGTAGAACTCGTTAAAGTACACTTATGCTATATATTTTTTTTCGTGGAGTTAACCGTTTTTGAGGTTTTTCTTGTTATTAGTTTAGTTTCAGCCTTAAAATACTTACACTTTTCTTATACAGGAATTTGTCAACTCCTGTCCATACAAAGAAAGGCTCCTCAATCACATAGCAACCAGCTTTTAAAAGAGTTGACTATTGCTTTAGCCTAATGTATCCCCTTATTTTTCTCCTACTTACAAGGAAGCAAGCAATAAGTCCCTTTCTGCCAATTATTTCTCGATTAGCATTAAGTAAATATGAGAATAAACTTTTTAACAGTAATTTATTGCAAAGATGTAGAGAATGCCATGTGAATGGAACACATCAGATGTTTTAATAAATATATTCATATTATTGCAAGCCCCTAAATCTTGACCTCGAGCGCGGACGCGTCAGCGGGTGGTTGATAGGTACTTATTCATACTTCATCTCGTCATTACTGAGTTGTAAACTCCATGGCACAACAAATCACAAGGAACCTTGGCCTACCGCCCGGCCGCTGCGTCCCCCATCTTGGTCCGTGACAGACGTCATGGATGGGGTGGATGGAGGATGAGATGAGATGTGGTCAGCGCGTCGAAACCCTCGGCCGGTTGCTGCGGTCCTCATGATCTGGAGCCGCTACTTCTCCATCAAGTAGCTCTTGAATTGTCCCTCCAGGAACCTCGCAAGGCTGAGTGCACCCCGGTCCAGATCTCCCAGAGGGGGAAAGATCCCCACACCGGTCCCGGGAATCGAACCCAGGTCTCCCGCTTGGCATCTTTAACTTGTAGTCAACGTTAAAATCACTATTTCTGAATATATGTTTTTCATACAATTCGTATGAAAACTTAGTGAACCCAATTATTGTAATTATAATACGTGTAGCTGCTACAGTATACACAGACAACCAATGCTAAACCAAGCCGCGTAATTGCAGATTTTACTCAGGCTTCAATTCTACACACTCTTCACGATTCAAAAGTTACTCTGCGGTGTGGCTTCATTTCAAAATTCATAATTGGCTCGTACCTCTTCGAAGAAGACAATAACGGAATAAGCCAAAACTGTTACAGTAAACTTGGAACACTACTGGGTATAGCATGATGCAGAACCTTATTATACCTAGATTGACGAATCACGAAATGGCAAACATAATTTTTATACAAGATGGTGTTCCATTCTACACCTACATCCTGCAAAGCAATTAATTACGCGGATGTTTGGATATCCTCTCAACAGTAGCAATGTCTCGATAACGTGGCCGCCACGATATCCAGATCTCAATCCATCCGACATAATCTTTCTGACAACTCCATCTACACCAACTACCCCACTGAAGGATGCCGTCTCGCAAGCATTTGCCAATATTCCAAGATATATGCAAAATGATATGCATGATGTCGCAGACGGAAACGGCGAACTTCTTCCCAATGGTCTATAAACCCTATTGTTTGCCCAGCATTGTGATCCTTTGTTTGTTTTTTTCCCACCTCAAATATTACATGTATATACTCATTTTATATTTTAATTATTTTTTAAAGATAAAATGATGGGACACTTTTTAAAAATAATCGTCCAGCTTTGAAAAATAAATATTTTTTGAAAACTCAAGAATTTTGAATAGTATAAAAAATAATAATTTCTAGTTTATGTACTTAAAACATAATACTTAGGTAGATAAGGTAGATTGCATTCCATAAAAAATGTAGAGCACCTTAAAACACACAATTTATGTTATATACACTTTTTTCGTGGGGTTCATCGTTTTTGAGATATCCTTGTTTTTGATTTCAGCTTTGAAAAACTTATACTTTTCTCATACAGGAATTTGTCAACTCCTGTCCATACACACAAAGGAACTTCAGTCACATTGCAACCAGCTTTTGATTATCACTTTAACCTATGGTACTCCCTTATTTCGCTTCTATTTACAAGGAAGCAAGTAATAAGACTATTTCTGATAATTTTTTCTCGATTAGCATGACGTAAATAGAAGCATAAGCTTTTTAACAATAACGTGTTGCAGAGATATAGAGAAAGTCATGTGTATGGAACACACACAATTCCGGTGAAATCTTGGTACATTACATTACATTTTACACCCCATGAATTTTCCAAATTTACCAAATACGTTACTTTAACACATGCAATTTCTGTTTAGTTGTGACATACATTCCACTTTATGAAACGTGCCAAAAGGAGAATGCGCTCCTCTTAAGCTGTTGTCGACGTCCGGATGCTGGGAGGCGCATCTCAATTATGAGCTATATGGAACGAGAGACGATTGCGTTATTAAAGGAGAGTGAGTAAACAACGGCGCTGAAAGCCACTTGGTTATTATAAACGTTAACGTGCTTCTTCCCCAAAACATCAACAGAAACGTCAAAACCGCGCGTCTACATTCATCTGCCGAGATCGCGTGCACACAAAATTCACTCTTGCATGTTATATTTCCATTAATCACATTCCATAGATTCTAGTTTCAAACGTTTTCGGTAGTTTTTACTTCCTCTACACCAACTTTGTACATAATGCATTGAGAATGTTGACGGATTTAATGCTAAGTAAATCAAGTCAACAGAAAATGCAACAATACTGCCATAAAAGAATGGTATAAAATAATAAAACATATTGTTTCGAAAGTAAGCCAAAAGTAATATGTATAAAAATGGCAGCGTGACGTCATCACCTCACGATACGCACGAATATAGCCTTAAATGGCGTGCTTCTACAAAAATGACGTAGTCAAACCTATAAAATGAATACAACACATTATATTGTACAATGTATAGATAAGAAATGATAGTTAGAAAAGCATATTTATTATAAAACATAATTAAAAACAGTAATATGAGAGGAGGAGGCGGAGGAGAAGAAGAAGAAGAATCACAAAGATGAACGAGATACCTGATGCTCTAAATTGTTTATACCGGTATCAAAGCATAGGAACAAAAGTTAAGCAAATATGTATTTAAGAAATGTTAGCTATTTAAAAGAACATTTTAATGTAAATTGCACAAATGTATTGATTTTAAATTATTAGGAATGTATAAAATGTAGTATAAATTTGTATTTCACGAAATGTAGAATGGAAAATCTGCCATTCTCATGGAGACGGACAGATTTCAATGTGTAAAACATTGATCTTCAACTATTGTATATAGGTAAAAATTGTAATAAGTTTCCGCGACGCAGTCATTGAGATAGACGCCAGGGATAAGGACGCAAGGAGATAATCTCGCCAATCGAGACCTCTTATGCGACTATTCAGTGTAAATCCTAGCATTGTATTATTTATCAAGAAGAGATTGATTGCAAGTACACAATATTGCATATATGTGGCACAGTTTTGTAAAAAGAGAATTCTGTTCTAATAGCGTGCCTTAATGATTCACATTATTCGAAAAGTTATCAAGAAATCTTTTAAATTAATTTCATTTATTATCACATCCTACCGTCCAAGCATGGAGGTTAAGATTTTCGTACTCACCGACTGAAGCTAGCTGAGTAAATAGAAATCGTGGCTAAGCTGTGCACAATAAGTAATTCGCTGCCGACAGTAACCTTAACTGCTTCAACAATTAAGACTGGCGAAACTAGCTAATTATAGTTTCGCCAACAGCAAGAGTTACCAACTTCTTATACAGCGGCAAATTCAAACCCTTAAAATTGTTTAAAATACCACAGCGCAGCAATCAGCAACCCTGAGAACCACTACCCATACTACAACCCACACAGCAGAGCATCCACCATACTTCCTTTCGAAATCCGCCCCAAGGTATTGTATTGTACCCAAAAAGTCGATACCGAGATTTCACCGATAATATATGTTTAAATATCTGATATTTTCCATTCACATGACTTTCTTTGCATCTCTGCAACAAATTCTTGTTAAACACCTCATGCTTCTATTTACTTCATGCTAATTGAAAAAAATTCTGATGTGTACCATTCACATGACTTTCTCCATATCCCTGCTCAAATAATTCTTGAAAAGCTTATACTTCTATTTACTTTATGCTAATCAGAAAAAATTAGCAGAAATAGTCTTATTACACGCATCCTTGTAAGTAGAAGCGAAATAACGGACAACCGTAGGTTAAAGTAATAGTCAGAAGCTGGTTGCTATGTCAATGAAGTTCATTTGTTTATATGGATAGGAGTTGACAAGTTCCTGTATGAGAAAAGTATACGTTTTTCATAGCAGAAACCAAAAATAAAGAATGTCATAAAAACGACGAACTCCACGAAAAAAATGTATATAACATGTGTGTTTTAATGTGCTCTACATGTTTTGTGTAGTAAGTTTTTGTCCATCTCTTACGATTTAGCAGTTATTCAAAATTTAGTAAAATTCATCCAGAATAAACTACTCTTCAGAGGCTATTCCCAGAAAATTTAAGATATACATTTCATTTGTCAGGTAAATATGTTTAATATCCGAAATTTTAATCAAAATCGTTAGAGCCATTTTTGAGAAAATCAAAATTTTTGAAAAAAGTTCCATTTAAAGGGTAGTTGGGGGTGGGGGGATTTTTCTCAAAATCTTCGTGTCGCATCCCTGGAAGATACTAAGCTTAAGTACCAAGTTTGGTATTTTACCGACTTTTCGTTTTTGAGTTATCGTGTTCACACACACACACACACACACACACACACACACACACACACACACACACACGGACCTTTTTGTGAAAATGCTTTTTTTGGATATTGGGGACCCTAAAACATATATTTCCGGTGAAATCTCGGTATCGAATTTTTGGTGGAGTGCAATACTTTCTCTATACACTATGTGCATAGTGTGTATGAAGAAAGTAATAAAAAAGCAGAAATAGTCATATTACTTGCTTCCAAGTAAGTAGAAGCGAAATAAGGGAGCACCATAAGTTAAAGTGATAGTCAAAAGCTGGTTCCTATGTAATTGATGTTCCTTTATTGTACGGACAGGATTTGTCAAATTCCTGTATGAGAAAAGTGTAAGTTTTTAAAGCTGAAATCAATAACAGGGAATATCTCAAATACGACCACTCCACGAAATAAATGTATACAACATAAATTGTGTGTTTTAAAAGAATCTACATTTTTTGTGTAGTAAGCTTTTGTATATCTCTTACGGTTTACCAGTTATCCAAAATTCAATAAAAATCATACATAATAAAGAGATCTTTAGAAGCTACTCCCAGATAATTCGAGATATACATTTTATTTGGCATATAAATATCTTAAATATAAGAGATTTTAATCAAAATCGTTTGAGGCATTTTTGAGAAAATCAAAATGTTGGGAAAAAGATCCATGTCAAGGTTAGTTGGAGGTGGAGGATTTCCTTGAAAATCTTTGTCTCACATCTTTGGAAGATACCAAACTGAAATACCAAGTTTGGTATTTAACAGTCTTTTCGTTTTTGAGCTATGCTGTCCACAGACACACGGACCTTTTTCCAAAAATGTTTTTTTTTATTCAAAGACGAAAGAAACCTATCCAGCATTCGTCTGGTGACGAAACCCCCGAAAAAACCAGTCAAGTATGCCGGCCACGGGGATGGAATTCGTGACTTTCAAAATGCGGATCACAGACAAAACGTCATGAGACATTCCTCTCGGTTTTGTATGTATAACGAAACTTGTAATATAATAACTATTTCTGAAAAGATTTGCTCGATTGAAGTACAAATAAAAATCTGATGTGTTCTATTCACTGGACTTTTTCTACCTATTAGGCAACAAATTGTGCTTACAAAAACCTTTTCTTCTATCTAATTCATCGTAAATAGAGATGAACATTAGCAGAATGGCTTTATTATTTCCTTGTAAGTAGAGGGGAAAGAAGGGAACACATTAGGCTAAAGCGATATTCAAATATTTTAAAAGCTGTCGCTTTCAGGTAGTCTTTGCATGCCCGGGAGTAAAAAAAAAGAGATATGAAATGAAGACTGCCTTCTCTTTTGAGAAGAGTATACTTATTTTAAAACTGAAACTAATAATCTTGGAAATGCTCAGCTCCAGAAAAATTTTTATAGGACATAAATTTTGTATTTTTGCTAGATCTACATTTTTGGTGTAGTAAGATTTCATCTATCTCTTATGGTTTACTAGTTATGCAAAAGTCTCCAGAATGAAGAGAGCTTCAGAGGCTATTTCCAGGAATTTCAAGATTTGTAAAATAATCAAAATCATTAGAACCTTTTTCGAGAAAATCAATTTTATTTAAGTTTACCATTTAAAGAGTAGTTTGGGTTGTATTTTTCTTTTTTTGAAAATTCTGGTGTTGCATTCTGTCTACGAAGCTGAATTTTAATATAAAGTTTGGCAGATAGGGGGCTTATCCTTTTTGAGTTATGTTTTTCACAGACATACTTATGGGCTTTTTCCTTAAACTCTTTATTTTTTATTCAGGGAACACTAATAGTATATTTTCACTGAGATCTGATTTTTGGGTGAAATACAATACATTCTCCACGTGCTATAGAACGTAATTAACTTTCATAAGAATTGTTATAATCGCTAATAGAGAATGCCATGCTGTTGTACCACAACAGATTTTTGGAAACATATCCAACTGTTGTTTCTACCAAGATTTTCATGAAATTTGTGTGCTCATTCTCTTAATTCCTTCAAACTAGTTCATAAAATATTAGTAAACATATCAAGAAACGGTAGTAGAATTGGACCCCTTGGACAACCTTAACGTAGTTTCCAGGGCAAGCGATTTGTCATCCTCGTGAAAGTTTAGATGAACGTTATGAAATCCTTCTCCCCAATTTTGTCTCTGGAGATGAAATTGAACATCCAACTCTATTAGAACCTGTTTCGTGCTCTGTAATATAAGTACACAAGTTTCATTTTGCTGGGACAAAAGTATGGAGAAGAGATTGGAGGAAAAATGGGAAAACGCCCACCTATGTGGTGGAACATAAATGCTAGTCAAAATTATTACTAAACTTAACCTTTGTGAAAAAATAATCAATAGGTTAGGTATGATAAGTGAAATCTATTCCCTTAAACGTATGTTTCCCGTGTTAACATAAATGCTATTCTGCTCGGATCAGTATTATGGCCAGGAATCCATATTTATTTCTTATGTTCTCTTAAACAAAGTAAGATGTAGTGATAAAAATCTATGACGTAATCAATACAAAAGTAATTCTGCTCAAAAAATCTGTGTGTTCTATTCATATGACTTTCTCTACATCTTTGTAGCAACTTATTGTTAAAATGTTTATTCTTCTGTTTCAAGCTAATCGAGCCAATCTTTAGCATAAATTTCTTATTACATACTTCCTTTTAAGTAAAAAGGAAATAAGGAAATACGCTAGGCAAAAGTAATAATCAACTCTTTTAAAAACTGGTTGACATGTTGCTGAAATCCGTTTCTCTGCATTTCCAGGAGTTTACAAATTCCCGTATGAGAAAAATTTAAATATCTTAAAACTAAAACCAATAATAAATAATATCTCGGAAATGGCCAACTTCACGAAAAAGTGTATATGACAAATGTGTTTTAACGAGATCTATGTTTTTTGTGCAGCAAGTTTTTATCTATCTCTTACGGTTTACCAAGTACGCAAAACTCAGCAAAATCCATTCAGAATAAAGAGGTCTTCCAAGGCTATTCCCAGAAAATTCAAGATATGTATTTCATTTGCCATGTAAATATCTTTAATACCAACGCCATTTTAAACAGAATCGTTACAGACATTTTTGAGAAAATCAAATATTTCGATAATGTTTCCATGTAAAGGGTAGTTTGAGGGGTTTTGGGGGGTTCCCAAAATCTTTATGTAGATCAAGTTGTAGATTGTGTTGTCCTTCATCGCACTCTACTTATACCACACAACGGAGCAAATGAGTTATCCCTTCAAACCAGTATTGGCATACACCTAAAGTCCCAGCGCAGGTAACTTGAGAAGACAATAATGTCGGAGGTCTAGTCATAATATAGGGTGATTTATATAAAGCTGACATGTTTCTTTCATTAATTGTTTCAAAACGTGTTATGCTAGCGACAACTTATTATACCTAAATTGTAGAGGAATTTTGGGAGATTATTTATTTTTATAGCAAATGTTGAAAATTCCCTCCATCCTGCATAAGGCACAACTCAACACGTCATTCCATGTTACTGGCCACTCGTTGGAGGACTCTGTTGTCAATAGCTTGAATCTCCTTTGTGATGTGCTTCAGATCGTCCAGTGTCTGGGGACGTGTGGCGTAAACCCTGTCTTTTAAGTAAACCCATAGAAAGAAGTCCGACGATACCAAATCCGGAGATCTCGGTGGCCACAGGTTCCTGGAAATTATCCGGTCGTCAAAGAAACTTACAATTAGGTTCATGGATTCATTTGATGTATGGTATGTAGCGCCATCTTGCTGAAAATATCCTTGACTCAGCTCTACATTGGACTGCATTTTCACATTGACTACAAGAACAAAATGTCGAAACAGCTGCCAACAAATGCAATTAGGAATAAAACATAAACATCTGCGCATCTAGTGACAAGGAATCGTAACTCCAGAATATTCTGCTTAATTTGGTGCTAAAATTGGGTCATTGGATGAATTTCCAAAGGATTAATTAAAGAAAGAAATGTGTCAGTTCTACATAAATCACGATTTTTGAATAAGATACAAATACTTCCTCCATTTTATATGTCTTTAAGGTAGGAAAAGTATAATACTATAGTTCGTCAACAAAGATGCAGAAATGTCCGATGATTGAATCCAGTTTAACTGAAAATCTGTTATTGTATTTATTTTACTTTCTCCATCATGTATGTACAATGAATATATTAGGTACAAGAAGGCTTGTATTTCATCCAGAAATTTGATACCAAGATTTCACCAATAATACTTGTTTTTAGATCCCCTGAATAAAAAAAAAAAAAACATTTTGGAAAAAAAAAGGTCCTTGTGTATGTGAACAGTATACCTCAAAAATGAAAAGTGCTTAAACACCTTACTTGACGGTTTAACATTTCCCAAGAATACGACACCAAGATTTTGAAGAAAACTTTCCCACCTGAAACTACTCTTTACATGCAGCATGGTTCTAACATTTTTATTCAAATACCATACATTTAAGATATTTCTATGCTAACTGAAATGAACATCTTCAATTTTCTGGGAATAGATATGCTATTCGTTTCCGATGACTTTTACATCACTGATAAACTGTATGAAATCGAGAATATCTTAAAACCCAAAAAATAGAACTCATTAAAACACACATTTTACGTTAAACAAATTACGTATTTATAACATAAATTGTGTCAATATATATTTTTTGTGGAGCTAAACCGTTTCCCAGCTATTCCTATTTATTGGTTTCAATTAATAAATTTCTCAAATGGAAAGGCGGTAGGTATAGAAAAGTTACCTATTTTATTCAAAATTCAATACCAATATTACCAGAAATATAAGTTTTAAGGACCCCTGATTCCAAAAGATACACTGTGTTAGAAAAACTCCATGTGTGCATGCGTCTGTGGACTTCATAACTCAAAAATGAAAAGTCTGTTAAACACCAAACTTAGTATCTAACAAGGATGCGATACGAAGTTTTTTCAGGAAAATCACATTTCCATGGAACATTTTTAAAAAACTGTTGATTTTTTTAACAAAAATGACTCTAAGGAGTTTGATTAAAATACCGTAATACCGATATTTATATGAGAAATGAAATGTATATCCTCAATTTCTTGGGAATAGATTCTGAGGTCTCGTTCATTCTGGAATGTCTTTTGCATAATTGGCAAGCTGTAAGAGGAAAAGTTACTGTAGAGAAAATGAAACCGCACAATTTATGTCACGTACTTTTTGTAGAGTTAACCATTTCTGAGACATTCCTTGTTATTGGTATCAATTTCAATACTTAAACTTTTCTCACACGATATGTACCATTCATTTCAATATCAGTTTTTTTAATTGTTTAATATTTAAGTCATATCGGGGGCTATGCGTTAGAAACAACTTGTCTGTAGGTTTAGAATGTTAGATTAATTAATTTCATATTACTAAACACACGCTCTCACATTCACACTTCCGGACTCTGTGGGAGATAGGGAGTAGTTCTGGTTAAAGAAAAATTCGTCGTCCCAGCCGGGAATCAAACCCTGGACCTCCTTTGTTTTACTCCAGAAAGAACCGACTTTCAATCATTTTATATAGCGGCTACATTTGAAAGGATTTAACTACCACTTTAGCCTGTATATTCCCTTCTACTTACTTAGAAGGAAGGTATAAGACCATTTGTGCTTACGTTTATCACGACGAACATGAAATAGGTGAAAGAATAATTTTTGTAAGAATATTTTATTATAGAAAGCCATGTGAATGGGACGCACCGGTGTTTTATAATTGAAATTTATTCAAACCTCTTCCAGTTAACTGAAAGACAAAATTAAATATCGTGTAAGGTGAAGGAGGCAAACCTTGCTGTAATTCTCTTCCTTATAAATGAAATTTGAGAAACGTCAGATTGCACAAGTCGGAAATACGACCGTTAAGCTGTTTTCAGAATATTGCATTTGCATTTAGAAGATTTGGTTCAACCTGACACTTCCTCTGTTGTCGACGAAATCAAATAAAGGCTACCTATTTATTAAAGAATTTGCCAAGTCTCCGTTTTCGCAAATCAAATGAAATGTGAAGCTGCTTTTAGATGCGTTCGCTGTGAATAGGACCAATTTATGTTGGAGTGCAACAAAACTATTTATGAACCACTACTTATCCCATGTTGGAATGTCATATATTAGAGCTGGAGCAAAAATATTTTAAGCATTTAAAATGTGATTAACATCGGTAAACTAAGTTTTATATATTTGCAGTTTATTTGCATCGCCTGATTACTGAATCAAAAGTTTCGTATAAAACTTTGAAAAACGTTTTTGAACATCATTTTAATTTATTTTATATAAAATTCAAATATCAAAAAGGTAATCATTTTTACTTACCAAACACAGCATTTTCACAAAAAGGTCCATGAGGTCCATGTGTATGTTCGAATGTGAGTGAGTGTGTGTGTGTGTGTGTGTGTGTGTGTGTGTGTGTGTGTGTGTGTGTATGTTTTCGTACCTTTCAAAGATGCAATACGAAGATCTCAAAGAAAATTCAAGCATCCCAAGCTACCCTTTACATAAAAACCTTTTCGAAAATGGCTATATTTTCATTACAAATAAAATGCGTGTCTTGAATTTACCGGGAATAGCTTCTGAAGTTCTATCCACTCTGGATGATTTGGCATGGCTTGTAAATCGTAAGCGATAGACAAAAACGTATTAAATTAAAAAACGGATTTCGTTCGTTTAAGACTCAGAATTTATGTCAAATGCAATTTTTTGTGGAGTCAACCATTGTGATATATTCCTTATTATTGGTTTCAATTTTGCAAGTGTTCTCAACTTTGAAAGCGTTATTCTTTTTACTTTCTCCTGGTCAAACAAAGAGAACAGAATTTAAAAACGATCAAGTAGAGACCGGCTTTTTATTAGAACTTGTGTGGGGTCATGTATTTTTCATATACAAAACATGGGATAATTGAACGAAATACAATTTTTACGATTGTATAAGTAACCGAATTATATTATTTATGTAAATTTACATGTAGATATATGGGATTAAAATTCCAGTGAGATGATGAATGGCCGTACCTTGCTGGAAAAATGCTGGTTGCTCCCAGGCCTACTAAAGGCAACATGAGAGGGTATTACTATTTAGATGGAAGTAATGCAGAATCTTACATCATAATATTCATCTAAGCGGGCAGCTTGACGTCATAAACTCGAAGGTAATTTACCGGACATCGGTTTCAAGGACTTAAATGCTTTGATATATAATTAAAGTATCACGTTATATATATTAATCTCATTTTATTATTAATTTGTATAAATAATATAACTAATATTTACTATATAAACATATATTCTTCCTAAACATTTCTTAGACTCATTAAAATGTTAGAGTCAATTTTATATGAGTAAAATTGTAATTATTTTATTGCGAGAATCATTTTTGGTTTACCGTTAAAGTAAATTACTAAACAAATATTAACTTTTCTTAAAACTTAATATTGGCGTGGCATTTAATTCTGTTTTTATTAACTTCTCTACTTCTTTGTATTTATTTATTTTGTTCTGTTTTCGTGATTTTTAGCTGAAAGGAAAGGCTGCAGAAAACAGAGAGAGAGATACAGGACGTGAGAGTGGTGTTTTTTATTTTTTTCTTGAGGGGATAAATGTAGGCCTTGTCACATTTTCCCCCCTACTTACATTCCCCCCCCCCCCCTGTATGGTTACTCCCAAGGCGGGACTCGAACCCACAATCCCCTGCCCACGAAGCACCAAAGCGAGACGCCTTAGCGACCATGGGGACCAGCTCACATTTCGGCACCTACAGTCTCTTTAAATGCGGGAGATCCAAACATCTCTTTTCCAATTCCCAGCGTTGTTTCCGGATAAAAATCAGCAAGTCTGGTAGATGTACTGCGTATATGTGCTTAAGGGTTCCCTAAATTGAAAATTAATCAAAAAGTGAAAAAAATGAAAAAAAAAATTGCCTAGTTAAATTATTTAACCTGTGCCCTCCCCATCCTTAACCACAGGCGAGATAGAGCACCCGGCGGGCCTCCCCCACACCCCACCAACAGAATTTTTCTGGCTGTGAAATAGACTTATGGTGGTAGAGTGCAGCTTGACTCGGACCAAATGACTAGCAGTTCTTTGCTTTATATACCATTCGAAATCTGTATAAACTGTTCGTGAGAGTTGACAGATGTTTATGGTTTAAAAATTGCTGCATGAGAATATGAAATTCTAAGACTTACAAACAAACGGTGTTAAATATTATGTTAAACCTTAAAACTTATTTTCTCGTGTTTTTATTTTTCAGCGTTTTCAAAACTTCAAATTGTTTCACATGATACAGTTTATGTCCCATCTACTTCAAATTTTCGTCACATACTCACAGAGTATTAATAAAAGTATCGGCATATGATTTGTTTTTACAATGAAAATTATCTGATATATTACATAATCAATATAACAACAAACATATATTATAGTAAAATAATAATATTTAAAGGTTTAAATTTTTTTTGAAGAAGCAGGGTTCCCGGGTTCGATTCCCGGCAGGGTCGGGGAATTTTTCTTTAGCCAGAATTATTCCCTATCCCCCACAGAGTCTGGAAGTTTGTATGTGAATGTGTGCGTGTTTCAGTAAAACTAAATGATTTAAACTAACGAAAAAGTACCTACAGACAACGAGTTGTTTCAAGTGGGAAGCCTCCGATATGACCTTAGATGTTAAAGAGGGCTATATGAATGAAACAATAAAAAAAAACTAAGTAATAAGAATCTCAATTTTCATTGAGTAGATATAAGAATAAGCAAAGGCGTAGAGAGAGTCATGTGAATGGAAAACATCGTTTTTTTGGTGCAATACTATGTGCACTGTTATCACATGGTAGAGAATTTAAAAACATATACATGTATAGAGCAGAATTTAATGGAATGGAGCAAAATTAGGGAACATGTTGTATACAGACAGTTTAGATGTATTCACTGGGTTTAAGATAAAATTGTACTTCTTCAGAGGATGTTTTTGTGTCGGCTGTTCATTGTTCTCCCTATTTTGAGGGTGTGATGTTAATAGAATCCCTCAAGTGATTCAAGTCACGTATCTGTGGTGGGCTGTTCCAGAACAAGATTTGTGCATCAAGCCAACTCCATTCATCACAGCCAGTCACTGCGGGTATTTAGAAACGCACGAAAATCTCGAAAACATCATCTAAAAGAACCCTATTACTTTCTGTAGTAAGATAAAGAAAATACTGCTCACGAATTCCACTCCCAGTATCACTCACAAATTCGATACTGACTTTTTGCTAGAAATGCTTATTATGAATTATAATTAAGAGAGAACAATCAAATACATAAATGCAATGTGAAATATTTGCAAAATTTTACTTACTCTACCAGGTGTATGTACATAGTAATGAGAGACGGCATTGAAAATTTGACACAGAGATTTTGCTGGAAATATATTATTTATAGTCACCTTAATAAATACATCTGACTTTCACTACATCTCTGTAACAAATTATCGTTAGTAAGCTTATACTTCTATCCACTTCATGCTAATCGAGATAAACACTAGCAGAAACGGTCTTATTACTTAGTTCCTTATAAGGGAGATAAGCAATGACATCCATTTCTTTGCGTGACCAGGAGTTGACAAGATCTCGTATGAGAAAAATTTAAGTATTTTAAAACTAAAAAAAGATATCAAGGAATATATCTAAAACTATCAACTTCGGGGGAAAATGTATATGACACATATTATGTGTTTTAAGGAGCTTTACATTTTTTGTATAGTAAGTTTTTGTCTATTTCTTACAGTTTACTAGTTATGCAAAATTCAGAAAAATTCATCCAAAATAAAGAGGTCTTCATCGGCTATTCTCAGAAAATTCAAAATAAACATTTTATTTGTCACGTGAATATCTGTAATACACGATATTTTAAAAAAAAATCGTCAGAGCCATTTTTGAGAAAATCAACATTTTCTAAATTTTTTCCACGTAAAGGGTAGTTGGGATTGGGGGGGGGGTTCTTTAAAGTTTTCGTGACGCATCCTTGCAAAGTACTACACATAAATACCAAGTTTGGCGGTATTTAACCGAATTTTCGTTTTTGAGCTATGCTGAACACGCGCGCGCACACACACACACAGACACGGAATTTTTCGAAAATTTTGATTTCCTCAAAAATAACTCTTAACGATTATGATTAAAACGCCGTATATTAAAGATATTTATATTTCAAATAAAATGTATATTTTGAATTTTCTGGAAATAGCCTCTGAAGAGCTCTTTATTCTGATTCAGTTTTGTATAATTTTGCATTACGCTTTACCCTAAGAGATGTACACTTTTTGCGTAATAAGTTTTTATATATCTCGTTAAAACACACGATTTATATCATATACGTTTTTCTTATAGAGTTGACAGTTTTCGATATATTCATTATTATTGGTTTCAATTTTAAACTAAGGTTTCTCAAACGGGGCCATGCAAAGCGAACCGAAACTGAATTGTTTCGCACAGCGACCAGCCTTTAAATGATATATCGCTTTAACCTAATATATCTCCTTCTGCCTACAAGGAAACAAGTAATAAGATGAGTTCTGTTAATGTTTATCTTGATTAGCTTCATGTAGATGTAAGAATAGTTGTATATGGAACAGTTAAAGTTATGTGAATGGAACACTCAGATTTTTTAAAAAAAGGCCCGCATGTGTATATGTGTCTGTGGACAGCATAGCTCAAAAACAAAAAGACCATTAAATACCACTTAGTATTTATCTTAGTATTTTCCAAGGATGGGAACGAAGATTTTTAAGAAAATCCCCAACACAAACTAATCTTTACATGGAAAATTTTTTAATTTTTTTCCCCTCAAAAATGGCTCTATTGATTTTTATTAAAATACCTACAATAAATATATTTATATCTTAATTAAATTCTTATTTTCAATTTTCTGGGAATAGCCTCTGAAGACCTCATTATTCTGGATCAGTTTTGCAGTTTTGCATAACTGGTAGGAGATAGACAAAACTTACTGCACAAAAAATGTGGATCTCTAAAACACAGAATTATGTCATTAAGTTTCTCTTGTAGACTTGACTGTTTTCGAGATATTCATTATTATTGGTTTCAATTTTAAACTAAAACTTATCTCAAACGGGAAGTGGCATCTCGTTACATCTCTCTTGTTTACTACAGGCCATGAAAAGCGAACCATACTGCAATTGTTTCATATAAGATAGCTTTTAAAAGATTTGACAATCGATTTAGCCTAGTGTATTCCTTTATGTCCCTTCTACTTACAAGTAAGCAAGTAATAAGACAATTTCTGCTAATCTTTACTTTGATTAACAAGACGTATATACAATAATCTTTTGTAAGGAAATTTGTTTGTGTAACAGCTAGAGAAAATCATGTGAATGGGACACGAAATATGTACATAGTGTATAGAGAAAGTATTGCACTCGACCCAGAAATTTGATACCATGATTTCACCAGAAATATATGTTATAGGGCCCCCTGTATCCAAAAAAGAATTCAGATAAAGGTCCGTGGTCTGTGTGTCTGTGAACACGATAACTCAAAAACGAAAAGTCGGTAAAATACCAAACTTGGTATTTAAGTTCAGTATCTTCCATGGATGCGGCACGAAGATTTTGAAAAAAATCCCCCCACCCCAGACTACCCTTTGCATGGAACTTTTTTCGAAAATTTTGATTTTCTTAAAAATGTCTCTAACGATTTTGATTAAAATATCGTATATTAAAGATATTTACCTGACAAATAAAATGTATATCTTGAATTTTCTGGGAATAGCTTCTAAAGACCTGTTTATGCTGGATGAATTTTGCTTAATTTGGCATAACTGGTAAACCGTAAGAGATGGACAAAAACTTACTACACGAAAAACGCAGAGGACGTTAAAACATACAGTTTATGTTATATCCATTTTTTTTCGTGGAGTTCATCGCTTTTTAGACATTCCTTATTTTTGGTTTCTGCTTTGAAAAGCTTGCTTTTCTCATACAGGAATTTGTCAACTGTTGTCCATACAAAGGAACTTCAGTTACATAGCAACCAGCTTTTGACTTTCACCTTAACCTATGGTACTCTCTTATTTCGCTTCTACTTACTATAATAAGACTATTTCTGCTAATTTTTTCTGATTAGCATGAAGTAAATAAAGTATAAGCTTTTTAAGAATAATTTGTTGCAGAGATGTAGAGAAAGTCATGTGAATGGTACACATCAGATTTTTTTTATTCAGATTTCCGGTGATATCACAGTATCTAATTTTTGGGTGGAATACAATACTACAATTAAATCATCGGGATGTTATTGGAGAAGTGAGATATTCTTGTATGTGATGATGTAATTGACTTAGCACTGAATAAGTAAACAAAAATAAGAATATAAATAATGTTGGTAACGTGCAATATTCAGCCTGTGGTGAAGTATGCCATGTGCACGTGCTTCAAACCGAGGGCTGGAAACTTCGAAAACCCGTTATATATCGGTTAATTTCTGTTACCAGAAACCACGCAGACCAAACTGTGATATAGAGAGATGTTTGCATTGCTCGGTTTGCTGTGATTAATGTTTAAATACACAGACTGCCGACAGATGTCGTGCTAATCACAGTAATAAACTTCTCTTTGCCAATCATCAACCTGAAGTGATACAAGTCACAAAAAACAAGAAATGTAGTTCAGCCATCCCATTAGAGGTTCTTGTACTGAATATTATACCTGCTTAAGGGTATATCCGACTGAAATTTCATGAAAAGTCACAAAAAAGAATGTACTTTTTACTTTCTCTACACGTGCTATGTACATAGTGTAAACAGAACGCGTTTCATTCCACCCAAAAATTCTATACCGAAATTTCACCGGAAATACAGGTTTTGGGTCTCCTGTATCAAAAAAATTGGGGGGGGGGGAGGTCCGTGTGTGTATTTGGACACGATAACTCAAAAACGAAAATATTTAGTGTAGTCTTTTCCAGGATGTGACACAAAGATTTTGAGAACCCTCCCACCCCAAAATACCCTTTACATGGAAAAAAATAGAAAAATTTGATTTTCTCAAAAATGGCTCTTACGATTTTGATTAAAATACCGTATATTAAGAATATTTATATGCCAAATAATATGTATATCTTGAATTTTCTGGGAACAGCTTCTAAAGATCTCTTTATTCTGAATGAATTTTACGTAACTGGTAAACCATAAAAGTTAGGCAGAAACTTACTACACAAAAAATGTAGATTACGTTAAAATACACTTTGTCATATACGTTTTTCGTGGAATTTAATATTTCTGGGATATAACTTGTTACTTATTTCAGATTGAAAATACATAAACTTTTCTCACACGGAAAGTTGTAAACTCATGGCCCTGCATAGAAACGGATTTCAATCACATGGCAACCAGCTTTTAAAGCGATTTGACATTCGTTTTAGCCATTCGTTTATGCCCTTATGTAGCTTCTACTTACAAAGAAGCAAGTAATTAAGAATATTTCTGCTTATATATAAAGTATATGATTTTAACAATAACTTTTTTCAGCGATATAGAGAAAGTTATATGAATGGAACACATCATATTTTTTCATGTTAGTTCCATAAAACAATTTAGACATTCCTGATTATAAAAATCTGATGTGTTACATTCACATGACTTTCTCTAGCCGTTCTACAAACTTCTTACATAAGATTATGCTTCTTTCTGCACCTTGTTAATCGAGGTATTCAGCACAATGTTCTTATTACTTAGTTCCTTATAAGTAGGAAGAAAATAAGGGAATGCACTAGGCTAAATCGATAGTCAAATGTTTTAAAAGCTGTCGTTATGCGATTGTCATTACAAATCGCTTCTTTTCTTGGCCAGGAGTAGAACAAAAGAAAAACGGACACTCCCGTCTGAGAAAAGTATAAGTACTTCACAACTGAAACTAATAACAATGAATACTTCGAAAACGGTAAGCTCCACGAAAAAAATGTATATGACGTAAATTGTGTATTTTACAAGTGGATACCAAGGGTTGAGAAGCCTGTCGGGGAGTCTACGGCACGAAACCATAGAGTTGAGAACCTGGAACGAGTGGTTGGTCCATATCCACGCATGAGCTTGAGGAAGTGGATGATGTGAAATACAAGCAAAATGGGTGATAGGAAGGGTGATGATGCAACAATTGGTGGAATAACTGGTGGGGGAAATCGAAGGGCCCGGAGAAAACCCATCCAGATGCCACTTCGCCCACCTCAAGTCCCACATGATGGCGCTTGGGATCGAACCCGGGCCACCTAAGTGGGAGGCGAGCGGTTTAACCACTCGGCCGGTCCCTGTAGGTACAAGACAAATAAAGTGTGCACGATTATGCCAAAACGATATCAAATATTTTAAAATTTGGTCGATAAATGATGTCAGATATTCCGTTCTCTTTGCAAAGGCAAGTGTAAAAAATCTGATGTGTTCCATTCAAATGACTTTCTCTACATCTCTGCAACAAATTATTGCTAAAAAGCTTATGAGCTTATGTTCTATTTACTTCATGCTAATCGAGACAAAATTAGCAGAAATAGTCTAATTACTTGCTTCCTTGTAAGCAGAAGCGAAATAAGGGAGCACCATAGGTTAAAGTGACAGTCGAAAGCTGGTTGCTATGTGACTGAAGTTCCTTTGTTTCTATGCACAGGAATTTACAAATTCCTGTATGAGAGGGAATATCTCAAAAACGATCAACTCCAGGGAAAAAATGCATATAACATAAACTGTGTGTTTTAACTTACTCTACATTTTTTGTGTGGTAAGTTTTTGTCCATCTCTTACGGTTTAGCCATTATGCAAAATTCCGTAAAATTCATCCAGAATAATGTAGTCTTCAGAGCCTATTCCCAGAAAATTCAAGATATACTTTTAATTTGTCAGGTAAATATCTTTAATGTACGATATTTTAATCAAAATCATTAGTCATTTTTCATAAAATCAATATTTTTGAAAAAAGTTCCATGTAAAGGGTAGTTGGGGGTGGGGAGTTTTCTTGAAAATCTTTGTGTCGCATCCTTGGAGGATAGCGATCTTAAATACCAAGTTTGGTATTTAACGGTGTTTTCGTTTTTTACCTATGCTGCACACACGCGCGGACATTTCTCTAAAAAGTCTTTTTTTTTTTTTTTTTGGATTCAGGAGGTCCCAAAACATATATTTCCGGTGAAATTTCCGTATCAATTTTGGGTGCAATAAATACCTTCTCAATATACTATGTACATAGTATGTATGGAGAAAGTGAAAATAGATAAATGAATAAAAATGAAAGAAATATGTCAGATCTAGTTAACTGCACAGTAAAATAGAAAACAAAAATGTATTATTATTATTATTATTATTATTATTATTTGTTTTATTCTTATTGTTAATGCTCAGTACATGGGAACCAGTATCCTGCATTCAGCCACAAATATTACGCAAAAAAATTTGATGTACAAACACTAAATTTCGGAATGAGCGCTCCAGGTTTCACTCATATTTTAAATTTTCGTCGACAGTTCTACGCTAAGCCTAGGGATATGGGCCGACTTCCTATGGACTATGAACGTCAGTATCGGAAATTGAACTCAGGTCTCCAGCTTGGTACCACCGCGACCTAAAGCAGTCTTTCTACACATACACGCTTATCTCGATAAAGGATACAATTGTATTTATATAAAAAAAGTCTTACATTTTACATAATCACATAACTCCATAACTATCTTGGACTGACATTCCGGAGGTCCTGATACTGGCTCCCCGTGGCCTACCTCTTTGACTCTTGGGTTTTCCGGGGGTTTTCCTGGGTCACTAGGCGAATGCTAGAGAGGATTATTCATTCCTCTGAACTTCCTGTCCCTTTATTTCATCATTTCATCCCAACAGATCTCCCCTTCAGGTGTCGCCGAGGACTGAGGTAGATGCGCCATTCCATGGTGGTGACTGCGCTCTGGAAATACAGCTTTCGGCGGCGGAATGGCATTAGTGGTTGTTTGTGGACTCAGGTAATCTATCTGGGACTGAGCCACGGACTCCTGGTACTTCCCGCTTCGAGATCAACTCTTTTGAACTGTTAGGGACCCTCCACGACGTCTCTCTTTGTCCGGATGTTGGCCACCCTCTGCAATTACACTCATCTCATTCTTCTTCCAGGCATCTGACGTACAATAAGCCCACGGCTGCAGTATGGAATACCCCTTCGTAACATATGCACAAACATCACATAACTTTCTATACCTATACTGCAACAAACTATTCTTACAAAGCTTCTACAAATATGTACTACACGCTTATCAAGATAAATATTAGCAAAATGGTTTTATTACAAATTATTTCCTTGTACAACAGGAACAAGGAAATGCAATAAGCTAAATTGATAGTCAAATCTTTTAAAAACCGATCGCCATGTGATGTTTATGAAATGTCGTTGTTTATGGTTGACTAGGAGAAAGAAAAATCTGATGTGTTACAATCACATGACTGTCTCTATAAACTTCTTACATAAGATTATTCTTCTTTCCGCACAATGCTAATCGAGATAAACATTAGCAGAATGTTCTTATTACTTAGTTCCTTATAAGTAGAAGGGAACTAAACGACTGCGCTATGCTAAAGTGATAGTCAAATGTTTTAAGCTATCGTTATGCGATTGTCAATGCAAATCGCTTCTTTGCTTGGCCAGGAGTAGAAGAAAAGAAAAACGAACACTAACTGTCTGAGAAAAATATAGGTACTTCACAACTGAAACCAATAACAAGGAATATCTCTGAAACGGTTACCTCTACAACAAAAATGTGAAGAACATAAATTGTGTGTTTTGACGAGGTCAACATTTTCTGTGGTAAGTTTTTGTCTATTTCTTACCGTTTAGCAGTTAAGCAAAATTCGGCAAAATTCATCCAGATAAAGAGGTCTACAGAGGCTATTCCCAGAAAATTTAAGATATGCATTTTATTTGGTATGTAAATATCTGTAATATATGGGATTTTAATCAAAATCGTTTAAGCCGTTTTTTAGAAAATCAAAATGTTGGCAAAATTTTCCATGTAAAGGGTTGTTGGGGGTGGAGGGATTTTCTTGAAAATCTTCGTGTCGCATCCTTGGAAGACATCAAATCTAAATACCAAGTTTGGTATTTAACGGTCTTTTCGTTTTGGAGCAATATTGTCCACAGACACGCACAACACACACAGACACATAAGGACCTTTTTCTAAAAATGATTTTTCGGGCTCAGGGGACCCCAAAAGATATATTTCCGGTGAAATCTCGACATCGAATTTTTTGTGAAATACAATACCTTCTCCGTCCCTATGTCCATTGTACATACGGGGCTAGAGAAAGTAAAAAACAATAACGACTTCCCATTTGAGAAAAGTTCCAAGTTACGTAAAATTGAAACAATAACAAGGAATATCTCGGTAATGATTAACTTCACAATAAATTGCATAATGAGATAAATTGATAATTTTAACGAGGTCTGCATGTTTTGTGTAGTAAGCTTTTGTCCATCTCTTAGGTTTTAACGCTTATATACAGAAATCATCCAGCTTTAGAGACTATTCCCAGAAAAATTTAAATATATATTTTATTTGTAATAAAAATGTGCAACATATATTTTAATCATAGCCATTAAGAGTCATTTTTGAAAACATGTTCCACGCAGAGGGTAACTTGGTATAGGGAGATATTTTATAAAAATGTTGGGTCATATCCTTGGAAAATGCTGAACTTATATATAAAGTTTGATATGACCTATGTAGTTCGTTGTATAGTAGTAAGTAAACATTTTTTTAGATATTTTAAATAACACTTATATTTAGCAGTTTACACATTTAACTTATGCTTGTGAAACTTGAGGTAATATTATCGACTGGAAAAGGAGTGGTGTAAAGGAAGTGGTTTTAAATAAACTTCCTTATACGCAGCTAAGATAACTATTTTCAAGTTTTCTATCTTCCTGAAAAGTGTTTTCCTCATGTTGGGAGTTCACGATAAGTTGTTTTTCTTTGAACTTCTAATACAAGCACTACTTCCGGTTGACTGTTTTCATATGTCTCTAAACGAAGAGCGAATTTTTACTTTCTCTACACGTACTAAAATAAAAATAAAATCTGTAATACAACATCCTGGCATCTTGTTCCCTATACCAGGATGTATATTGCAAACTTTATAATTTATTTCCCACTTTTAAATTATTGATATACATCATTATTTTACAGATAATACTTATATACTAATAACTCAAAATTTAATTTAAAACAAAACAAATTAATATAGACTGAAATAAAATAAATTCCAACCATAAATCAACTTTCACTAACACTATACCATCTATCATTAATTACTGGAAACCAGTAACCAAATAACTGGTAACCAGCTATTTACCCATAAAACTATGCTCTAGATTATTAAGATAAATGAAAACTAATCCTATACTACTGGTATCCAGCAGAATATGCACTGGTTACCAACACAACTAAATAATTATATTATACAATAATTTCTTTACATTATAGTAAACTGTGGTAAATTGTCTTTTACTTCCTTTGGCTAATATCTGTTACTAATTATACCTAATCTTTTACATCATCATTACACTAAACTCACTATATTTAACTTTGTAACACTATTTAACACTTCACTAACATTTCCTCCTCAACGTCATCTCCCCTTGCCTCGTACTGTCCACCGCCAGAAACCCATAATCCACCATTCCTGCTCTCATACGCCTTCTGCATCCCTCTTATCACTCTGGTCTACACCGGCTCCTTCTTCTTCGCCTCCTTCTACTATGCTCCGCTCTCCATCTTCCATTAGTCTCCAGTCTCCATTTAGAATTACTGATTTCGAATTCTATTGGATCTTCTTAATTCGTCTCTGGCTGGTGCACGGGTTGGTATTTCCACTTGTTCAATTCTCTCTTCCCAGGAAATTTTACTAATTATATTCGCTAACTTCTCTAGGTGCATATATAAATCTTCATTTCTTAATATGTCCGCTATTTTGTGCCCAGTTAGTTCAGTTCGTAATTGAGTTATTTGTTCACCATATCGCGGACATTCAAACAGGACATGTTCGGGTGTATCTTGTTTGTTACAAATAGCACAATTATCGTTTAAGGTTTTAATCTTTTTCCAATATGTTTTGTAAGGTCCATGTCCGGTGATTAATGGATTAGTCCTCTAGTAGGCTGAATATGTTTAAGTCTAAGTACATAGTGTATAGAGAAGGTATTGCATTCCACCCAAAAATTCGATACCGAGATTTCACCGGAAACACATGTTTTGGATCCCCCTGAACCCACAAAAAGCATTTTCAGAAAAAGGTCTGTGTGTGTCTGTGAACAGCATAGCTCAAAAATGAAAAGACCGTTAAATACCACACTTAGGATGTAAGTTTGGTATCTTCCAAGGATGCGACACAAATATTTTCAAGAAAATCCCCCCAACCCAACTTCCTTTACATGGAACTTTTTTCGAAATGTTTTATGTTCTTTAAAATGGCTCTAACAGCTATGTATTGCTCTAATAGCTATATTAAAGATATTTACCTGACAAATAAAATTTATATCTTGAATTTTCTGGGAATAGCCTCTGAAGACTACTTTATTCTGGATGAATTTTACGGAACTTTGCATAACTGTTAAACAGTAAGAGATGAACAAAAACTTGGCACACAAAAATGTAGAGCAAGTTGAAACACACAATTTATGTTATATATATATTTTTTTTGTGGAGTTGATCGTTTTTTAGATATTCCTTGTTTTTGGATTCAGATTTGAAAAACTTTTACTTTTCTCATACAGAAATTTGTCAACTCCTGTCCATACAAAGGACCATCAGTCACATAGCAACCAGCTTTTGACTATCACTTTAACCTATAGTAATCCCATATTTCGCTTCTACTTACAAGGAAGCAAGTAATAAGACTATTTCTGCTAATTAAAATGTACATACCATAAATGGTGTGTTTTAACAACCTCTACATTTTCCGTTAGGTAAGTTTTTGGCTATCTCTTACGGTTTGCCAGTTATGCAAAATTCAATAAAAATCATCCAAAATAAAGTAGTCTTCAGAGGCTATTCCCAGAAAACTCAAGATATACATTTTATTTGTCAGGAAATATCTTTAATATAAGATGTTTTAATAAAAATCGTTAGAGCCATTTTTGAGAAAGTCAAAATTTTCGAAAATTCTTCCATGTAAAGAATAGTTGGAGGTGGGGGAATTTTCTTTAAAATCTTCGTACCGCAAACTTAAATACCAAGTTTAGTATTTAATAGAATTTTTGAGCTATGTTGTCCACAGAGTCACACACGGAATTTTTTTTTCAAAAAATTCTCTTTTTTGGATTCGGGGGGATACAAAACGTGTATTTCCGGTGAAATCTCGATATCAAATTTTTGGGTGCTTTACAATACCCTCTCTATACACAAGTACATACTACGTGTACAGAAAGTAAAAATCTGATGTGTACCATTCACATAACTTTCTCTATATCCCTGCAACAAATTATTCTTAAAAAGCTTATACTATTAACTTCAGTAAAACATTAGCAGAAATAGCCATATTACTTGCTTCCTTGTAAGTAGAGGTGAAATAAGGGAGTACCATAGGTTAAAGTGATAATCAAAAGCTGGTTGCTATGTCAATGAAGTTCCTTTGTTTGTATGGACAGCAGTTGACAAAGTCCTGTATAAGAAATGTATAAGTTTCTCATAGCAGAAACCAAAAATAAGGAATGTCACAAAAAGGACGAACTCCACGAAAAAAATGTATATAGCATAAATTGTGTTTTATCGTGCTCTACATTTCTTGTGTAGTAAGCTTTTGTTCATCTCTTACGGTTTAGCAGTTATTCAAAATTTAGTAAAATTCATCCAGAATAAACTATTCTTCAAAGGCTATTCCCAGAAAATTCAAGATATGCATTTTTCTCAAAATTTTCGTATCGCATCCCTGGAAGATACTAAATTTAAATACCAAGTTTGGTATTTTAGCTACTTTTCGTTTTTGAGTTATCGTGTTCACAGACACACGGACATACACACACACACACACATACACGGACCTTTTTTCCGAAAATGCTTTTTACTTTCTCCATACGCACTATGTACATAGTGCATAGAAAAAGTATTGCACTCCACCAAAAAATTCGATACCGAGATTTCACCGGAAATATATGTTTTAGGGTCCCCAATATCCAAAAAAAGCATTTTCACAAAAATGTTCGTGTGTGTGTGTGTGTGTGTCCGTGTGTCCTTGTGTGTCTGTGAATACGATAACTCAAAAACGAAAAGTCGGTAAAATACCAAACTTGGTATTTAAGTTTAGGATGCGACACGAAGATTTTGAGAAAAATCCCCCCAACCCCAACTACCCTTTACATGGAACTTTTTACGAAAGTTTTGATTTTCTCAAAAATGGCTCTGACGATTTTGATTAAAATTTCGTATATTAAACATATTTACCTGACAAATAAAATGTATAGCTTGAATTTTCTGGGAATAGCCTCTGAAGAGTAGTTTATTCTGGATGAAGTTTACTAAATTTTGAATAACTGCTAAACCGTAAGAGATGGACAAAAATTTACTCCACAAAAAATGTAGAGCACATTAAAGCACACAATTTATGTTTTATACATTTTTTCGTGGAGTTCGTCGTTTTTGTGACATTCCTTATTTTTCGTTTCTGCTATGAAAAACGTATACTTTTCTCATACAAGAACTTGTCAACTCCTATCCATATAAACAAAGGAACTTCATTGACATAGCAATCAGCCTTTGACTATCACTTTAACCTACGGTTGTCCCTTATTTCGCTTCTACTTACAAGGAAGCTAGTAATTAGACTGTTTCTGTTATTTTTGTCTGATTAGCATAAATTAAATAGAAGTATAAGCTTTTTAAGAATTATTTGTTGCAGGGGTATGGATAAAGTCATGTGAATGGTACACAAGAGATTTTTTTAAATAAAGGGTACCCTAAAACATATATTTCCGGTGAAATTTCGGTATCGAATATTTTGGTGGAGTGCAATACATTCTCTATACACTATGTACATAGTGCTTATAGAGAAAGTAAAAAGGTTGTAATGCTCCACTTATAAACGATATAGTAGTCTTGTTATAATATACATTTTTTATCTTGTTTTCTTTTACTAGTATGGCCAGCATATAACTATGGCATATTTACTTAATGTTACTCTAAATTTATTTGTATGACTGTAACCCTAATATAGCTTCGGGTGAAATAGGGTTTTATGTACTTGTATATTCAATAAATAAATGTAGGTACATAGTAAGCAGAGTAGGCATTGTTTGCAGCAAAACTTCATACAAAATATCAACGGAAATATATTATTGTCCCCTGAATAAAAAAAAAGATCTGATCAGTTATACTCACATGACTTTCTCTATCTACTCTACAAACAAGCTTCTTACAAAAGATAACTCTTCTTCCAACACAACGCTAATCGAGATAAAGATTAGCAGAATTTTATTACTTAGTTTCTTATAAGTAGACTGGGACTAAGGAATGCACTAGGTCAAACTGATACTCAAATATTTTAAAAGTGTAGTTATTCGATTGTCAATGCAAATGGCTTCTATGCTTGGCCAGGAGTAGAACAAAACAAAAACGGATACTCCCGTCTGAGAAAAGTATAAGTACTTCACAACTGAAACTAATAACAAGGAATACCTCGAAAGCGACAAGCTCCACGAAAAAAATGTATATGACATAACATGTATTTTATCAAGACCTACAGTTTTTGTATAGTAAGTTTTTATCTATCTCTTACGGTTTACTAGTTAGGCCAAATTAAGCAAACTTCATCCCGAATAAACAGGTTTTTAGAAGCTATTCCCAGAAGATTCAAGATATACATTTTATTTGTGATAGACATGGCTTTAATATGTGGTATATTAATCAAAATCGTTAGAGCCACTTTTAAGAAAAACAACATTTTGGAAAAATTTTCCATGTAAAGGGTAGTTAGGGGTGGGGGGATTTTCTTGAAAATCCTCGTGTCGCATCCTTGACACACACACACACACACACATGGACCTGAGAGGGTCCTAAAACATGTATTTCCGGTGAAATCTGGACATCGAATTTTGGGTGGAATAGAATACTTCTCTACCCCTGTATACATTGTAAATATGGGGCTAGAGAAAGTAATATGTGTTCCATTGACATGAATTTCTCCAATTGTTCCACAACTAAACTTTCCTTACAAAATTATCCTTTATCTAAGTCATCCTAATGGAGATAAACATTAACAGAAGTAGTCTTATTATTTGCTTCCTTGTAAGTAGATGGATGTTAATCAAATATTTTAGAGCCTGCCTCGGTGGTGCGGAGTAGCGCGTCAGATTCAGTAGGTACCAAGTTTGAATCTCCCTTAGGGTGATTTACTTGGATAAGGTTTTTTCGAAATTTTTCCTTATCCTAGGAAGACGAACGTAAGGTAACTTTAAGCTCCCTGGATCCTGAGCATTATTCCATCTCTTTCATTTATGGTCTGATATGAACGGTTAGGTTAAAAGGACGTCAAGCTATTATAACAACAACAACAAAATTTAAAGCTATCGCTAAGTGAAACAATTGAAATTTGTTCATTTTTGCATTCCAGGGAGTAAAACAAAAGAGATGAAACAAAAGTTTAAAGTAGTTTAAAACTCAAACCAATAACAAGGGATTTCTCAGAATCGATTACTCTATCTAAAAGTGTATTAGACATAAATTGTACGTTTTAATGAGGTCTACGCCCTCCGTGGTGTAATGGTTACCATGCTAGCTTCATGTACCCAAGGTCGCGGCTTTTTTTTTTTTGGGTGTAAAAATCCTTAGTGTGGCTTCCTTCGGAAGGGAAGTAAAGCCGTTGGTCCCGTGGCGTAGATTTACGGCACCTAAAAGAACCTCAAGCCTGATAGAGAGGCCTCTGAGCAAAATTAAGCGGTCTTCCACGCCCAGTATAGAATGGGACGCTGAGAACCATAGCAGTTAAAGAGCGTCAGTAAGTAACTCGACATTTCCATTTTTAATGAGATCTAGTTTTTTTGCCTATCTCTCGCGGTTTACGAAATATACAAAAGTCATGCACAATGAAAAGGTCTTCAGTGACTATTCCCAGAAAATTCAAGATATGCATTTCGTTTGTAATTAAGATATATTGAACATTTTAATAAGAACCGTTAGAGCCATTTTTGAGGAAATAAAAATTTTCGAAAAATATTCCATGTAGAGGGTAGTTACGGGTGTGGGGGTTTCTTGAAAATCTTCGTGTCGCATCCTTGGACAATACTGAACTTAAATATCAAACTTGGTATTTAACCGTCTTTTCGTTTTTGAGCTATGGTGACCCTACTCACGAACACACACACACACATTGACATGTCTTTCGGATTCACGGTTTCTTAAAACATGCATTTCCGGAGAAATCTCGGCATTAAATGATAGATTGGAATACATATGTACTTTGTACATACGTACTAGAGAAAGTAAAAAACAAACTAATGTGTTCCATTTTCATGACTTTCTCTAGCTGTTCTGCAAACAAACTTTTCTACAAAAGATTATTCATTTATCTACATCTTGCTAATCGAGATAAACTTTAGCACGATTAGTCTTATTACTTGTTCGTTTATAAGCAGAAGGGAAACAACGCTAGGTAAAGGCGATAATCAAATCCTTAAAAGCCGGTCCCTATGTGAAACAATTGAAATTCCGTTCTCTTTGTTTTCCAGGAGTAAACAAAAGAGAGACAAAATGACCTGCCATTTGGGAAAACTTTAAGTAGCTTAAAATTGAAACAAATAACTCGGAATATCATGAAAACGATTAACTCTACAAACAATGTGTGTGATACAAATTGTGTGTTTTAAGGAGATCTTCATTTTCAGTGTTGTAAGTTTTTGTATATCTCTTACGGTATAACTTAGTTATACATAAATTAGTCAAAAGTCGTCCAAAATGAAGTAGTCTTTAGAATCTATTCCCAGAAAATTCAGGATATACATTTTGTTTCTCATAAAAATGTCTTACACATATGGTATTTTAATCAAAGTCGTTTGAGCCATTTTTCAGAAAATCAAAATTTTCGAACAATGTTTCGTATAAAGGGTAGTTGTGATGGGGTATTCGTGTCGCATCCTTGAAATATGTGTGAGCTTAAATGCCAAGTTTGGTGTTTATCCAATATTTAACACATACATATATACACACGGAGCACTCATGTAATTTTTATTCAGAAAGCTCTAAAACATGTATTTCTCGGTATAGAATTTTTGGGTGGGATACTGTCTTTATCTGCTATGTATATACATTGTTCATACGTGCCAGAGAAAGTGAAAATAGAAAAAGTCCTATATGTATGCTTGTCTGTTTACAGCATAACTCGTAAACGAAAAGTCGGTTCAATACCAAATTTGATATTTACTTTTAAGAATGTCACATGGAACATTTTTTGAAATATTGATTTTTCTCATAAATGGTTCAAACGATTTTGGTTATCTAAGTTCCGGGTAGAGGCACTGAGATATTTGATCAATAAATTTAGAACAACGGGATCGCTAAACGCTAAACCAAAGAATCGAAAATGGTATGTTCTAAGGAGGAGGCAATTGGTGCTGCATTTTTTTTTTTTTTTTTTTTTTTAAACAGTAACGGAGTCTGATCAGGACTCCGGTACTGTATCCCTATTTACATTTCCCCCCATAGGTTTTACTGATTACTGGTTTACTGGTTTTACTGTTTCTTTTACAAACATATACACATTGCACAAACATATAACATCCATGCCCAAGGCGGGACTCGAACCCACGATCCCCTGGGCACGAAGCACCAAAGCGAGACGCTTTAGCGAGCGCGGCCATGGGGACCGGCTGCATTCGAACGCTCATCTGAGAAGTCTCTCTCTACAGTGTTGGACGGCAAGTGGATGTTTTACAAATCGCTGCTCATACAAATACTACACTTTTAAAAGAAATCTTACTGCGTGGCCATAGTGTAGAAATTGTGAAATTACGCAAGAAGAACCGACGATGTCGAGAATTTCTTCGCGCAGCTAGACATCACTTTCAACAGCACTACTAACAAGGTTAGTTCTCATTACAAATGTATTACTAATACTCCTGAGCATGTAACGCGCGAGTTACGGATTGGAAAACCCCGATGTATAGTAGACTGTTTGAAGCATGCATTCGCGTGACCCGCGACTTGAGCATAAAACGAAGGCACTGTAGACGATACAGTGAATGTGCTGTCATCTGTCCACAGATAATGAAAGCGAATAGACTAAACGGCACCCTAATTCCGTCTGGCCGATACGTGTAGAAGCAGAGGCCTCTGTGGACGCGTGACGTAACAGGGACGAGACCTAGCAGTCTCTCCATATAGATGTAAATTCTGAGATGTTAACCTCCTTCACCTACCTACCGCGGGACAACCTACGCAAAGGCTGGCAGGTTTCCCCACAGCTGTGCGAGTAAAATGTACTTATTTTTTTGTAGTGTTTAACGCCCGCTTTAACTCTTATGGCACCGCAGTCGGTGACACTGATGATACATGAATGAAGATGGAACATCGGTGGAATGCGATGGCGGGGGAAACAACCGGAGAACCTGGAAAAAACCCGCCCCAGCACCGCTTTGTCCACCACAAATCTCCCGTAGATTTAACTGTTTCCGATGTATTCTTTGCTATTGTTTTCATTTTTAAACTACCTGAACTTTTTTCTAACGGGAGATAAATGTTTAGTTTCATATCTCTTATGTTTTATTCCTCATTATGGAAAGAATACAAAGAAAGGATACAAATAAATAAAGAAAAATGGAAAAGCCATTTACAAAGAATGGATAACTCTCGCATTCCATTTCAGTCATACAAATATAAACCCAGGGCTACAGAACAATAGGAAGACCAGTTAAAAGATGGGAAGAAATATGAGACCGGAACAGGAGAATGCTCCTAATCCATGAAGAGTTGACGACGATTATGGAAAGAGCACCGAATTTCAATTCTTTCCCGTAGCGACGAGCTTTTAAAAATTTGATTTCGTTTATTCCGGTGCATACTCTTATTTTCCTTCTACTTATAAGGAAGGATGTAATAAGACTATTTTTGCTAATGTTTTTCTCAATAAAATGATGTAGATAAAAGAATAACTACTTGTAAGAATAATTTGTACAGAAATTAATGTGAATGGAACACGTGAGATTTGTATTTATTTATTGTAAAACCTCATTTTTTTGTGAAATAAGCTTATTTCTTGTAATGAAATTCTGGATACTTGCTGATAGTGACTATCCCCAGAACAATCTGTGGACGTCATAAACTACTCCGACCCATCCTTACGGCTACTACGTCATTTCTGCATCAACCAACGTTAACGGAAAGAGCGTCAGATGTATTTTCCCAACCGCCCCTTCTACGCAGACCACAGATTCGTAATCTTCCGCCTTTGACCGTGAGTTGATAAAGCCGCAGAAATCTTTCAAAGCGGATCTATTTTAGTATCGTGCATGCCGTGCAGTGAAAATAAACATACCGTGCAGCTTTGTGTTTGTGTTCCGACTTTGCTTTGATCTTAAGCTCGTAAGTGTTGAATGTACAACATTGAATGTTGCATTTTCTTTTTAGTTTTAACTCATTGTGAGATAACAAACGCGTAACAAGACTAGATTTAAGTTTTTATGATAATAACAATCCATTATTGAAATTCTACTGCAACCGGTACAACTGAAACTATATGGTGCAATTGTTAAAAAGCTGATGTGTTCCATTCAAAAGACCTTCTCTACATCTCTGTAACAAATTATCGTTTAAAAGCTTATGCTTCTACTCATGCTAATTGAGATTAGCATTAGCAGAAATGATTTATTGTAAGTAGAAGGGAAATAATGGAATACGCTAGGCTAAAACAATAGTCAAATCTTATAAAAGTTGGTTGACATGTGGATGAAATCGTTTCTTTGCATTGCCAGGAGTTCACAGATTCCCATATATTTTAAAACGGAAACCAATAACAAGAAATATCTTCAAAATGGCCAACTCTATAAAAAAATGTATATGTCATAAATTCTGTGTTTTAACAACATCTAAGCCTTTACTTTCTCTACACGTACTAAGTACAACGTGTACAGAGAAGGTATTGCACTTCACCCAAAAATTCGATACCAAGATTTCACCGGAAATAATATGTTTCAGGGTTCCCTGTATCCAAAAAAAGCATTTTCACAAAAAGGTCCGCCTGTGCGTGCGTGTGTGTGTCTGTGTGTGTGTGTGTGTGTGTGTGTGTGTGTGTGTGTGAACCCGATAACTCAAAAACGAAATGTGGATAAAATATCTAACTTGGTATTTAAGTTTAGTATCTTCCAGGGATGCGACACGAAGATTTTGAAAAAAATCCCTCCACCTCAAACTACCCTTTACATGGAACTTTATTTTCTCAAAAATGGCTCTAACGATTTTGATTAAAATATCATATATTAAAGATATTTACTTGACGAATAAAATGTATATTTTGAATTTTCTGGGAATAGCCTCTGAAGACTACTTTATTCTGGACGAATTTTATGGAATTTTGCATAACTATTAAACAGTAACAGATGGACAAAAACTTACAACACAAAAACTGTAGAGCACGTTAAAACACACAATTTATGTTATATGCATTTTTTTTCATGGAGTTGATCGTTTTTGAGATATTCCTTGTTTTTGGTTTCAGCTTTAAAAAATGATACTTTCTTCACACAGAACTTTGTCAACTACTGTCCATACAAAGGAACTTCTGTCACATAGCAACCAGCTTTTGAGTATCACTTTAACCTATGGTTCCCTTATTTCGCTTCTACTTACAAGGAAGCAAATAATAAGACTATTTCTGCTAATTTATTTCGATTAGCATTAAGTAAATAGAAAAATAAGCTTTTCAACAATAATTTGTTGCAGAGATGTAGCGAATGGAATACATCGGATCTCTTAGGGTTTACTAGTAATGTAAAATCCAGCAAAATTCATCCTAAATGAACATCCCTTCGGAGACTATTCCTAGAAAATTCAATATATATTTTTATTTGTCGTGTAAGTATCTTTAAAATACGGTATTTTAATCAAAGTCGTGAGAGTCATTTTTTTGAAAATCAAAATTTTCGAATTTTTTTGCTTGTAAAGGGTAGTTGGTGTGGGGGGACTTTTCTCAAAATCTTCGTGTCGCATCCCTGGAAGATACTAAACTTAAATACCAAGTTTGGTAATTTACCGACTTTCGTTTTTGAGTTATCCTGTTCACAGATACACGGACATGTATACACTATGTACATAGTAGTGTAGAGAAAGTAATATTGTTGCACATATTTTCTGTACTCACACTTCCAGACTCTGGAAAGGATAAATTAAAGTGGGTTCTATTTCTTGGCGCTCTTTAATCCCTATGGTTCTCAGTAAACTATTGTGTATAGTTCGCGAAAAAAACCCTTAATTATGTTCAGTGGCTTCTCTATTGGACCAGAGATTATTTTACGAGCCAAAATGTATGGTACGGAACCAATGGCATCTCTTCCCTTCCGAAGCAAGTAATGCTAAGGGTTTTTACGTCCGAAAAAATCCATCTACTTTCACCGGGTATGAACCCGCAACCTTAGGAACCAAGGCTAGCATGTTATCCCCTAGACCATGAAGGAGGGTGCTAGGAAGAATTAGAAACAAAACTGCGCAAGGAAATATTCCCATCCACCAGCCTGGAAACGAACACAGGACTTCTAGAAAGTCTTAAAAGTGCCTTAATTGCCAGATATATATATATATATATAAAAAAAAAATTATATGTTCCGTTCACATGAATGTCTCTGCAAATTATTGTTACAAACGAGTATTCCTTTAGCTACGTTGTGGTATTCGAGAAAACGATTAGCATAAATGGTTGTATTAATTCTCTGTAAATAAAATGGAAATAAGATTCCCAACATACTAGGATAAAGCGATAGTCAAATCTTTTAAAAAGCCGGTCACTATGTGAAACAATTGAAATTCGGATTTCGCTTTGCAGCCCAGAGAAGAAAAAAAAAAAAGAGTTGAAACGAAAGATGACCTCCGTTTGGGAAAAGTTACATGGTTTAAAGCTGAAACCAATAACAAAGAATATCTCGGAAACGGTCAGCTTTACCAAAAGATATATATTGACACAAATTGTGTGTTTTAATGAGATCTACATTTTTTTAGAGCTAACTATTTCAGAGATATTCGTGTTATTGGTTTTAACATTTCTAATGATTGGATTTCTCTCGAATACGAAGTCTTTATTCGCTTTTTTCACCTTATTCATACAAAGAGAAGTGAAAAAGCGACCGCCTTTTACAACATTTGACTCTAGCCAGTGTGTTCTCTTATTTTCCTTCTACATGAAACAACTCATTTAGAACATTTTGTTTATCATCTTTTATCATTATCCATACGCTCATTATCTAAGAACTCCAGAAAGCATTCGTTTTCGCTTTAAAACCTTCTAGAAGACAAATTGGGGAAATAAAATCGTAATTTATACTATTTAAAACAACAAAGTATTTTGCAACTTATGTGTTCCGGGTTTTTCAAGTTTTTTCATTTTTATTAAAGGCGATATGCTGGTAGAGAAAAATATAGGAAATAACTGTTAAGGAGAAGTTAAATAAAGATTATTATAATTTATTAGCGGATTAATATATGGATACATTTTTAATGTGGTGCATAATTTATTCGTTTATTGGTTACGATTGTGTTGTTTATATACTATTTTGTTTTATTGTTTGAGGAACACTGCGTAAAATATGAACAATGGTAACTAATATCAAGCAAATGATTGCACAACAGAATCTGTTCAGAATTGCTGGGTTCCTCAAAAATACGTACCTACAAGTACACAGAAAAACAATATTACTAAGCAATTACCAAGTTAATATTTGTGAGTTAACTGAAATATGATAATTTTAAAGTATTAAAGCTAACTTTTTATCCAAATTTGGTTGTAAATTCAATATGAGGTATAAAAGAGATGGAAGGAATACTGTATTAAAGCACCACTTAATAATAATAGTAACAATAAATTATTATTTTATTATTATTTTGCACTGAAACTATTTACATTGTTAAGGATAACTTTCATTATATCCTGAAGAAAAATACATATCTAATTTATGAACCGAAAAAAGAGCTTGGTTACAGCATACGTCTCTGTACAAGGCATTATATTACCTAACAAAAAATGTAGCAACTATTTTAAATTAAATATATATTAAATGATAAATCAAATACGCTGATGAAAATCAATGAATAGGAACTTAAATTATAATGCATTTTCAGGTACTATTCCACTTGCACATCAGTTATTTGACATAGATGAAGCGTCAGAAATTGTCTATACAAACCATAGTTTCCGAATTGATAACTGAGTACCATATTCTACAACCGCTGGAAAATAAATATAATTATCCACTTCATCTCAAGTGGGTGTATCGAACATGTGTGCGGTAAAAACAAGCACTAAATTTAAAGAACAAAATGGCGTCTGAAAGATTTGTTCAGGAAATAATCACATGAAAGGTTATGAACCAGAAGAGCAAACACAGCTGTCTAGACAGTTAACATGAGAAAGGATAAAGATTTACAACAATGTGAGCGCCACCTTTAATTTATGTTCAGAAGGTATATTGACATGCATAAAATTATGCCGTAGCGACCAGCTTTTAAGGTTAAATCACTGCATGTTGTAAGCATTTGAAATATGTTGTGAGTTTGTTAGTAAATATTCTATTCGTGGCATTGCTTGCAATAATTTAAATTATATTTCAGTGTGTTTTGGCCATGAACTTGGTCATTTAATGTCGACGTGTCATCGCGGGTACCGTGAAACGTCAGGCAGGCTATCTTACAGAAATAAAACTCGCTAAAATAACGCTAATATATGCCATGCCTTTTTAAATGTGTGATCGTTGTTACATCGCTTCCGGTTATGTATTTTTCTGGCGCGATTTATTCTCTTCCGGTTATTGTTGCGAGGACTGTCAGTATTAAACGTGGACCAAGAAATTGCATGCTGAATGAAAATTGGGATTTAGAAAGGCTTACAGAAGAATTAGAAACGTCATAGCTCACAGCTTATTTTTCATTTGTGTTATATTTGTTTGTTGCTTCGCGGTGCTTATTTATATTTGTTTACTGCTTCGCGATGATTATTCTTGTGCTACTTTTCCTCTCTGACGTATGTTATTATTGTTACTAGATATTATTCTTTTGTTATTATTGTTATATTTGTTTACTGAGTTGTGTGGTTATTCAATTCCTTTGGGTTTCTCGCGCTTTCTGTGCATTGGTTTACTACGCACTTTTCTTTTGTCAAAATACATTTACGTTTCATAACTGCACCAATTACTTCTTTACTATAACCGCAGAGGGCTTTTCTGCTCAACAGTTTGTACCTGATCATTAGCAGCGTCCGCCATGACACGTCGACTTCCGCGGCAACATTCTCCCTTCATTCCAAGTTTTATGAATTTTCAAACTTTTTATTTCAGGTATTCAGACTGCTAAAACAAGGGAAAAGCTGCAACAGAAAATAAACAAAATTGGTTGAATGTTCCTAAGATAGTGGAAAGTACAAAAATATACCTTCATTCCAAAAGTGCAAGTGTGTGTTTTGAACAAGAATGACGTCTGACTTGTGCGCTCGTCTGTTTTATACGCTCGTCATCACAGCCGTTGTTTATGACTATACAGCGCAAAGTAAAAGTTCAAGGAAAACAAAACTTTCCGAAGAGGCAGAAGTTACTTCTTTGGAGGAGAAACCTTTTCACCATAACTGGACCTGGCTGATGGATCCTAAAACACACCAGAAACAGGTATGTTAACATGTGAAGAACAGTCTCTCAGTAGACATTTTAAAATTGTTACTAAATATTATTCATATTTATGTATATTCTTAAATGAGGTACTAAATATTTCAGTTCCATTATTTAGTTATTATAAGATCTGAAATAAACCTTACCACTTACATTGTCATGATATAGAGCGTGCACCGAATTAAAAACCACAAATGACAGAATTGTTTGCACTACTTGTCCAAAGTAATAGTAAATAGCTTTTTTCTAATTATATTAAGATATCTTTTTCCGTTTAAGAAAACTCCTTGGTTCAAGTGTAAAAAGAAGTTGATGTGTAATTTTTCCACCCACTGAGAGTAATTTAATTTTCCACATAGTTTAAGAAAATTCGGAACCAAAAAGCTATTCTTTTAAGTTTGTTTTCAAAAAGTAAGCTTAAATTTCTTACGGAAACTATTAGTTTTAAATTTGTTTCAATTGCCTTTTCTGATTCTGCGCCAAATATTCCCCACGTTCTGCCAAAATTTTGTAATCTGCTTAGCGTTTTAATGTAAGAAACTTACTTCAGTTTTAATTTCTGGAATTTTAGATATAAGTCGTATTAAAACTAAATTTCAAAAAGAGTTTTTCACAATTTAAGTTATTTAAAAATGATAATAACAGGGAAATCCGAATTTGAATAGAACGCAATAGAGATAAAAAAACGACTAACATTTCACATTCAATGTAAAAAAAAAAAAAATCGTGGCGGTTCGGGGCAAAAATAGATTGTGCTACAATATGCAAAAAGGAAGTGGATGAAATAATTAAAACTCATTCAATTATGGATGAAAAATGAAACGCAACCGCCAATCTTTAAGCTTGAATAGTTTGTCCATCACCCTGCTGCTCATATCATCTGAACCTCTTCTCAATGGATAACGCAGCAAGTGCAGAAAGACATTATTCTGCAATTGTATTTCTTACGAAGGTTTAGCTCCGTTGAAGAGTTGAAAACATCTTTCCAGTTCTGCAGCTGTCACGGATGGGGTAACTAGAATTCTTGGGAGTGTTTTCATTCTCCGGAGGACTTCGTAAAAATTTTCCAACAAATTTGCATTTTAATAAAGAGACATCCTGTCTATTATATAAGACAGCAAGCTCTGTTTTCAGCCGGTTTTTATCTAAGATATTACAATTTTTAACCACAATATCAATCATATCTACAGGAAATGTTTTTGAATATTGGGAAAGCTCTCTCTTTGGATAAGTTGTAGTAATAGTCGTAGTAGTGGTAATGGAAGGAGTAGGAAGAAGGAACAATCGTATGGGGCTCGAGGCCATACATACCTTTCCTGTCCTTGGATATTAACAGTAAGATTTTTGTAAAATAATATATAATATAAAATGAATTTCAAATATACATTTAGCATTTTATATATACAGTGGCCTGACGCTTAAGAATAACCAACCACACACTTACCTTTAATCTACAGATGTGATCAAAATTCTGGAATATATTATGCATCTCGAGTGATACGATCACAAACTTCCTTAACATCTATTATCCTCCTCCTCCTTTTTACTTTCTCTACACGTACTATGTACGTAGTGTCTAGAGAAGGTATTGTAATGCACTCAAAAATTCGATACCGACATTTCACCAGAAATACATGTTTTGGGTCCCTCTGAATAAAAAAAACATTTTTAGAAAAATATCCGCGTGTGTGTGTGTGTGTATCTGTGGGCAGCATAGCTCTAAAACGAAAAGTCGGTAAAGTCCTAAACTTGGTATTTAAGTTTAGTATACAACAGGGAAGCGACACGAAGATTTTGAGAAAAATTCCCCCCAACTACCCTTTACATGGAATTTTTTTCGAAAAGTTTGATTTTCTCAAAAATATCTCTAGCAATTTTGATTAAAATATCGTATATTAAAGATATTTACCTGACAAATAAAATGTATATCTTGAATTTTCCGGGAATAGCCTCTTAAGATTATTTTATTCTGGATGAATTTTACGGAATTTTGCATAACTGCTAAATCGTAAGAGATGGACAAAAACTTACCACACAAAAAATATAGAGCACTTAAAACACACAATTTATGTTATATAATTTTTTTTCGAGGAGTTGATCGTTTTTGAGACATTCCTTATTTTTGGTTTCTGCTGTGAAAAACGTATTCTTTTCTCATACAGGAACTTGTCAACTCCTATCCATACAAACAAAGGAGCTTCAGTCACATAGCAACCCGCTTTTAACTATCATTTTAACCTATTGTACTTCCTTATTTGGCTTCTACTTCCAAGGAAGCAAGTAATAAGACTATTTCTGCTAATTGTTTCTCTATTACTATGAAGTAAATAGAAGCATAAGCTTTTTAACAATAATTTGTTGCAGAGATGTAGAGAAAGTCATGTGAATGAAACATCAGATTTGTTTTCTTCTCCACCTTTTCTCTACCTGCTTATCCTATTCAATGGAGGACTTACACCCCGCAGGACTTACCAGCGAATGCCTGAGGTCAGAAGCCTGTTGATAGAGAAACAAGGGATGGCGGCCCAGCCCAATGCCTAGTATGGAAGGGAGGAAAGGTGATCCTGGGACAATGGGTGAAATGAATGGTGGGGGAAACCGGAGAATCTGGAGAAAACCCTCCCAGACACCGCTTCGCTCAATTATCTAAATGTATGTTTAACGTACGTTTATTTACGCATCTTTGTTCCACATTCAGTTTTATATCCAATTTCTCCCTCACAGTTGCCACTATACTACAATGCTCTGAACGTTATTTTTAGCCTTTAATGGATCCATTTGTTGGTTTGTAACTGTTTATATGAAATGTTCACATGAAGTGGAGGCCCGGTAAATCTGTAAGTAAAGGATTTCTATATTACATTTATAAATATTGAAGAATTTATTTCTAATCCGTTGGCTGCTTATATTCTAGCCCATTATTAGGCCATAAAATAGGTTCTATGCGGTAAAACTCAAGACTATTCGCAATGTAATGTAAGCCTGTCTTCTCAAGTGCGAGTAGCAGGACTGACCGAACTGGTGTAGTTGGCATATTCGTGGATCGAGGCGAGAAAACAAATCTCTCGGTCTTCTCTTTCCATGCGCAGCATGGCCGAGTCTCGACAGCCGAAATAAACCGATATATGTTAGGATATCACTCTATTGATTTTTATTACTGAAGATAAGCATAGGATCGGCAGTCTGATGATTTTTATTTCAGAAGATAAGCATTCTTAATTTTTCTAATTGCACAAAATTATAGGTTATCAATTTCAAAACTAGATGGAGTTGATTATTTTATTTTCATTTAAAGGTCTAGCTAATGAAGTAATGAGTTATCATAATTATTACACTCTTCTACTTTATCATATTATTATTATTATTATTATTATTATTATTATTTGTATGCATTAGCGTGGTGGTAGCGTTTATGCTTTCCAAGCGGGAGACCTGGGTCCGATTCCCAGTACCGGCGTGGGGAATTTTTCTCCCGCTGGGAGACCTGGACCGAGGTGCACTCAGCCTCGTGAGGTCCTGGGGGGGCTAACTGTGAAGCTACTTGATGGAGAAGTATCGGCTCCAGATCGCGAGGACCACATTAATCGGCCGGGGGGGTTAGAGGCGCTGACCATGTCTCACCCTCCAATACTGCACCCCATCCGTGTCGTCTGTCATGGACCGAGATGGGGGACGCAGCGGCCGGGCGGTAGGCCAAGGATCCTTGTGAGCTGTCGTGCCATGGAGTTATTATGCATCATCGTTCTTAAGGATTATCATTGAAATTATTTACATTGTTAAGGATAACTTTTATTAAATACTGAACATAAATGCATATCATTTGCTAAGTGAAAAAAAAAAAATCTGATGTTATCATTCACATAGCTTCTCTAGCTGTTCCAAAAGCAAACTATTCTTACAAAAAATTATTCTTTACCTAAACCATGCTAATCGATATAAACATTAACAGAATTGATCTAATCACTTACTTCATTGTAAGTAAAGGAAAATAAGGGGATATATTATGTTAAAGCTATGGTCAAATCTTTTAAAAGGTGGTCACTATGTGAAACAGTTGAGGCTCGGTTCGCTTTGTATGGTATCGTTTGAGAAAAGTTAGATAGTTTAAAAACTGAAACTAATATAAAGGAATATCTTACAAATGGTCAACTCTACAAGAAAAGAAAACCATATATTGCATAAATTATACGTTTTAATCAGATATACATTTTTTGTGTATTAAGTTTTCATCCATCTCTTACGCTTTAACTAACCATTACACAATCTTTTCCAAAACTCATCAAAAACAAAGAGTTCTCCTGAGGCTATTTCCATAAAATTCAAAATATACATGATTTTATGATGTAAATATATTTAAAATGTGTTATTTTAGTCAAAATCGTTAGAAAAAAAAACAAAAATGTTTCCACATAAAGGGTAGTTTGTAGTTGGAGGATTGTCTTGAAAATCTGTGTGTAGTATGTTGTAGGATACTAAACATAGATACCAAGTTTGGTATTTAGTGGTTATTTCGTTTTTGAGTTAATGCTGTCCGTACAGTTTCTAAATTTTTTTTCAGATTCAGCGGACCTCAAATCATATATTTCCGGTGAAATCTCAACATTGAACTCTAGCTACTATGTACATTATATGTACATACGTTCTAGAGAAAGTAAAAAGAGCTAGCCTAGAACTTGCTTTAAGCATATGCCTCTGACATGCATAATTTCAAAAAAGAACGATAGCCAAAAATTATTCGTTTTGTAAATTTAGTCTTAGGCCTGTTGGCTCTTGAATGCTGGTAATAATATTCTGCTTTCCTTATTCTCCTTTTACCTATATATAAGGAAATATGTAATACATTTTTGATAATGTTTATACCGATTAGTATGAAGTGATTAGAAAAAAAACTTTGTAAGATGAATTTGTTTCAGAATAGGTAGAGAAAGCCTTGGGAATGAAATGTATCATATTTTTGCCTTCTTTATCACGTAGAATATAATAGTGGGTAAAAAGTATTGCATTCCACCCAAGAATTATATACCAAGTTTTCACTAGAAATACACGTTTTGGGATCTCTTTAATATAAAAAGAGCATTTTTAGAGAAAAAATTAACCCTAGGGATGGGTGTGCTAATTTGTCTGTGTGTCTGTGAACAGTTTGTCTAAAAACTAAAACTCAGTTAAATACCAAACTTCATATTTAAGGCAGAGTTCAGACGATCAAATACCTGCAACAGCAGGCAACTACCTGCAATTAGCATTTCACAATATACAACTTTCGAACAGCTACGCTAACAACCGAAATTATCCCAATGCTAAAAGTAGTAAACCATATCAATACTATGGTTTAATACGCTATGAGACAGTTTCTCTACCTGTTCTGTACAAACTGTTCTTAAAAAGCGCATTATTCCAACCACTTCACATTAAGAAACCTTTACATAATAGCTTTTATTATATATTCCCTTGTAGATATAAAACAATAAGGGGATATATTAGGCTTAAGCGATAGTCGTGTTTTTAATTTCTCTAGTTCCACATGTACATAGAGATAAGAAGGTATTGTAATGCACCCAAACATTTGACACCAAGATTTCACCGGAAATGTATGTTTTGGGTCCCCTGAGTCCGAAAAAAGCATTTTTAAAAAATCTGATGTGTACCATTCACATGACTTTCTCCATATCCCTGCAACAAATAATTCTTAAAAAGCTTATAATTCTATTTACTTTATGTTAATCAGATAAAAAAATTAGCAGAAAAAGTCTTATTTCTCGCATCCTTGTAAGTAGAAGCGAAATAAGGGACAACCGTAGGTTAAAGTGATAGTCAAAAGCTAGTTGCTATGTCAATGAAGTTCCTTTGTTTATATGGATAGGAGTTGACAAGTTCCAGTATGAGTAAAGTATACGTTTCTCATAGCAGAAACCAAAAATAAGGAATGTCACAAAAACGACGAACTCCACGAAAAAAAAAATGTATATAACATAAATTGTGTGTTTTAATGTGTTCTACATTTTTTGTGTAGTAAGTTTTTGTCCATCTCTTACGGTTTAGCAGTTATTCAAAATTTAGTAAAATTCATCCAGAATAAATTACTCTTCAGGGGCTATTCCCAGAAAATTCAAGATATACATTTCATTTGTCAGATAAATATGTTTAATATCCGAAATTTTAATCAACATCGTTAGAGCCACTTTTGAGAAAATCAAAATTTTCGAAAAAAGTTCCATGTAAAGGGTAGTTGGGGGTGGGGGGATTTTTCTCAAAAACTTCGTGTAGCATTCCTGGAACATACTAAACTTAAATACCAAGTTTGGTATTTTACCGACTTTTCGTTTTTGAGTTATCGTGTTCTCACACACACACACACACATACACGGACCTTTTTGTGAAAATGCTTTTATATTGGGGACCCTAAAACATATATTTCCGGTGAAATCTTGGTATCGATTTTTTGGTGGAGTGCAATACTTTCTCTATACACTATGTACATAGTGCGTATGGAGAAAGTAAAAAAGGTCCGTGTGTGTGTCTGTGGACAGCGTAGCCCCAAAACAAAAAGATTGTTAAATATCAAACTTGGTATTTAGGTTTAGTATCTTCCAAGCATGCGACACGAAGATTTTCAAATAAATCCCCCCACCACAAACTACCCTTTTACATGGAAAAAATTTAGAAGTCTTTGATTTCCTTAAAAATGGCTCTAACGACTTTGATTAAAATCCCATATATTAAAGCTATTTATGTCCGAAATAAAATATATGTCTCAAATTTTTTGGGAATAGCCTCTGAAGACCTCTTTATTCAGGATGAATGTTGCCAAATTTTGTTTAACTGCTAAACCGTAAGAGATAGAAAAAAAGTCATTACACAAAAAATATACATCATGACAAAACACACAATTTATGTCCTTTGCGTTTTTGTTGTGGAGGTAACCATTTCTGAGATATTCCTTATTAGTTTCAATTGTGATGAACTTTAACTTTTCTCTGACAGGAAGTGTCCGTTTTTCTTTTGTTCTACTCCTGGCCAAGCAAAGAATTGATTTCCAATGACAATTGCATAACGATAGCTTTTAAAACATTTGACAATCACTTTAGCATAGCGCATTCCCTTATTCCCTTCTACTTATAAGGAACTAAGTAATAAGAACATTCTGTTAATGTTTATCTTGATTAGTATTGTGTACAAATAAGAATAATCTTTTGTAGGAGGTTTGTAGAGCAGCAGTCATGTGAGTGTAACACGTCAGATTTTTTGGAATAGGATCGCTATGTGAGGGCTATAAGTTCGGCTCTCTTTGCTTGACACGGAGCAAGAAAAACGAATAACGACATCCTATTTAAGGAACGTATTCAAATCAATGCATGGAATATCTCGAAAATGGTAAACTCTCTTAAAAAAACAGGATTTTACAAAGTGTGTGTTTTAAAGAAATCTAAATTTATGTGCACTAAGTTTTTTTATCTCTTACGGTTCACCAGTTATGCAAAATTTACCCAGAATGAAGAGGACTTCAGATGCTATTTATAAAAAAATCAAATTATATGTTTTATTTAATAAACATGCCGAGAAAATATGGTACATTAATCAAAGCCGTAGAGCCACTAATGAGAAAATCAAAATATTCGAACATTTTCTCAAGTAAAGGATCGTGGGATTTTCTTGAAAATCTTCGTGTGACATTCTTGGAAGGTCCTGAACTTAAATAACAAGTTTGGCATATAACGAATTTTCGTTTTTGAATTATGCTATTCACAGACACACGCACACACACACATAGACACACAGACTCAGAGACACACACGCTCATTCTCATGGACCTTTTTCTAAAAATCTGATGTGTTACACTCACATGTCTTTCTCTAGCTGCTCTACAAAGCTCCTACAAAAGATTCTTCTTCTTTGTACACAATGCTAATCAAGATAAATGTTATTACTTAGTTCCTTATAAGTAGAAAGGAATAAGGTAATTCACTATGATAAAGTAATTGTCAAATGTTTTAAAAGCTACCGTTATGCGATTGTCATTGCAAATCACTTCTTTGCTTGGCCAGGAGTAGAACAAAAGAAAAACAGACACTTCCTGTGTGAGAAAAGCTTAAGTACTTCACAATTGAAACCAATATAAAGGAATATCTCGAAAACGATTACCTCCACAACAAAAACGTAAATGACATAAATTTTGTGTTTTGTCATGAGGTACATTTTTTGTGTAGTACGTTTTTTTTTCTATCTCTTACTGTTTAGCAGTTAAGCAAAATTCATCCAGAATAAAGAGGTCTTCAGAGGCTATCCCAAAAAATTCGAGATATGCATTTTATTTCGGACGTAAATAGCTTTAATATTCGGGATTTTAATCAAAATCTTTAGAGCCATTTTTAAAAAAATCAAAATTTTCGAAATGTTTTCCATGCAAAGGGTAGTTTGTGGTGGGGGGATTTTTTTTAAAATCTTCGTGTCGCATCCTGGAAGATACTAAACCTAAATAAGTTTGGTATTTAACGGTCTTTTTGTTTTGGGGCTATACTGTCAACACACACACACACACACACACACACACACACACAGACTTTTTTTTAAAAAATGATTTTTTCGGACTCAGGGGACCCGCAAAACATATATTTCCGGTGATATCTCAGTATCGAATTTTTGGGTGCATTACAATACCTTCTCTATCCCTATATACATTGTACATATGGGGCTAAGAGAAAGTAAAAATACCCTTTTGGCATCAGGAGACTTCAAAACATGTATTTCCGGTTGTTTTTCGACATCGAATTTTTTGGTTGAGTACACACCTCCCTTTCTATGAGTAACTGAGAAATTAAAAATCACAGGGCTAGAGTTTGGGGTTAAGAGTTTGCAAATTGGATATTTTAGCACATGGAAATATCTGGGATTTTCCAGATCTAACGCAATCTAACGAAACAACAATTTGACCACAAACAAAAAGGAAGGAGGAAACACAAATGTTAAGGAAATACTGTCTCGATAATTTTGGCTGGACTTTTAAAGCCGGAAGAGGAAAGTCTGGGTAATGATAATGGTCATATTTGCATATTTTTTGTGTCAAAGTTATCAGAATTAATACCAAGAAATTCTCGAGCGAAGCGAGAAAATATGAGTATAGCATTTAAATGCAAATGTTATAGGCATTTAAATACCATATCCCAAAGATTTACCAGAACATTTTAAATTCTATTTTGAAAAATCTGATATGTTCTTGTTCCGCAAAACAAACTTTTCTTTCTAAAGATTCATCTACGTCAAGTTAATGGAGATAAACATTAGCAGAATTTATAGTTTTACTTACTTCTTTGTAAATAGAACGAAAATAAGGGACTGCACTGGGCTGAAGCAATAGGTAAATATTTTAAAAGCCGATCGTTTTGTTACACAATTGAAATTCGGTTCTCTTTGCTTGCCAGGAGTCACACTAAACAGAGACGAAAAGAAAGATGTTTCCCGCTTGAGAAAAGTTTAAGTAGCTTAAAATTTAAACCAACAACGCGGAATATATCTGAAACGGTTGACCCTACAGCTCTTAATGTTTTTCGTTTTTGAGTTATGCTATTCAGAGTCACATATCCACACAGAAAATTACCTTTTTCTAAAAATTGTTTTTATTTTATGCAGATGTCCTCAAATCATGTATTTTACTTTCTCTACACGTGTATGTACTTAGTGTATAGAGAAGGTATTGTGTTACATTCAAAAATTCGATACAGAGATTTCACCGGAAAAACATGTTTTGGGTCCCCCTGAATCCCAAAAATGCATTTTTGGAAAAAGGTGCGTGTGCGAGCGTATATGTGTGTGTCTGTGTATCTTTGGACAGCATAGCTCAAAAACGAAAAGACCGTTGAATACCAAACTTGGAATTTAAGTTTGGTATCTTCTAAGGATGCGACACGAAGATTTTCATGAAAATCCCCCACCCCCAACTACCGTTTACATAAAACTTTTTTCGAAAAATTTAATTTTCTTAAAAATGACTCTAACGATTTTGATTAAAATATCATATATTAAAGATATTTACCTGACAAATAAAATGTATATCTTGAATTTTCTGGGAATAGCCTCTGAAGACTACTTTATTCTGGATGAATTTTACGGAATTTTGCATAACTGCTAAACTGTAAGAGATGGACAAAAACTTACCACACAAAAAACGTAAGCACATTAAAACACGCAATTTATAATTTATGTTATATATATTTTTTCGTGGAGTTGATAGTTTTGTTTTTTAGATATTCCTTGTTTTTGATTTCAGCTTTGAAAAACTTGTATATTTCTCATACAGGAGTTTGTCAATTCACTTTAATTTATGGTACATTCCCTTATTTCGCTTCTACATACAAGGAAGAGAGTAATAACGCTGTTTCTGTTAATTTTTTCTCGATTAGCAAGAAGTAAATAGAAGCATAAGCGTTTTAACAAAATTTGTTACAGAGATGTAGAGAAAGTCATGTGAATGGAATGCATCAGATTTTTTGTTGAAATCTCGATATCGTATTTTTTATTGGAATACGATACCTTCTCTACCAACTATATAGATATATTGTGCATACGTGTTGAGAAAGTAAACGACATAATAGTGATGCATGTTTTATAATGACCTTAACATGGTTTAATGTACAAAGTTGATTTTAAAACAAACAACATATATTTCACTAGTGACACATACCCAGAATTGAGCATTAACATAGTATATCAGTTATGTTATGACTGTACAGAATGGACAAAGCTATTCAGTTTACATTTCCTTAGTTGGCTACACAGTAAATAATAAGCATTTTGTCTAAATTTCCCACGGAAAATATGTGGCATTTGTAACAAAGTATTAATTTTCATGCAGGGTGCAGTCGCTATCTCCATCCATTTCTCTATTATGTTATTAACTAGATGTATCCTTCACGTTCTGCAAAAATCTTGTCATGGATAATGCAAGGAGAGTTTAATTTTTCTCATTTATCTATTCTTATTTTGCAGTAACTAAATGAAGGTATCTCTTTAATATTTAGCTATCCACTACGACACACGCAGTGCCCGTTTTAGTAACAGAAAGCTTACTGGAAATATCCAAGGACAGAAACATCATGTACGGCCGTGAGACCCATGCGATTGTATATTTTCATGTGTATCCTGAAAATCTTGGGCAACAAAAGTTCAACTGCATCCGTGGTCGAAAAGAAGCTGACTTTTCACCCGGAGGTCACGGGTTCGATTCCCGGCCGGGGCGGGGAATTTTTCTTTAGCCAGAATTATTCCCTATCCCCCACAGAGTCTGGAAGTATGTATGCAAGAGTGGATGTGTGTGTGTGTTTTGTTAGGTATTTTAGCGACTTTTCGTTTTTGAGTTATCGTGTTCACAGACGGACCCTTTTTATAAAAATTATTTTTTTTGGATACAGGGGACCCTAAAACATATTTCCAGTGAAATCTCGGTATCGAATTTTCGGTGGAGTGCAATCATAATCTTCTCTACACACTATGTACATATTACGTGTAGAGAAAGTAAAATGACTATCACTTTAGCTTAGTGTACTTCCTTATTTCCCTTAAACCTACAAGGAAATGTATAATAAAATCATTTCTTCTAATGCTTATCTCGATTGGCTGAAATAGATAGAAACTTGAGCTTTTATAAGAATAAATAGGTTGAGAATGTCATGTGGGTGTAACAAATCAGATTTTTTTCCCGTTATAGGTGCCTTCAAGAAAGTAAAAACTGGTGGTAAGAAATGCCAATGTTTATAAGTTCTTTCGTTTAGTATTAAAACACCATTATATACCGGAAATTAAATGGTACGTATTAATGAATAAATCTTTTTCTTAGCAAATATGGGCCTATGAGAGAGAAACCCGAGAAAGGAGTCGTTTTATTTTCGATCCATTTTAGCTATAAAAATCCCATTGTAACATCAATGACAATGAATCCTTATTAAAATGGAATATGAACTAACGTCAAAATATGCATTTTAGGCATTATAGACCAAAATATTCAGTACAAAAGGATAGAGAGTTCATGTTAAAGAAAAGCGCAGGAACTAGTCTAAAATCTGCTGTCTACACCACGAGTTTTATTTCATCTTTGCCAATACCAATATACTAAAAAATTGTGGTTAAGAAACTCTTTGCTTCTATTTTGGTTTTAAAACTTGAATTGTGTAACTGTAAATGAAGTCGGTAACGTATAAAACATTTACTTAATTTATTGTATAGCTTCAATAAAAGGACAGTTCACTATTTAGGGAATGGAATCAATCCAAGGACCTTCAAGCCCAGCGGCAAGGCTGGTGGTCATCGAGCATCGAAGCGGAGACTCTATTTGCTGAGCTGTAGGGGTCGGGACCAAACATGGCCACTGTAAACAAATCTATGTCAATAGACCATTAACACAAAATATCCCGTTGGGAGACGCTTTAATCTGACAATAGGGCACAATTTGCAAATGCCACAAAAAATGGAATTGATCATGTCCTATGCATGTAGTGATCATCCATTCAGCTCACGCCGCGTCGTATTTGTTTCTGATAAAACACCACATAGTCAGAATAGAAAATAGAAGTGAAAAATCTGATGTGCTCGCATGACTTTCTCTACGTCTCTGTAACAATTTATTGTTAAAAAGCTTATGCTTCTTTTTACTTCATGCTAATGGAGAAAAAATTAGCACAAATAGTCTTATTACATACTTCCTTGTAAGTAGAAGCGAAATAAGGGAGCACCATAGGTTAAAGTGATAGTCAAAAGCTGGTTGCTGTGTGACTGAAGTTCCTTTGTTTGTATGGACAGGAGTTGACAAATTCCAGTATGAGAAAAGTATAAGTTTTTCAAAGCTGAAAACAAAAACGAGGAATATCTAAAAAAAACGACCAACTCCACGAAAAAAATATATATAACATAAATTGTGTGTTTTGATGTGCTCTACATTTTTTGTGTGGAAAGTTTTTGTCCGTGTGTCTGTGAACACTATAGCTCGAAAACGAAAAGTCTATAAAATAATGAACTTGGTATATAAGTTAGGCACCCTCCAAGAATGCGACACAAAGATTTTGAGAAAAATCCCCCCACCCCAAACTACCCTTTAAATGGAAAATCTTTTGAATATATTGATTTTCTCAAAAATGGCACTAAGGATTTTGATTAAAATAGGTATATTAAAGATATTTACACGACAAATATAATGTAGATCTTGAATTTTTTGTGAATAGCCTCTAAAAACCTGTTTATTCTGGATTAATTTTGCTGGATCTTTGCCTAACTGGTAAACCGTAAGAGGTAGACAAAAACTTACTATAAAAAATGTAGATTTCGTTAAAACACACAGTTTATGTCATATATTTTTTCGTGGAGTTGACCATTTCCGAGATATTCCATGTTGTTCGTTCCAATTTGAAAACACTTAACATTTTCTCTAAGGGCATTTTGTCATTCATTTTTATTTTGCGTTAAAAGATCTATATTTTTGCGTAGCAAGCTTTTGTCTATCTTTTACAGTTTACCAGTTATATAAAATTCATCTAGAATGAAGAGGTCTTCAGTGGATTTCCCAAAAAATACAAGATATGCATTTTATTTGTCATGCAACTAGCTTTAATATGCGGTATTTTAATAAACAATTTTGACATTTTAGAGCCATTTTTTGAAAAATTCAACATTTTCTAAACTTGTTCCAATTATAGTGTAATTTGAGGTGGGGGATTTTTTAAAAATATTCGTCTCTTATCCTTGGAGGACACTTAACTTAAATGCCAAGTTTGATATTTAACTGGTTTTCGTTTTTAAGTTATGCAGTCCAGAGACACACACGGACCTTTTCTAATTCTTGAGGGGTCCTCAAAACAAGTATTTTCAGTGAAATCTGGCTATCGGATTTTTGAGCGGATTACAAAACTACTGACTACTAACTGTGTACATACGTGTAGAGAAAGCGAAAATTTAATTTATTAATAAAAAATCTGATGTGTTCCATTCACATTACTGTCTCTGTTCCAGAACAAGCTTTTCTTAAAAATTACTCTTTTATGTACATCATGACAAACACTAGCAGAAATGTCTTATTACTGGATTCTTTGTAAGTAGAAGGGAAATAAGGGAAATCACAGGCTAAAGCGATAGTGAAATCTTTTAAAAGCCGCTCGCTGTGTAAAACAATTGACATTCAGTTATCTTTCCCTGCTAAGAGTAAACAAAAGAGAGCTGTAAAGAAAGATATTTCCGTTTGAAAAAAGTTGAAGTACATTAAAACTGAAACCAATAACTCGCAATATCTCGAAAACCATTAACTACACGAAAAAGTGTATCTGATTTAAGAGGTCATACATTAACGAGATCTATATTTTTTGTAGTAAGATTTGTCTATCTCTTACAGTTTACCAGTTATGTGAACTTCAGCAAAATTCATCCAGAAAGATCTCTTCACAGGTTATTCCCAGAAAATTAAAAATGTACATTTTATTTGTCAGGTAAATATATTTAATATATACGGTATTTTAATCAAAATTGTTAAGCCATTTTGAGAAAATAAAAATTTTCGAAAAATGTTCCATGTAAAGGGTAGTAAAGAGTGGGGTAATTTTCATGAAAATCTTCGTGTCCCATTCTTGGAAGATACTGAACTTAAATACCAAGTTTGGTATTTATCGGCATACACACACGGATATGTTTATTAAAATGCTTTTTCTGGATTCAGGGAGTCTCAAAACATGTATTTCCGATGAAATCTCGATATATTTTTGTGGGTAATACAATACCTTCTCTGTAAACTATGCAGTGTATATATGTGTTGGAGAGTGTAAAAACCATTCCGTACCCTCTTATATGTTGTAAACTTTCTTAAAAAGTTATTCCCATTTGCTCTATGTCCACCCATTTCACTGTTCTTTCAAATAACACCATCTCTCACTATCTTGCTTCTCCTCTTCCCCTCTTAGCCCCCTTATTCAGCTCTAACTGATGGATATGTACTGCACATTGAATGTTTATTAAGCAATTACCATCAATTGTTTACATTATTTAAAGTTTTAAAAACTGTAGACCGACAACAACAGAAAACCAGCTCACGTTCTTGACGTAATACTCTTCGATGACAGATCGCGTTGACGTCATTAGTGTAGACATGATGCTGCCGATTTATGTTACGTCACAATTAATGCTCTACACTCCTAAACTGTCGTACATTATTAAACTCAGAAGTTAGGCTTATCTCTTTGGCTGCACGTTTCCCAGAGAACCGGAAGGATGTGAATCAGTTGTTTTGCTCTGTCGCCTAAGTTGTATGAGAAACATGTTGTGACTAAAACCTCAAGCATTCCTAGAAACGCGACTACCTTACTGAGCAGTGATGTCAGATGTCAGAATAAGTCAAGTGTGGCGCCTAATTTAATGGCGCCGAACTTCTTAATCACTGTTTGTTTTATTTACTGCGTATAATATACTAGTCTAGTCGTCTCCTTAGCGCGGTGGTAGCGCAGCTGCTTACCAAGCGGGAGACCTGGGTTCGATCCCCAGTACCGGCGTGGGGATTTTTCCCCCGCTGGGAGATCTGGCCCGGGGTGCACTCAGCCTCGTAAGGTCCCTGGGGGGCCAATTGAGGCGCTACTTGATGGAGAAGTAGCGGCTCCAGGTCATGAGGACCGCATTAACCGGCCGAGAGGGACTCTCACCCTCCAATACTGCACCCCATCCATGACGTCTGTAGTGGACCGAGATGGACGCAGCGGCCGGGCGGTAGGCCAAGGTTTCCCGTGAGCTGTCGTGCCAAGGAGTTAATATACTAGTCTACCCAAATACTAAAGTATTGTATTTCACTGGAAATACATGTTTAAGGCCCCCTGAATCCAAGAAAACCTGATATACATTACTTTCTCTATATCTGTGCAACAAATTATCCTAAAAAGCTTATACATCTATTTACTTCATGCTAATCAAAAAAAGTCAGCAGAAATAGTCTTATTACTTGCTTCCTTGTAAGTAGTAGGGAAATAAGAGAGTACCATAGGTTAAAGTGATAGTCAAAAGCTGTTTGCTATGTCACTGAAGTTCTTTTGTTAGTATGGACAACAGTAGACAAATTCCTGTATGAGAAAAGTAAAAGTTTTTCAAATCAAAAAACAAAACCAAGGAATGCCTCAAAAACGATGCACTCCACGAATAAAATGTATATAACATAAATTGTGTGTTTTAACGTGCTCTACATTTTTCGTGTACTAATTTTTTGTCCATCTCTTACGGTCTAGCAGTTATTCAGAATTCCGTAAAATGCATCCAGATTAAAGTACTCTTCAGAGGCTATTCCCAGAAAATTCAAGATATACATTTTATTTGTCAGGTAAATATCTTTAATATACGAAATTTTAATCAAAATCGTTAGAGCCATTTTTGAGAAAATCAAAATTTTCGAAAAAATTTTCATGTAAAGGGTAGTTGGGATGGGTTTTTTTTCCTCAAAATCTTCGTGTCGCATCCCTGGAAGATGCTAAACTTAAATGCCAAGTTTGGTACTTTACCGAATTTTCCTTTTTGAGTTATCGTGTTCACAGACACGCGGACACACACACGTACCTTTTTCCAAAAGTGCTTTTTTTTAGATAAAGGGGGCCCTAAAACATATATTTCCGGTGAAATCTCGGTATCGAATTTTTAGGTGGAGTGCAATACCTTCTCTATACACTATGTACATAGTACGTATAGAGAAAGTAAAACTAGATTTTAGAAAAAGCGTGTGTATATGTGTGTGTGTCCATGTGACAACTCAAAAACTAAAACTCTGTTAAATACCAAATTTGGTATTTACGTTCAGAATCTTCCAAGGGGATGAAGCACGAAGATTTTCAATAAAATCTCCCATTCCAAACTACCCCTTTATGAACATTTTTCAAATATTTTGATTTTTTTTCATAAATGTTTTTATTGATTTTCATTAAAATAAACATATGTTTAAGATATTGTCATGACAAAAGAAGTGTATATCTTAAATTTTCTGAGAATAGCATTCGAATCCTTCTTCATTCTGGATGACTTTTGCATAACTGGTAAACCGTGAGAAACAAACAAAATTTGATTAGACAAAAACGTAAATTATTTAAAGTACACAATATATGACAAATACTTCTTTTTTTTATGGATAGCATAGTGTTTAACGCCCGCTTTTACTACAAATGGCACCGCAGGTGATGATACTTATGGTACATGGAATGAAGATGGAGCACCGGTGAAATGCGATGGTGGGGGAAACCAGAGAACCCAGAGAAAACCAACCCCTGCACCGCTTTGTCCTCCACAAATCCCACATGCAGTCACCTGGGATCGGACCTTGGCCGCCTTGGTGAGAGGCGAGTGGTCTAATCACTAGGCCACGAGATATTATGGAGTTAGCACTTCCGAGATACTACTCGGTCGATTGTCATTGATTTAAATTTCCGTTAATTTTCTCAAATGGGATGTCATTATTCTTTTTTACACACCGATCATGGAAGGAAATCAAAGCCATGATGTAATGACCTGTTTTTAAAAGATTGGATTATCGCCCAAATCTACTGCATTCCCCTATCCCCATTGTATCTACACCAAAATAAGCAATAAAACTATTTCTGCTAATTTTACCTCGAGTAGCACGAAGTAAATAGAAGAGTGAGCTTTTGAAAGAATAGTTTGCTGCAGAATAGGTGAATATCATGTGAATGTAACTCAATAGAATTTTCGTAATAGAACTCTTAGATTCAGTTTTTTCATTGCATTCTGTACACGGCTTTAAGCAACTTCAGACTGTTGAAGAATCAAACATTTTAATGGTAAGATACGATTATTTATCAATTATAATTTTCTGCACAAGGGCAGAAATTTAACCACAAACCCTTCCTTTTTCTCTTCCGCATATGAACCTTCCTTTACATTTCAGGGCTTCTCAACTTGTCAGCGGTTATCCATTTTCCATCCTTCTCGGTCGTTCTAATCCCCGTAGATTTCTATCATCATCTATTTAACATCGGATTTCCATGAACGTCTAAGATGTCCCCTATTAATCACTCTACAAGGCAACCATTCCAACAATCCCCTAGGCTATCTCTCCTTATTCATGCGGTTAACATCCCCATACATTTAACATGCTACAATCAATCCATTCTATAGCTGACTCCTCCATTTCCATTAAGCCATATTTCCACGCTACTCCTTTTTTCTAGTCGCTCCTCTACGGATTTCATCCAGCTCCACTGCTTGTGTCTATTTTTTTTGTCCACCTTTCAGATCCATCTCATGTATTACATTCACATGACTTGTTCTACCTTCTTTCTTATTACTGTGTATAAAAACTATTCTTACCAATGATTATCACTTTCTCTGCGAGTATTATGTGCGTAGTGTATAGAGAATGTATTGTATTGCACCCAAAAATTCTGTACGGAGATTTCACCGCTAATATATGTTTTGAGATTCCCTGAATCCTAAACAGGAATTTTTAGAAACACGCCCGTGTGTGTTTGTCAATGTGTGTGTCTGTGGGAGCATAGCTCAAAAAGGAAAAGTCCGTTAAATACCAAACTTGGTATTTAATTTCAGTATCTTCCAAACATGCGACAGGAATATTTTCAAGAAAATTCCCCACCACAACTTACATGGAAAAAGTTGTTGTTTTTCTCAAAAATGACTTTTACGATTGATTAAAATTTCGTATATTAAAGCTATTTACATGTCAAGTATAATGTTTACCTTGGATTTTCTGCGAAGAGCCTCTGAGGACATCTTTATTCTGGATGCATTTTACGGAATTTTGCATAAGTACTAAATCGTAACAGATACACGAACTTGCATAACAAAAACTGTAGAAGCCCGCCTGGGTAGTGTGGTGGTAGCGAGTCTGCTTCACATTCAAACGGTCGTGAGCTCGAATCTCGCTTAGGGTGACTTGCCCGGATAAGGTTTTTTCGGGGTTTTCCCTTATCCTGAGAAGACGAATGTCGAGTAACTTTGAGTTCCATGAACCCCGAGATCATTTGAGCATCATTTCACCAATTTCATCCATCGTCCGATATGACCAACAAGGCTAAATTACGTTAAAACATGTAGAGCTTGTTAAAACAGACACTTTTTAGTGGAGTTGACCGTTTTTGAGACACTCCTTATTGGTTTTAGTTTTAAAATACTGAATACTTTTCTCATATGGAAATATTTTCAACTTTTGGCCATACATACAACGGAATTTCAATCGCATAGCAACCAGCTTTTAAAAGATTTAGCCTATGGTATTCCCTTATTTCTCTCCTACTTATAAGGGAGCAAGAAATAAGACATTTCTGCTAAATAGGAGAAAAAGTAAATAGAGTAAACTATTTTGACAGTAATTTGTTGCAGAGATATAGAGAGAAAGGAACACATCAGATATTTTGTTCTATCTACTACGTTTTATTTGAGAAGCCGTTGAAGAAATAGCTACATTTCATGTTTGGTTATAGACCCTAAGGGAATAGCGATGGCAAAATGTGTAAGAACTTAACGCTTTACATTGGCCTTAATATTCAGTACTGCTTCCAGCAACTGGGAGAGACAAATGAATATCGAAAGGACGGTAAAGAAGACAAAGTATTGAACCATTTGAACCATTAATAACGATATTTTGGAAATGGCTTGACGTACATAAAAAGTTATTTAAAATAAATGGTGTGTTTTGCAGAGATCTACGTTTTCACCTATGGCTTATATTTACCAGTTATATAAGAATGTACAGAATTCTTCCGAATGAAGAAGATTTCACAGGCTATTCCTATAACATTCAAGATATACATTTTATTTATTATGTAAGTATATTTAATATCTGTTATATTAGTCCAAAGCCTTAGTGCTACGTTTTAGAAAATCGAAACATTTGAAAAATCCTCCTTGTAAAGGGTAGTTTCGTGTGTGAGTTTTCGTTGAAAATACTCGTATTTGTGTCGCATCTTTGGAAGATACACACGCACTTTAAACCTTGTTTTCTCACACATTTTCTCCAACATTCTTCCATATTTAAAATGTTCCCACCAATGCAATTTTGCGCTAATTTATTTCAGATCTTATGTACTGTCTTTCTGACGAACTTTTCAGGACACAAGTCACATACTTTTTATTTTCTCTACACGTACTATGTATATAGAGTATAGAGAAGGTATTGTATTGCACCCAAAAATTCGATACCGAGATTTCACCAGAAATACATGTTTTGGGTCACCCTGAATAAAAAAAAATTTGGAAAAAGATCCGTGCGTATGTGTGTGTGTGTCTGTGGACAGCATAGCTCAAAAACGAAAAGCCCGTTAAATACCAAACTTGGTATTTAAGTTTGATATCTTCCAATGATGCGACACGAAGATTTTCAAGAAAATCCCCCCACCCCCAACTACCCTTTACATGGAACTTTTTTCGAAAATTTTGATTTTCTCAAAAATAGCTCTGACGATTTTTATTAAAATATCGTATATTAAAAATATTTACCTGACAAATAATATGTATATCTTGAATTTTCTGGGAACAGCCTCTGAAGACTACTTTACTCTGGATAAGTTTTACATAACTGCTAAACCGTAAGAAAGGGACAAAAACTTACCACACAAAAATGTAGAGCACATTAAAGCACACAATTTATGTTATGTACATTTTTTTCGAGGAGTTGATCGTTTTTGAGATATTCCTTGTTTTTGGTTTCAGCTTTAAAAAAACTTGTAATTTTCTCACACAAGAATTTGTCAACTCGTGTCCATACAAACAAAGGAACTTCAGTCACCTAGTATCCAGCTTTTGACATCACTTTAACCTATGATACTCTCATATTTCGCTTCTACTTACAAGGAAGCAAGTAATAAGACTATTTCTGTTAATTTTTTCTCGATTAGCATGAAGTAAATAGAAGAATAAGCTTATTAACAATAATGTGTTACACAGAAGTAGAGAAAGTCATGTGAATGGAACACATCAGATTTTTGAAATAGGACTCCATTTTAGAGAAATAAATTATTAAATTTTGAAAAATCAAGAGTATTGGGCAGTAACAAAATTAATAATTTTTCTACAATAATTAGTGTTGATATAAAAAAAACTGATGTAATAAATATATATAAACTCGTTTACTGTAAAAAGTGAATTTAAAGTGAATATTTTGAAAGCGCATCCTATGGCTCATTTTTATTTGAAACATCTTATGTGTTCCATTCACATGACCTTTTCTACTAATTCTATAACAGACTGTAAAAAAAAAACCTTATTCTTCTATCAAATTGATTCTAATCAAAATAAACATTACCAGAAATGGTCTTGTAACTCGTATCCTTGTAAGTAAAAATGAAATAAGGGAATGCACAAGGCTAAAGTGATAATCAAATTCTTTCAAAGCAATTGAAATTCATTCTCTTTGCATGGCTAGAAGTAAAACAAAAGAGAGATGAAACGAATGGAAACTTCCTGTTTGAGAAAAGTTTCAAGTATTTTAAAATTTAAACAAATAATAGGAAATATCTCTGAAATGGTTAGATATGTAAGTTGCGTGTTTCAACAAAATATATATGTTTGTGTATTAAGTACTACCAGTTATGTAAACATTGATCGGAATGAATAGGGCTTTAGGGGATATACAGTTTATTTGCCATGTAAATATTTTTAAAATAGCAACATTTTAAACAAAATCGTTAAGAATCATTTTTTAAAAAATTGAAAATTTCAAAAAATGTTTCCGTGTAATATGTAGTTTAAAGTGGGGGAATTTATTTGCAAATCTTCGTGTCGCAACTTTGGAAAATATTGAAGTTTGGTATTTAACCGATTTTTCGTTTTTGAGCTACACCTACTGTCCACGCTAACACACACACACACACACACACACACACACACACACACACACACACACACAGACGGACGGACACACTCACAGTTTTTGGAACTGAACTTAATACCAAGTTTGGTAAACAGACTTTTCGTTTTTGAGCTATACTATCCACACACACACACACACACACACACACACACACACACACACACAGACTTGTTCTAAAAATGCTTCTTTTTAGATTTTGCGGGGACTCAAAACATGCATTTCGGTGAAATTTCGATATCGAATACAGTGTGGAATATGTCATCTCTATGTTCAAGAGAAAGTAAAAATGAATTTAGACAGTAAACATTATTTATATAACATATAAGCTAGAATGTTGATACATGACAAAAATATCTTTGTAATTGTATGTAATAACTGGTATACTGGCACACTGTGCATTTTTCACATTTCACAGATGTAAGTTTGGTATTTTATCGACTTTTCGTTTTTAAGTTATGTTATTTATACAAATATACACAACACACAAATACATTAACGGGCTTTATTCCAATATACAGGTTGTTAGATGTATAATATTGGTATTGGTTATAGAGGCCAGTGTAATAAACTCGATTCATCAATATTTGCTTCAATTGCGGACAATTTTCCTATTAAAAGTAGTATGTTTTTAGGTTAGCTGGTACCTCAAAATAGGCATGGCACACGCAAGCTTTACTTGTTTATTTTCCCTGAGAAACATGGTCAGAAGGTATAACTTTGGTGGGCTGGCTTCGCTATAGCGAATGTTCTTCGGAATTGAGTTTGAAAGCTAGGTCAGTGACCCCACACTAATTAGACCAAGAGGTCACGTATTGAGATGTGAAATCATGGAAGCTAAACGGATAGTCTATACTGACAGGCGTTGTTCATTCGCGGTGCACTTAAAGACCATGCAAAAGCATCAGGTAATAAATTATATAATTGGTTTGTGAGACGAAGAGAAAAATAGAGCAAATAAAAAACAACTAACACACTGAAATAGCTACATATTAAAGTACTAGCTAACAAAATATTTGATTATGTATGCATTCCTGGTGAAAACTAGGTTGCGAATTTTTGAGTGGAATGCAATCCATTCTATTTACTATAGGTAAATGAGCGAATTGAGGTCGCCAGTTTGCGCCGCATTCGGGAGGTCCCGGGTTCGATCCCCCGCGATCGCCCCGCTCTGACCCTTGGATTTTTCAGGGAGTTTTCCTGGTCGCAAGGTGACTGCTGGAGTGGTTTGTTTCATTCCTCAAGTTTACTGCCCTTCCATGTCGTGCCCTAATCATTTCATTCATCCTTCGCTCCGTTGTTCTCTTTTAGGGTTGGAAGTATTGACCAACCAAGTTGGCGATGGTGCGTCAGTGCGGCGTGGCAGGGTAAAATGTTGCTCTCTGGAACTCTCACCGTCCCTAGGTCTTCGGGGCTGTTTACTGGATATAAGGACCACCCCTAAGGGGCAATGTGGGGCGAGGTCCCTTGTTTGTCTGACCGACTGTGGAGAAGTCTGAATCTGGTAACTGTAAGGACGCTGTCATTGCTGTGCTGTCGCTCCTGCCTCTAGCCGCCCAGTGTAGAGGAAATGTTTTGCTGCTTATTTCGGCTTGTGAATCTAAAAAGAAATATCCTGTTTAAATAATTTTTGGAAGTATTATGATCAACCGGAAATAAGATAAATAAGACTTCGAATGAATACTTTGCAGAAAAATTATGAAAATTACTAATACTCTATAGAACATATTTTGTAACTACTAAATGTAATTATTTCCCTCTAAATGAGTAGGACCTTATTTTTATGATCATCTTTATTACTTCTAGGTGCAGCGGCGAGTCAATCCTGACGGAGTGAATCGGAAACGTAAGTTATATGATTATGTTATTATTTATATATTTATTTGCTCTAAGTAAATTTCTTATCATCACAGTAACACTTTTAAAAATATTACAAGATGAATAAAATGACGAATTATTGTTTTTATCTTGTGAGATATATGAAGCTCTAAAGAAACTGGCAATACAGAGAAAATATTCTTCTTCTAAAATATTTAATTTGGATTCGGTTCGATCCAGGATATTTGGGAATGGAGTTTTGAAGTCTAAAAGCACCTCATCCTTAAAAGCAATTTCAGTATGTTTGCAATGCTCATACTCAATTTAACTGTTCTTTATGCTACAATGTTTCAAAATTTTTTTTAATATTTCCCCAAGCATTCTTAAAATGATAATGAATAAAGTGTTTATGCTGTACATTTTTATAAATGAAAATGAGGAAGATACGTGCCTTTTTCTGAGGTAACTTATGTTAAATTTAGATGTGAAAATGTGGAAGTTTGTTGTAGAATATATTACAAATATTATGGAAAATCCTCACTCTAAAGCTGTATCAGAAAATTTAATCAGAGCAATGCAAAATATGTACTTAAACATAGAAACGAGTATAAGAATAAGCAGCAAAACCTCCAGAAATTCAAGATAAACCGCACAAGGAGTTAACAAATCTGATAAGTTCCATTCACGTGACTTTCTCTGCATCTCTGATTACAAATTATTGTTAAAACAATTATTCTTCTATCTACTTCATGCTCTTCAAGATAAACATTACCAGAATTGTTTATTTGTTTTCTTGTAAGTAGAAGGGAAATAAGGGAATACACTAGGCTAAGGCAATAGTCAAATCTTTGAAAAGCTGGTTGACATGTAGTTTAAATCTTTTTCCATGCATTTCCAGGAGTTGACAAATTCTCGTATAAGAAATTGGACAATTCGACGAAGAAAAGTGTAATTACATAAATTGTGTTTTAACGGATTTACATTTGTTGAGCAGTAAATTTTTGTCTATCTTTTACGGTTTACCACTTATGCAAAATTCAACTAGAAAGAATTCTTCAGAGGCTATTCCCAGAAAATTTAAAATACACATTTTTATTTGTCAGGTAAATATCTTTCATATACGATATTTTAATCAAAATCGTTAGAGCCATTTTTGAGAAAATCAAAGTTCAATGTAAAGGGTAGCCTCTGAAGACTACTTTATTCTGGATGAATTTTACAGAATTTTCCATATCTGCTAAACCGTAAGAGATGGACAAAAGCTTACCACACAAAAAGTGTAGAACACATTAAAACACACAATTTTTTGTTATACCTATACATTTTTTCGTGGAGTTGACCCTTTTTGGGATATTCCTTATAATTGGTTTCAGCTTTAAAAAGCTTACACTTTTCTCATACAAGAATTTGTCAACTCATGCCCATACAAACAAAGGAACTTCAGTCACATAGCAACCAGCTTTTGACTATCACTCCCGTATTTCCTACAAGTAAGCAAGTAATAAGACTATTTCTGCTAATTTTTCCTCGATTACCATGAAATAAATAGAAGAATAAGCTTTTTAACAATAATTTGTTGCAGAGATGTAGAGAAAGTGATGTGAATGGAACACATCAGATTTTTAAAAACTTATTCCTCTATCTGCTTCATGCTAAACAAGATATACATACCATAAATCATCGTATTTCTTATTTTCTTATAAGTAAACTGGCAATAATGGAGTACATTAGGCCAAAGCGATTGCCAAATATTTTAAAAACTGGTTGCTATGTAATTGAAAAACCGGTTCTCTTTGCATGACCAGGAGTAAAAAGGAATGATAAATTCCCGTAAAAGTGAAGTGAATTGTGTTTTAAAATTGAAATAATAATTGAATAATAACGAATATCTCGGAAACAGTTCACTATACAAAAAATATATATGGCATAAATTGTGTGTTTTAACGAGATCTACGTCTTTGTGCTGTAAGTTTTTGTTTATCTCTTATGGTTTACCAATTACGCAAAAGTCATCCTCAATGAAGAGGTCTTCAGAAGCTATTCCCCCAAAAATTCACCTAGTTTGGTATTTAGCTACTTTTCATTTTTGAGATATGCTGGTCACAGAGACGCTGGTCACATGTATACAGACCTTTTCCTAAAAGTGCCTTTTTTAATTCAAGGGACCTCAAAATATATATTTCCGGTAAAATCTTAAATATAATTTTTACTGGAATGCAACACCTTCTCTGCCTACTATATACATAGTGTAGAGAAAGTAACAATAGCATTGGTATAGAAGAAAGCTTTCTGAGTTTTTTTTCCAGGGGGGAGGTTTGACACACTTTCACATAATAACAAACATAATCTGCAGATAGGAGCTAGTTAGCTCCGCGGTAACGAAAGAGGTTCGCATTTAGGAGGTCTCTGGTTCGGTTCTAGTCGATCCCCCAGTGATTTTGGAATTTTCTTCTGGTCGGTATAATGCCCTGATGCGTTTTTATCCATCACATTTACCTGACCCTCATTTTTCCTGCATCCCGCCTCCTTGTCATGCTTCAGATAAGTTAAAAAAAAAACAAAAAAAAAACAAATTGTTATTGACATTGTAAATTGCCAGGATCACATCTGCACCACCGGTGTGCCGTTGTCTCAGTGGAGTTATAATACGTACCAGTAAATCTGTCGCTTTTAAGCACAGTTAAGTCGGTCTTTGCCGGAATTGAACCCGCTATAATCATTTTATTAATCTTTATAAAATTACAATTAAATCCACCTTCAAATTATATTTTCAATAACAATCTATACTATAAATAAAATGTATTGTAATCCATTATTCAACTTATATATATATATATATATATATATATATATATATATATATATATATATATATATCTGCATCTTGAGATCGGAAGGTCAGCGCCTACCAACTGGGGGTTACGTAGAGGTAACGTACTAGTCTCTGGTGCCCGAGGTCGTGGTTTCAAATGGATTTTTTTCAGACATAAAATTTCTTAGCATTGCTTGCTTCTGAAGGGAAGTAAAGGCGTAGATTTATAGGACGTAAATGGTCCTTAAGGCGCTGCATCTACGAAATTTGGAAAATCCGCAGTATGTAAAACATCTTACTGAAGTTTATACCAGTTATTATACATAGTAATAGTGTTATTCCTGGCATATATTAAAATTATAGCCTACATGGTTATTTAAATAATTTAATTTTTACTGTGCAAATTCATTGTTCGAATAAAAATGAGCCGCATGATGAATTTTTAAAGGTATTCAATACAAACATTCAGTTTTACAGAAAATGAATTAACAATAGATCTGTCATATTATATTTTTTTTAATACTGGCCCTAACTGGCAGGTAAAATTATTACTTTTGTACGTTCCAACACTGATTATTTTTTAAATTGTATTAATTTATTAATAACAGTTGGAGCATTGTTTTGAAAAAGTAATATGAACATTTTCTTTAATGTGCTTTTGAGAGACAATATAAAAAGTTTGAAATATATTCGAGAAAAATGACATCGTGTGGCACATTTTTAGATTGGAAAAGTTGGAGAAAGTTTGTAGGAAAATAAAGTTTAAAGGTAAGAGTGCCTATTAAAAAGCATGCCACTACCCATTTATAGCTTCAGTTAATTTGAAGTTAGAGGGCGCCAAGCGGAAAAAAAACGATATGTTTTCTTAAAGTTTATAAATCATATTATTTTATTATCAAACAAAATAATGTTCCAATTTTCCACACGTTTTGGTGAAATTTCACACATGCATCACCTTAAATCTGATAAAGAGGCCCCTTAGCAAAATTAAGAGGTCTTTCATGCCAAATATGGAATGAGACGCTGAGAATCACACAGTTAAAGAACGTCCATAAATAAAACTCAATTTCAATTATTTAGGTGAGCTTCTAGGTTTCGTGGCATGCCGCGGTGATGGGCAGATGGCGTGAATGGTTTCTCCAAGGGAAGAAATGGTTACCAGAGGGCTGCTTGGTTGGAGAAGTCATTCATCGCCCTCTCTGGGCAGTTCCAGTTATGGATTCGGGTCTTTGAAGTATAAGATGTTATGGTTTCCGTACGTCTCTATGGTATATCTGCCTGAGGTGCGGTATCTCACTTCACCAGAATAGATCTCTGAGGGCCGCAGAGAGCGAATATTCTACACACAGATAGGAATACTTTGGGCGGTTAGTTTACCTAATTTAACTTTTAATATCACAAACATGTATTAATTTTCAGGGAGAAAAACAGAAATCTTGACTGAGGTCCAAAGAGTACAGTGTCAAGCAAGACCAACAGTTGTGCCATTACCAAATCCACCTCATGGCTACAGCTACATACCACACTGCGTCATTGTAAACAGATGTAGTGGCTGTTGCAACTCTGATATTCACGAATGCGTCTCAGTGAAAAGCAAAACCATAAGGAAAGCTGTAAGTATAACATCTCTTTTTCCAAAAACAACAAATCTAAAGCGTCTAGTTGCGCATTTTCTATCGAAGTTGGTAATAAAGTCTTATTGTTTTGTGGCAGGTATTTAAAGACAAACTAGGAGCGACTAAACGCCATATTGTTCGTGTGGAAGAAGATGAGAAGTGCGTCTGTGAGTGCAAGGTAGCAACCTTTTTGTAAACTCAAGTTCTGTGTTATTAGCAAGTCTCGGTCCTGGGTTTAGACCTGACTTCTTCCTCACCAAATTTCAGTTTGTTTTAGTGTTTTCGGATGAAATACAGGATGATTCAAAAATACTTTTACAAGGTTTGGTGACAGGTTCCTTGCATTAAAACAAGAAAAAAATGTTCAAATAAATACATGTCCCAAAACCCTTTCTCAATTTATTGAGGTTAAAAAACCTATTAATCAGAACATTTTAAAGTGACACATTATTCTATTTTTGACGTTTTCAGCTTATTAGAAGGTGTTCCACCCAAACACTACTTGTAGAAGATATCCAAATGTCTTCTTGCATTTAAACACGCATATACTCGGTGAAGCATGGAATGTCAAATACTCCCAATCGGTGTGTATAATTTCGCAGGTTTACATGACACGTAGATTAAGAGTTGCCTGCTGCATAAACCAATGGCTTAAGGTGTTCCAAAAGATAAAAATCCAAAGGATTGAGGTCGGGGGAACGTGCAGGCCATAGGACTGGGCCGCATCTACCTATCCGTCTGTTATGCTAGATACCAGCCAGTGCATCTCGAACAATGGGATTAAAATGTGCTAGAGCATCGTTCATATACCACATGTTTCTTCTCTGCAGAGTAAAATGGGCCAAGGTCCTCTATGAATAAGTGCACAAATAAATGAAGTTATTAGGTTGGACCCGGAAAGCTGTTAAGATGACTTTCAGACTTATAACACGAAAACAAAGCATTTTAGAGCATATTTTTATGAATCTATTTTCTTATTTTGATGTCGGGAATCCACCCCTAAACGTGTAAAAGTATTTTTGAATCAGCCTGAATACTTCAATTTTATGGAGCTTAATATGGATAGAATTTTACCTTAGGACCTCATAAGACCTAGTTTTACTTCCTCTACACGTACTATGTATATAGGGTATAAAGAAGGTATTGAATTCAATCCAAAAATTCGATACTGATATTTCACCGAAAATACATTTTAGGGTCCCATGTATCCACAAAAAGCATTTTGAAATAAAGGTCTGTGTTGTGTTTCTGTGTGTCTGTGAACACAATAACTCAAAAAGGAAAAGTCCGTTAAATACCAAAAAAAGTAGTATTTAAGTTTAGTATATCACAAGAATGTGACACAAAGAATTTCAAGAAAATACTCCCCTCACCCCAACTTCCTTTTACATCGAATCATTTTCGAATTTTTTTATTTTCTCAAACTTGGTGTCAACGATTTTGATTAAAATGTACATTAAAGATATTTGTATCGCAAATAAAATGTATATCTTCAATTTTCTGGGCACAGCCTTTGAAAACCTCTTTATTCAGGATGTGCGTTGCTGATTTTTGCATAACTGGTAAACCTTAAGAGAGAGAGACAAAAACTTACTACACAAAATATGTAGATCCCGATAAAATACATAATCTATGTCATATACGTTTTTTGTTTAAAGAGTGGGCCGTTTCCGAAATATTCCTGTCAGATTTAAAATACATATACTTTTTTTCATACGGGAATTTGTTAACTCCTAGTCATACAAACAAGTGAATGTTAATCACATAGTGACCAGCTTTTAAAAGATTTGACTATCACTTTAGCTTTATGTATTTCCTTATTCCCCTTGTACTTACAACGAAGCAAGTAATAAGACAATTCTGCTAAAGACTGTCTCGATTAGCGAGATGAAGGTAAAGGAATAGTTTTCTTTAAGAATAGCTTGTGTGTATTTGGAACACTAGAGACAGTTATGTGAATAAAACGCATACGATTTTTTGAAAAATAGTTAGATTAATATGTTAACGTCAAGTGGATATAAAAGCTTTAATTGCTTATTCTTCTGTAGCTCATATGTGTGTGTGTGTGTGTGTTTGTGTAAACAGCATAACTCAAAAACGAAGACTACGTCAAATATTCAACTTGGTATTTAAATTCGGATCTTCCAAGGATGCGAGATGAAGATTTTCAGAAAAATCCTCTAACTCCAAACTACCCTTTACATGCTAAATTTGCTTGAAATTTTCTAAAATAATGGCTAAAGATTTTGATTAAAATGGCGTATGTTAAAGATATTTACATGCCAAATAAAATTATATCCTGAATTTCGTGGGAATAGCCTCTGAATACCTTTCATTCTGAGTGACTTTTGTATAGCTGGTGAACCATAAGAAATAAAAAAATATCTAGATCTCGTTAAAACATATTGTTTATGTCATATACGTACAGTTTCTGTAGAGCTAACCATTTCCGAACTATTCCCTGTTATTATTTCAGAGTATTTAAAATTTTTCTCAAACGGAAGACCTCATCGCTTCATATCTCTTGTTTTACTCCTGGCCATAGAAAGAGAACGGAATTTCAATTAAAATCGCATAGCAATAGCTTTTAAGAAATATAACAATCGCTTTACCCTCACTTCCCCCTACTTAAAATAAACTAAATAATAGGAACATTTCTGGTAATGTTTATCTTGATTAGCAACGAAGATAAAAGAATAATTTGTTTGCAGAACACATAGAGAAAGTCATGTGAATAGAACAAATCATATTTTTCTTTCTCTAGCACGTATGTACAATATACCTAGCGGATAGAAAAAGTACCCAAAATTCGACATCGAAATTTCACCAGAAATACATGTTTTGAGAGCCACTGAATTCAAAAGTATATACTTCTTAAAAACATGTCCATGTGTGTGTGTGTGAGAGAGAGAGAGAGAGAGAGAGAGAGAGAGAGAGAGAGAGAGAGAGAGAGAGACTGTGGGCTTTTACATCAACTATCCTATACATGGAAAATGTTCTGAAAATTTTTATTTTCTCAAAAATAACTCAACGATTTTTACTAAAATACCACATTTTTAAGATATTTTCATGACAAACTAGATGTATATTTTGAGTGTTCTGAGTATAGTTCTGAAGACATCTTCGTTCTGGATCACATTATATAACTTTCGTTTAACTGGTAAACCACAAGAAATAGACAAAAAGTTGCTAAACAAATATGTAGATCTTATTAAAATCCACAATTTATGTCATTTACATTTTTATTATACCGTTAACCGTTTTCGATTATTGTATTCAATTTTAAGTCAAACTTTTTTCATACGGAAAGACACCTTTCTTTTCGCTTCTCCTTTTGTTTGCTCCTAGCAAGGAAAGAGATCCGAATTTCAACTGTTTCACTTAGCGACTAGCTTTAAAACATTTGACTATTGCTTTAGCGTAGTGTATTCCATTATTTCCCTCCTACTTGCAAATAAGCAAGTAATAAGAACACATGCTAATGTTTATCTTGATTCGCATGATATAGACAAAGGAATAATCTTTTGTAAGAAAAGTTTGTGGAACCGCTAGAGAAAGTCATATATTAATTTTTTTACATATACCTAAGTGTTATGATAATATAAGTTTGAATTTATTTACTTCCGCTTTTAATTAGAGAAGTATTTTTCTGATCCAAAAAGTCCTGGACCAGAAAATAATTTCTGTTATCCAAAATGGAAAATCTGCATTAATGACAGTTATCTTTTTGATTAGCAGGTGAAGAAAAAAGACTGTAGTCCAATGCAAACATACGACGAGAACTCGTGTGCTTGTGTGTGCCCCAATGCCATCGATAGTGACAATTGTGGGCCTCTTAAACTATGGGACACTCAACGATGTAGATGTGTATGTAGAAATTCGACTTGCTCTACGGGGAACAATCCACGATATTTTAACGAAGAAACTTGCCGGTAGAGTGTATATTACTGTTATATTTTAATGATATGTAGGCATTTGTTTCTGCTTATGCTTTCTGCTGCACGCTTTAATAAGTTTCACCCAAAGTCAAATACGCATGCCATAGCATTCTAGATCACTGCAATTTCTAGCAAAATTGACCACAAAATTGGAATTTCGATTGTTTCACATAGCGACCGGCTTTTAAAGGAGAAGGCTATCGCTTTAGTTTGTGCATTTTCTTATTTCCCGTCTACTTACAAGGATCTAGTATTAAGACTAATGCTGCGTTTGTTTATCTTGATTAACATGATGTAGATAACAGATTAATCTTTTGAATAAAAGAGGACACCATGTGAATGGAACGTATTAGATTTTTCCCTCCTACTTATGTACAAGGGACCAAGTAATAAGGATAATTTCTGCTAAAGTTTACCTCGATTAGCATGATGTGGATAGAAGAATAAGCTTTTCAACAATAGTTTATTACAGAGATGTAGAGAAAGTCATGTGAATGGAACACATTAGATTTTTTTTTTCTTTGTAATGCAACCTGATATTGCTTTTGGTACAACTGTTGACCGATCCCGTGTTCAATTTAATAGTTTAGCAGGGACTTTCAAAACAAAAGTGGATCCCAATAAAGTGAATAGATACCGTCCCCAGGTATTTCTCTGATCACGAGAAAGATGATTTAGTGAATTTAGAGAACATCCAATTCAGGAGAAAAATGACGAAACACTATTTAATACCACAAGTGCTTTAGCTTTAACTTTTAGGTCTTGCTACATTCAAATGCGGACGTTGAGAGAATTTTCTCAATGGTTGGATATATTAAATCCAAGAAAAGGAATAGGTTAAATTATTCAACGGCAGCAGCTTGAATGAGAATCCAACTGGACATGGGGACTCCAGTGGCTGGCAAATACTAAAGCTATTTAATGAAAGCATGTATAACTGAACTCCGATTCAAGTCTTCCTCAGTGACTAGGCATCTTAGAAGAGGGTTTAAACATTAATTAACCTCAGGACATCAAACGCAGATGTAAGACATGCTTCAATATAGAAAAGGAATTTTTTTTTTTTTACTTTCTCTAGCCCCGGATGTACAATGTACATAGGGATAGAGAAGTATTGTATTCCACCCAAAAATTCTCTGTCGAGATTTCACCGGAAATACATATTTTAGGACTCCCTGAATCCAAAAAAAAATCATTTTCAGAAACAGATATGTGTGTGTGTGTGTGTGTTTGTGAGTGTGTGAGTCTGTGGACAGCATAGCTCAAAAACGAAAAGACGGTTAAGCACCAAACTTGGTGTTTAAGTTTGGTATCTTCCAAGATTTTCAGTTAAATCCCCCCCCTAACGACCTTTTACATGGAAAAATGCTCGAAAATGTTGTTTTTCTTAAAAATGACTCTAATTATTTTGATTAAAATATTACATATTAAATCCATTTCTATCACAAATAAAATGTATATCTTGAAATTTCAGGGAATAGCTTCTAAAGACCTGTTTATTCTGGATGCATTTTGCTTAATTTAGCATAACTAATAAACCGTAAGAGATAGACAAAAACTTACTATACAAAAAATGTAGATCAGGTTAAAATACACAAGTTATGTCATATACATTTTCTTCGTGGAGCTTACCGTTTTTGAGCTATTCTTTGTTATTGGTATCAATTGTGAATTACTTATACTTTTCTCAGACGGAAGTGTCCGTTTTTATTTTCTTCTACTCCTGGCCAAGCAAAGAAGCGATTTGCAATGACAATCGCATAACGACAGCTTTTAAAACATTTGACTATCACTTTAGCCTAGTGCATTCCGTTAGTTCCATTCTACTTATAAGAAACTAAATAGTAACATTGTGCTAATGTTTATCTCGATTAGCATTGTGTTGAAAGTAATATTATCTTTTGTAAGAAGTTTGTAGAGTGGCTAGAGAAAGTATGTGACTGTAACACGTCAGATTTTTTTATTTTATAATGTTTAGATTTATTAAAAGCAAGGTGCAAAGTAGGGATATTTCAATATCTCGGTAGGGATGTTTCATATCACCTACCTGGCAACACTGTTTGTCCGTCACCTGTTATAATTCTACTATAGGTAAAACGAATTACAAATTCCCGTTTGGGAAAAGTGTTTTAACATTTTAAACCATTAACAAGAAATATCTCGGAAAATGATAACTTCACAAAAACATGTATGTGAAATAAATCCACGCTGATTCAGATAAATATTAATAAAAATAGTTTTAGTTCTTAGTTCCTTATTAAATAGAAGGAGAATAACATTATAGTCAAATCTTTAAAAGCTGTTTTCTGTGTTATTGAAATCCGGTTCTCTTTGCAGGAGTAAAACAAAAGAAAGAGGAATTAAAATTCCCGTTTGGGAAAAGTGTTTTAAAATTTGAAATCATTAACAAGGAATATCTGGAAAAGTTAACTTCACAAAAACATGTGTACGAAATAAATTGTGTTTTAACGAGATCTAATTTTCGTGTTGCAAGTTTTTGTCTATTTCTTACGGTTTACCACTTATGCAAAAGTCATCCGATTATTTCAAGGGTTATTTCCAGAAACTCCGAGATACAAATGTTATTTATCATATATGTTTTATTTGTTATATAAATATTTTATTATACGTATTTTAATTAACATTTCAACAACTTTTCCATTTTGATGTGGGGGATTTTCTTGAAAATCCTTGAAACAACATAAATAACAAGGGTATTTTATAATTCGTTTTGAGCTATGCTGCCCAAAGACACACACACGGACCGTTTTCTAAAAATATTCAAAATATAGGTATATTTCCAATGATATCCCGGTAACAAATTCACGTTTGAACCAAGAATGCTCGTGAGCGATAGATACTGTAAAAGTCAATGTCAGGATAATGTAGTGTTTTCAATTCCCGTTGAAGATCACGTTGAGTAGCTGTTCTATTTACCTGCTAAGGAACTTCCTTTCAGATTGTAAGATTTCAGATTTAACTCTCTCTTGGTGAGAATAACATATATAATAGGCAATTCTTTTATAAAACCAAATGTCCGGAAAACGACGTTAATGAATATAGAAAACCATGTTTGCAGTGTATTAGAAATGCCAATTTCACAATGGCGGAAAGAAGATAAAAATATTTAATCGTCTACACAAAAACAAGAGGGGTCGCTAGTTCGAGCTTAGGGTGAGTTACCCGTATAATGATTTTCTTTTGAGGTTTCCTTATCCCGAGAAGACTAATGTCGAGTAACTTTAAGCTCTATGGATCCCGGGCTCATTTGAGCATCATTGCACCCATTTCATTCAAAGTGCGACCAGCTATTTATTTTCTCGAAGTTTGACGATTTATTCACGTTTTTGTTTTGAAGTCAAGTATCAATATTTTCTATTTCATATTATTTTATAATAATTTTCTAATGTAATGTAATAATACGGAACATTTACTTATACAATTTTAGCTTTATAATTGCCTATCTGCCGATGAGGTAAACCTTTGTACTTAGAAAACTTAACTTTTCAGTCTCTAGAGTTTATTCTAGCACTGTACCTATTTTCGGAGTCGCAAGCAGCCCTGCTATCAACCAGAACAATTTATGTTCTACATAGATCTAAGTGAAAGTACAAAAGCCGATTCTGAAGTAAAAAGCATCTTTCTTAAAGTAGAAGACGTATTTTATTGCACCTAATATCACCTGACAAACCTGTTTTGAGGTCCTATGGATATAATGTTGATACATGTTTGTGTCTTCGTGGAAATCTATTTTTCTACGTCCTCTGAATCTAATAAAAGTATGCTTCGAAGTAGGTCCTTGAGTGTGTGTGCATGAGAGAGAGAAAGAGGGAAAAGAACTCAAAAAGAGAGAATTTTCTAGAAAACCTCCCACCCCAAAATCCCCTTTACATGGGACATAAAATGTTAATATTCTCAAGACACTAACAATTTTGATTAAAATACCACATGTTTTATATATTTTCATGACAAATTAAATGTAGGTATATTTAAATGTTCCGTAAATAGCCTGGTATTCCTTCATTCGGAACGATTTTGTATAATCTTATGCAACTGGTAATTGCAAAAGATAGCTGGAGTGGTACTACAAAACATTATGTAAAACCACAATTTATTTTAAATAAAAATGTTTTGGTGCTTTAAACCATTTGCAAGATATCCATTATCAATGGTTTGAATTGGTTAAGAATATTCTTTCAAAGTCTTTTTAGATGTGCATGCAAAGAGCATCAGATTTTAAGGCCAGTAGATGGCGTAAAGTTCTTAAACATGACTATCGCTGTTTCCCTTTGTGTCTTTATTTCTGCAGAGGCTTATTACAATTAAGATTAAGTAGAAAGAAATATAAACTTTCTTAAAAATAGTTGTAATACGCTGATAAAAAATAGAATGTAGAGAAAATCATGTTTATATAACATACAATTTTTACTTTCTTTACTTAGTACATAGTACTTAGGAAAGATATTGCACGCCATCCAAAAAATCGATACTGAGACTTCACCGGAAATATGCGTTTTAGGGTCCCCTATACCCAAAAAATAGTTTTAGAAAAAGATCCGTGTATGTCTGTGAACACGATAACTAAGAAACGAAAATTCGGTAAAACACCATTATTTAAATTTAGTATCTTCCAAGAATGATCACGAAAAAATTTGAAAACTTAGATTTTCTCAAAAATGACCCTAACGATAATGATTAAAATACCATATATTAAATATACTTACATGGCAAATAAAATTTGTATTTTAAATTTTTTTGGGGATAGCCTCTGAGGACCTTTTCATCCTTAACGCATTTTGCATAACTGATAAACCGCAAGAGATAGATAAAAACTTACTACACAAAACATTTAGATCTCGTTAAAACACCAATTTAAGTCATATACTTTTTTTCGTGGAATTGACCATTTGAGATATTCCTTGTTATTGATTGGTCCCAGTTTTAAAAAAATGGAAATATGTCAACTTCTGGTCCTGCAAAGAAACAGATTTTGATCACATAACAACTAGATTTTTAAAGATTTGACTAACGCTTTAGCTCCTTTATTTCCATTCTACTTACAAGGAAGCAAGTAATAAGACCATTTCTGCTTATATTTGTCTCAATTAGCAAGAAGTGGATAGTAGAATAAGCTTTTCAACAATAATTTATTACAAAGATGTAGAATGGAACATATCAGATTTGTTTTATTTAGCATTTTACAAAGCATTTTCCACGGAGGATTGGCATAATACAGTAGATAACTGAAAATTTGAGCAGTTAAAATATAAGGGTTTTAAACTGGGCGAGCTCCAATTCAAGCTATAGATCAAAACTAAATTGGTTAATTGGATAATATTGTGTAATACATCATAGCAGGTTACTCCTCCTTAGAAAAATATGTTATATTCACATGCTTTTTCTACCTTCTTCTTTAATAATGGGTATACAAATTGTTAATACATAAGAAGCTTTTTGCCATTTCAAACGACAAATGGTTTATCAGGTATGTTTCCTCTGTATTACACACAATTAAGGATTTTAATTAATTATATGTTTATATATTTGCAGGTGTGAAACAAGTAGTCGTCTGATTCCGTCTTCGGAGGAACTTTCAGTTTATGCATACTCAAAAAAATGATGCACTGTATACATAAGACGAATGCAAACAGGTAAGAACAACCTTGTTTTAAACCAAGTTGTATGTAAATTCATGCTAGAGAAAGTAAAAATAGCCAATGAATCACAAAGTGAGTATTCGCATGCTCTTATATAGCAGTCACCACAGATGTCATTTATAACTGCAGTTAATTGGTAGTGTAAATACAATGGTAAAAGGTATATATGCTCTTAAAGCCTAGAATTCATGTCATTGTATTAAGAAAAGAATTATTTTCTTAACTTTTAACAATCTTTGGTCAAATATCACACATACTTTTACCTTATGTGAAGGCACCAACCTCTTTGGTGATCTTTATTTTTCAGCATCAATATGAATAGTTATTTTATGGGTCCATACTTTTAGTTACCCCTTACATATGGCATTTGTTATATTTTTATTACAGATATTTATAAAGATTGTAAAAAATACTGAAAAAAGAATATACCAGAGACTAAGGTACAAAATGACATGATGTTATTCTGCTGCTGGCCAAAAATTGTTGACATAAGTGAGATTCAAAAGAAGCACCAACAAACCTCTGAGAGTAACCCAGTTGTCAGTTGCCAGCGATTTGTCAACATTGTTATAAGACTGCATACAGATCACCAAAACAGCACAGAAATAGTCTACAAAAGAGTAACTGTTATTTATCTTTAAAAATAAAAGATTATTGAGTGTTGTGTGATTACTTGAATAAATATGCTTTTTCATACTTGTTAATTTCTTAATAACCTTGTCATACTTAATTGTTTAAGGGAATGAAAACAAAAACTATAAACCAGTTGGATAGGTAGAATCAAACTGAAAAATTCAAAGCCAGGATTTGAACCATGGATCTCCTGCTCTAGCTGGTTGCTCTGCCACTGAGCTACCATGGCAACATTCCAGAATAGCATTGAATTTCTCAACTAACTCAGTCTGACTCTACATTTTTTTTGGGGGGGGGCTGGTCCCGCCTCTGCCAGCCCTGGTGCCGATCATCCTAAAGGGATCTACATCGCCTCCCCTACCATGCACTAACTACTCTAGTAGGATGGGTGGGAAGGTGGTAAGGTGAAATCGGGTACCGCCAGAGCAAACCTGATGTTAGTGGGTGACTACTAAAAAGATGCCTGCATACAAGTGGAGTATGCAGGCAGTGGGTTTAGGTACAGGCCTTTGCAAGTAGCCCAGTCTGGAACCTATTTGTTAGTGGTGGTGTTACATGCTGAGGGCAGGATAATTGGGGTAGACATCATGCTTAAAATTAACTGTGGATTACATTACCTTATTGTGGCTGCAGCCGGAGAGGGAACTGCATTGTCATGTCACAGCGTTTGCTGCTCGTCCTGAAACATGTACAATAGGTATCTGAGTTAACATGTACAGTTATATGAATATATAGGATAAGGAATAGGGATACACAACGACTCTACCTATCTAACTGGTTTATATATCCTACTCCTATCCAACACACAGCTTGTGTGAAAAAACAATTAATCCAATACCAATTGACCATAATAGTTGGCTATATTATGAATCCTGGGACTTCAGAACTTACAACATTGCAAGTCGCATTTGGGGTTGTCATCTAAAAGTAATTTGAAAACACCTTCAAATTAAACTGATGTATACTTTGACTTGCACGAATGTGTCAAATGAATTTTTTAGTACTTAGTAATGTCACAAGGTCTGTAAAGCCTGATGCTTTGATATTTTACACTCTAGTGCATAATTGTAAATGTTTGCATTGGAAATTCTATAACATATTTGTAAATATGTATTGTAATTTGTTGACATTTATGAAGAATACATAATACAATAATCATATTTTAGTTTTATATAATTACTAGTAGTTACTATTATGTCGATAATTAGAAAACTATCATCTGAATTACATCAGTGTTACATATAATGAAATAATATTAATATCTTCAATATAATTATATTGAAGATATTTTCATGACAAACGAAATGTATATATTGAATTTTCTAGGAATAGCCTCTGAAGACCTATTCATTCTAGATGACTTTTGTACAACTGATAAAACCATAAGAGATCAACAAAAACTTACTAAACAAAAAATATAGATCTTGTTACAGCACACAGTTTGTCATATATACGTATTTTTCATATCGTTTTTATAGAATTAACCATTTCCATGATATTCCTTGTTATTGGTTTCAATGTTAAACTGCTTAAACTTTTCTCAAAAGGGAAGTCATCTTTCCTTTCATACTTCTTTTGTTTTACTGCTAACCATGCAAAGGTAACCAAATTTTAATTGTTTCACATAGCGATAATGTTTAAAAGATTTGACTATTTAGTCTAGTGTATTCCCTTGCTTCCCTTATACCTACAATGAAGCAAGTAATAAGACAATTTCTGTTGTTATTCACCTCGATTAGCATGGTGTAGATAAATGAACAGTCTTTTGTAAGAAGATGTTTTCTTTACGAAGTGTTGAGAAAGATCCGCATTCGCTTAACTGAATATGTTCTAATTCAGATTTAATTCTATGAATGGAACTAAACACACAACGGTGTCTGCCACTATGTTTCTGTACACACTTGAATTTAATAGGGATCCCCTCTGCAGCCTCTCTCATAATAAATTCATACATATTAGCAATTACTTCTCATGTTAAGCTGTGCAAGACTTATCCATGTAATTTATTGGTGGTATTGTTTAGTCTATTTTTATCTCCACTATGCATCATAAGGAGCTATACTCACATTACCATGGTGCTGGACAGACTGATGCTCAATATGTGATTGCAGCTTGCCGGCTGACACCAGCATCAGTTCATGCCATTGCACATCATGTTGACGATGCTCGTGTCTATTTGCAAGCACAATACAAGAATATCACCATCTAGATAAATATCATAATTGACAAAGGAACTGTTTGGATTCAGGAAGAACATGTCAACCAACAAAGCCATCTACAAGTTAATTAATGAGGTTCCTATATCCTTGGATGCCAAACTTAATACACTATAAATATTCTGTGATCTATCAAAAGCATTTGACTGTGTTAATCATAAAATACTTCTATCAAAATAAATAAATCATGGTGTGTCACAAGGTGCTATATTGGGTCCATACTTATTTTACTGTACATTAATAATCTACCTGCAGTAATAAACCACAATGCTTATCCAGTTCTTATAGCTGATGATACAAATATTATAATTAAAGAACACAAAACCAATCAGCTCCCAGATTCTTCTAAGAAAATTTTTAGTATACTAAATAAATTGGTTTGAAAGTAACAAAAGTTGTATACATTTTGAAAAAACTACCTCATTAAGTTTTGTACAAGGCAAAAAGTATTTCAGACTTAAGGATAGAAAATTAAAGTAATCAAATTATTCAAGCTACCAATATAAAATTCCTGAGTCTTATTATAGATTGTAATATGAATTGGAAACACCATATTTATTATATCTTACCCAAACTGATCTCTGCATGTTTTGCAATCAAATCATTAATTCAGCTTATAAATAAGAGCATAAGGGATTTGCATATAAACAAACACAATTTTAGGTCAGAATTAAAAAGATACCTCATTACTCACACCTACTCTACAGAGGAGGATTTCATTTAGTCAAAAATACTAGTAATAATGCAGTGTTGCAAAAGTAATATACATAATATTCTAAGAATGCATACTGAATGAATTGGCTTTTGGAAACAGACACACGTAATTGTAAATTATGCAAAATTGACACTTCTGAAAAATTCAATAATAGAGTTAATCTTTACAAATAAATGTGTTAATAATTATCAAGAGTAACCAATAAATGTAATTTCTGACTTGATCTACATCCTAGAGTTGGACTTCATGTCCAGTCTCAAAACATTATCCACAGATTTCAATGTAATGTAATATTCTTACAACCATGTCACATTCTTACAATAACAGATGATGTTGGAAATGTGGCTGTTCTCTATATGTATATCTCTGGCATCTCCTCAGGAAATTTTCATTCACAGAGGGGGATATATTATCCAAAATTGAGTGAATTTCTGACCTGTTGTCTTTTAGTTCTTCCAATGTATGGGGTTTGTGGTACATACCATTTTTCAAGTTTCCCCATAGATAAACATCACATACAGTTAAATCAGGGAACATGTATACCACAGTTCTTTACCAATTACCCTATTTTCTAAATGTTTCTGTATTAAACATATTCAATTCAACTCTTTATTAGCTGTCAATGCACTTTTACATGCTTCTGACATTGTCAAAGAAAGTACAGTATATAGTCATAGAGAATGCAGTACATACATAAAATTAAACATATACATATATACAAGTAAACAACTAAGGGATATTTACAGATTATCAAATTTATATAAACATTTATCAATTAAGAAGTATTTTAGCTTGTTTTGAAACATGTTTAGTACCATTTAGTGACTTAATGAGTTATTGACTTATCCACTGTATGCGTGGTATGAAAGTCTTCTTGGAAAATTCCAACCTGGCACTCAATGTCAATCAGCTGTTCAAAAAAACTGTAAGTTTTTCCTGTAACTCTCTGCATTTATTATTTGTTAAAAAAATATAGGTCCTAATTATTATGTGTGCATTTTCTGTACACCAATTTTTCATCATGCATGCTTTAGAATATTTCACTATTACTTTAGCATACTGTATGCCCTTGTACCTACAGGGAAATGAGTAATAAGATATTTGGGGTAAACATCAAAATTTTACTTAAGTACATAGTAGGTAGAGAAGGTATTGTATTCCACCTAAAAATTTGATATTGAGATTTCACTGCAAGTACATGTGTTAGAAACTCCTGCATTAAAAAAAAAAGCATTTTTAGAAAAAGATCCATGCATGCGTGTGTCTGTGAACATAGTAACTCAAAAATGAAAAGTTGGTAAAATACCAAACTTGATATTTAAATTTAGTATCTCTAAGAATGTGACTTGAAGATTTTGAGAAAAATTTCCCTAAACCAAACTACCCTTTATGTGGAGAAATATTGAAAATGTTAATTTTCTCAAAAATGTCTGTTAGCAATTTTGATTAAAATACCACATATTAAAGATATTTACATAACCATTAAAAGTGTATATCTTGAATTTTCTGGAAATAGTCTCTGAAGATCTCTTTATTCTGGATAACTTTTGCATAACTGGTAAAGACAAAAGACATAAGAGATAGACAAAAGCTTACTACACAAAATATTAGGTATCATTAAAACACAATTTATGTCATATAAATTTTTTTCGTGGAGTTGGCCATTACTGAGATATTCTTTGTTATTCAGTTTTAAAATACTTAAGCTCTTCTCATATGGGAATTGGTCAACACTTGGACATGCAAACAAACTGATTTCAACCACATAGCAATCAGCTTTTAAAAGATTGGACTACCACTTTAGCTTAGTGTATTCCCTTATTTCCCTTCCACTTACAAGGAAGCGAGTAGTAAGACTAATTCTGCTTATGTTTATCTTGATTAGCATAAAGTAGATAGAAGAATAAGCTTTTAAAGAATAATTTGTTACAGAGAAGTAGAAAAATTCATGTGAAGGGAACACACCAGATTTTCACTTTCTCTATACGTACTAAGTACATAATATATAGAGACAGTATTGCATTGCACCCAAAAATTCAATATACAGAGATTGCACCAGAAATATATGTTTTGAGACCCCCTGAATCCAAAAAAAATCATTTTTAGAAACATGTCTGTGTGTGTGTCTGTCTATCTGTTTGTGTGTTTGTCTGTGGGCAGCATAGCTCAAAAACGAAAAGACCGTTAAAAACCAAACTTGGTATTTAAGTTTGGTATCTTCCAAGGATGCAACACAAAGATTTTCAAGAAAATCCCCCCACCCCAAACTATTCTTTATATGGAGTTTTTTTTCGAAAATTTTGGTTTTCTAAAAAAATGGCTCTAACGATTTTTATTAAAATCCCGTACGTTACTGACATTTATATACCAAATAAAATGTATATATTGAATTTTCTGGGAATAGCCTCTGAAGACCTCTTTATTCTGGATGAATTTAGCCGAATTTTGCTTAACTGCTAAACGGTAAGAGATAGACAAAAGCTTACTGCACAGAAAATGTAGAGCGCGTTAAAACACACAATTTATGTTATATAAAATTTTTTTGTGGAGTTGATAGTATTTGAGTTATTCCTTGTTTTTGATTTCACCTTTCAAAATCTTATTTTCTCATACAGGAATTTGTCAACTCCTGTCCATACAAACAAAGGAACTTCAGTCGCATAGTAACCAATCTTTGACTATCACTTTAACCTATGGTGCTCCCTTATTTCGCTTATACTTAAAAGGAAGCAAGTAATAAGACTCATTCTGCCATTTTTTTCTTGATTAGCATGAAGTAAATAAAAGCATAAGCTTTTTAACAATAATTTGTTGCAGAGATGTAGAGAAAGTCTTCTGAATGGAACACATCAGATTTTTTAACAGTGAAATTATCCTTTTTGTATGTATGCTACGCCACAACTTCCTTCTTTGATCTGAGCTTGTTTCCTTCCCTTCCCACAGGAAAAATGAGTATACAGGATACAGATTACATTAGTATACTTATATACAATATTGGTTCCTATAAAAGTTCATTCCAAAGATACTATGCATGCTGCTAAAGCTATAAACATGCATTCTTTAATTATCTGTCTTAATTTAGTGATCATATTTTGCTGCATTACTACAAATATAGCAGTAAAAGGAGATCTTAGTGAAATGCAACAAAGAATTTTGAACATTAAAAATAATCTGATGTTTAATGATTATGACAGAGGATATTTTCATGATTCTGAGATTGAAGAAGTAGATGACCGAAACACTTTGGAAGTGGACAGTTATGTAAGTTTTGAATGATTATCTCTTTATTTATTTATTCATTAAGTCATGGATCTGTTATAGCAGTTGTTTGTCCCACCATATATGACCATATTAAAATTAATATAAAATATTATTTAGAGGAGCAATCATATATCAAATTCTCATTTTGAGAGATACATTTCATGGTTTCAGTATTTGCAATGGATGCTAGAAATTCCAATTTCTCTACTTTATACATATAACTAGTAAATAGGAAAAGAATTGGATTCCAGCAAACTTGTTGTCAGGAAATAATTGGATATGGATAAATATGTTTTGAGAACCCTTGTATCCTAAACATACAACACATGGAATGGCATAACAAAAGCAAAGAGTTAAATACGATATTTGTCACACAGGTATGTTTCTTCTTTTTTTTTTGTGGAATTCATCATTTCTGAGATATTACTTGTTAAAACGTAACTCCATGGTGCGTCAGTCCCAAGGGACCTTGGCCTACTGCTCGGCCACTGCATCCCCCATCTCAGCTCGAAGGCGTTATGAATGGGGTGCAGTGCTGGAGGGTGAGACATGATCAGCACCTTGAGACCCTCCCAGCAACTTAATGCGGTCTTTTCATCTGGAGCCACTACTTCTCAATCAAGTAGCTCCTCAATTCAACCCCCAGGGACCTCATGAGGCTGAGTGCATCCTGGACCAGGTTTCCCAGTCGGGGAAGACTCCCCACACCGGTACCAGGTCTCCCAGTTGGAAAGCAGCCACACTACCACTGTTCTAAGGAAGGCGACCAATATTTCTTGTTATTGATTGAATTTTCCAATACTTATTCTTTTCTCAAATGGGTAGCCTCCATTTTTTACTCTCTCTACATGCACATAGTGTATAGATGCACCCAAAAATTCGATACCGAGATTTCACTGGAAACACATGTTTTGAGACCCCCTGAATCCAAAAAAAGCATTTTTAGAAAAATGTCCATGTGTGTGTCTGTCTGTATGTGTATGTGTGTGTCTGTGGGCAGCATAGCTCAAAAACAAAAAGACCGTTAAATACCAAACTTGGTATTTAAGTTTGGTATCTTCCAAGGATACGACACAAAGATTTTCAAAAAAATCCCCCACCCCAAACTACCCTTTACATGGAGCTTTTTTCAAAAATGTTGATTTTCTAAAAATGGCTCTAACGATTTTTATTAAAATCCTGTATATTAAAGATATTTACATTCCAAATAAAATATATATCTTGAATTTTCTGTGAATAGCCTCTAAAGACCTCTTTAGTCTGGATGAATTTAGCCAAATTTTGCTTAACTCTAAACTGTAAGAGATATACAAATACTTACTACACAAAAAATGTAGATCTCGTTAAAACACACAATTTATGGCCTTTAAGTTTTTGTTGTGGAGATAACTGTTTCTGAGATATTCCTTGCTATTGGTTTCAATTGTAAAGTAGTTTTACTTTTCTCAGACAGGACTTTACTTTTCTCTGTCTTTATTGTTTTTTACTCCTGGCCAAATAAAGAAGCGATTTGCAATGACAATCACATATCAACAGCTTTTAAAACATTTGACTAACACTTTAACCTAGTGCATTACATTAGTTTCATTCTACTTATAATAAGGAACTATGTAATGAGAACATTCTGCTAATGTTTATCTCAATTAGCATTGTAGAGAAAGAAGAATAATCTTTTGTAAGAAGTTTGTTGTAGAGCAGCTAGAGAAAGTCATGCGAGTGTAACACATCAGTTGCTTCATTCTGTTATGAAGGGATATTATCAACTTCCATGTGTGTATGATCTTTTAAGTAGACACTTGTGATTAAGCTCCTGAAGATCTGTAAGCTGTGAAAGAAGCCAAGTAAGCATACATAAATGCTAATTGCACATTTTGATTCTGGCTAGTGCAATTTTCTGAATAAATGATTAAGATCTCAATTTATTCATTTAATGAGCAATTGCAGTTCATGGGCTGTAATTTAGTCCATATCAAACAAACAATTTCATTCCCGCCTCTTCCACAGATGCTTTTCTTTTTTTTTTTTTAAGTTTAACTTCCTTTAACATAGTTGGTTCCATCGGGCAATGAATAAAATTGGTGAAATGATGCTCAAATGATCTCGGGGTCCATGGAGTTTAGAGTTACTCAACATTCGCCTTCTCAGGATAAGGGAAAACCCTGAAAAAAGCCTGAGTAATTCACCCTAAGCGAGATTTGAACTCGTGACCTTTTGAACGTGAAACAGACACGCTACCCCACACTACCCAGGTGGGCAACCAATGGTTTTATTATACCAAATATAGGCCATGCAAATAACATGAGCAGTGTAAATATGATGTGGAGGGCATGACCTGATAGCTGCAGGTGGTGCAAAGTAGAGCTAAAAATCTGATGTGTTCCATTCACATGACTTTCCCTAGCTGTTCCACAAATAAACTTTTATCTACATCATGCTAATCAATATAAACATTACCAGAAATTATCTTATTACTTGCTGCCCTCTAAGTAGAAGGGAAATAAGGGAACACTCTAGGTTAATGCAACAGTCAAATCTTTTAAAAGCTGGTCGCTATGTGAAACTTTTCAAATTCCATTCTTTTTCCTTACCAGGAGTAAACAAAAGAGAGGTGAATAGAAAGATTAAAATTATGGTTATTTTCTTTGTTAACGATGCTGTCAATTGCCAGGATCATATCAGCACTGCCGCCGAGCTCGATGCACAGACAACATATGTTTCTACAAATTTTTTTTTATTCAGGGAGTCTCAAAACATGCATTTCCAGTGTAATCTTGGTATCACATTTTTTGGTGGAATACAATACCTTCTATAGTTACTAGAGAAAGTAAAAACCACTTTCCATTTTTGTCTCTGCAAAGTCTTTTGTATAAGATTTACAAATCCATAACTAGCCGAGTAATTCAGCTATTTACAGATAAAAGCATTTTTCAGCATGTTTTATGCAACCACACAAAACCACAACTTCCTGCTTTGTTCTAACTGCAGAAGCCCTGGGCGACAGGAAAAAGAATAAGGATATAGATTCCGTAAGCATAATTGCTCAAAAACCAGATAATGGTTCTTGCTAACTTCATTGCCTTACAGAACTTCCTACTGCACAGAACTACCAATATGAAAGCTTTTGTATTCTGTCTCAGTTTAACTTTTTTACTTTGCTGTGTTGCTACAACTATAGGAGAAGAAGCATATCTCCGTGACTTACAGAAAAATTTAATGGTTAATAATTTTGGCAGAGAATATTCTGATAACTCCAAGATGGAAGAGGTAGTGCAAAAAACATTTATAGGAAATGATCTTTATGTAAGTTTTTTTTTTACCTATTTTCTGTATTTATTTATCCATAATTCATAGCATTATGTTACAGTAATTATTGCTTCTGCAACATATGCAAAACTGAAATATTAATAGAAAATCTTCTCCCTTCAGAGGATATTAACCTCTATATTTAGCCCCTAATTAAGGTTCAGGTTTAGCATAACATAAATAACTCAGGAGTCCTAAGACAGTTGAATAAACAAAGGTTTTGCCTCAGTATAATATTTGGGTAAGCTAGTATCAGTAATGCAAAATTAAAATTTACAGGAAATTTAAAGATGTACCTCGGTTACATTTTTACCTTCTCTACACACACTATGTGCATAGTGTATAGAGAAGGTATTGTACTCCACCCAAAAATTTGATGCCAAGATTTCACCGGAAATGTATGTTTTGAGACCTCCTGAATAAAAAAAAATACATTTTTAGAAAAAAAGGTCAGTGTGAGTGGCTGTCTGTGCATAAGTGTATGCCTTGTGCCTTTGGACAGCATAGCTCTAAAACGAAAAGACATTTAATACTAAACTTGGTATTCAAATTAGGTGTCTTCCATGGAAGCAACATAAAGATTTCAAGGAAAATCCCCCACCCCAAACTAAACTTTATGGGAAAAATTTTGATAATGATTTTGATTAAAATATAATGTATTAAAAATATTTACATGACAAATAAAATGTATATCTTGAACATTCTGGGAATAGCCTCTGAAGACCTCTTCATTCTGGATGAGATTTGCTGAATTTTGCATAACTGGTAAGCCATAAGAGATAGACAAAAACTTCTTTACAAAAAGTGTAGATCTTGTTAAAACACACAATTTAGGTCATATACATTTTTTTTTTTTTCGTGGAGTTGACCATCTCCAAGATATTTCTTGTTATTGGTTTCATTTTTAAAATACTTATTTTCAGTAACGGAAATTTGTCAACTTCTGACCATGCAAGGAGATGAGCTTCAATCACATAGGAATCAACTTTTGAAAGATTTGACTACCGCTTTAGCTTAGCCTAGTGTACTCCCATGTTTGCTTGCTACTTACAATAAAGCAAACAATAAGACAGTTCCTGCTAATTTTTATTTCAGCATGAAGTACATAGGAGAATAAGCTTTTTAACAATAATTTGTTACACAGAAGTGGAGAAGTCCTGTGAATGGAACATATCAGAGTTTTTTTATTTGACCAGTTTCAAGAGCTTTTGCTCTCATCTTCAGAAGAGACAAAACTAATCCTGATATTTTTTATAGTGTTTAATGCCTGCTTTTACTACATTTGACACTGCATGAGATGACACTGATGATACATGAAATGAAAATGGAGCATTGGTTGGAATGAGATGGTGGGGGAAACCAGAGAACCTAGAAAAAGCCCACCCCTGCACCACTTTGTGCGCCACAAATCTCACTTGCAATTGCTTGAGATTGAACCTGGACCTTCTAGGTGAGAACTGAATGGTCTAACCACTTTTCCACAGCTGGTGTTGGTGTTCTTTGTGTGGTGGTGGTTTGTGCCATCTTCTACTAATGGAGTACTGCACTTCAAGGTGGATTTGGTGGTGCCAAATCAAAATTCATTAAGTGGTGTTTGTGATTTATAATTAAAATAAAATATTTTGCCAAGTATCCAACTTTGTTGTGTATTTAGTAGATTTCTGCAGTGTAATGCACAATGTAGTAGTATGAAACTGCAAACTTATCTGTCTGTATTTGTACATGCTTTTAACTTTCTCTAGCACATATGTACAATTCATATGGTAGATACATATGGTATTGTATTTCACCCAAAAATTTGATACCATGATACAGGTTTAGAGACCCCTCTAATCCAAATAAAGAATTTTTAGAAAAAAGCCCATGTGTGTGTAATGTATGTGTCTGTGGTCAACATAGCTCAAAAACTTAAACACTATTAAATACCAAACTTCAAATATTTGACATAAATATTTTCAAGCAAATCCCCCATCTCAAACTTTCTAAAAAAAATGGCTCTAATTATTTTGATTAAAATACTGTACATTAAATAACTTGCACCACAAATAAAATGCATATCTTGAATTTTATAGGAATAGCCTCTGAAAACTCTTCATTCTCGAGGAAGTTTGCATACTGGTAAACCCTAAAAGATAGAGAATAGCTTACTGCACAAAAAATATAGTTCTCATATAACACACACACACATATATATATATATATATATTGTAGAGTTAACCATTTCCAAAATATTCCTTTTAAAGTACTTAAACTTTTCTCAAATGGGAAGTTATCTTTCATATGTCACTCTTTTATTCTACTCCTGGCCATGCAACAGAACCAAACTTCCATTGTTCAATAGCCACCAGCTTTTACTATCACTTTAACCTAGATTTTCAAGAAAGTCTCCCCATCCCAAACTAACCCTTACATGGAAACATTTTTGAAAATTTGTTTTCTTCAAAAATGGTTCTAACGATTTTGATTAAAATATTGTATATTAAAGACATTTAAATCGTAAATAAAATATATATCTTGAATTTTGTGGAAGGAACTCTCTGATGAACTCTTCATTCTGGATGAATTTTGTATAACTGGTAAACCCTAAGAGATAGAGAAAAACTTACTGCACAAAAAATAATGATCTCATAAAAACACACAAATCATATATATTTTCTAGAGCTATCTGTTTAAAAAACATACCTTGTTATAGGTTTAAATTTTTTAAACTACTTAAACTTTTCTCAAATGGGAAGTTATCTTTCATATGCCTTTTTTTTTTTTTTTTACTTCAATTGTTCGCATAGCAGCCAGCTTTTACTATCTCTTTAACCTAATGTAGTCACTTATTTCCCTTCAGCTTAAAAGGAAACAAGTATTAAGACAATTTCTGTGAATGTTTATCTCGATTAGCATGATATAGATAAAATAATCCTGTGCAAAAATAGTTTGTTTGCAGAACAGGTAGAGAAAGTCATGCAAATGGAACATATCAGATATTTTAATTTGGTGTGCAAATTTCATTTAGTTTTGCATGAATAAACTTTGTCACAATCCAAGCAGTTGGTTTAAGCCACTGATTAGTGTACACTCCTATAACAGAAAAAGAGTACAAATAAGAATACCAACACATAGCCAACACAACCAAACAATGGTTTCTCCAAACATATGAATAAGAAACATATCCTTAGGGTACCAAAAAGCAAAAAAAAAACTATCTGATGCTCAGAAAGTTCTCATTTCATTCCAATTCTCATTACATATTCCACAAATGTCAAGAAGCATAACATTTGCTTAGCTCCACAGAATAAATTCAGGTTGGAAAAATTATTTTGGAACAGTGTGAAAAACTCTGTACCTCCAAACAAGACAGTAGGAGTTTATCAGATCATCTGTTCAGATTGCAACAATGTGTACACAGGCAAAACTATATAAAATTTGAACACCATTAAAAGAGCATATGAGTTACATCAAATACAAACAGAAAGATAATTCTGCACATCACTTTTGGACCATCAATCACATCACATTCATTCTTTCACTCATTTTTATTCATTCTTTGAAACTATATGTGATACTGGACATGCCACTAAACATAACACTCATAAAACCATAATAGAGTTGGATACTTGGAGAAAGATTTTTAACTATAAAACACAAACACCATTAATGAATTTCAATTTGTAGCCACTGAGTCCAATGTGAAAGTACATCATTCCACCACTAGATGACAGCACAAACCACCACCTCACAATGATCACCAGAAAAAAAAGGAAAGAAAAATCATTTTGTCACTTGAATGGTTAATTTAAGAATTATTATAGAATCTTACTCTTATCTAAATTTTGGAAGAATATAGTGCCTAGCTGCAAATTTTGAATTCTTTCCACAATTGCTAAACTTTATGAAAATAGTCCTAAAAGTTAATTCAGCAAAACAAAATTACTTTCACATGATTTATACAATGGATATTTTTAAATATATAATACATCATGTTTATTCTAAATTAAAATGTGAACTGGAACTATTCACAATATTTGAACTTGTTGAAGATCTATTAGTCCATAACATCTGCAAGGAACAAAACATATCCTAAAAAATTTAATGAGTGTAATTCACAACATTTTCTCTACTCAGTCTTAAAAACAATTCTTACAAAACATATTCCTTTTTTTTTCTTTTTTTAATTACTGTTTCATTTATATAGCCCTCTTTAACATCTAAGGTCATGTCAGGGACTTTGCATTAGAAGCAGCTCGTTATCTGTAGGTTCTTTGCATTGAGTTTTAATCATTTTATTTTCTTCAAACACACACATTCACTCTTATATGATGCACACTTCCAGAGGGAATAATTCTAGTTAAAGAAAAATTCCCCACCCCAGCCGAGAATTGAACCTGGGATCTCCAGGTGAGAAGTCAGTTTGCTAACCACTCAACCACGGAGGCAGTCTAGCATATTCTTCTTTCAATTTCTTATTAACTGAGATAAACTTATTTTTACAATTAGGGTTATTCTACTGTAAAATAGGTAACCCTTACCCAAAGAAATTTTATTTTTCACAAATTTTTGTCTTCTGTATCTTCTTCTGTGGCTTATTTGCTGCATCTATCCATTGTTCCCTATGCTTCTCTTTTCTTCTCCTTCATTCAACCTCTCACTCCAGCATCATTTTTATAATTCTGCTACTTTCCATCCTCTCTAAGTGTCCAAATAATTTCAATTCTTTTTCTTCTATTATTTCAATAATCTCATATTAAACACTCATTATTTCTTTAATTTTCTAGTTTCTAATTTTTTCCATTCTTGATTTCCTTGCTGACATTCATCAAAAATCCATTTCTATTGCATGCAATTTATTTGCTTGAATTTAAGTAATCTATAAGATTCTGCCCCATATAACATGACACAGATAAACTTCCATTACACGTTTACATGTTCTGTTGCAGGATACAGTAGATTAAAATAATATATTTTTAGCTTCTCTACATAGTATATGGTATATATGTAGATAGAGAAGGTATTGCACCCCACCCAAAAAGTTTGATACCCAGATTTTACCGAAATACACATTGTAGGATCCACTTTATCAAAAAAACATTTAGAAAAATGTCTGTGGTGTGTGTGTGTGTGTGTGTTTGTGACCATTTTATCTGTGAACACAATAACTCAAAAATGAAAATTTGGAAGGAAGCAACACAAAGATTTTAAGGAAAATCCCCCCACCCCAAACTACCCTTTATATGGGAAAAAAATTTGAAAATTGCAATTTTCTCAAAAATGACTATAATGATTTTGATTAAAATACCATCATTTATTTGACAAATAAAATATATATTGAATTTTCTGGGAATAGCCTCTGAAGGCGTTTTTATTCTGGATGACTTTTGCAAAACTGTAAACCATAAGAGATAGCCAAAAAAGCTAGTACACAAAAAATATAGATCTCATTAAAATACACAATTATGTCATATAAATTTTTTTTTTTTTTTTATAGTTGACCTTATCCCATATATTTCTTATGATTGCTTTCAGTTTTTAAAATACTTAAACATTTCTCATGCTGGTATTTGTCGACTCCTGGCCATGCAAAGAAACAGATTTCAACCACATGGCAATCAGCTTTTAAAAGATTTGAATATCACTTTAGCCGAGTGTATTCCCTTATTTTCTTTCTAGTTACAAGGAAGCGAGTAATAAAACCATTTCTGCTAATGATTATCTCAATTACTATGAAGTAGATAGAAGAATAAGTTTTCAAACAACTTATTATAAATATGTAGAGAAAGTCAGTGAATGAAACACATCAAATTTTACTCAGTAGATTGCTTTCTGATAGGTAAGAAGTTCCATGCAGTTTGCAAAAACATGGGAAAAATAGTGACTTACCTAACATTTGACAAAAGTATTAAGTTAAATCAATGATAAAGAACTTCATGGAAATGATTGATGCCAGAGAAAGTTTGTTTAAAATAAATAATATGATTGAAGGACATACACATTTTCAGTGAAATAAGATTCTTATCTGTTACGGTTTACCATTTATGCGAAAGTAATTGAATGTATTGCTTCAGAGGGTATTTACAGAAAATTTAAGATATACAACTTTTTTATGCAATATCTTAGAAATATGGTATTGTAATCAAAATTATTAAAGAGATTTGTGACAAATTAAAAAAATAGCAAAAAAATGTCCATGTAGTTCAGGATGGGGAATATTTTTAAAATCTTTTGTTGCAAGTTTGGTATTTATCAACTTTTATTTTTGTTTGTTCTTTGAGGCTCTTCTCATACACAAGGACATGATTCAAAAAATTATTTTTTTGGATTCAGGGAGTCTCAAAACATGTATTTCTGGTGAAATGTTGGTATCTAACTTTAGGGTGGAATACAATACCTCCTCTAACTAAAAGAGAAAGTAAAAACTACTTTCAATTTTTGTCTTTGCAAAGTATTTTGTATAAGATGTACTAATCCATAACTAGGCCAAGTAATTCAGCTATTTACAGATAAAAGTATTTTTCAGCACATAGGTATCCTGTTTTATGCAACCACACAAAACCACAACTTCCTGCTTTGTTCTAACTGTAGAAACCCTGGGCGACAGGAAAAAGAAGAAGGATATAGATTCCATAAGCATATCTACTCAAAAGCCAGATAATGGTTCTTGCTAACTTCATTGCCTTACAAAACTTCCTACTGCAAAGAACTACCAATATGAAAGCTTTTGTATTCTGTCTCGGTTTAACTTTTTTACTTTGCTGTGTTGCTACAACTATAGGAGAAGAAGCATATCTCCGTGACTTACAGAAAAATTTAATGGTTAATAATTTTGGCAGAGAATATTCTGATAACTCCAAGATTGAAGAGGTAGTGGAACAAATGTATATAAATGATGATCCTTTTGTAAGTTTGAATGATTTTTCTTTATTTATTCTATATTTATGTATCCTTAATTCATAGCTCCTGAAGTAATTTACCTCTGCAACATATACTCAAATTTTAATGAAAAATCTTCTCCCATCAGAAGACAATGGCTTCTATATTTGGCACCTAGATAAGGGTCAGGTTTATCTTAACATAAATAACTCAGGAGATTAAAGATAGTTGAATAAACAAAAATTTTGCCTCAGTATAATATTTGTAATATAATAAGCTAAAAATAGTGTATAATGAATTCAAATTTATAGGAAATTAAGAGTACACATACATCTACTGCATTTTTAATTTCTTTATCTGTACTATATGCATAGTGTATAGAGAAGAAATTGTATTCCACCCAAAAATTAGATACCGAGATTCCACTGGAAATATACGTTTCGAGACCTCCTGAATCCAAAAAAAGCATTTTTAGAAAATAGGTCAGTGTCTGTGTGTGTGTGTGTGCATGCACATGGGTGCATATTTGCACATGTGTGGGGGTGTGTGTGTCTGGACAGCATAGCTCAAAAATGAAATAACTGGTGTATACCAAATTTGGTATTTGGATTAGGTATCTTCCAAGTAAGCAACACAAAGATTTTGAGGAAAATCCCCATCCCCAAACTAACCTTTGTGGAAAAAAATTTTCAAAATTTTTATTTTCTCAAAAATGGGCTAACAATTTTGATTGATATACCTTAAACTAAAGATATTTACATGACAAATAAAATGTATATCTTGAATTTTCTGAGAATAGCCTCTAAAGATCTCTCTGTTCTGGATGAATAACTGGTAAACTGTAAGATATAGACAAAAACTTCTGTAGATCTCGATAACACACAATTTGGGTATATACATTTTTTTCGTGAAGTTGACCATTTCCAAGATATTCCTCGCTGTTGGTTTCAGTTTAAAATACTTAAACTTTTCTTAATCAGAAATTTGTCAACTCCTGACCATGCAAATACACAAATTTCAATCACATAATAATCCACTTTTAATGGATTTTACTATTTCTTTAGCCTAGGTATTCCCTTATTTTCCTTCTGCTTAAAAAGAAACAAGTGATAAGGCAATATCTACTAATGTTTATCTCGATTAGCATGCTGTAGATAAAAGAATCTTTTTCAAGAATAGTTTGTTTGCAGAGCAGGCAGAAAGGTCATGCAAATGGAACAAATCAGATTTTTTAATCTGGTTTACACAGTTCATTTAGTTTTGCATGAATAAATTTTGTCACAATCTGCGCAGTTGATTTAATACACTGATAATGTACACTCCTATAATAGAAAAAGAATACAAACAAGAAACCAACATTATCCAACACAAATAAACAATGACATCAATAAGAAACTAGCAAAATATAAAAAATAGAAACATATTAAGGATACCAAAAATAAATAAAAGCAAAACGATCTGATCAGAAAATTTCCATTCCATCCAAATTCCCATTACAAATTCCACAACATTTTCAAGAAACATAGCATTTGCTTAGCTCCATACAATAATTGCAGTTTGGACAAATTACTTTGCAATAGCTTGAAAGATCTGATATCTCTAAACAAGACAGTAGGAATTAATATAAATTGGAGTTGAGAATACACATATGTGCTTCACAAAAAGTTACTTATGCAGAACTAGTTTCGCATGCGTGTTGCATGCATTGTCTACTGCTTTCGACTGTGAGATTCAACATGAGAATCTTTTATGTATGACTGTCTTCTCCGTGGTGTAATGGTTACCATGCTAACTTCACATACCCAAGGTCGCGGGTTCAAACCCGGCGGAGGACGATGGATTTTTTCGGTCGTAAAAATCCTTAGCATGGCTTCCTTCGGAAGGTAAGTAAAGATGTGGGTCCCGTGTTGTAGATTTACGGCACATAAAAGAATCTCAAGCCTGATAAGAGAGGCCTCTGAGCAAAATTAAGCGATCTTTCACGCCCAATATAGAATGGGACGCTGAGAACCAAAGCAGTTAAAGAGCGTCCATAAATAACAGGCCATTTCCATTTTTCCCTGTGGTGTTGGATTGATGAACTTCATTAGCAGGTTTTCTTCAAAGGGACGATAAAAATTCATGAGCCGTTTCGTGTTTTTTCATGTATATTTTCTCCCATGCATCGAGTTCTACTGTCTGTTGCACATTTTTCAAAAGACAGATGTCCTCATGAATTTTGATCGTCCCTTTGAAGAAAGCCTGCTAATAAAATTCATCAATCCAACAGAAGTATTATTTTTTCACAATTGTTATATTCTGTATCTTCTCTGTGAGTTCTTTGCTGTATCCATTGTTTCCTGTACTTCCCTTTTCTTCTCCTCCGTTCAATCTTCCATTCCAGCATAATTTTTAAAATTCTTCTACTTTCTATCCTCTTTAAATATCAAAATAATTTCTATCCTTTTTCTTCTATTATTTCCATAATGTCATGTTGAAAATTTGTTACCTATTTCTCTAATTTTATGGTTAATAATTTTTCCATTCTTGATTTCCTTGCTGCCCTGCACCAAAAAGCCATCTCCATTGCAAGCAATTTACTTGCCTGAATTCTACCTAATTTACAAGATTCTATCCCAAATAACATAACACAGATAAACTTCCATTGCTTAAACTTCTGGCCCAACAGCCCACAAGGGGCCAGAGCCTTCCGCCCGACAGCTACATTTCCCATCACGGCCCAGGATAGGTGTCATGGATCAGTGCAGTATTAGAGGATGAGATGTTGTCAGCGCCTCAAGTCCCTTCTGTCTGGTTAATGCAGTCCTCTCAATCTGGAGTCACTCTTCTCCATCAAATAGCTCCTTAACATATTGGAGCCCAAGCCCGAGTATAGCTCGGGCCATCGAAATGTTCACGAGACCCATGCCTGAGCATAGCTCGGACAGGTATTTCTAACACTTTTAATGCAATTCCATGACCTTAACACAGTTTTGGGCTATGTGGCAAAGAACATACATCAGTTATCTTTAGCTGTCTGATTTGTGCTGCCATCTGTCCTTGCTTTAGTAAACTATTAGGAATTTAAGGAGATTTAGTAATATTGGCTGCTCTTGGGTAATTGTGCCATTTTCTTACGTTTGTGTTCTTGAATGTTAAAATGCTGCAAATTTCTGTGAACTGAAGCTGAAATTCAGGATACAAAAGCTGTGGAAAATTCTAATTCTGAGGGAGAGTTTTTCAAATTTTGGATAAATGGAGTGTAAGCAGGTTTACGCAGTTTTTTTTTCAAACTCGTATTTGATACTTGTAAATTTATAATAAAATATTAATACGGAAGTTATGACTATTTTCTTACTTGTTGAGAAATCCCTGAATGCCATACCTTTAGATTGTCCTAACACTTTTTGGCAGATTTAATTGATGTACTGTAAATAATAACTCAAAGTAGGCACTTCAACTACCGAAACACCTGGGCTTCAATGTGTTAATTGGCCCCCCAGGGACCTCACAAGGCTGAGTATACCCTGGGCCATGACTCCCATTGGGGTAAAAATGCTCACGCCAGTACCGGGAATTGAACCCAGGTCTTCCGCTTGTCAAGCAGCTGTGCTACCTCTGCACTAAGGAGATGACAAAACTTCCATTATACATATTTCTGTTGCAGGATACAGTATGTTAAAGCAATTAATTTTTACTTTCTCTGCATAGTACATGGTAATAGGAAGAGAAGATATTGCACTCCACCCAAAAATTCTATACCACAATTTCAACAGAAATACTTGTTTTAGGACCCCTTGTATTAAAAAAAATGCCTTTTTAGAAAAAGGTCTGAGTGTGTTTATACATGCACATGCCTGTGCGTCTGTAAACACGATAACTAAATAAAAAAAGTTGGTAAAATACTTGCCATTTAAGTTTAGTATCTTCCAAGAGTGTGACACAAAGATTTGAAGGAAAATCCCCCCCACCCCAAACTACTCTTTACATGGAAAAAATTTTGATTTTCTCAAAAATTTCTCTAACAATTTTGATTAAAATACTGTATATTAAAAATATTTACTTGACAAATAGAATATATATGCTGCATTTTTTGAAAATAGCCTCTGAAGACCCTTTCATTCTGGTTGAATTTTGCATAACCATAAATCATAAGAGTTAGAGAAAAACTTATAGCTCCATGGCACGACAGCTCACGGGGAACCTTGGCCTACCGCCCGGCCGCTGCGTCCCCCATCTCGGTCCACTACAGACGTCATGGATGGGGTGCAGTATTGGAGGGTGAGACGTGGTCAGCGCCTCGAGCCCCTCCCGGCCGGTTAATGCGGTCCTCACGACCTGGAGCCGCTACTTCTTCATCAAGTAGCTCCTCAATTGGCCCCCCAGGGACCTCACGAGGCTGAGTCTCCCAGTCCAGGTCTCCCAGCGGGGGAAAAATCCCCACGCCGGTACTGGGGATCGAACCCAGGTCTCCCGCTTGGTAGGCAGCTGCGCTACCACCGCGCTAAGGAGACGACCTAGAGAAAAACTTACTACACAAAAAATATGGATCTCATTAAAACACACAATTTATGTCACACATATATTTTTTTTTTTTTTTTTTTTTTTCAGGAATTTGTCAACTCTGGCCATGCAAAGAAACAGATTTCAATCATATGGCAACCAACTTTTAAAAGATTTGAATATCGTTTTAGCCTTGTGTATTCCTTTATTTTCCTTCTACTTACCTTCTTCCAAAGCATGCCAAAAATAGTGATTTACCTACCATTTGAGAAAAGTATTAAGTCAAATCAATGGTAAAGAATTTCTTGGAAATTGTTAATGCCAGAAAAAGTTTATTGGACATAAATTATGTGATTTCAAGAGATATACATTTTCAGTGTAGTAAGATTTACCATTTATGCAAAAGTAATTGAATGTAGTGGGCTTCACAGGGTATTTGCAGAAAATTTAAGTAATCCATATGTCTGTCATGCAATATCTCAGGAATATTGTATTTTAATCAAAACTATTAAAGAGATTTGTGTAAAATAAAAAAAATAGCAAAAAAAAAGTCCATGTAATTCAGGATGGGGGATATTTTTAAAATTCTTTACATTGAAAGTTTGGTATTTATTACATTTTTTTCATTTTTGAGTCTCTCTCTCTTTCTCACATACATGCACGCGCGCACACACACACACCTACACCTTTACTAAAAATGTTTTTGATTCAGCGAGCCTCGAAACATGTATTTCCAGTAAAACCTCAGTATTGAAGTTTTGAGTGAAATGAAATACTCTCTTTTACTATAGATAAGTAATAGAGAAAGTAAAATTTATGTCATAAAGCTTAATTGAATTCGTGTTTTTTATTATATCTACTACATGCAGTGTGTTGGAATGAACAGAAGTTTAATTTTTTTCTTGTTTTTGGTTTTAATTTCAAAACTTTATAAGATAATATAAGCCTGTTTATTTATTTAAAACATTTTAAATATTGTGTTATATTGGTGCCTACTTGTAAACTATTGACTATTACTGATGCAATGTATCAGTAAATATTATATTTGTATACACTTTAACATCTAAAATATGAACCATGCAGTAATGCTGATAAAGTCTTTAAAATATACTCTTATTCTTTGTAAACTATTTATTAAATTGTTAACTTTTAGGTTATACCTTTTGGTACTTAAAATGCATATTCTTCCATAGACATGTTTCTGGTCATTGCAATTTGATCACTTTCTCCAAATAATCTATCTGGTATAAGTTTAGTGGTAATTATCGGTTGGCAGGTTTGTAAGAGAGAAGAAAATTTCCATTCTACATATCCTATTGAACTAAATTTGAAACCAATTTTTACTTTCTCTACACATACTATGTACATAGTGTGTAGAGAAAGTATTGAATTGCACCCAAAACTTTGATTCCGGAATTTCATGGAAAATATATGTTTTGAGATCCCCTGAATCCAAAAAGAGCATTTTTAGAAAAATGTCCGTGTGTGTGTGTGTAGCTTAAAAAAAAAATGCACACACACACACACAAACATTGCAATCTGTAGATCCTATTATATGAGATTAGACTCAAAGCCCAAACTCTAGGATGTAGATAATGTCAACAATTACATTTATTCATACTTATTAATGCATTTGTTTACAAATAATAACTCTGACAATGAATTTTCAGAGGTGTCAGTTTTGCATAATTTTTTACATGTATGTTTCCAAAAGCCTACCCATACACTTGCATTCTAGAATATTCATGTTTATTATATTTACAATGTTACATTAGTACCAGTATCTTTTGATTAAATGAAATCCTCCTCTGTATAGAAGGTGTGAGTAATAAGGTATCTTTTTAATTCTGATCTAAACTTATTTTTGTTCATTTTCAATTCTTTTATAGAAGCGGGAAGTGAATTAAACAAAACTATTCCTTTGTAGTAAACCCCTTTTTGGAATAACTATGAACTATTTGTTGGTCTATGTAAGTCCTACCTATGTCTGGTCTCTTTGTTATGAATATCTGTATTTTTTGTAAACTTTTCTGGGTTATTTATTATTGACAATATGGATAGAGTTTATTCACAGGCTAATGGTAAAATTCCAAACATTTTGAAGAGTGGTTTGCAGTGAGTTGATTGTCTTTCTCCTGCCATTATTCTTATTACTTTTTTTTGCATAATAAATACTTTTTTAGCATTTACTGAATTTCCCCAAAATATTATTCCATAGGTCATCAACGAATGAAAATGTGACTACTGTGAAATCCATAAATTGCTAAACATTGTGATCATATTGTGAAAGTACACACATTATGAGTAAGAAAATAGATTGTTTCAACGAGATATAAAACAGAGAGCACAAAGACTAACATACTAAGATAATCTAAGCCGCGAACTTCAAAGCTCATGTGATTTTTTTTGTCACATGGTACCATTACACATGTTTAAGAGCCTCGCTTATCAGATTTCTGTTGGATCAGATTTCACATGCTAATTACTCACACAAACTCTTGTGATAAGGTTCACAACATTCTGGAATGTTTGACAGCGTGCAAGGTTCATTTCTTTCTCTGCAGGGATGTTGCAGGTCGTCCATCAAAAAGTTCCGCTGGTGACCTGTTGTATTTTGTGCTTCAGATATTATATTATTTCTCAAAGTCTCTTTTCATTTGTCTTTCATGCAGAGATGAAAAGGTAGAATTCACTTTCCTGACTAGTAGGTACATAGTTCTTAATTAGTTTTATGTACGTGTTTTATTACCATTTCATTTGAAGTTCATTTGACACAATGATAATATTGTTTCATTAATTGTAAACTGTGCATACAATCATAATGCACATAACATGACAATGTATTATACACTGCATTTTAGTAATTCCTTTGAGAGATGCTGAGAAGTGTACCCCTTCAGGTTTTAAATACAATTGTTCTTGAAATATTCTCCATTGCACATACGAGCAACTTAGTGACCTACATGCTAATCGTGCATTACATTTATTTTATTTGTCAGTACGAATAAATCATGTTGCAGCAAAATATGAATGGTTCATTATAAATGTTAAAAAGGGGACAACATAAAAAATTACCTTCACCTCCCTTGATTTCATAACCCAATGCCCACATGCTAAAATTGCACTACTTAATGCCACTATATTTAGCCTCTCTGAAATCCAGGTGTTCATGTCATGGTCCACTGCGGTTTGATCAGTGGTGCATGCCAACACTTAATACATTTTATGCTGTAACAAAGAGCTTAGACCCCATAACCAATAGGTTCTCTATCTCAAACTGTTTATTTTGGCCCCCTCTATGATCCTGCCAATTTCTGTGGTCGAATATGTATATATACACACACAAACACATTCAGTTTGCTTTTATATTTCCAGTTTTAACCTACTCATCTCTTCAACATGAAATAAACACCAAGGTGAACAGACCACAGTGTAGTCATACTTAAATCAATCTGTAATTAAAATTTGATCTATAAATGTTGAACCATAAGTGCTTAAGTTATGGATACTAGAAGAGTCGTATCATTATTTTTATGAGATTCTTTAAAGAATACCATTATTGTAAAATACTCCCATTATAATTTTTATGGAAACTTTGTGAAACATATCTGCAAAGAGTTAGTTATTTGAAAGCTTTCTGAAAAGCAACACAACTGAGTCCTATAAGAAGTGCCAATAATCTTCATAATGATAGAAACACATTTCATAGTGTATTTGAGCTGTTTGAATTATTCTTGTATCTGTCTCAGTGACTATTTATGGTGTTCTGTAATTTCAATTTTTTTTTTTTTACACCAGAAACTGTAAACATAATTTTCCTGTATCTTTTTGAGAAAGTATGCTGCCACCATGTCGTATACAATCTGGCAGTAGAACCTGCCAGATTGTGTCCAAAACAGAAAAATCTATGTTTCCCAGTAAAGTATTATCTTTAACTTGTATCACATATTTTTATGAAATATTGACAAGGGCTTTCTGAGATGATTATCATAAGACAAAAGGTTATGCCTCTTTAAATTTTGTTTGCCTTGCATTTCCTAGACTTCATTTATAGATTCAATAAATTTAAAAAACTTTTCTTTGAGTTATTGAATTTCTATGCTGAAGCTGAAGGGGGAGAAAAAGAATCTGTTTGTACTAGTGTACCTTCATTTAATTAATAATGATTAATATGAATTATAGGTAAGAATTAACCTCTGAATTTTCACCCCTCAAAATAGCTAATTTCACCCCTTAATGTGCACTGCTTCACATCTTAAATTCAATCCAAGAACAATCAGCTTGCAGATATATGAAATAAAGCTGTCAGCCTCTTGTTACTTTTACTTGTAAGTGAACAATATGATTTTTGATAAAATGAGTAATTTTAAAATCCTTTAAGATATTCCCTAATACAAGGTTGCAGGATCCTCACTTGTACTACAGATGAAGTATTTTCTTGTTTCTAGACTTGCACTAAAGAAGAATGCGAAGATTGTCCCTGTAAATGTTGCAAAGTCAATAAGTTCCCCACAGCATAAGGTTGAAGGTAAGGGCCTTTGTTTTCTTTTTTGCTTATTTTTAGCTTTTTACTTTTGTAACTACTGTAAAATAATGCATTTGTGGAAAGACTATTAATTATAGAAGAGAATGTTGAGAGGGGAACATACCATTACTGTTTGATGGATGTTTACCCCACTCTTACCTCTCCCTCCCTCCATGTCTCCTTGTTGCAAGGTAGGTAATTTTCACTTCTATTTATTATAGTTTGGTCTCTCTGAATCTATATTATCATCGTGTTGCAAATATTGTTATTCTATCAAAAACATGCTCGCAACACTTCTCCACTTTTCAATGGTATATTCTTGGAACAGTTTGTGGCACTATGCACTATGCATTCTTTTCCTCTAATTATTGTCTAATATCATATCATACTTTATTCACCATTTAGATCTTGTATAAAGATATGGGCTTCATCAAAGCTTATAAAGCTAAAAACTTACAAACTAAATTACACACATAAAAGGCATTACATTCATTTTTACATAAGACAAATTTTAAGAAGCATAGTCAAGAGAAACAGTAATTTAAATATTCTTGCGCTGATAAAAATAGCCTTCCATTAAAAATGTTTTTAGGGTCAATTTGTACCTCTTTTCCAAAGTTATCTTTTAATGTTATCTGGCAATTTGTAGTATAATAATATTGCATTATGTTCTAAACTATGTAAATAAGGTTGTATTGTGGTTTATAATATGCAGATCTGCTTTACCTCTTGTATTGTGAGTATGTACTTATGAATTTGTTTTGAATTGAGAGATCCAAGATTTTGTCAGGACTAAGACCTCATAGATATATACACAGGGGAGTGAAAGTATTTTTAAAATTTTATAATATGGTTTACAACTGGTGGAAGATGAGATATTTACAACATAGCATATATCTCTTTTCTGCAATAGCACACACAATAAAGTTGTCTATCTTAATTCTCACTCTTCCCAGCTGGAGTAAAAAATGTGAGGTAGTTTCTTTATGTAGTAAGTAAGTTGTTTCAAGCAAATGTTATATGAATTAAAATTTAGTTGAGTCGATTTTGTAACACTACATCACTTACTTTTTAATTTCGGAAAACATGTTTCAGAAGCCATGTGCTTCCATTGTCAATTCCTTTGGTCGACTACCGGTATTGCTTGCTGTGGTGGTTGTCTCTGTCCCTGGTGGTGGTTTGATGAACTTCTGTATGAGTAGATCGCCTGGCGGTATTTCAAAATTGAAAACCCGGTTCTTGTTTTTCCATATATATATGTTTTCCCAAACTTTTAATTCTGTCTTCCTTGTGATGTTTTTGAGGATTTTTGGGCTTCTATTTATAGTGTGTTTCTCTTTCCAAAAATGCCAAGCTACTGCAGATTTTTCTTCTTGTTTGAGTTTAATATTTCTGTGGTGTTCTTTTGCCCTGGTTTTTATATTTCTTTTTGTTTGGCCGATGTAGAAATATAAAAACCAGGGCAAAAGAACACCACAGAAATATTAAACTCAAACAAGAAGAAAAATCTGCAGTAGCTTGGCATTTTTGGAAAGAGAAACACACTATAAATAGAAGCCCAAAAATCCTCAAAAACATCACAAGGAAGACAGAATTAAAAGTTTGGGAAAACATATATATATGGAAAAACAAGAACCGGGTTTTCAATTTTGAAATACCGCCAGGCGATCTACTCATACAGAAGTTCATCAAACCACCACCAGGGACAGAGACAACCACCACAGCAAGCAATACCGGTAGTCGACCAAAGGAATTGACAATGGAAGCACATGGCTTCTGAAACATGTTTTCCGAAATTAAAAAGTAAGTGATCTAGTGTTACAAAATCGACTCAACTAAATTTTAATTGTTAAAACACATCACTGTCTCAAAGTCCACCATATATCAGGATAAATGTTATATGGTTCATTGTTTGTGGGCCCTCATTACAGCTGCAGAGAGAGTTGTCATTTAATTTGAAACTATGTAAATATGATCATATGTCCTGTCATTAGGGTTGTGAATTCTGGGAATATGGGAATTTTCTACCATATTCTGCATATAACTGACAGGAAGAACATTTTTGTGATCATTCCTTTCGTTGTACTTGTCCATTGATCCTGCCATCTGTGAATCCAGCTTCCTTTTATTGAGATACTGTAACTTCTTTTGGACTCTTTGCGTATACAATGTTAGGTCTTCCTTGATGGCTAATTAATTCCCAGCTATTTTTGTATGTCCTGGCACCCAGCTGAAGTATATGAAACAGTTTTTATGCATCAGAGTGATTATCTTACTTCTTATGTCTTCAATCAATTTGTTCTATTTGAATAACATTTTTCAACATATCTAAAGTGATTACACTGTTTGTGTAAGATTCTTGCTTTGCTGCATAGCTTCTGCCCATATTGGTACTCCATAGGTTAAGATGGTTACAATAGCTCCTTCATAAATTATTTGAGTGCTTGATGTCCTAAGGCCCAATGCAGTTTGGCTTTTTTACTAACATGTTTATAAAAGTTTTTGATTTTTCTGCTGTGTCCTGAATATGGGTTCTAAACTTGTAATTGGTATCAAAATAAATTCCTAGGTACTTGTGTTTGATTTAGTTTTCCGTGATTTAAGTGGATATTGATATCTCTGGAGTCATTTATTTTTCTTGATTTTAGTAGAACCTGTAATGTTTTTGTTTAAAATAAGTTTGTTGTCTTCAGCTGCACTGACTGTTAACTATATAAATGAAAGCTTCAAATTAAAATAGTGCATAATTATCACAAGCCTTGAAATTAAAGGAGCATTTGAATCAGCCAGGTGGCCTAGCATAATAACTTAAAAGACCTAAAATGTCCTAGAAACTTATTCAGCTTGTCAAGGAGTTATCTAAGTGACAGAAGAGCATCACTATCCTTAAACAATTTCAAGATTGCTCTAGAAGTTCAGAAAGGCTGTATAGTTCTATAAGGAATTTAGAGAACCATTGGAAAGCTCTTAATAAGAAGCTACTGGTTAATCCATTCTCTCCTGGAGTTTTATTTGAATTAAACCATTGTGTGTGTGTGTGGGTGTGTGGTGTGGTGTGTGTGTGTTTTTTGTGCTTGAATGGCCAGGGGATAAAATTGGTGGGTTATTTATATTTGCAAAAAATAAAAAACAAAAAAAAAAAAAACAAAAAAAAACAAAAAAAAAACACAAAATTTGTCTGTTCCACAAGAAAACATATGATATTAGCTTTAACTCAAGTCTAGTTTCATGATGATCATCTCAAAAATTTGTGTTCCAATCTTTTGGAGACAATGTTTAACCCTCCATCAGTAGCTACAGGTCTGACAAGCCCCTGGCTTTATTTAAACATATTAATTTTCAAATAAACGCACTTATGCTAGAACCTGACTAGGACATCTAACATTACACCTTGCTCTATTGTTTGCTGCAGCGGCTACCTTAAATGTTTATTTGTTTGGCTGGGAGAATGGCTAATCAGCAGTTGTGTGTTGTGTGTTGCCGAGGTCAACCAGACCCTGCGTGCCTGCTCTCCTTGCATATTGCTGACAGAACTGTTGTTCTCCAGTAGTTGTGCAATATTGCTTTGCATTGCAAGGAGCTCTTACTGCTTCATCATGAACACGAGTAAAAGGTATGATCTACAAAATCCGAAGAATTTTAAAGAAGTGCATCACTTATTTTGTGATGATGATGTCTTGCCCATGGATGACAACTTATATGAATCAGATGATTCCGATTCTGAAGATAAACTTGGAACAAGAATGTTAGATTCAGAAACCAATCATGAAGATGAAGAGGAAGACGATGAAAGCAACCTAGTGATGACAAGTATTTTATAGGTAACACCATATCTAATTATTATTATTATTATTATTATTATTATTATTATTATTATTATTATTATTATTATTATGACTTTTTTTTTTTGGGTAGTTTAACATCCTTTAACCTGGTTGGTCATATCGGATGATGAATGAAATTGGTGAAATGATGCTCAAATGATCTCGGGGTGCATGGAGCTTAAAGTTACTCGACATTCGTCTTCTCAGGATAAGGGAAAACCCCGAAAAAAAAAACCTTATCTGGGTAACTCACCCTAAGTGAGATTTGAACTCACGACCTTTTGAATGTGAGGCAGACACGCTACCATCACACTGCTCAGGCAGGTTGTTGTTGTTATTGTTATTGTTATTATTATTATTATTATTATTATTATTATTATTATTATTATTATTATTATTATTATTATTATTATTATTATTATTATGACTATTATTATTATGACTATTATTAACCATATATTCTTTTATTATTTACAGGATGAGATGGAACAAAATGGAAAACACAGACAAGGGTTCACAATATATTGAACCAAACTTCCTGGTTGTAGTAGGAACTGCCAAAAATGGGAAAACAGAAATTGATTGTTGGCAGCTGTTTGTTACCAAAGATATAATTTATTTGATTGTTGAAAGCCTTAATACTTATATTACCAGTGTGCAGAATAAATTTGATCGTGAAAGAGACAGCAGACATATGGATGCAGTAGAAATAATAGTTTTTCTAGGTTTATTGTACCTGGCAGGAATTTTTTGTGAATGTTCATGATTTTTGGAGAACCTATGATCTTGGAATTCTTCTATTTTGAATGGCTATGTCTGAAAAACAATTCAGCTTTCTAATATGCTATATTCCCTTTGATGACAAAGCAATGACTGGAGCGAAAAAGATTGGATAAATTGGCTTCTGTTAGAGAAATGTTCATATTATCTGTGAACAACTGTCAGAAGCATTATTCTCTTGGATAAAATGTCAATATTGATGAGCAGTTGCCGGTATTTCATGGTTGATGTAGTTTTAGACAATATATGCCATCCAAACCAAACAAGTATGGCATAAAAATATTCTGTTAAAGTGATGCAAAACTGTTTTATACCACTAATATGGAGATTCATTGTGGACAGCAGCTGGATGGACAACATTTGCAAAGTAATTCGGCAGAGGCTGTAGTGCTGAGACTAACTGAACCAATCTATGGCACTGACAGAAAGCATATTTGGCTTCACAAAAAATGAAACACTTGTTTCATGTGTTCCAAAAACGGGCAAGACAGTAGTTTTGCTCTCAAGTCTGCATGTTGTCCGAACAGTTATCAGAAGATGCTGAGAAAAAGCCTGAAATAATCCTGCACTACAAGGACAGTAAATCTGGGGTTGGTGTGGTAAATAAATCATGTGCTACATACAATGTAGCCAGAGCAACTAGAAGGTGGCCCATGGTAACTTTTTTACCACATCTTGAATATTGAAGGTATGAATTCTAGGGTTATCTTTCTTGGAAATCAAAATAAATATTCCACAAGGCAGGAGTATTTGAAAGCACTGTCTTTAGCTTTACTGTCGCTACAGCTACAAAGGAGAGCAACATTATCAAACCTATCCAGTGATTTGAAAGGCCTTCTGTCAAAATATAAACCTGAAGAATCCACAGCAGATAACTTGCCAAATACACTGCTATCCACATTAAAAAGGAAACAATATGAGCCCTGCAACAAAGACAAAAGGAACTGTTAAACTAAATATGCATGTGGGATTTGCAACAGTCCCCTTTGTTTGGGCAAACATGCCAAAATGATTTGCGATAGTTGCAAAACATGGGGGAGGTAGTGGATGACTCTTGAGTAGCTGAACACTTCAAATGATAAGTAGAATACCTGGAAATGGCAATGTACCACTTTAGACATATTATATGTAATACAAATTATAATGTTTATGTGCTCAGTATATTTTAGTTTGTATTTTTATGCTGTAAGATAATACCTACTAATAAAAATCATGTATATGTGACCTAAATAAAGCTAAACATAAAAAAAAAAGGAAAAAATAAAGAAAGAAAAATAAAAACAAACAAACATAACAAACAACAAAAATATAGCACGGGTCTACTAGGCCCCGCGCGACTAATGGAGTTCTATCATGGCGCGCACCTGATGGAGGTTTGATCATGTAATGGAACTTATAAAACAAGAAAAGAGGACACATTAAGTATTAAGAAATGTAAATTGGATATAATTTGTGATTAAATATGAGAGCAGCTTTTTTTTTTTTCACCTCCGATAGGCTATAAGTAAAAGACAAGTTCATAGAAAACAATTATTTTATTACTAAAAGTTTTGTACACTTATGGTTACTTTTCAACATAATTACATAAAAGATTGAGACAATTATCGTACCTGTGCACAAGCTTTGCAATACCCGCTTCAAAAAATGTTGCCGCCAATGATTTCAAATGAGCATTGACATTGTTTTGAAGATCCTTGTTGGTTTGAAAGTGCTGCCCTCCTAGCCACATCTTCAGTTCAGAGAAAAGGTGACAGTCGCTGGGTGGCAGATATGGCATATGATCGAAAATGTTCCATTTAAATGTTCAAGGAACCGATGGGTTGTGCCAGCAGTGTGTGGATGAACATTGTCATGGATTAACACAATTCCTGAAGTTCGCATTCCTCTTCGTTTGTTTTGAATGGCTCTCCGCAAACATTGTAAAGTACGAAGATCTTCAAAACAATGTCAGTGTCCATTTGAAATCATTGGCGGCAACATTTTTTGAAGCGGGTATTGCAAAGCTTGTGCACAGGTACAATGAATGCCTCAATCTTTTCAGTGAAAACTAACCATAAGTATACAAAACTTTTAGTAATAAAATAATGTTTTCTATGAACTTGTCTTTTATTTATAGCCTATTGGAAGTTGAAAAAAAAAAAAAAAAAAAGCGCCCTCGTTCATGAAAAATGTGTTATTATTCTATTTCTATTAATTTGCATGGGACTTACACATTTGTTTTAGATAAAAGTTGTTGCCATTTATAAATATAAACATATTTATGGATATACTTAACTTGATTAGTAGTTATATTGTTTACATTTTTTATTTAGTATGCTTCTAATTGGGAGATATTGAATTTGGTAATTCATTCTTTATATATTGTATCTTTGGATGCTACAAAATATGATAGATCCTATTTTCCCCTGAATATCTGACCAACACTTGTGAAATGCATCTTGTAAGTGCATTCAGCAGTATTTCACCATTATGTTAGATGACTGCTTGTGTGTTGTAAACAGAAACAAGAAAGGAAGGATTGAAGGTTGTTTGTCATACAGCAATCCTGGGGTCAAGAATGCCCATACCTGTTGTAAGATGTTGTGTCAGCTAATGTTTCAACATGAGCACCCCTTTCATTCCCCTAATTAGTACATGTATTTTATAAGCATTAAGTTACACATAATTAAATAAATGATTATGCTATAAAAATGAATCAACCTTAAGCACTCATATTACTCCACTTATCAAATTTCTTCAATGCTGAGAGGACCTCTAATGGGTACTGTAAGTGTTCAAAACATAGCCTGTCTGTCAGTAATTTGGCAAGTGATATAATATGAGTGATTTGTGCTGACCATTTCCCGTTGTTTTTATTCTTTTATATTTACCATTTCTGGCACTGAAATTTTCTGAACTGAGATCTTTAAGTTCAACCAGAACATTTTGACATTTGAAACTATGCTTTTCTCAGGTAAGTACATAGAAGGGAGTATCTGAATGTAAACAATCGCATTAAACCTCATTAAAGGACATAAGAGATGAATAAAATGATCTACAGTTTTTCTTAAAAATCTGTATTCCTATATAGCACTCTACAATGAGAAAAGTGGTATTTGTCTTGATTACTTGATTAGTCTTGAGTACTCCATATGGTTGTGAGCTATCTCTGCTTCTATTTAATATCAATATTAATAGAATAATCCCAGAATAGAAAAAAGTTGTATAATAGTATATAGTATTTTTGTTCAAATCTGGACATCTATTGCAGACACATGCTCCACTCAACATGGTGTTGGTGTTGGTAATCTGGACGCCTTTCGACAACCTTCGTTGTCATTATCTTTTACAGCTTCGCAGATGTCAAAAGGTTGTCGAAACACATCCAGATTACCAACACCAACACCATGTTTAGTGGAGCCTGTGTCTGCAATAGATGTCCAGATTTGAACAAGAAGATTTCACTGTAATGTAATAGCTTTTTAAAAAAATATTTTAAAAGTATATTGTATATTCAGGCATAAAAATCCTTAGCATGGCTTCCTTCAGAAGGAAAGTAAAGCCGTTGGTCCCATCTCATAGATTTACGGCATATAAAAGAACCTCAAACCCAATAAATTGGTTTCTGAGCAAAATTAAGCGGTATTTCATGCCCAGTATAGAATGGGAAGCTGAAAATCACATAGTTAAAGAGCATCCATAGATAAAGCTCATTTCCATTTCCAACAAAGACCTAGATATCACTGGAAGGATATCTTAGTTTCTGTAGTAGACCTAATGATGATATTTCTACCTTTATATTCTCATCCTCCCCTAACCCTGTGTAAGTCTTAGAGTTGGTGTACAGTATGATACATAATTTTAGTACTATATAATGTTGAATAATGGTATCATTTGCTTTCCTTTCAGAGAAACATCAGTTCCATGGAAGTACTACACCACATTTAGGAATGCTACTAGTGCAGAGGTTAAATGCATGCAATATGAATTAAAATAAATACAAAATATATGCATTCATGCTGCTCTTGTATTACATTGAACCTGAATAAATTCATGATACTTACTGTTTCAGAATTCATTTGAATTTTTTTAATTGGAGACCAGATATAGACTCAATTTTGCATAAATGGTTATCTTAGTTATGTTTTAATTATCACTATTATCCATAATTGCCTGCTCATTTCATATTTAATAAGCACTTTCTGCATTAAGAAAGTTTCATCAAATATAGTTGGTTGGTTGGTATCTAATATTGAACAGTTGGCAGTGAAGCCATTCGCTCTCTTGCATTCCAGTATTTTGATGTCATATTATCATGTTGACTAAAGGTTGGGCAGTGCAGTAGGTGGTTTCCATCCATATCTTCTTTAAGTGTACAGAAGGGACACAGAGGAGATCTATATCAATCCTAAATGAATGTTTATTGAGACAGTCATGGCCTGTTAGGAGTCTAAAAGTTGCTACAAAGGATTTATGGTTATATTTAAATGGTTACAAAAAGTTAAATAAAAAACTTTCTGGGCAGGAACCTTTTTCCAAGATAAACAACAAAATATGAATGACAAATTAAAAAGTTTACAATGGAATACGGGAGGTTTCATCAAATATATCAATACTAATTTATTTCTTTTATACACTAATAGCTCCCATATCCTTATGAAGGATCACCAAAGTGGACAATAAATAGAGAATAAAGTTTTCAACAGAATGCTGTGTAAATGAAGTTGCTGACATTGATATATTCAGTTTACCTGGTTTGTCTTATTTTGTATACCTGTACCATATTTTAGTAACATGAGTATTGTATATTGTGTGTCGGTACTATATACATATCAAAACTCAGGAGGAGGGAAAAAAAAGAATATTCTGTACTGAATTTCTGCTTATTTAATCCTGCAGTGGTCGCGTGGATCATAGTTACATAAAGGTCGCACGGAGTCTCACAAACGCCAATACGTTTCTGCATTGTGTATGTGTTTTTAACTCAATCAGTTCAAATTTATGAGTGTAAATGTACTACTTTATACAAAATTAAAGAGAAGATTACATTCTCACTAGTATATGTATTTTATTATTGTGATTTTTAATTATACATATAATCCACAAAGGTGTTTGCTACATGAAACAACTTCTTCTCATTCAATGCAAACTATGGGTGAAAATCCCTTATCAAAAAACAAATGTTTCTATTCATGTACTCTTAACATAATATACATAATACAGTTTATACATTGAGCAGTACAATTAGCGCATACTTGCTGGGCATGTTCTAAACACAAAAATGTGTTACAGCTGCGGCATTTATATTTGGTATATTGGTTCTTTGAAGGACCTCTTCTGTAATTTGCGCTACATGTTCATCTGGAAAAAGACTTTGAATGTCTCATTTGAGGTTTCTTGGCAATGGTGAACTGAAAACGTAAATGCAAGTAATCACCTGCTAGATTACGTCCTAGAATTCAAAAATTTGCTACGCCTGCTGCTAACATCAGAATTATTTGCCTGGTATATTATTTGTGCTTTTATAGCTGCAATGTTCATCATGCTATAAAAGAGTACCATAGGCCATCTGTTGGCTTTTCTGGATACATTGTATGTGCTGCACAATTGATTCACAGTATCAATGCCCGATTTGGTTACATTAAAGAAGGTTATCATTTTCAGTTTTTTCTTATTGCCAGATGTTGCATCAATTGCATTATGATGATACATTGTTGAAAGAACCAGAACCACTTTGTTTTTCTTGGCGACATAGCCTATTAGGGTTGCATTTTTCTGAAACCCAAAAACGTTGTTCCTAGCTCCCTGTTTTTTACTTGTGTAAACTCCTGGGGAATTTCTGGTTTGTTCTTTCTCATGGTTCCAACTAGGGTAAGGTTATTCTAAAGCATATAGTCAGCTAAATCTAAGGAGCTAAACCAATTGTCCATGGTTATATTATGCCCAGTGGTTATATTATGCCCAGTTCCTGAGATCACAGAAATGAGACGTTTCACATCTGCTGGTTTGTTGCTAACTTCAAATGACCCTGCAGGTTGTTTACCAGCATAAATTTCTAGGTTGACGGTGTAATACATCCTAGCATCCACCAAAGCAAATATTTTAACTCCATACTTATTTGTTTTGCTAGGGATGTACTGCCTGAAAAAACAATTGCCCCTAAAAGCTTCTAGCTTTTCATCAATAGTGCAGTACTCCCCATCAGAATAAGTATTTTTACAATTTTCCACAAAAGAAGTAAATATTTCATGTATAGGGGCTAAATTATCAGCTTTCTTTCTTTCTTTTCTAGTATCCTTGTTATCAAACCTCAAACAGTATAAGAGGAACCTAAATCATCTTACAGGCATTATCAGGTGGCATAACTCAATTCCCATTTTATTTGAAGCCCATATATTTTGGTTGTGTGTACGATTGTCTTTCCTAGATGTGCATATATACAATATTCCTAACAGAGCTTTTATTTCAATTACGCCTGTCAAGTGAGCATCCCTTTCCCTGGAATAATGTCCTTGAACTTCAGAAATCTTTTTATTTGAGTACTCAACAATGCTAGACAACAACTCATTGTCAAAAAAACATTCCCAACATTCCATTAGTGTTTTCGTATTTTTCACGGCACCTTTCACTCCCAGTAAATGGATGACAATATTCTGTCGTCGTGTGTGAACATTTTTTGGTGGACACACTTTTGACTATTTTGAAGATTTATTCCTTCCCAAAAAATATTCGACATGGTTATCACTGTCACTATCATTGGAGTCTGCTTCTTGCTCAGTGTCCGTATTTTCTTCTCTCGATTCCAATGCGTCTTCTTCCAAGTCACTATAAATATCAAACTCCTCACCAGATTCATCTTCTTCCTGCAACAGCCGGAGTACTATTTCCCGACCACGTGCATTTTCCAGGTTGTAGGTCTTCTTTGAGGTCATATTGAAGATTAAAAAAATTACTTACTTAGCAACAGCTATTAGTATTCATAAGTAAACTATTATATTAAATAAAAAATAAATTTTCACCTTCAGTAGCGTGGAAGGTCGCATGGCGTCTGGTAGACTCCAGCAATGCGGCTCCAGAAATAATCTCTTCCTTCGAACACTAAATTGAAACTAATGCAAAGTTGATGAGCAAAATATGTTTGTATTTAGTTAATAGGAAGGTAGATGCACCACAAGCCAGCCAGAGTATCTGTTCAATAGCAACGTGTAAATAAAGAACACCTGGCATCTGTGAGATGCTATGCGACCACTGCAGGGTTAATAAATTACTAAATGTAGTGTCTCTATTAATTTTAATAAGTTTGCCTTTGTGAACACAGCAGAATATCAACTGGTTGTAGGTAATTAAAACTTCAAATAATCACTAAAACAGAAAAAATGAACAACAGAATATGATTAGCAGTCAAACTCAGTGTTGATTTTTTCTAGAGGAAATAGTACCAAAGATACAATGTGCACATTTGTGTTAGAGAGAGTGTTATGCCACATGAATTAACATCTAGATTAAATTAATGAAAATATTAATATGCTATTGAGTAGTTATTCAAATAATCGTCTACTTAATTACCATTACCATTAAAATCAAAACTGAAAAAACATTTATTTATTTTTAATTTTATTTGTTTATTTACCTTCAATCTTACAAAGGATATAGGTATTTTCAAGGAATACAAACAAGCATGTAATACATTTATCCTAGTTTTAGCTTCAGCTTGTGGGAAACATGAACCATAGGAAAAGAAATATTAATTTATGTATTGCTGATACAATATTCTAGATATTCATTACAGAATAGAACTGATTTTGTTTGAAAAATTTTAATATTTCTACTCTATATTTATCTGTCAATGTAATGTTCTTTGAGGTTATGGTTTTCTGTGTAGGCCACCTTATTTCTTATACAGTGATCTACACCGGAAACCATAACCTCAAAGGACTATGGCTGTAAAAGCCTGCAGATATGTCTAATGTAATGTTCTTTAAAAATTCAGGTAGTTGATTATAGAGCTTTAAGCTGTTTGTTGTATTTGAAGGATGTTTCAAATAGTTTTGTTTATGAGAAGTTATATGTAACTGGTTGTAAATGGACAAATTTTAGTCATGTCAGATAATAGAGAGGGTTGGCTTGGCAGTAAAGTTTGTTGCTCTCAATCAAGAGGTCTAGGTCCATTCCCTGTTGCCAGGCAATCTGGTTTAGGATTTAAAAGTGATATATTTAATCTCTCATGGCAAATATCAGGTTGAATTTTTAAACCTATGTCTGTAACAGTTTTGATATCTTCCCTGATTTAATTTATCCCAGGATTGCATTGCGCCTGCCCCTTATCGTGCAACACTCTATAGCTCCCATCCTGTATAAGCAGGGATGTAGGGGAAGATCCAGGAGTATTTTAATGGGGTACATAAATTACAAATTGCAAATAATTCCTGATTTCAAAGCCCCTATGTGGTTCCCATCATACCTTCTGGAGGTTAAGTACTTTAAGGCAGATGTATCTGGTGATAAAAAAGTAATTTACATTTCAGGGATGGTAGAGGAAGTCAAGAGGAACAACCTTTTTATGTGACAAAATCAGTACATCCACCATTTTACCCCTAGAGGCACTGATGAGATAGGGTCTCAGAGTGTGCATTACTAGGTTAGCCACTGTTGACCTTACGCGTTCATAATCAGCCTGTTGCTGTTTGCCCAGCTCTTAGGACCTGTCTGTTGGCAGTCAAGTAACAGCTATAGTATTAGCATGACAATGCTCTTTCTCTGTCAGGAATTACCTAAGCTAAAGAAAGATTCCCCAGTTTTTGGATTGGCAGGCCAGAACCTATGCAGTGGCCACTTTCCAATCTAGCACCTATGGATTTTCTTTCTGTGGAGTAAAATGAAATCACTTTTCTTATCATGGAAGTTTGAAAATATTGTTGTTATAGTCGTTAAATTTGACAAGTCGATTAATTACACTAAACAACACTTACTTGGGAGTTTTGCCGGAACATATTTCGAAGGAAACTAGTCCTTAATTAATTGATTAATTTATTAATCAATTAATTAATTTTTAGTAAAATGAAATGTTGACTCCTGTAGATGCCATTGAAGAATGGGTTGCCTGTGTTGTTGCAACTTCACTAGTGATCACAGAAACTCCATGTATTTTAATTGGGGTAATTAAAAGATAAATAAAATTCTTTTTAAAATTTAATGTTATAATTAGTTATATGATCCATAAATAATGAATAAAAGATTAAATTACCTTAGGGATAACAGCATCATTTTTTTAAGAGTTCTTATCAAGGTACTAAACCATGTTATATAGGTTCTGTGTTGAAGCGAATGTCAAGTTATTTGAACAACATTTGTAAGATAAAAAGATCATGTCTGCTCTCATGGTACATTTTGGTACATTAAAACATTTTGTTCATCTTGACCTTCTCTACCATCCCTCAAATGACGTAAACAACCTATTTATCATCGAAGATGCAGACTCTTAGGTCCTATCTGCTCTAAATCATCAGCACCTCTAGGAATAAAACCCTAGATCTACATAATTTTGTCACATAATTTTGTGATGGTAGCATGTCTGCTTCACATTCAACAGGTAGCAAGTTCAAATCTCACTTAGAGTGAGTTACCCAGATAAGGTATTTTTTTCATGGTTTTCCCTTATCCTGAAAAGACAAATGTTGAATAACTTTAAGCTCCATGGACCCCAAGTCATTTGAGCATCATTTCACAAATTTCATTCATTGTTCGATATGACTAACCAGGTTAAAGGACATTAAGCTACAAAAAAAATGTTCTTCTTTATCCCGAAGCATTATAAACAATCATTGTATTAATCTATATAACCCTTTCTCTAAATTGAGATAAGATAATTCTATTACATGATAGCATTTTCACTTCTACCAAACACGTCAAAGACATGCTACCTTATATGCACACTTTCCCCCTCTTATGCAACCACAGTCAACAGTCACAGCTGATATATGAATGTACATACATACTAAAAATTAATTATTAATAACAATTAGCTTTTTCAGCTGTTTTACAGTTAGTTTATAACTCAGTTTATTATTGTGCATGAAGATTATCAGGGGTACATTCTTGGTTTGAAGTCATCACAAAATTTTAGCCTCGAATATATATTAGTTTTTTTTGTTTCTTTCTTTCGCATGATTATCAGCAGCTACAGCAGCTCCTACTTCTGTATCTACATAAGTTCATTCCTCAATTTAAGTTATAACAGGAGTTCATGTATTAGTTCAGTTTCCTAATTGGTTATTACATGTTTTATTATTAATTTCCATTTTAACAATATCCAGACAAAGAGGAATAGCTTGTAATATTTGTTGCTATCATACACCCTTCTTCCAGTCTCTAAAGAATACAATTAAACCAATCCCTACACACTATATTACTCATCTTTTTTGTGATAATCACTACCACTTTTTAATTGAAGCACTAAATGTTTCTGGCCCACCTCAGTAGTGTGGGGGTAGCATGTCTGTCTCACATTCAAGAGGTCATGAGTTTGAATCTCGCTTAGGCTGAGTTACCCAGATAAGATTTAATTTGGGGGGTGGGTTTTCCTTATTCTGAGAAGATGAATGTTAAGCAACTTTAAGTTTCATGGATCCTGAGATCATTTGAGCATCACTTCACCGATTTCATTCATCATCCCTAATATGGCAGAAACCAAGTTAAAGGATGTTAAGCTACCAAACGAAAAAAAAAAAGCTTTCTTTGAAACATTTTTGATCAATCTGCATGACAGATTATTAAATGTGATCCCTTGTCCCTTACCCAGTAAGAACCTTAGGCTACCATATGTTTTACAATCCTGTCAAATAAAACTTTTGGCATGGGTTTTTTTTTTTTTAAGGTGCTCTTTAATGGCTGTAGTTCTCAGCAGCCATCCTATAATGGGCATAATAGGCTGTTGAATTTTCCTGAAAGGCCTCTTTTCAGGCTTGAGATTCTTTTACATACCATAAATCTTCCTTTCACTTACATCTGAAAAAAAAAATATATTGCCCTCCATCAGGTTTGAACCTGCAACCTTAGGAACCAGAAGCTGCATGTTGCAGAGGATGACTGGATGAGAGTAGTTTCAGTCATGCACTGTTATTAAAAATGAGGACCTCACCACAATATAATATCTTTTCTCTTCATCAAAAATCTGTCCAATGTTGCATTTTCAATATCTAAGGCCAAGTTTCCTCAAAATGTGTAAGAAAGTAATAAGGATAAGGATTATGCAGACGGGACTGCCAGTCTGTATGACAGAGCACCACTTATAAATTATGGTGACCCTTTGGGATTTATGTGACCTTGGGAGAGGAAGATACGAGACCTGAAGAGTAACCAGATCCTGATGATGAATGCAAGCATGGTCAAAGTCCAATCATTTCCATAGAGCACATCTAATGCCACCTGGCCCTACCCAAAAGCCCCGAACTTCTGGGGTCCTCCGAAAGGACAGCTGCCTAAAAGTACCTGAATACCAGGGAAGATACCTTCAGAGAGTTTACAACCACTGACTAGCCATGACCTACCAAACACTATTGTCTGGTCCTTCAATTCTGTAATGATGGAGAGGAAAGTTGTTTGTTATTTCTTTTTTGTTTCTTTTCTGGTGCTTAATGTTCTTTAACATGGTTGGTCATATTGAACGATGAATGAAATTGGTAGAATGATGCTCAAATGATCTCAGGGTCCGTGGAGCTTAAGTTTACTCAACATTCCTCTTCTCAGGATAAGGGAAAACCCTGAACAAAAGTCTTATCCAAGTAACTCACTCTAAGCAAGATTCAAGCTTGCGGTCTCTTGAATGTGAAGCAGACATGCTACCCCCACACTATCCAGGTGGCTTGAGAGGAAATTTGTGTTAGAAGGTATCCCAGGGAAACCAGAAAAAGCCCATGGGTCTTAGTGGGAAGTTGCCCAGGATCTCCCAAATGCAGACCAAAATGTTACTGCCTGAGTCATCTCACTTGGTATCAGGAAGTAATACTACCTTTACAGTATTTTGTCTTTTAAAAATACTTTAAGCAGCTGCATTCCTGTACTCTATGAGAGATTGACTTTCACCTTTACTATCTGTGTCAGGCTTATGACAATTTTTTTTTCTTACTTGGGCCTCTACATTTTCAATTACACTTTACTGGGCTTCCACACATATAAATTTCATTGGTTTTATAGATACTAACAGGTTTCTGTGGTTATCTGAAATAAAACACAAACCTTTTCTTAGCAGTTTTCCAAAACTTTAAGAACATTATACACTTTATACACTGTGTTTTGACTGTTCTCTAATACCATTCAAATTTGAGATCATGATGTATAAGTAATAAACATATAAACCTTTTTTGTTTCATTTATATCTCTCTCTTAACTTCTATGGTCATATTGGGGGCTTTACTATTCTCGCTAAACTGGATGGTTTCTCAACATTAGCTTTTTCAATATTATACTATTAAGCACATACACATTTACTTGCACATTCATACTTCCAGATTCTATGGGGGATAAGGAATGATTTTAAAGGGAAATTTCCCATCTCAGCCAGGAATAGAACCTGGAATCTCTGGTTGAGAAGCCAAAGCAGTGACCACTCAACCATAATACATAATGTTGGTGGGTTGGTATCTAATGTTGAGCAGTTGGCAGTGAAGCCATTCGCTCTCTTGCATTCCAGTATTTTGATGTCATATTATTATATCTGGAATGTTTTTATTAAATTTTTTGTAACCGTTTAAAATTAGGCACCATAAATGGCAGTTACATCACCTAAGTAAAGAAAGGTATGGACAGGAAAGAAAATAAAATGATCCCCTAGGCCTCGAATACTCCAATACCATCGGGATCGAAGAAAACAAGAGTTGAGTCAAGCAAGATAGGAAAGGTAAAAGAGGGGATCTGATTTCTGGAAAGGAAAGGAAGAAATATCAGTCCAGGCCAATAACTCACCAAGCTGACCACTGCTTATTGGTGAGTAGCCCTTCCCTTTAGTTCATCACAATTTTGTTTAGATCAGTTCCTTTAAGTCTTCAAATTATAGAAGCAATTAAAGGGTCTCCTTTCTATTATAACAAAATAATAATGCAAATTCATGTATAATTTAGTGAAAATTCTTATTGCATCAACTGAAGAAAACAGGGCTGTTGAGGGTAAGAGGAAAAGACATTGCAGAGCAAGTGTACAAGTGAGGTGCAGAGTATGGGACAAAGTTCCTTGAGGTGCCTGAGCAGAATGTAAAGCCTAAAGCAATTTGCATTCAGGAAAGAAAAATTTTATTAAATAATTTTATGTAACAATAAGAGCTTTGACATTCTTAGATTATATTTATCTACAGGTGCTGCAGCAGCTTTGATTTTCTCAACTTTTGTGCAAATTGAATCTTTACACCCATAATCAAAATTGACCACTTTCATTAGTTCTTATTTAATCAACAGTAATTTATCACTTATTGTTTATCATTGACAAAACTCTCTGTGGGAGCATTTAAGGCTGAAAGTGTACATAAAAACTGTTCCTATGATTTGAATAGGTAGATTATTGGCTACATCAAACAATACAGTATTTGACCAAAGGTTAGAAGTTCAACTCAACTATCATTAGTGCTAATATTCATAGGTCAGAACAGAAATTACACAAATGTATGAACTATAATAGAGCACCCATTAAATATGAAGTGCAAATAGGCCATTCCAGAACTGGATCAAATATGGAAATAACAATAAAAATCAGACAATTCAAAACTGCCACCTATATTTAGGTATATTTGTTTTCTTCTCCTGAATGCAGATTGCCCATAGAAAAGGAATATAACTTTACAACAAAATAATAATCAATTACAGCTTAGGAAAATACATAAAAAAAATCTAATGTCTTACAGTTACATGACCTTCTCTAGCTGCTCTACAAACAAACTTGTTCCAAAGGTTCTTCTTCTTTCTACACCATGATAACCGAGATAAACTTTAGCAGAATCTTCTTATTACTTACTTCCTTATAAGAAGGAATGCGCTATGCTAAAGTGATAGCAAAATGTTTTAAAAGCTGTTATTATGCGATTATGATTGCAAATCGCTTCTTTGGTTGGCCAGGAGTAGAAAAAAAAAAAAAAAAAAAAAAGACATTTCCTATCTGAGAAAAGAATAAATACTTTACAAGAAATCAGTAACAAGGAATATCTCGGAGACACAATTAACTCTACAACAAAGCGTAAAGGACATAAATTGTGTTTTGACAAGATCTACATTTTTTGTGTAATAAGTTTTTGTCTATCTCTTATGGTTTACTAGTTATGCAACATTCATCCAGAATAAACAGGTCTTCAGAAGCTATTCCCAGAAAATTCAAGATATACATCTTATTTGTGATGGAAGTAGCTTAAATATGTGGAATTTTAAACAAAATTGTTAGAGCCATTTTTGAGAAAACAAAATTTTCAAACATTTTTCCATTTAAAGAGTAGTTTGGGTGGGGGAATTTTCTTGGAAATCTTCATGTCACATTCTTGGAAGATACTAAGCTTAAATACCAAGTTTGGTATTTAACAGTCTTTTCGTTTTTGGCTATGCTGTCCACACACACACACAGAGACACACACACACACACACACACACACACACACACACACACACACACCCTCTCTTTCTCTCTCCTTTTTCTGAAAATGCTTTTTTTTTTTTTGATTCAGGGATCCTAAAACATGTATTTCTGGTATCAAATTTTGGGTGGAATACAATACCTCCTCTATCTACTATCTACATGGTACATGCAGGCTAGAAAAGGTAAAAAGGAAACACAAAATAACAAGCAATTAGATAGAAAATAACAAACATTTAGATAGTAAAATAGTAAAAAGAGAGCAAATATGAAAATTTTATCTATGACAAATATAAAGCAAAAAGGTGACATAAAAATGTAAGTGTTAATATGCAGTATATAAATGACTTCTTAAGACATGATTCTTGGTGAAATCCTAGCTAAATTACAGAAAAAAATAATAGAAACTGTTTTTAAATGAATTACAGATTAATGAACTGACTGTATTCTCAATAAGCTAACATATATTGACATGTAACTAATACTTATTTTGTTGATAAGTATCTGCAATTAAAATTTTCTGGTTTTGAAAATAAATAACTGTTTCAAGAAGTGGAAAATCATATTCTCTTGTATTATTTATTTGTTCATTTTAATTAACATCGTACAATTTATAATATGATAAGAGAACATATCAATAGCTTAGAGACTAAATACAATTTATATATTACAATATATACATTATTTACAAAGGCATGTAAAATGTAAAAATACTACTTTAAAAGAACTCCCCATTTATTAATTTGAGTAAAGCATTTAAGTGTATGTATTATTCTTTATCACATGAATTACATACTATATTCTTAATTGACTTCACCTAATATGGATAACATCTGTGAAAGTTAACAATCTGTATATCTTCAGTATGTTGTTAGTTCTATTCTTATTATGCATTATTGTGAATTTAATACCAGATACTTAAGCATAGAATTAATTTAATACATCAGAGATCAGCCCTCAGTTGTTTGCAACTCTTTAACTTGGCCAATAGATTGATTAGATGTAATTGTATCATATATATATATATGTAATTAGCTTAGCTTCAAACAAAATATTTGTCTACTCCATAAAATTATATTAACTATTATATTTTAACAATTATCTTCTTATGAATTTATTATATTATGCTAGGAAAGTTTTAGTTCTTATTTATACTTTGAGTTCAGCATGATTTAGAAAGCATGATTTTCTAAACAAGAATGATGATAAGCAAAGAGAAACCATTAAACATCTTACTCCTTAGTCATTATTTTGGAGATCTTTAATAAATGCATATTTGGAGCTAGCAATACTGCTAGCTTCTTGAATGTTATCATCACTTCAGAGATAGACTGGAGCCTAACTTATGGATAAATTGCACTAACTGAACATTCGTGAAGTAATGTTACATCCCCAGAAAAGTGGGATTAGAATAGCATTTTGCATAGCCAGAAATTTGTCATAGCTACATAATTCATCTTGCCCTATCAAATACACTGATTCATTAGCATCTTTATGGATTTCATAATTTACTGGTAAAATGTATCTAATTAATCAGGTATTGCTATTGTACCCTTCATACATTTTTCTCACTGGATGTAAAAGTTTCTCTGAAACAGAAAGAGTGATTTGAAACAGATAAAATTAGACTACAATCAAATATATTATTTTTCATTTTATTCTTTTATATGCAATACAGATGATGCAAAGATAGTCAATATAGTCAAAATGTCTAGCATTATTCTTTTTTTTTTTTTTTTAGTTCAAGAATTTAAATTCTTATTGGAAACAAAAAGATTAATAAAGGATCTACATTATTTTCATTCCCATTAATGAGTAAATGGTTTAGGGATCATTTACTTGACAGACGTCTTTTAGAATAAGGGAAAATTCTATAAAAATCTTATCTGGTTAACTCACCCTAAGCGAGATTCGAATTTGAGATCTCCTGAACGTGAGGCAGACACCCTACTCCCAAACTACAGAGGTGGGCAGCCAACATTGTGATACAGCCTTTAGATACAGAATTGTCCTCATAATGCCAATTCACAAGATAAGAAAGTGTAAGTAGCCAGCGACGCCTATGAAATGTTTTTAAAATTCAGGAATGATATCGCTTTATTTGGATTCTAATAATGAATCATAAACTTTTGTAACACAAAGTGTACACAGTTTTTTTTTTAAATGTAGCTTAACACATTGAAGTCCAGGTGTTTCTTTAGTTGAAGGCCCAAGAAACCCATGATTTTTATGCCTACTTTGAGCTATTATTTACAGTACATTAATTAAATCTGCCAAAAAGTATTGGGACAATCTAAAAGTATGGTATTCAAGGATTTCTCAACAAGTAAGAAAATAGTCATAACTTCCGAATTAAAATTTTATTTTAAATTTACAACAAGTATCAATATGAGTTTGGAAAAATCTGTGTAAAGCAGTTTACACTCCATTTATTGAAAGTTCGAAAAACTCTACCTCGGAATCAGAATTTTCCAGAGCTTCATTTGTATACTGAATTTCATCTTCAGTTCACAGAAGTCAAGGAAATTGCAGCATTTTAACATTTAAGAACACAAAACATAACAAATAGATCACCACCTTCAAGGAAAATGGCGGGACTACCCGCGAGCAACCAATATTAATAACTCTCCTAAATTTCCTAATAGTTGACTAAAGTAAGGGCAGATGGTAGCACAAATCAGACAGCCAAATGATAACTGATGTATGTTCTTTGCCCCATGGCTTAAGACCGAGTTAAGGTCGTGGAATTGCATTAAAAGTGTTAGAAATACCTGCCTGAGCTATACTTGGGCGTGGGTCTCATGAACATTTCGCACAGCCCAAGCTATACTCTGGTTGGTCATATTGGACAATGGATGAAATTTGTGAAATGATTCTCAAATGATGTCTGGGTCTTCAGAGCTTAAGGTTACTTGACATTCGTCTTCTCAGGATAAGAGAAAACCCCCACAAAAAAAAACTTATCTGTGTAACCCACCCTAAGCAAGATTCAAACTCATGACCTTTTGAATGTGAGGCAACACGCTACCACCACACTACCCAGGCAGGCAGTGCACGTAGTTGTTAGATTGGTTTTCAGTAATTACATTCCTTCCAGCTCAAGAATAGGTCATAACATAAACAATGCACTTAGTATCACTTTAGTATCACTGTGTGCTTGAAATTCCATGAACTTTGTAAAAACTTCCTCTCTTCCCTCTCAATAGATGCCAGCTGTTTGTTTTCAGAATTTAAAGGAATTTCCATCATTAGCACAATTGAAGAAGCAAGAAAACAGTGTTTAAAATTCAGCAATAAGTAACTTGTATGTTTCTATATCAACTTACACAAGCTTGGAAATTTAGGAGTCTGGATGATGTCAGACTTACATATACTGCAATGAGGGAGGGACTTACTTTGCATTACTAAGCAACTGCTCCCCTCCAAGAAACCATGTTACACTAATGCTTGTAGTAATTCCCGTAGTCTAGACTCTGGCTTCAAGTACAACATTCTTTAATTGTTTACTCTGAGAATATAAAGGATCGGAAGTCATTATTCAAAAAATATTTTAGCAACATTTGTGGTGGTAGATTTGTTTCATGTACTGTATGGAATTAGTCTACAAGAAAATCTAAGATAAGCCTCAGAACATATCAGTCAATAATTATGACTAGCTTCATCTAGTTACTGTCCAATGTTAAGTTAACCAGATGCTATTCTTTATGCAGCGGCACTGAGTATTAAAGAAACAGATAACCCTAAACTTTTTAAACTAAATGTACTAATTCAAGAATAGGTTAAACATATTATCAAATATCTCTTATTAATAAAAACTAACATGTTAATCAGATTGCTTAGTTAACAGGATTACACCCAGCTTGGAATTAGAAGTAGTGATACTCTTTAAGTTTCTTCTAGATTTATAACCAGTCTGCCTACAACTTGGTCATAAAAACACACCAGTTGCTTCCGATATTAACTTAATGACATCCTTAACACAGTGGCAGCCCATGACTCAAATAGTAGGTGAAGGGCTGCAGACTTTAACAAACAATAATGGACAAGTTGAAAATGAGTCGGAATAGTGACACTCATCTCACTTAAAACAAAGTTTTCAAGACATATGTTTCAAGGGCATTTGCCCTCTTCTTCAGTTGAGGTAATGGCTGGGATTTGTGCTCTGTGGTCCGTTATGGTGGAGACATCTGGTGTTCTCAGCAGAAGCTTGCACAGAGCACAAATCCCAGCCATTAGTCGGACCTCAACTGAAGAAGAGGGCAAATTCCCTTGAAACATATGTCTTGAAAGCTTCATTTTAAGTGAGGTGAGTGTCACTATTCCGACTCATTTTCAACTATTATACTTGAACCACCTCACTTGCCTCAAACTTCTGAGTTATTTAATTTTTAATTAATAATGGACAAATTTAAACATAATAATTTAGCTAAATAATATGTAATTATCATGCAAGACTCACCCATTTTATTTCGTGTATATTAACTCAATCCCCCTTTCTTTAAATGCAGCAAACTTATCTGTGATGTCCTCATTTCATACAAAAATGCAGTCATCCTTTAAACAATCAGTTCTTTGAAATGTTAAATAACTCATAAGTTTGAGACAAGTGAAGTAGTTCAAGTATAATAGTTGAAAATGAGTCGGAATAGTGACACTCAGCTCACTTAAATGAATTTTTTCAAAACATATGTTTCAAGGGCGTTTGCCCTCTTCTTCAGTTGAGGTCCGACTAATGGCTGGAATTTGCGGTCTGTTACAGTGAAGACATCTGGTGTTCTCAGTAGAAGTTCATAATCATGTGGCAGTATTTAAAAATTCATCAGTTGATCTTTGCGAATATTCTCCCAAACTGTGAGTGCTGCCGCGTTGTTTACAAGTTTTGCAACTTTATGTTGTTTTCTATTTCATGATGTGATGTCCAAAAATGATGTGCAACTGCCAATTTATCTGCCAGCCATCAGGTGGACCTCAACTGAAGAAGAGGGCAAACGCCCTTGAAACATATGTTTTGAAAAAAATCATTTAAGTGAGGTGAGTGTCACAATTCCGACTCATTTTCAACTATTATCTTTGAAATGTGTTTGAATACCAACATTGTAAGTTTTCAAGTACTGAAGAAGGAACATTTTTAGTGTAATTTTCAAATTTTGTGGTATTCACAAGGACAAGAAATTGTAAATTGTCACAATCCTGAAACCTTACTTGCATTTCCACTAGAATACAATCCAACATTTCAAAATATTCTATTCTTTAAAAAAAGTGTTCAAATTGTAGTTTGCATTTCAGGTATGGAGCGAAATCTTTATGCTTATTTAGAGCTCATAAAATGTTTTAAAATCTGAAAATCTTTCTTTGTTCCACACATTAAGGTTAGTGTTAAAAACTAAACAGGTCCAACAGAATAGTCTTTCTAAATTGGAGCTTCAACATAACCATGGAAATGTGGAAAACCAAGATGTTTTGAAATTAACCTTACAGCACTTTCCACTCCTTTGCATTTTACATTCTCTAGCCTGTATGTACAATTTACATGGTGGATAGAGAAGGTATAGTATTTCACCAAAAACCTTGATATCGAGATTTCATCATAAATTCATATTTTGAGACCTCCTGAGTCCAGAAAACATGTTCATGTGTGTGTGTAGCTCAAAAATGAAAAGTCGGTCAAATACCAAACTTGGTATTTAAGTTAAGTAGTTTCTAAGGATGCGACACAAAGTTTTTCAAGAAAATCCCCCCACCCCCAACTATCCATTCCTTTACATGGAACTTTTTTCAAAAATTTTGATTTTCTCGAAAATGACTAACAATTTTTATTAAAATGTCATATGTTTGAGATATTTTTATGGAAAATGAAATGCATACCTTACATTTTCTGGGTAATGGCCCCTGAAGACCTTTTCAGTCTGGATGACTTTTGTATAACTGGTAAACTGTAAGTGTTAGCAAAAGCTTACTACACAAAAAATGTAAATCTCATTAAAAAACACAATTTATGTCATGTACACTTTTTTGTATGGTTAACCATTTTTTGGATATTCTGAATAATTGTTTCCAGTTTTGAAGTACTTTAACCTTTCTCAAATGGGAGACATTTTCTTTTTATCTCTCTTTTGTTTACTCCTAGCAAGCAAAGAGAACCAAATTTGAATTATTTTCTTTTAAAAGATCTGACTATCCCTTTAACCTACTCAATTCCCTTATTTCCTTTCTACTTACAAAGAATAAAGTAAATATGACAAATTCTGGCCATGTTTATCTTGATTCATGATTCCTTATAATCTTTATAAAGAACATGTTTATGGAACAGCTGGAGAAAGTCATGTGAATGGAACACATCAGATTTTTTTATACAAAGATTTGATGGGGTGGTAGGTCTTCCTATTGTTAATTCTTCTCCTATCCTTGTCTTTTCACCTGGAGAAGAGTGTCTCAAGTATACTGCAAACTATGTCATTAATTGGATTCATTTCACAAACATTAAGAGTAATATCCATACACCACTTGTACACCTCACTGTCAAGGAATGCAAAATAATGTGACCTGTATATTCCATTCCATGGCCCTGATGTATTATTACTTGCTTCCTTGTAAGTAAAATGAAATAAGGGAGTACCATAGGTTAAAGTGATAGTCAAAAGCTGGTTGCTATGTGACTGAAATTACTTTGTTTGTATCCACAGGAGTTGACAATGTCCTGAGTGAGAAAAGCATCATTTTTTAAAGCTGAAACCAAAAACAAGGAAAATATCAAAAACGATCAATTTCATGAAAAAAATGCATGTAACATAAATTGTGTGTTTTTAAGTGCTCTGCAGTTTTTGTGTGGTAAGTTTTTTTCCATCTCTTATGGTTTGGCAGTTATGCAAAATTCCGTAAAATTCATCCAGAATAAGGTTTGATATTTTACTGACTTTTCGTTTTTGAGTTATCATATTCACAGACACACAGACACAGACACACACATGCACATACACACACACATGGACCTTTTTCCGAAAATGCTTTTTTTAGACAAAGGGGATCCTAAAGCATATATTTCCAGTGAAATCTTGGTATCAAATTTTTGGGTGGAGTGCAATACCTTCTCTATACACTATGTATATATAGAGAAATTATAAAATGGTTGACATCACATTTCCATATCACCAATATAAACAAGAGGAAGAACCAGCATTTGCCTCTCGCTGTCTCTTCAAACTCAGTAGAAAGCTGGTTAGAGAGAGATAGAGCATTCACTTCCTCTCTCACCTCACTATGTCTAGCAGACTTGAAAATCGCAGTCACCTATCACTGACAAAGAATAAACAAGTGAAGTAATGCATACTGCGGAGAAAAAAACATTACATCAACTCAGCCTCTAAAATAGTAAGGCTGAGAGTTTTCAAATGAAGGTTAATTGCGTTATTCTTTAATTTTTATGTGCAAAGAAGGTTAAGGGACTCTTCACCCAAAAAGTCATCCCTGCCTTAGCAGTAGGGTATTACAATACTCAAACAAAAAGTTTGTTACTTTCAAAACTAATTTAATTAGAATTTTATTAGGTTGAGATGGTTTTGAGTTAGTTTCGTATTGTTTAATTACTTATTATCAGAATGTTAAGTCTTATAATGATAGAATTGAATAACTTATTCCAAATAAGAAGATGTTTTGATCGAATAAAGGCTGCTAACTTAATATACAAGTGATTAAAATAACTTTTCAATGCTTTTAAGGGCTGTTCCACTTTTATGTGCTGCTATGTATTCAGCCATGATTGCAGCATACACAATATTGCATTAGCACAGCTGTTGCTTTGCTCCAATGAAAACTGCAGGAATACTGATGGTCATGATAAAAGAATAAAAGCTAATTACTTCAGTTATGTTTAAATGAAATTATTATTAAAACATCATTATTCACATTTCAAAGTGCAAAAAGGGTGATAAGTGCAGTGTGTAGCAAACTTTTTTTATTGACTTGAAAGGTGTGCTACAGTGATGGCACAAGCATTTATTTACAGCAGAACCTTAGGCTGTTCCAATTCAACTCATCTGAGTCAAAACATATAGGCGTCCTCAACTACAGAGCTTGGAGCCTAGTCAGAGAGGGAATGTGATAGCCGATATGTCAGTGAGCAAAAGTGATCTTGGATCCTGCCACTTTATCTTCCAACACTTGTTTCAGCCATGCCGATAGCTTGCCAACAAAGTTGCACTGTATTGCATGTTGCAGGTAAGTCCCTGTGTGTCATGAGTAACACGCTGCTCTTTAGGCAGCCACCCAAACTGCAACAGCCTGTCCTAGTTGATACCAACTTACTATTACTTCAGCACATCTTAAGGCTTGTTTCATTCTTATTAATGAATTCTAGACAAACATGCTAGTATCTTTTTGAAGTATAATATATGCATCAGACATTGCAACAACTTAAAGAATAGAATTTACATGATCACATTATGAGAACAAAATAAAAGTATTTTAGAAGCTGAGTGTAATTTTGAGTACTTATTAAATGGAAATGAGTGCTAAAGAAATGCACAATTATTTACCTTTTGCAGAAAAAAGGATATAAAATAAGAAGGGAAAATCATTAATGCCACAAAAGACAACCTTTTCAAAATATTGTGTCCCCTTTAATGTTTTACTCTATACTTAGATAATTAAAATGTTGTTATATAGGATACTTATACCTTTATCAGTGTTAATGTTCTTGATGAACCACTGTAAAACTGTTAAAAAAAATTAGTGAGATAGTACAGGTATTTTAAAATTAAGCTAAACTTTCACCTAAGATATTAAACACAATAAGTGAAATAAATTCCAAACTGATTCTGTAATTAAAATTTTGAAAGGTTTCTTCATGTGAATGAACTGATTGAAATAAAATATTTAAAGTGGTATATCTGCTGAAAACAACAGATGCTTCAACCAGTAATGCATTTCACCTCTTTGTTTCAGAACAGAATGTACTCATGGTTCAAAACATAAATCAAAATGTAGAACATAGAGATTTAATGAGGAAAATTAGTTTTATTCTAATACTCTCTCACTGCTAACTAAAAAAAAAAATATATATATATACGTTCATAGCAGGTAGAGAAGTATTGTATTCCAACAAAAAATAATGCAAAGTTTTCACCAGAAATACAAGTTTTTAGGATGTGGTTTTAATAAAAAAGAATCTTTTTTGAAAAAGCTCTGTGTGCATATGTCTGTGTATGTGTCTCTGTGATGGGTGTGTCTGTGAATACATAACTCAAAAATGAAAAGTCTGATAAATGTCAAACTGAAACAACAAAAAACACAAGAACCTGATGATGGAATGGAATTATGATTGTGAAACTAGTTCTTTTAATTTAAGAAAGATAAGTGAAGTTTTATTACAAATTATTAATTACTATATTAATATCTGTGTTGATACACAATTACTATCTTCATTTTTACATACCAACCTTAGTTCTATGTTAACTGTCTTACAAAGATGTGACACAAAGCTTTTCAACAATCTTTCACCATCCCAGACATCCTTTACATAGAAATCAATTCAAAATACTTGAATTTCTAAAAAATGGCTCTAACAACTTTGATTAAAATACCATATATTAAAGATATTTAAATGATAAATAAAATGCATTTCTTCATTTTCTAGGAATAGCCTGCTAAGTCCACTTTATTTGAAAGGAATTTTGTATAAACTAAATAATAAATGAAAACTTACTACAAAAATCTGATGTGTTCCATTCACATGACTTTCTCTACATCTCTGCAAAAAAGTATTATTAAAAAGCTTAGGCTTCTATTTACTTCAAGGTAATTGAGAAAACATTAGCAAAAATAGTCTTATTACTTGCTTCCTTGTAAGTAGAAGGGAAATAATGGAGTATCATAGGTTAAAGTAATAGTCAAAAGCTGGTTGCTATGTGACCGAAGTTCTTTGTATGTATGGACAGTAGTTGACAAATTTCTGTATTAGAAAAGTACAATTTTTTTAAAGCTGAAACTAAAAACAAGGGATATCTTATAAATGATCAACTCCATGAAAAAATGTATATAGCATAAATTGTGTGGTTTAATGTGCTCTATATTTTCTCTGTGGTAAGTTTTTGTCCATCTCTTACTGTTTAGCGGTTATGCAAAATTCCATTAAAATCATCCAGAATAAAATAGTCTTCAGAGGCTATTCCCAGAAAATTCAAGATATACATCTTATTTGTCACTTAAATATCTTTAATATACAACATTTTAATCAAAATCATTACAGCCATTTTTGAGAAAATCAAAATTTTCGAAAAAAGTTCCATGTAAAGGGTAGTTTGGTGTGGGGGGATTTTTCTCAAAATCTTTGTGCTGCATCCCTGGAAGATACTGAACTTAAATACCAAGTTTGTAATTTTACCGATTTTTCGTTTTTGAGTTATCGTGTTCACAGACACACAGACACAGACACACACACACACACACACACACACACACACACACACACACACAGACCTTTTTCTGAAAATGCTTTTCTTGGATGCAGGGGACCCTAAAATATATATTTCCGGTGAAATATCGGTATCAAATTTTTGGGTGGAGTGTAGTACCTTCTCTATACTCAATGTACATAGTACGTATAGAGAAAGTAACAAAAATGTACTACTCAAAACATACAAGTTATAACAAATAACTTTTCTTGTGCTATAAGCCATTTCCAAGAAATCCATTATTAATAGTTCTAATTTCAATACATTGCCAGTATTTTAAAGTCCTATTGATTTTCAGTTGCTTCTCAAAATTTTATGGAAAGTGTATGGCATTTTAAGGCCAGCAGTTATTAAATATTTTACTACCATTATTCTCCTTGTATAGTTATATTCTATAACAAAATGTGTAATATTGTAATTTTTTTAAGGTTTACCTCAATTAAAATGAAGTGAATAGAAAAATAAGCTTTTGTAGGAATAGCTTATATACCCACTAATAAACAATATATGGTAGAAGAAGGTCAAGCGACTGTAGTACATCTCAGTTTTACTTTCTCTAGCTCACATGTACCACATACATAGTAGATAGAGAAGGTAGTGTATTCCAGCCAAAAACTTGATACTGAGATATCACCACAAATATATGTTTTGAGAACCTCTGAACCCAAAAAAAGGCATTTTTAGAAAATGGTGTATGTGTGTGTGTGTGTGTGTGTGTGCTAGTGTGCGTGCGTGCATGGATCAGCATAACTCAAAAACAATAAGTCCATTAAATATCAAAGTTGGTATTTAAGTTTAGTATCTCCCAAAGATGCAACACAAAGATTTAAGAAAATCACCCCCCCACCCCCTGAATTACCACTTATTTGGAAAACTTTTCGAAAATTTTGATATTCTCAAAAATGACTTCAACACTTTTGATTCAAATACTGTATATTAAAGATATTTACATGAAAAATAAAATGGATTCCTCTTTATTCTGAATGACTTTGCAAAACTGGTAGACCGTAAAATATAAACAAAGCTTATTGCATAAAAATGTAGACCTCGTTAAAATAAATAGTTTATGTCCTTTATACTTTTGTTGTAGAGTTAATTGTTTCCAGTTATTCCTATAATTATTTGTTTCAATTATGAAAAACTGATACTTTCCTGTAGCTGGAAGTCATCTGTGTTTCTTTTATTTTATTCTAGGCCATGCATGGAAGTGAATTTCAAATATGTTTAACTATCACCTTAACCTAGTGTATTCCATTAGTTCCCTTCTACTTATAAGGAAGCAAGTAATAAGACCATTCTGCTAATGTTTATCTCAATTAGCTTGGAGTAGAAAGAAGAATAATCTTTTGTAAGAGGTTTGTCTGTAGAACAGGTAGAAAAAGTCAGATGTTTAGTTAAAGCGTGTGTCTGTGTGTATGTAAACAGCACTGCCAAAAATTAAAAGTTGGTTAAGATTCATACCTGGTATTTTGTAAGTTTAGCATTTTCCAAGGATATAGCATGATGGTTTTTAAGAAAATTCCCTCCCCTTAAACTACCTTTTGTAGCAGGCATGGGGAGCTTGAAAAGAAGGGGAATGGAACACTCACTTGTGATAATAGTTTCCTGCTGCCAAATGTGAATGTCAATACAGCTCTATCTATGGAGTCACCAGTGACATATATTGCAATATCTACTGACTTAAATTAAATACAATAACATACTTTAGTACCGGAAACTTTCTTTGCACACAAATTTAAATTTAGGCATTAATACTGGAAAAGAAATGATAATGTATTATGAATATAAGATTGTACACATCTTATTACACAGGGATTAAACTGTATAACAAATTACCTTTTCACATTAAAAATGTAGAAGATGCTAAATTATTTAAAACGAAAGTGTTGTCATTTCTGTTATCAAATTCTTTTTACTCAGTTATGGATTTTTTAGATATGTAGTAAAGCTGCTGTAAATAATTGTACATACTATTTGTACCTATGTATACTTTTACTTGTGTTACTAAAACTGAATATGTAATGATTTAGATATTATTTAACAAAGCCATGAATTGATGTATACTTCTGAAATAGTTTGTATAATTTTCTTACTTCTAATTCTTGTTGTATACAGCCTCGCTCAAGACATTCTTTCCTTCTTGCTACACCTGCTCATCATACAACCTTCTATTCATCATCATTTACACTACATTTAGGTAGTCTTTGGAATTCCCTACCTGAAGACGTAAGGGACTGCTGGAAGGTTATACTGTTCAAGCAGAAAATTAGAGCACACATTTATAATCAAACCTAATCTGCTGCTGTATTAATATGATAAATACATCATTACTTTCATTTACTGTTGCTAATATTTTATGAACTGTAATATGTATTCCAACTGTAAATATGAATAATATGTGTTTCAACCTACATGAATATTCCACTTAAAATAATTTTGTTTACATTTTTTTTTTTCTTTTCATTCAGTATATTTGTTGCACCTTTTCACTTTCTCTATACGTACATGTACATAGTGTATAGAGAAGGTATTGCACTCCACCAAAAAATTTGATACCGAGATTTCATCGGAAATATATGTTTTAGGGTCCCCTGCATCCAAAAAAAGTATTTTCAGAAAAAGGTGTGTGTGTGTGTGTCCGTGTGTCTGTGAACACGATAACTCAAAAACGAAAAGTCGGTAAAATACCAAACTTGGTATTTAAGTTTGGTATCTTCCAGAGATACGACATGAAGATTTTGAGAACCCCCCCAAACTACCCTTTACATGGAACTTTTTTCGAAAATTTTGATTTTCTGAAAAATGGCTCTAACGATTTTGATTAAAATATCGTATATTAAAGATATTTATTTGACAACTAAAATGTCTATTTTGAATTTTCTGGGAATAGCCTCTGAAGACTACTTTATTCTGGGTTAATTTTACAGACTTTTGCATAACTGCTAAACCGTAAGAGATGGACAAAAACTTACCACACAGCAAATGGAGAGCACTTTAAAACACACAATTTATTTAGAATTGATTGTTTTTCAGATATTCCTTGTTTTTGGTTTCAGCTATAAAAAACATACTTTTCTCATACAGGACTTTGTGAACTTGTGTCCATACAAACAAAGGAACTTCAGTCACATAGCAACCAGCTTTTGACTATTACTTTAACCTATGGTACTCCCTTATTTCGTTTCTACTTACAAGGAAGCAAGTAATAAGACTATTTCTACTAATTTTTTCTCGATTAGCAGGAAGTAAACAGAAGCATAAGCTTTTTAACAATAATTTATTGCAGAGTTGTAAAGAAAGTCATGTGAATGGAACACATCAGATTTTTATATTTTGCGTTAAGTAGTACAGAATTGTATTTTTTGTTCCTTATTCATTGTATCATTGCTGTATTGCATTTAATGTATTGCTTGGTAGAGTGAAGAAAAGGCATTATGGCTTCACTCCAACCAAGATAAATAAATAAATTAATTAATATGAATTCTAGTTGTGATTTTCTGAGGTGTCCTGCATGTAATATGATCAGATGAATAAAATTCTATTCTATTTTATTATTATTAAACCTTTTAAAATGCTGAAAATTGTATTTATTGATGGGTTCTGAAAACAGTTAAAACCATGTGATACTTACAAGATGTCATTCATAGTTATACTGAAAGCAATTTAAATAATGCTTTGCAATACTAACAAACATTTATATACATTCAAAATACCTAGATATGTACATACATATGTGTGTTAGAAACACATGAAGATATATAATACTTGAAAAATCCTACCTATTAATACTAACAACAGTGAATAGAAAATCATACACACCAGTAAATATTTACAATGTATTTCATTCTAGCAACTAATGGAATACAGACACTGCTAATTTTTAACTAAGCATTCTATGGTTGAATAGTATTGCTAGCAAGACACAATGTAGAGAGCTGATTATCATCATTTAAATTAGACTGCTGAATTGTTTTCATTTGGTTCATTATTGAAAATGGCTGCTCACATCTGTATGTGGAACCACATATGGACATTATGATTCTGCAGATTATTTCAATTTAGGATAGGTACCCATGGTTAGGAACACAAGTTCCTTATTGAAGTTTGCTAAAGGTAAACAAAGTGAAAATAGTGGAATGAGTCAAGGAGGGTTAGAGTCTGCTGCTTCCAAAGTGGCAGTCCTTTCCATATTTGCTTTACAGGGAATATTTTTTTGGTATTTTTAATTTTCTTAAAAATGGTTTTAATGATATTGATTAAAATACCATATGTATAAGACATTTTCATAATGAATAAAATGTATATCTTGAATTCTGGGAATAGCCTCTGAAGTCCTGTTCATTTGAAGACATTTACATAAAATATGGTAAACTGTATGAGATACAAAATATTATACAACAAATGTAGATCACTTTAAAGCACACAATTTATATGAAGCACTTTTTTTTTTTTTTTCCACTCGTTTTAATTGATTTAAGTTTTAAACTACTTCTGCAATTCTCAAATTGGAAGCCATTATTCATTTTTGTCTTTCCTCTTCAAGCAAACAAAATGGAACAAATATATCACATTGTGACCTGCTCTTAAAAGCTTTGACTATCATTAAACTCTACTGCATTCTGCTATTCCCAGTGTATCTACAGGGAAATGTGTAATAATACCATTATTACAAATGCTTACATAAGCAAAACTTTATCTAAATGTGAAGTAGATAGAAAAATAAGCTTTTTAAGAATAGTTAGTTCAAGAATCAATAATGGGTAGAGAGGAGCCATGCGAATGTAACAATTTTTTGTTTGTATACTAATCCTTTGAATCAGCCACAGTTCATTGTAATGTTAACAGTTTATGTTGCTTTTAAAAAATGTGAATAATCGAAGCTCCTATAATCTGCTTTTCCTGTCATGATTCTCATTTGTTTCAAACTTGCAATTAATGGCTCACTATAATGAAAAATAATTAATGAAGCACAGAAATTAGAGCAGTTTTCATTTTATTATTTTCTTTAAAATTAAGAACATATAAATTTGTTGCTTTTTAGATGTGTCTGCAGAGACATTATTATAAAATTTATCTTTAGAATCAAATGTGAGAATGCATTCAAGAAAATCGGAATTCCCATGTTAACTCCCTATTTCCAGCCATTTTATTCCCACTCTTTGTGCCTTAATTTAATTACTAAATCTATATTTACATTAAGCACATGTAGAAAGCTGTCATACTAAAGTAAGAGCAACAAGAGAAAAAGAAACTTTCTCTCTTACTGTTGCTGCTTTAAACACTTCACATCAGCCTAAATTAAAATGGACAAAGGCAGTGTAATGTTTAAATTAGTTTGAAAGACTTAGGCTTCATTCACAATGAAAATTAAGTGTAAGCATAACATAAAAGCTAGATGTTATTGTTATAATGAACCAACTCACAAGGAATCTCATAAGTATAAAAATAAACATTAAATGAAACATAAAATTAGAATCTTGTAAGCTTATCTTCAAGTTTATGTCAGATATAACAAAGTAGAGAGTATTTCTCAGCAGGTGATTATTTTGTCATTTCATATAAGATGTCCCATTGCCATGGGTTGACTTGCTAACTGACTTTCTGTAAAATCATGGGCCAAGATGGTAGATGGTGTTGTTTTTTTTTTTTTTTTTTTTTTTGTGAGTTTAACATCCTTTAACTGAGTAACTAAAGCACCTCTTATGCTTAAAAGACAATATCTACAGGTTAAATAGAGTGCATTGTTGCCACATTTACCATATGTGTGCTCAAACTTTGGTGTGCAGGGGCGATTACCAGTTCATGTCCCCTTGTGGATGATACATCACCAAATAGTGAAATATTTTAAATCCTGTTTAAGTCTAATAAAACATTTACTTCTAACCTCCACTTTAGCTCTCCTCTTTGCATGTTTAGTACTTTGAAATTGATTTTACAGGTATAAAAATATAACAAATATGGAGTTATAAAATTATAAAGAATATAATTTAGTAGGCTATCATCATTGTTTACTATTGACAAAATTACATTTCAATAGGTGGAATGTAGCAAAGAATGAATGGATGGATAGCATCTATTTTGTGCTATTCCACCGACATTCATTAACCATATTCAAAAGGAAAATATTTTTCTCTGTGTTGAATAATTTTTTTGATGAAAAATAAGTACATAATGATAATAATTGTTTTCGGATAATTATTTTTCAGATTAATTAAAATAACTCAAATGACTTCTGAATTTGTAATTATTAATATTAGTATATTTTTGTTTCCCCCACCCTTTTTATTTTCCATGTTAATGATGTCCTTACAGGTCCTTACATTTCATTCATTCATTCATTCCTTCCTTATTCTATATACTTCTGATCTTTGACTATTTCTTTATTGCTTTACTAACACTCAATTTACTTGAATAACCAACCTAATGCTTTAACTGTTATTTCACATTTCTTTTCGTTTACCAACACTTAGCTGCTTGCAAGCTTCTCCTCCCTTAATATAAATATTTATATAAAAAAAAGCCCTACATAATACTTAACAGGCTATAAACATTTCCTTACACACTTAAGTTAACCTATAATGCTGAACTATCTACCTTCTGCCTGTATGCCTTTTGTATTTTTTTGTTTTTGTTTTTTATTTATAGAGCCCCCTTTAACATCAATGGTCATATCAGGGGCTTTGACTTGTGAAACTGTAGGTTCAGAACATTAGGGTGTCAAACTTTATATTACTAAACACACGCACATTTACTCTCACATGTATACTTCCAGACTCTATGGGAGATAGGGAATAATTCTGGTTAAAGAAAAATTCCCCACCTCAGCCAGGAATCGAACCCGGAACCTCCGGGTGAGAAGTCAACTTTCTGACCACTTGACCACGGAGGCAGTCTGGATGACTTTCGTTTGTTATTCATGAATGCAAGAAATTACAGGATTTCGGCTTCTTTTAAAAACTTTCCCCAAGCCTTGTTAACATTTTCTCTCACTTGGTCTGCATTGTAAACCCATAAACAAAAAAGTTTCTAACTGTCTGACTTACTGCTTAGGTATAGAATTCTCTAAAAAAATTTTTTGTTTAAAAAATTATAGTGCTCTTCTTATTTCTGATATAGAATTCAAACTTGGCAGGTATAAGCACTCTAGTTTACTCTAGGTAAGAAATGCATTATTTTACATTCTACCCTTTAGTTTGTTATTTACTCTGTAATAAGCAAAGAAACAGAAAATATCACATTTTTACTGAAAAAAATTTTACTTTAAAATTTTGAAAATCTAAAAAGTTCTAAAAATGATGTATCTGATAGAGAAAAATATTTTGTATAGGTTAATGTCCTCCAAACTGAAAATTATAAAAACTGAATATTTATTCCATTAGCAACTTGGTAACAGTATGGAGTGGAAAAGGATAGAGATAATGGCAACATGTATGCATTAGATAGAGAGAGATAAAAATGGTGTGTTATTTATGGACGGTCTTTAACTGTTGTGATTCTCAGCATCCCATTCTATACTGGGCGTGAAGGACCGCTTAATTTTGCTCAGAGGCCTCCCTGCCAGGCTTGAGGTTGTTTTACGTGCCGTAAATCTACCAACGGCTTTACTTCCCTTCCGAAGGAAGCCATGCTAAGGATTTTTACACCCATCGTCCTCTGCCGGGTTTGAGAGAGGTATCCCATTTTCCACAGAAAATCGCAAGATGCGATGCTTTGGCGGCTGCATGCAACGTCCAATCAGGCCATACCACCGGCAGAACACACATCACTTCACACCCTGCAACCTAGTTTCTCATTATAAATGATAAGCCAATTATTTTCTTTCAGTTTCTGAAGCCACTGCACTCAGTTCCATTATGTAGGAAAATTTTCTGAATTTAAATCAGTTGTTTCAGAAACACAGACGTTAGTACTAGAAGCACTATCACTAATTACTGCAATATCAGATGTAGGTATAACCCCATTAGTTTTTCTCTTTTTGATTACAAATTCATCTAATGTATCCATCTTTCTTATGAGTTAAGTTTTAAACTATCTTCCGTTGTGTTTCTTTACAAACTGCTGATCAGTTTATAAACTTCAGCATGTAACAGATCCACTTGAGATAATTTTCTATTCTTTAAGGTTGAATGTCACTTGGCATGGCCACACAACTTTGGTACTTACAAACTACCAGCTGATTATGGTGGTTTGTTGATATTACTGCATTATTGATGGAGTAGCATGCATCTGCAGGCATAATACCATCTGATCCAAAATTGTGTGAACTGTGATTCGAATAGCATAAAGTGAGCTTATTACTTAATGTTTAATATAACTTACGGCAAATAACATACTGGTATGAATTTTCTCAAATAAAAAAAATGCTGGTATGAAATTCTCTGATGCAGAAAAGTACTGGTATGTATACTAGCATACACCAGCCCATTTCGAGCACTGTATATATATATATATATATATATATATATATATATATATATATATATAATATCATTGCTGTCATATCATTACTGGTTACCTTGAAGACCACCATCTTATTTTTGCTATCTCATGCTTTCTTGTAATTGGTTACAGTTTCTATTTTCATTGTGAATGATAACAAATAAGGTTATGTTTTACAATGATATATAAATGCTTAATATTCATTGTGAAAGTCCCTTATGCTTCCCAGAGAATACTTAAACTGCACAAAATTGTATAACTTACAGAAATTATTTGCATTGATTTTAAAGTTGACAATAGACTAAAATATACTTTGGTATGCAGCTATGCATATGGTGAATCCAACCAAGGACTCCAAGTATTATTAAATCTTCTTGGATCGGCACCTACTGCATCAATTGGTCTGTTCAGCTGAGGAACCAATCTTCCTCTATACTGTACCAGTATATTATAAAGCACTCTTGCAACATCTGGATAGTTACTAGCTAAATCATTTACTTCACATGGATCAGATAATAAGTCAAACAAACAGGCATTTCTGGTTCCAGTAATCTGACAGTTGGAAACAGGCAGCTGTCCAGGCATATTGCATCTGATTGTTGCTTGATGTCTCAGTTGATTGATCTCACTAGCAGAGGTCATGTACCCTTGTACATGAGTAATGGCTCTTCCAGCTGGACTGGTGAAGAGTAATGCCAGTTCATATGGAGGGTTTGCCAAGTTATATCCACTGTCACCAAAATATGTGTCATAAGTTCCATTTTGCAATGTGCCTAAAAACAATGTTCACAAAGAAATCATTCTGAGTATATTATTGTAGATCTCATACAATAATAATAATAATTAATTAATAATAATCTTTATTCAGCTTTTGATTTATACATAAATCATGCCTTCATCAATATATATATATATTTACAGTAGTATGTACAATTAACAGTATTTATAAATTTATATTTATAAATTCTTGCATATTGAAGGGTATTTGCTCTAGGCAAGCTTTAGTTATTGAACGTTTAAATTTGCTGTAGACCAGTTCTTTATAATGTCCAGGTAATATATTGTATAGGTTGGTTCCACAATGCGACTCTTATTTGTACGGTAGAATTTGGTACGTATATAGTTCCAGGATCTAGCATTGTGTGCATGATACATATTATTTGTTTTAAAGAGGTTTCTGTTTTTGTGAAGATAGACTTTTTAAGGCAGATACCTGCATATACATGCTAAAATGAAAAAATCTATACTTTAGTGCAATTGTGATAGTACAAAAATGATAGGCAACTGCTGATTTTTGTGTTTGCTTGTATTTTAGGTTTCTCATGTGTTCCTTTAATCTGGTTTCCAAATTTCTCTTTGTCCTTTCTATATATACTAGACTACAGTCTGAGCATTTAATTTCATTACAGCATTCAGAAACTGCTTTGCAAAAATTTAAAAGATCCTATCCCTGCTCAGACTGTAATACAGTATATATAGAAAAGACAAAAGAAAGTTTGGAAACCAGATTAAAGGAACAAATGACAAACCTAAAATACAAGCAAACAGAGAAATCAACAATTGCCTATCATTTTTGGATATCAGGACACAAAATCACATCTAAAAAAAAGTGTTAAAAGTGTATAAACCCACAGAATTAGATGTCTGGGAGATGATCTACTTTACGAAGAAAAAGAGCCATATTATGAATTTTGATTTACTACCATACAGTAACCTATGGAAATTCATAGATCCAGCAACAGATGCCTCCACAAGTGATACACCACCATCCCCATCGATGATGCCAGCGAAGCAAGATTTAGTCAGAATGAAGGGTTGAAAATAAAACCAGTCCCAGTAAGTAATTACTAAGTGATGTTTGTGTTACAAACACCAACTCAATACCTTTTTTTTAATTTTAATCACATCACTGTCACAAGCTTCTTTGCATATTTGCAAGATTTCAATTATTTGTAGTATTTAAGACTAGTTATTAATTCAGGTCTTTTTGGAAATTTGTAAAGCTGATCACAATATGAGGTGCTGCTTAAGGGAGATGATATTAACATGTGTTTTGGAAAAAAGTAACTGGTTCCATAAAAATAGCCATTTATTGAGGAACCGCTGAGTGAAGGAGTCCATTTAGGTAGGTTTGACTGTATTGACATAACTACTATTGGTTCATGTGAATGCAGTACAAAATAAACAGATGATTGTAATTCACACAGCTTTGTGAATGATATAATACATATACCTACTCAAACACTATATTTTTAAAATTCAATGAAAAGGAACAACAGTGAAAACAAACTTAAGTTTAAATTTTGTTGAAATGGAGTTGACTGACACTCAAAGTTTTCACTCACCATACAGGAATGTGTTTTTATAGGCTATTTGCCTACATCATCAATTGCTGTTGACTGGCTTGAGTATCTGGTAACATAATAGCTTGGTTGGTAGTGTATCACCTGATGGCATAAATTGGAACCATTTTGGAAAAAGTTTATGTCTTCTAGACTTCAAAGTTCATGACTCATCCTTTGTTCTTCTTAATGAGGATCTTCTTTCAAAATTCCAACTCCTTTAAATTTCTTGTGGTCTTTAAGAGTTTGATATCTTCACCCTTGTTATGATTGGTTGTCCAAAAATGGTTAGCTACTGCTGATTTGACTGTCTGTTGGTATACAATGTTCTTAAAGTGTTGTTTTTGTCTAATCTTTAAACCTCTCCTAAGTTTTCCTCCATAGATCTTGTTACAGTCTAAACATTTAATCTGATATACTGCTGTATTTTTGTTTCCTTATGGTTTGTCCAGCTTGTTGGATTTACTTACGTTTTTTTATAGAAAATCTTTTCTGAGTAGCCAAGATGATATGTTTTTTGAAAATATTTTGGAATTTATGCTTGGCAGCAGAATGGAAGGTAAACTTCTTGATTTGCATGTCCTGTTTCTGATATTTGAGAGTTGTGTTTTCTGTCAAGTGTTTTTGTTTTTTTAATTTTTTAATTTTCTTATTAATCATTTCTCTGTTGAGCCAAAACACAAAGTGCATCCTCCTTACAGAAATCCGTAGTCTGTCCTTGATCCATACTGTTGCTAATGTTGTTAACAACCATGACATGTTTATAGAACAAGTTTTTTAGCAAAACATTAGTGAAATAGTGAATTCTTCTCAGAAAATGCGCTTTTGCCTTAATCATGTATTATAGCTTCAAGATAAAAATGGAATACATATTTAAGCTGATAAAACTTCTGTTTACCAATTCACCAAGTTCAGTTAACCTTACACAATGTTTCAGAAATAGAAATATAGCTTTACATACCAAGAACTAATTTCCAGTTTCGTACTCGTATTGCTGCTACTTCAGATGCTTCGTCAATGTTGAGCAGAATTTGTTGCCGAGGAGATTCCACAGCATAAGAAATAGCATCCCACATGTTGAATCCATCAACATCTCTATCTAAAGCTGATGGATTACCTCCAGCAATTGCATATAATGTTGGTAACCAATCTGTGACATGCATAAGCTAAAACAAAGGAAACAAAGAGTATGCAATAAATGCTTTGTACTTTTTTTTACTTTCTCTGCGCATACTATGTACATAGGATATAAATAAGGTATTGTAATGCAACCAAAAATTTGATACTGAGATTTCACCAGAAATACATGTTTTGGGATCCCTGAATCCAAAAACGTATTTTTAGAAAAATGTCCATGTGTGTGTGTATGTGTGTGTGTGTGTGTGTGTCTGTGAGTGTTTGTGTATGTGTCTGTGGGCAGCATAGCTCAAAAAGGAAAATACTGTTAAATACCAAACTTGATATTTAAATTCAGTATCTTCAACTACTCTTTACATGGAAAACATTTTGAAAATTCTGATTTCCCAAAAATGGCTCTAATGATTTTGATTAAAATCTCTTATATTTGAGATATTTACATGAAAAATAAAAGGTATATCTTGAATTTTCTGCGAATAGCATCTGAAGACCTCTTCATTCTGGATGAATTTTTCTGAATTTTGTATAACTGATAAACTGTAAGAGTTAGACAAAAACTTACTACACAAAAAATGTAGATATTGTTAAAACATATTGTTATATCATATGGCTTTTTTTCTGAAGCTGGCTATTTTTGAGAGATTCCTTGTTATTGGTTTCAGTTTTAAAATAATTAAACTTTTCTCATACGGGAACTTGTCTGCTTCTGGCTGCGCAAAGAAATAAATTTCAATCCCATAGCAACCATATTTTAAAACATTTGACTGTTGGTTTAGCCCAGTGTATTCCCTATTTCCCTTCTGCTTACAAGGAAGCAATTAATAAGACCGTTTCTGTTAATGTTTATCTTGATTAGCATTAAGTAGACAGGAGAATAAGCTTACTAACAATAATTTGTTACAGAAATGTAGAGAAAGTCATGTGAATGGAATACATACATTTTTTTCTTTTCTTTCATTGTTTTTTTTTTTTCTTTTTTCTTTTTTTTTTTTTTGGTAGCTTAACGTCTTTTAACCTGGTTGATCATATCGGACGATGAATGAAATTGGTGAAATGATGCTCAAATGATCTCGGGGTCCATGGAGCTTAAAGTTACTCTACATTCGTCTTCTCAGGATAAGGGAAAACCCCGGAAAAAAATCTTATCCGGGTAACTCACCCTAAGCGAGATTCGAACTCATGACCTTTTGAATGTGAAGCAGCGTGTACCACCCAGGCGGGCTTGTTTCTTTTAAGGTGGTGAATGGATTTTACATCTAGCTTCTATATTTTTAAAGCTAGGAGTTTAAATTTTTGTACACATATGCTACATAACCTATTGAAATTTCAGCGCTGTAACTATAATAAATGTTTAGTTATTAATCTTTCTGTGTTTAAAAAATACAAGTTTTCAAAATCTGTCTGCTGCAATTTTAATGCAGGGAGGTAAAAAATGTTACTCAATGTTTTAGAAACTGTAATAATAAAATTAAATATAAGATTTTTGATATCTGGTTCTTTATCAGAATAAAAATATTTAGTGTACTAATGACAAAATATTTGCATTTTTTGGTTCTTGTCACATTGTTTATTTTTTATTACATGAGCCATACACTATATAAAAAAATCCATATTTTTATTATTCATAGTGACTTAATATCTGGTGCAATTTTCAGTCTCTTTACATTAAAATTGTAAGAGGGAATACCTTTTGACTGTGGCAAAATGCTGAAAAAATGATTTTGGAGAAAGTTAAGTTTAAAGTTTACATATTTACATTTAAAGTGTGCATGCTCTTGAAAATGTTGTATTTTATTATGTGATTATAAATGTTGTAGGGTTATAAAACTTTAGAAATACGTAAAACAGGGCTGAAAGAGTTGATTTAAGCAAAAAAATAAAGCAATGACTTTTTTGACCAAAAGTGACATATTGTTACTTATTTGTTCCCTCAATTAATTTTATTGATTGATCAGTGCACATAGTCTATGCAGACTATTGATAAAATTATAGAAGCATAGACATTCTTATAGAGCAAACTTTACAACAAAGAATATATATTTTAATTGTTTCTTCACACTAGCCAGGTATAGGATGGAGCGGGATAAGCAGAGTCAGATGGAAAAATTCAATGCCATAACCAGGATTTGAATCAAGATCTTCTGGTCTGTAGCTGGTTGCTCTATGACTGAGCTGCTATTGCAACATGCCAGCACATGAAATGAAATTGACAGTTTGCATGTATGTGGTTCTGTGTATGCCAAATTTTCCAATTGTTCTTCATGTTCTTCAAGTAATGCTTGCTAATGCTCTGGTGGGCATTAGTTTTACCTCAGCCTTTAGACTGATCCCTGGAAGGTTCTACTGACTAGCACTTACTTAATCTAATAGTTCTTTTAAAGTCCAGTAGGTAGTGCTGTGTAAGGTATTAGTTTTCCATTGGGCTAGACCTAATATTATGTCATTTGAAATTCCATTGTGGTAAAATTGAATAAATTTGATCACTCTATATTTTTACTTTCTCTATATGCACTTTGTACATAGTGTATAGAGAAGGTATTGTATTGCACTCAAACATTTGATACCGAGATTTCAATGGAAATACGTTTTGTGACTCCCTGAATGCAAAAAAAAAAAAAAAAAAAAAATTTAGAAAAATGTCCATGTGTGTGTGTCTTGTGTGTATGTATGTGTGTGTGTCTGTGGGCAGCATAGCTCAAAAACGAAAAGACCGTTGAATACCAAACTTGGTATTTAAGTTTAGTATCTTCCGTGGATGCAACATGAAGATTTTCAAGAAAATCCCCCACAACCAACTACCCTTTACATGGAACTTTTTTCAAAATTTTTTATTTTTTTAAAAATGGCTCTAACGATTTTGATTAAAATATCATATATTAAAGATATTTGCATGACAAATAAAATGTACATCTTGAATTTTCTGGGAATAGCCTCTGAAGACTACTTTACTCTGGATGAATTTAATGGAATTTTACATAACTGCTAAATCGTAAGAGATGAACAAAAGCTTACTACACAAAAAATGTAGAGCATGTTAAAACACACAATTAATGTACCATACACTTTTTTCGTGGACCTGATCATTTTTGAGATATTCCTTGTTATTGATTTCAGCTTTGAAAAACTTACACTTTTCTCATACAGGAATTTGTCAACTCCTGTCCATACAAAGGAACAAAGGAACTTCAGGCATATCAATCATATCCATCATTTCAGTTAACTATCAACCCCAATCCCTCCATTATAATGGTTAATCAACGGTTCTACTGTACTATGTTGTATAGTTGTCAGCTAAACCAATATTTTTAGGCGAGTGACTGCTAATTGCAGTTTAATACATTCACCAAGATTATCCATTCAATTACCTTTTGAATGGATAATCCAATAGTAATTCATTGCTGTCTAGGTTAATGCAGTGTTACATTCAGAGAGAATATATTACATTGGTGCTTCAATAAACTTAAGAGAATTCATTTCATAAAAAAAGAATAAGCAATATTCACCTGATTGGACACCCTTGGTGTCTGCTGAAGATGAGGACTCCAAATAAAAGCAGCACCTCTCACCCCTCCTTCCCAAAGTGTAGCCTTTATCTGCAATAAAAGAGATTGAAGTTGCATATATGAATTAAACATTGATCAAACTGTCACATCGGATATTTCTAATAAAAATAGAGAGGTGCAAATGTTTAGTTTTACATTCTATAGCATATATGTGCAATGTACATAATAGGTAGAGAAGGTATTGTATTGCAAACTAAAAATTCATATTGAGATTTCATCAGTAATACATAATTTGAGGATCCCTGAATCCCAAAAAAATTTTTGTGTGTGTGTGCGTGTGCGTGCATGCATGTGTGTCTATGAACAGCATAACTCAAAAATAAAAAGTTCATTGAATACCAATTCCACTCCAAGCTACTCTTTACATGGAACATTTTTTTAAATTATTGATTTTCTAAAAAAAAGGTCTTAACAATTTTGATTAAAATACTGTAGATTATAGATATTACGTGGAAAATAAAATGTGATTCCCAAACTTCTTGGGAATAGCCCTTGAAGTCCTCATCATTCTGAATGACTTTTGCATAACTGAAAAACCATAAGAGATAGACAAAAAGCTCATACATAAATACACATAGATCTTGTTAAAACACACAAATTTATATTATATAGGTTTTTTTTTTTAGTAGAGCTAACAAATCAATGATATTTCTTGATGTTGGTTTAAATTTTAAAATACTTAAACTTTTCTAAAACAGGAAGTCTTCAATCATTTCATATCTATTTTGTTTTAGCCTTGTATATTGAAAAAGAATCAAATTTCAGTGACGACCTTTTGAATGTGGAGCAGACACGCTTCCACCATACTACCCAGGCGGGCCTTTAAAATTTTAACTGTCACTTTAGCCTAGTATATTTGCTACTTCCCTCCTATTTATAAGGAGCTAAATAATAAGATTATTTTTGGTAATGTTTATCTTGATTAGCATTAGGTATAAAGAAGAATAATTTTTTATAAGTATTGTTTGTTTGCAGAATTGATAGAGAAAGCCATATGAATTGAACACATCAGATTTGTTACATCTATATATTTATATGTAACAAATCTGATGTGTTCAATTCATATATATATATATATATATATATATATATAATACTTTTATGACTTTTTTTTTGTATACAACAATGCTTAAGCATACTCGAATGTATCTTTGCCAGAATCATAAAATATGTGTAGGTGCTGATAATAAAATCAAAAGTGGGTATGTATCTTTCAATTTTGATAAAATGGTGCAGATAATGTGGAAGTGTTACAACATTATGCAAAAATGATAGCTTTCACAGAAAATGTTATTTAAACACCATATCATAGTGTTATATAATTAAAAATAATATGTTTTAAGAGCACTTCTTATAAATACACACAAAATTGCACATATCATTTTCATTTTCACAGTCAGCATTTTCAGAATGACTCCATATTTCACAAATTAAACATTATATCCAAAGTTCCCCTCAAAAGTCAGTCGAATAAGCATTTCCATAAAAAGTACAAGTGTCATCTGCTCCATCAGGGGCATTTTACTTACAGGAATTTCCATATTTTTTTATTTTATTTATTTACATAGAATGTCCCAATGAGCATATTGCTCTAGGTAGGAACTGCCCTTTAGTGAGGCAGTAAGCAAAATACAAAGAATAAAATAAACATATATAAAAAGGAGCACATAAGTATTAATTATATATATTATATATACCTTTTTTAAACCTATTTTGTGTGGGTGTATGATTAAACTTAATGCAATATTTCAACAAACACCTCAAGGATTTTCTGTTGTAAATTTTTTAGGAATTACAATATTGATCAAGTAGGTATTTGAAGAATTTGTTTTTAAATTGCGATAAGTCAAGCGGTTCTTTGATGTTAAATGGGAGACTGTGGTATGTTTTGGTGTCACTATGTAACATACTTTCTATTCCATATTTGGTAGAGTTAACAGATTCTATGGATATGTGATTCGCTGATCTTGTTTTGTAGGAGTGAATATCTTTTTTGTTTGATTACCGAGCTGGTACATAGGAGTTTTTTTTCAGTTTTGTACATGAATTCATTGTATTTATAGAGTTAGGAAAATTGCAGTATGTTTGTTTCCTTAAATACTTCTACGGAAGGCTTTAAAATATTAAATCCATAAAGTATTTTAATAGCTTTCTTTTGTAGGATTTCTAAGTTTAGCTGCTCTTTGTTGTTATTGGACCATATTGCATTTAAATATAAAAAATTGGAGTGCAAGAGTGCAAAATAAAGACTTCTTTTTCAGCTGTTATCTAAGTCTAAATCTTTTAGTCCGTACAGTATGTGAATAACAGAGTTTATTTTGCTGATAATGTGTTCAATATGGTATGTCCATGTCAAAGATGAGTATATAGTAAAATTAAAAATAAATGGCATTTTATTTATGGATGCTCTTTAACTGCTGTGGTTCTCAGCATCCCATTCTAAACTAGGCGTGAAAGACCACTTAATTTTGCTCAGAGGCCTCTCTATCAGGTTTGAGGTTCTTTTACGTGCCGTAAATCTACGACATGGGACCCATGGCTTTACTTCCCATCCAAAGGAAGCCATGCCAAGGATTTTTATGCCCAAAAAAATCCATCGTTCTCCACTGGGTTTGAACCCACGACCTTGGGTATATGAAGATAGTATTGTAACCATTACACTACAGAGGGCGACTATAGAGTATATAGTATAAGGTTCATTCTGCTCTCTCTTGTGGATATTCTGTTTTTAATATCCTTCTAGTTCAAATTGCTCATTTTAATAAACAAAGTTATCATAAGTACACTAAAAATTTAATCCACAATACCAGGAATTGAATGCACAATTTTTTGGGTTAGAAGACAGAAAGCTGGCATTAGGTTATAAAGATAGTCTTCAAAGGTTTCCTCCACAGTGAGTTGCCAGGTAGTTTCTGCATGGCGTTCAAACAACTAACATGATCTGATTAAGCTTAAGGATCAGATCTTTTTGTTGAGCTTGATGTTAGCACAATATTAGTTTTGTCCTAATGCTCATAAAGCACCAACGAGAAAACTTTGGATGCCATTTGATCATATCTGCGTGAAAGACATTTAAACTGTATAATCAATTATGTTATATAATACTTTGTTTTACCAAGTAGTATCTATAGCAGCTGACAATCATGCTGAAAAAGAAATTTGAGCACTTTTTATTATTCCCACTCATAGAATTTTACTTACCCCTTTGAGAGGGTAGTTAGATCCCCAATTCTGGTAAACTCCTACACTGGGTGCACCATTGTCTGATAGAAAAACTATTATGGAATTTCTCAGCATATTCTGTTCATCCAGTGTTTCTACAATGCGCCCAACAGAATCATCCATTTTGGAGATCATTGCTATTAACACAGGAAAGTTTTGTTAGTAAAGGTGGACTGGCATAAACAGAGAATTTATTTTTTTGTGGCAGATAATTTCCAAATATTATTTAAAAATTGTTGATGCCATTTTGTCTTGTATTATTCAAACAAGAATAAGTATTACTCATTTTAAGTAAGAAGAATTATAAGGGACAAAATATGGTACAAGCATTTAGATAAAAAAAAAAAAAAAAAAAAAAATGAATAAATAGAACACTGATCTATTTTTATTAAACTTCAGGGGCAGATGGAGTGGAGAAAGAAGAAAAAGGTGATGGGGAAGATAAAGAAGAATTGGAAGACATTAGAAGACAACTGTAACACAAATATAACAAGAAGATATAAGGAAAAAAGAGAGTGGAAAGCTAGAATGAGAATAAGATTCACTAAGAAACTAATGTATTTGTTAAACTTTGTCCACAAGACAACCTTAAAATAAAGGAAGCAATGGAAGGCTACATGAGGATAGAAGAAGAGAAATATGCAGAAGAGGAGAAAAAGAAAGGAGTGAAAAATCAGAAATATAAATATCAAAGTCAATGAGATGGAGAAGGAGCCAGGAGGGAACATGGAGAATGGAGGAGCACAGAGAGATATAGGAAAGCAATTATACCATCAGAGAAGAGAGAGGATGGATTTTGAGAGGTGAGCTGGGTGCCAATAGAAAGAGGAACAGACGTTCAATAAGTTGTTGGAACAGGGAGGAATAATGTGAGAGCTGATGAACTGGAGGATGGAGAGGTCAGGGAGAGGAGCTTAGAAGAGTTTTGGAGATTTGGGAGGAGAGGGAGATGGTGTTAGGAGAAGGGAATTGAGCATTGAGAGGAAGGAAGAAATAAAAGGTAAGAGTAGTGAAAGGGGAAGATGGTATTGTTAATGAATTAGCATGAAGCTATAAGTAAAAGAAATAATGAAATAATTGAGAAAAGTGAAATGTAGTATGTGTGAAGGGAGAAATAAGGTTTAATAATAGTAACCGGATAGTCTTATTAGAAGAAGTAAAGAAAGGAACTGGAATTGATAAGTAAAGTAAAATATTACTGAAATGAAATAACGTTAAGATTATTAAATTAAATACACAATTACAGGTGAAAGTGTAAGTGATATATTAAGAGAAAATTAGGAAAGTGTCAATACAATAATCAATTTAATGATGTATTTAAAACTCACTACAGTTTTATTGCAAAAACATTAACATTTTTACAGTATAGAAGAGTTATAAATAGCCCAATTTTATTGTTGAAGGTTAGTGTAATACAAAATTAGAAAGAAGCACGCTAAAAATACTAAAACCTTTGATTAATCGTCTTTGTTGCCAAATGGCAACACCATGCAATGTAGGGTTAAATACTTTAAAACCCAGATTCCTTAGTTTAACTAACTATTGGGCCAATCAATGGTAATTAATTTTCTTTCAATTCTCAGAAAGAATAATTAATTATTGGCATTTATAATAATGCAGAACTACTAATATTAGACATGTATAAATTAGTAAATAATTTTTAAAACAGCTTAAGTAGTCACATCAATAAGACATTGGAAATACAGAAGAAATAAAGAATAATAATTATTAAGGGAAAATAAAATGTAAATGTTTTAAAATAAATACATTAACATTATTTTGAAACTAAAGCACAATTACAATTAGGTTAAGAGTGCTGAATACCTGCATCCATAATGCTGGCTATTAGTAGTTAGTTTATGAGTACCTAAAATTAGATGAAACAAATATTTAAATACTTAACCTAAGGTAAGGATTTATAAAAGTGTCATTAGACCATATTAACATAAGCACTTATCTGAAACTAGAGCAGACACTGTAAAGCCAAAAAGTAAATGGACATAAGAGAAATGTAAACTCTAAGTAGTGGAGATAATGAAACTCAATATACAGAAACGAAGAGATAATTTTCTATATGGTGGGGGGGAGGGGAGCGGGAGAAGCCCAGGAAGACTAAAGAAAAGATAAAGTGATTAATATTCAAGTATCATATTCTAGTAACATAACTGAGGAAGAAAAAAAGAGGAAATAAATGACTGGAGAGAAAAAAAAAGCACTGGTAATTGATCAACTTAGCTCCTGGATTCTAATAGTAGTGGATATTAGTTTACTTATGTTATTACTTTCTCTATGTGTACTATGTGCATATTGCATAGAGGAAGAATTATACTTCACCAAAAAATTCCATACCGAGATTTCACCGAAATATATGTTTTGAAGTCCCCTGATTTCGAAAAAAACATTTTTAGAAAAAGGTCTGTGTGTGTCTATGGATAGCATAGCTCAAAAACGAAAAGTCGGTTAAATACCAAACTTGGAATTTAAGTGCAGTATCTTCCAAAAATGCGACATGAAGATTTTCAGGAAGATTCCCCAACCCCCAACTACCCTTTACATGGGATATTTTTGGAAAATTTTTATTTTCTCAAAAATGGCTCAAACGATTTTGATTAAAATACCACATATTAAAGCTATTTGCATAACAAATAAAATATATATCTTTAATTTTGTGGGAATAGCTTCTGAAGACCTGTTCATTGTGGAATTTTGCATAACTGGTAAACCATAATAGATAGTCAAAAAATTGATGTACAAAAATGTAGATCTCGTCAAAATACACAATTTATATCCTTTACATTTTTGTTGTGGAGGTAACCATCTCCGAGATATTTCTTGTTTTGGGTTTCAATTGTTGTAAAGACATACAGGACAGGAAGTGTCCGTTTTTCTTTTGTTCTGCTCCTGGTCAAGCAAAGTAGCGATATGAATAACAATTGCGTAACGACAGCTTATAAAACATTTGACTGTCGGTTTAGCTTGGTGCATTCCCTTATTTCTGTTCTATTTATAAGGAATTAAGTAATAAGAACACTCTGAAAATGTTTATCTCGATTAGTATGGTGTAGAAAGAAGAATAATCTTATGCAAGAAGTTCGTGGTACAGCTAAAGAAAGTCATGTGAGTGTATCACAGATTTTTTAGACTAGATTGTAAGGCGATTTAGAGTTAGTTAATTATCTGTTTAATTGTAGAGAAATACAATATATTTAACCAAAAGGATGTAATAAATAGAAAATTTGAAATATAAGTACATCCTGGCTGAGAAACCGAAAATCAGGATACAATATTGAGAATTTATTTTGTTTTATTTATTATCCTTAAAACGATACAGGGCTACAATGGCTTCTTTCTAGGCCTCTGAAATAAACCATTTTGTCTTTGTTTGCATACCAGGTATATGACAGTCATGTATCTTTAGTACAGCTCAGAACTATGCCTATTATTATCTGGCAAATCTTTGTCCAATTAAATGGACATAACCAAGCTCTTCTAAACACTTCTGCCAGATGAGTTGGAGTTTTTAGACAGGGGGACAACGACTGCTTATGGCTGCAAATTTACATAATCATGCCCCTATAACCTATACTTATCAGCTAATATTTTAATGTAACAGTATTACACATCACGGAAATAAATGAAATATTTAACTATAGGGCTCTTAACTATATTTTGGAACTGCACTTACAAAATATGATGCATATGTCACCTTTTTATCAGTATGTGATCATGAGATTGCTGATTCTTAGTGGGGCAAGGGGTATAATGCTATTTTGATTGCGAAAAATAAATTATTGTTTAACATCAGAAAAAAATAAGATTTGGGAGGGAATGCATCACTGTTTTGTACATTTCCTAGCTATAAGGAATGTAAACTGAGATGCAGATCCCAACAACGTTATTTTTTCAATAAAATTTTCATCTTTGAATTCACCCGACCTGTAGTTCTCAGTGACTGGCTTGCAAAACAATTCAGGAACACAGAAACTAGCCAGTGAACTATACTGTAATCCAGGCTATTCTAGCTTTGATGCACACCAAAAGAGCAGTAAACAATTTGCGACTCGGTAGCACCTGTAACATGCAATATGGCGCAGCATTGAAGGCAAGCTATCGTAATGGCTGAATCAAGTGTTGTTAATGAAGTGGCAGGACATAAGCATTAGGGTGTGACTTTTGCCCAGTGAGATATTGGCTACCAGTAACGTACTATAAAACGGGGTATAATCGTCTGCCGCTAAGTCTCAAGAGGAGCTTCATTGAGAAGACCAAACTTCAAATTCACATGCTGGTAAATAGATGTAAATGCATGTTTTATGAAATTTTAATTCTGAGTTTATTTCCAATAGGGTTGGGTGTCAATCTGTTCCAATACGACTCATAAAGGACATTGATTATCCCACTCCCGACTGATGATTCCAGAAAAGCCATTTGGCTCCAAAATTGCAGGTGTGATAAGCGGGACAAACTCTCGTCTAGGATCTACGAGGTAACTATTATTATTATTATTATTATTATTATTATTATATAGTGAAACACTACGAGCTCTCGCGTTGCCGTAGTTTTTATAGTGCTTTAATAATATCCCGTATGTATAGTGCGTAGTGATAATACTGTGAAACACTGTGTGCTCTCATGTTTGTGTAGTTTTCGTTACGGTAATGTAATAATGTGCTATGTGTATAGTGTAATGATATTACAGTGAAATACTACGTGCTCTCGTGTTTTCGTAATTTTCGTCACGGCTTTTTATCATGTTATTTTTTCCTTCAGAACAAAGTCGGTAATATCAAATAAGAACCGCGTAGGTACGGTTACACAATTTCTATGTGCGGGTACCGATAGAAGAAGTAAACTTGTTATATTTTGTCATTCAAAAAGTTAGCTTTATTCGCTCGAAAATAAAAGGTCTGCAACACAATTTTTGGTCTGTTTATACTATTCTTGCATATCAGCACAACAATACTCACTAGTGGAAGCCTCTCTCTGAACGCGATTTCCTCACCGTCCCCGCTAACGGAATAGAACGTAGTTCACTGGCACTAGTTCCCTGACCTGCATTTCCTGGATTTGCCCTTTGAGTTCTGCAACTCTTTTAACGTATTTCAATCCCATAGCAAATCACATTCTGAAACATTTGACTGTAGGTTTAGCCTACTGTAATCCCTTATTTCCCTTCTATTTATAAGGTACTAAGTAATAAGAGACCGTTTCTGCTAACGTTTATCTCGATTAGTATGAAATAGAAGAATAAGCTTATTAAAAATAATTTGTTACAGAGATGTTAAGAATCATGTGAATGGAACACATCAGATTTTTATTTTACTTTTTTATTTCATTTAAAGTTGGTTTTATTTTATTTTAGTATTTTTATTAGTTTCTTTAGCCCCATATGTACAATGTACATAGTGGATAGCGTAGGTATTGTATTGAATGTAGATCTCGTAAAAATACAGAATTTACATTCTTTACATTTTTTTATGGAGGGGATATCTACACACGTGAAATACGGCGCTCTTGGACCACAGGTATGCGGTTGTTTTGCCTTTGGCTTAAGTAATTTTGAGCCTGCTTTAAATTAGCATGCTATAAATGCTAGAGGAAACCCTAAAACCCTAATGAGAAACAGCATAAAAACGGAACTTTTTAACCTTTTAGGTCAAATTCATGACTATGTGTTCACCCAACAGCAACCTGCATTCTGTGAACATTGCGACCAGAGACTCTCAGTCAAACGCACTATAACATAATGTGTCCACTATGCGAAATACAGAATCAGCCCCCAAATTCCTACAGATCTTCAGGCAGCTCTCGACCAACCAAATTATCATCATTGTTTAAAATGTTGTAAACCTGCCACTTTTCTGTAAAAATATAGTATATTCTTAAGACATTGTCAAATAACTCACTTCACAATATACATTACTGTTAGAATCTAATAAATAAGATTACAAGTTAGGGGTAATTTTTTTGTAGTGTTTAACGCCCGCTTTAACTACTAATGGCACCACAGGCGGTGACACTGATGATACATGAATGATGATGGAGCACCGGTGGAATGCGATGGCGGGGGAAACCGGAGTACCCGGAGAAAACCCGCCCCAGCGCCGTTATGTCCACCACAAATCTCACATTCGGTCGCTTGGGATCGAACCTCTCTAGGTGAGAGTCGGGTGGTCTAACCACTCGGCCACGGCGCGGCCAAGTTAGGTGTAATTACAAATTTAATTTATAAATATTGTTTTCAAAATTGTTATAACATTTAATACTGTTACAATGCTGTCACTACAAGATCTGTGTAGTTAGGCGAATTAAATAAAGTTATAACTAAAAAAATACTCCATTCGCAATAGTCCAGAAATACATTTTTGTTATTGAGAGGTATAGCTGGTATATATAAATTTATTCCCGTAAAGTTGTGATTTCCTTAAAATGTTAAGATAAACACATTCCTGAAACTTTGGAAAGAAAAATTGTACCAGAATCTTGCAGAAGAGCAAAAGTACTTTATGAAAATATCACGGAATATTACGACAGTAATACCCAAAGATGTTCTATGACATCATCCTTTGCATTGCCAGTATCAGCAGAATAAAACTATCGCTGTGGCTGGAAAAGAAAAGGAAACAAAAGGGTCAGCAAAGAGTCATGGTTTGACAACCCAGACGAACCAGGACTAAGTCATAACATAGGAAAGAACAAAAGATGATAAAATATAACAATAAATAGCAAGGCAACAGAAAGTGAATCAGTTTAATTTAGAGAGTTGCAGGAGATTATTTTAGTTATTATTTTTATTAGTAGGTATCATGATAAAATCATTAGTGTGAAATAGTCACTTTGACAAGTACAGAAGTTCTAAGTTAGCATTATTGACCCTTGTGTAACCTATAAAATAGATAGTTCCTGCGTCAAGTTGATTTCTTTGTAGGTACACTATAGTGAGAAGCATCCATGTAGCAACGGATTCGGCAGTTAATTCACCAATAAAATGTGTTTTGTCTGAAGAAAGTATATTAACAACTATACTCACTGAAAAATTCAACAAAAACACTCGAAATTCCTTTATGTTATATTTTAAACTGTTTAACTTTGAAACTATATTTTCTAAAATGGCCAATTTCATAACATTTATTTAATACATATAGCATGATCAGCATTTTACTTAGATCAACAAACTTTTTTAAAAACCATGAAAATTAATTCTGAAATAGAATCAGAGAAAAACAGAAACTTACCTCCCCCCCTCCGAATTTAGTGTTTTTTTTTCTAGGTAGGGTTACAGTTGAGGTTATATACTTCCATCCTGACCTCCTTCTATACAGAAACGTGGACTATACCATTTAAGCAAAGATTTATTACTGAGAAAGTTATTTTTTCATTTTTTACGTAGGTGCTCTCTCTGTTTCTCTCTTTGTATAAGTTCAAGTAGTTATTTTTTAATATAAGTAAAAGGGCTGCATTGTACATTGCTTAGTTCAAAACTATTTTCTTTAGTATAATAATTTTCGTTTAGCGGTTCAAAGTGTAATATTATTAGTAACAAATAAAATAATATTTGTTTTACCTCAAAGTTTAAATTTCTTAATAAACTCTTTTTAAAAGTATTGGTATAGACCCCCAGATAACCCAGTACGTCCCTTCCTTACAGAAATCCTGGGTCTAACCTCGCATTATGGGCCACTGTTCACAGTGCGCTTAAATCTACTTAATTTAATAACCATTACTCAAAATTCTTAATTTATTTCAATGAATAATAAAAAAAATCAGACAAAAGCCTTAATAATAGGTTCAGATTCAATTGAATATATTGATTTGGGTTGAAGAGAATTTTTTGGTGCTCAAAATTTGTATTATATTTTACACGAATTAAGCTGAAGTATACTCGCCTGCATATGTTCTCCTGTTCGGATCAGAGATGTAACGGAACCTGTTAACCGTTTCCTGTGGAGCCTCGAGAAGCTTGCCAGCGTTGCCTGCATGCGCAGCAAGATGAGATACTAAAAGGAAGAGTGGTCTGCTGTCCCCGGCTGTGGTGCCATGCTCCCTGATCAGTCTTACTGCCTCATCGGTGAACACATCCGTCGCATACCTCCCGTCATCATCCCAATCTGTCGTCATGTTCCGTCGGAAGTCATGGCCGCTCAGAATCGTGCCATCAGAATACTGACACAATCCAACATTATGAAAAACGAATTAATTAACAGAATTACATGAATATAACAGAAGTATCGGGTAGCGCATGAAAAACCGACCGCTCGCCCGTCAATTACGCACGAATAGCTGGTCACCAGCAGCAGATATAACAACAAATGAAGTAACTAGATAATAAAGAAGTATCTATAAAGAAAGACATCACATGATCTAAGAATGCAGCAATTGACGGGCGACAATGGGCAGTCTAGTACTCGGGGCCGGTTTTTCGTCTGCCAGGAATGATCATAGTGATAGTGTTTAACGCCCGTTTTTACTACTTGTGGCACCGCAGGTGATGACACTGGTGATACATGGAATGAAGATGGAGCACCGGTGGAATGCGATGGCGGGAAAACCCGCTCCCGCTCCGCTTTGTCCATCACAAGTCTCACATGCGGTCGCTTGGGATCGAACCCGGGCCGTCTAGGTATTCGAATGCTTTTAAGAATGAATATTTTCACTCAAGAACAAGTTTTCGAATTTGACAGTCACTCACATTAGCTTTCGCTAATCGAAATCAGCCCGTGTTCATATGCAAGTTCTCGGATGCAGAGGAACCTCCACGTGTGCTCGTATCAGGAGCCACCAAAACCCCAAAATCTGTAACATAGACGGCGGCGAACCCAAATACCGCAAGCATAAGCGAATCAAGCCGTTTTAAATTTGGTCCGCCGCTCGCCGCTCCTCGCGCCTACAATTTTATGGCCACGCACAACCACAGAGTGGGTCGCCCAGCAAATCCAAGTGCCAGTGGCACCCGATCACGCAGCAACGTGGTGGAAAGTGCCAATATTGTAAACATTGTACATAGTGTGGGCGAGTATGAGTCAGTGAGTGCATGTTTAAGTTAGTGTGCGTGCTTATGAGTATGTGTATATGTATATATTGTAAATATGTGCATCAAATCAGAATACCTCAAAATAGGCAAAGTGTGAAAAATAGTCTTCATCCAGAACTGTTCTCGGGGACGCAAGGAGCTCCTCTGTATGGGTTTGTATAAAAACAAATCTGATGTGTTCCATTCACATAACTTTTTCTACATCTCTGTAATAAATTATTGTTAATAAACTTATGCTTCTAAATATGTCGTGCTAATCGACAAAAAATTAGCAGAAATAGTCTTATTACTTGCTTGTAAGTAGAAGCGAAATAAGGGAGTAGCATAGGTTAAAGTGATAGTCAAAAGCTGGTTGCTATGTGACTGAAGTTCCTTTGTTGGTATGGACAGGAGTTGACAGATTCCTATATGAGAAAAGTTAAGTTTTTCGTACCTGAAAACAAAACAAGCAATATCTCAAAAACGATCAACTCAAACAAAACATGTATACAACATAAATTGTGTGTTTTAATGTGCTCTACATTTTTTGTGTGGTAAGTTTTTGTCTATCTCTTACGTTTAGCAGTTATGCAAAATTCTGTCAAATTCACTCAGAATAAAGTAGTTTTCAGAGGCTATTCCTAGAAAATTCAAAATATACATTTTATTTGCCAGGTAAATATCTTTAATATACAATATTTTAATCAAAATCGTTAGAGCCATTTTTTAGAAAATCAAAATTTTCGAAAAAAGTTCCATGTAAAGGGTAGTTGGGGGTGGGGGATTTTTCTCAAAATCTTCGTGTCGCATCCCTGGAAGATACTAAACTTAAATCTAAGTTTGATATTTTACCGACTTTTCGTGTTTGAGTTATCGTGTTCACACACACACACACACACACACACACACACACACACACACACACAGACCTTTTTCTGAAAATACTTTTTTTTGATACAGGGGACACTAAAACATATATTTCCGGTGAAATCTCGGTATCGAATTTTTGGTGGAGTGCAATACCTTCTCTATATACTATGTACATAGTACGTGTAGAGAAAGTAAAAAGAAAAAAGACGGTTACAAAAATTCTTAAATAACTTATAAATAATGTTAAACTAATGCCTGAAAGCCGGGTCCCATGCACCGGCACAGAACATACAAATCATAAATAAATAACCTAACGAGATCGTCACTCTCAGTTCTCAATGTGATTGTTGTCGAATAAAGCATTTAGTTCAAGTGATGGACGAGAAATACAACAAATAGGTACTACGTTTATTTATTTTCTCCACATGCAAGAAGTAATGGATGATCAAGATAAACGTAAGATTGTATAGTACTGTTGCGGTTATCATGAAATTGTAATCTTGGGTCGTTTACTCCTAAGCAATTCACTGCAGCGCACACGAGCTTAATTGATTTGCTCTCTATGTGAGTGAACGCTGAGATACAGTGATTCTAAAGCTATCAAAAGAAATGTTATCATGTAACTTTAATGAACATTGTAGAGAAAAACGTAGAACAATATAAACTATAGGATCTTGAATATCCGAAAATGCTTTTACAAAACAAAATAGATTATTCATGAGTCAGGACAACCTCCGCTCTTCCCGGCAAGTGCCATAATTGACCATTAAGTATGAGCACCATTGTAATTTAGGTAAAGCTATGTCAATGCCACCTCGAGATGAGATCTTGATTCAGCTCGATGTACCTATCCAAGTGCAGCATCCGAATACAACATTCAGGACATTCTCATACGAGAACTGATGCACCCATCCGAATGAAGAATTCAAATACATCGCTCAGGATTCGAAATATCTCGAGAACATCCAAGAAACGAATACATCGACGGTTTGCATTCGAATACTCCCATCACTAATCCGTCATTCTATGAAGGCCCAAAGAGGGGTTTTGATATAATGACAGTAACACAATAGTAAACTGCACTTATAACTGATTCAACCATCAGGATGGAAACTTCGTTAGATCAAGCATCTGAATTTGATCTTGAAAAGAGGAGGATATAATCATGCATTATCGAACTGTCTAAGAGATATTTGATTAGTAATATTTGGGAACTTGTTGGACTCTAATAGGAAGCAAGAGCAAGCTGTTCCAAGATTCATACACTCTTCTTTCTTTATTCCGAGTGTATTTGGAGAAGTGTATTATTTATACTTATGTCGATATCCTATTATAAAGTCTTAAGAATTTTTAAAGCATATTTTTGGTCTTTAAGGTAAACAAAAAAAAAATCCCCGCCATTTATGATAAAATATACAAGTACTTCGTTTGTTTTCGTCTCTTATAACAATTTTTATTGTTTCACTAGTAACGAACGTCGTTTATATAGAAAAATCAGAAGTGTTAGTATTTGAATACAACTTATCACTTGCCATTAACAGATGTAGAACCAAGCAGGTTGCTAGGTGTAGGACAGTGTATGCATATGCGTATGTGTGTGTGTACGTATGTGTAAATAAACTGATTTTTTTTTAAATTTTTTTTTTGTTTTAATAATTTCAACTGGTTTCACCAATTAGTTCCATCCAGAACAGTTCTGGATAACAATCGCATATCTAAAGCCCTGTTATGCTTTTGGGTTGCCTCATTGGTTACGTTCTCTACATATACTATGTAAGTATATAGAAGGTAGAGAGGGTGTTGTATTTCACCATAACATTCGATATCAGATTTCACCAGAAATATAAGTTTTGATATCCTCTGAGTCCAATAAAAAAGCATTTTAAAAAAAAGGTCCATGTGTGTATCTGTGAACAGGATAACTCAAAAACAAAAGTACAAACTTGGTATTTAAATTTAGTATCTTCCAAGGACGTGACACGAAGATTTTTAGAAAACTCTCCCCCCCAGACTGCCGTTTACATGAATTTTTTTCGAAATTTTCGATTTCATCAAAAATGACTCTAATGATTTTGATTAAAACATCGTATATTAAAAATATTTACATGGCAAATAAAATGTAGGTATATCTTGAATTTTCTGGGAATAGCCTTCTGGATGACTTTTGCATAACTGGTAAACCGCAACAGATAGACAAACACTTACTACACAAAAAATGTAGATCTCGCCAAAACACACAATTTATGCCCGATACATTTTTGTTGTGAAGCTGTTTCTGAAATATTCCTTGTTATTTATTTCAATTTTAAAATATTTATAATTTTTTACTTTATCTAGGGCATATGTGCAATAGTATAGTAGGTATCAAAAGTATCGTATTCCATTAAAAAAATTGATACCGGGATTTCACCAGAAATATAGTTTGGAGGACCCCTGAATAAAACAATAGAGAAAGGTCACGCGTGTATCTATCTGTGAACAGTATAATTCAGAAACGAAAATTTCATTAATATCAAACTTGGTATTTATTTAGTATCTCCCATGGATGCGTCACGATGATTTTTCAAGAAAATCCTTCAACCTCAAGCTACCCTTTAGTGGAAATTTTTTTGACAATTTTGATTCTCTCAAAAATGACTCTTACGATTTTGTTTAAAATGCCGTATATTAATGATATTTGTAATACAAATAAAATGTATATCTTTAATTTTCTGGGAACAACCTCTGAATTCCTCTTCATTCTGAACGGCGTTAGCATAACTGGTAAACCGTAAGAGATAGACAAAGCCTTACTGGCAAAAGAAATGTAGATCTCGTCAAGACACACAATTTATGTCCGGTACATTTTTGTTCTAGAGCTAACCGTTTCCAGATATTCCTTGTTGTTAGTTTCAATTTTTAAATATTTATACTTTTCTCAAACAGGAAGTCTTTCTTGTTTCTTTTGTTTTACCCTTGGTGATGGAAAGAAGCTAATTTCAATGACAATCGCATAGCGACAGCTTTTAAAACATTTTACTATCGCTTTAGCATAGTGCATTTCCTTATTTCCCTCCTACTTATAAGGAACACGTACTAAGAACAATCTGCTAATGCTTATCTCGAGTAGTATGAAGTAGATAGAAAAATAATCTTTAGTACGAAGTATGACTGAAGAACAGATTGAGAAAGTAATGCGAATGAAACGCATAAGATATTTTCAAACAGATCCGTGTTTCTTTTGTTTTGCTCCTGGTTATGCAAAGAGTACGGAATTTCAATGAGAATCTCACAGCGGTAGCTTTTGAAACACTTGACTATTGTTTTAGTCTAGTGTATTTCCCTTCTACTAGCAAGGAGCTAAGTAATAAAACCCTTTGGTAGAGAAAATCATGTGAATGGAACACATCAGAATTTTCTAAAGAAGTTAGGCATTTTAATCTATAACATTTAGGTATATTTTTTCATAAAATATTTATATATTTTTTAATATTACTATTGGCTAGTTTTGTCACATGTAAAATTACGTAATGGCTCTGTACATTGTGGGGAATTTTAGCTTCATTTAGACAATAAGAGACGCATAGAACATTTTTTGAAAGTGTGAACATGTAGTTTTGAGAAAACTCTATTTTATAAAATAGTATGTTTGGAAACAGGTGTATTGTAGGATATTTAATCGGCTTTAGAGCCCGAAGCAAGGGAGGAGAGTTAATTGTTGATTCTCTATGGACACTTATGAACTTATAAGAGGAAGCAAGGAAAGTTAGATTAAAAGTAAATTAAAAACAACAACAACAACAAAAGAAATGAGAATAAATGGTACTCCCAACGTAATAAAAATAATTTAAAGTGGATAATAAAGACACAGAAGAGGTAGATTCGTTTATTTATCTTGGTAGTGTTGTTACTAAGTCAGGTTGAAGATGTAAAGAGACGAATCCAACAGGTAAATGGAGCCTTTATGAAACTCTATTTCACTGGAAAAATGCAAATATAGCAAGGGAAACAAAACTACGTCTCTTCAATACAAATGTGAAACATGGAAAGTAATAGAACACAGAAATTACAGATTTTTGTAAATAATTGCTTAAGGAAAATTTTGGGGTTACGTTGGCCGCATATTATAACAAATGAAGAACTATGGGCCTGAACAAATCAAGCTGAAATGACGGTGCGAATAAAAAAGATAAAATGGAACTGGATGGGTCATACGCTCAGGAAATTAGAGGGTGTTATTGCAAAGGATGTGATGGATTGGAATCCTTAAGGAGCAAGGAAAAGAGGTAGACCCAGAATGATATGGAGAAGAACCATAGAGGAGGAGATTAAGAAGAGTGGCAAGAGCTGGAGGGAGGTGAAGCGACTAGCTAGTCATAGAGGAAGATGGAAGACCTTTATTGATGTCCTATGTTTCACAAAGGAACAACAGGAACTAAGTCAAGTCTAAATGGATGCTCAATGGTTCCAACAAATATTTGCTATAAAAATAGTATATTGCGTACTAAGAACTGTAAATTTATTTATCAGGTCGAGAATGTATATTGGGAATACGAGATCCGCTGGGCCGAGTTTTCCCAAGTATTCGAGATTTGATAAGTAAATTATGGCTAGCCAATTACTTTTTGAAATACTTGAAAAAACTGTAAAAAAAAAAAAAAAAATAACAAATCAAATTTGCTTTTCAATATTTTATTGAATATTATGAAAAAATTAATTCTGGATGCGAACAAATGAAAGGCTGCAAATTATATGGACAAAGCCTTCTTATACACTCTTTTGTTAATGAATTTTGCAGTAGCTTCTTTACTTGAAGTAGCACATGTCTTGAGTGTCACGTCATTTCTTAATTGTACTGTAAGTATTAATGACCTCTCAAACTCTTACTGTAAGTGCTTACAGTGCTTGCTGGCGTGGCAATTAATAAATGAATTGTAAATTTAGCTTACATTACCAAATATGTGTTCAGAATGATTAACTTACATATTATCAAATATTTTGAAAAAGCTGTTTTAGATTTTTTGAACGATTGTAGTCACAATTTCACTCCCAGTGTACCTTAATTGGCAACTAGTTTCTTTCTGTTTTGGTTACTTCTGTAGCAGTTACATTAAGGTAGCCGTTGCAATGTAACTGTTACTTATTTTCTGAACATATCCAACAGTGTGTGCCCTAACTAGACAATGAGTCTACAACCTTAGGAATTAAGTTCACTTACGACATCCTGAAGAACATGATCGAAGTAACTGATGGAACCCGTCCAGTAGCCCAGATGAGAGTCGAACCCACGATAGGTAGGTGTATACTCCCTTCTGAAAAAACCCAGATGCCATTTACCAACAAGGCGCGTCGTATAGCCCAAATCTTTCAGGTACTGAGGAAGTATTCTCACTGACAGAGGAAGACCTCGAGGTTCCGCGCCAAACATGGGAAGCCCTTGCATTCCTGAAATATTGAAACTAAGTTATGTCAAGATACTTTTCTGTAGAGTTAACAATTTCAGAGATATCCCTGGTTTTTAGTATAAAGTTTCTAATACCTACATTTTCGTTTTTTCTCCTGGCCATGCCGAGCGACTAGGTTTTAGAATATTTGACTATTACTCACAAGGAATTAAGAAATAAGATACTTATTGCAAAAGTTTATCTAAATTAGTATTAAGGAGATAGAATAAGAATAACATATAAGATTGGTTTGTTACAGATATCCAGAGAAACTCATTAGCAAGGAACACATCAGATTATTTTACAAACGGCCTGACATCAGATGTTTCCCCCTTCTTTCTTTCCTTGATCATGCAAACACATAGCGATCTACCGTGGCTAACTAGATAGATAGGCTGCGGTGCGAACTGAAACCACGTGGTTCTTCTAATCCGGTTAAGGCCCGATGAAGTAAAATTACAGTCGCCTAAAACACAGAGCAATAAATAGCTTTCAGTTTTCCTCCACCTTTCCAAATCCTGTCCCAGACATTACTGGTATGGAAGAAACAATTACTTTACAATGATCGACCTTATAGTTGGTTAAACTATGGAGCCCGGGTCTTGTACACTCAAAGGCGTTACAAAAACGCCTGCAAATATCGTAAGATGGGGGTCTTTTCGCTGACTCGACCAATGTCTTCCACCTGTTTGCTATGCTCTTAAAAGCGTATTGAATAGGCCACGTTACCAAAGGGAAGGGGATGAACATGAAACGTAACTTGCGACTTATGAATTTTATGAGTTGCGAATTTTTGATTCCTAAAATGTTTGGTTGGGAAATAATTCACCTCGCTCGCCAGATGATACAAAATTAGGATAATATTTTCTCAGCGCATCATATTGAAATTCTAATGCCAAAGTAATTTGCGCACGTGGTCGACTAAATTAATATACTGCTTGTACAAGTCAACGTGTTCTTAGGAGTGTCGAGCGAGGTTGAGGGATGAAGAAGTGGATTGCCCAATCGTTTTGCCTTTTCTTACTTGCGTGGCATGTTGAACCAGAATGGTTTCAATAAAAATCGTCGTAAGACGCGAATCCCCATCAAGCGTTCACTTTTCAGCAAAATCACAATATCAGGCGTATTTTTATTGCCTTTGAGTGTACTTACGACAATGTAAGTCGTCATTGGGGTATGTGATCTCATAATACTTTGTTTGCATGTTACAATGGTATCTCAGTGGTTAAGAGCAACTGGACGGAAACCAGGAGATCCGTGTTTCAAATGACGTTGAATTTTCCAGTCTATTTCTACTTTTTCAAACAAATTGCTGTTAAATCATGAAACTATTCAATGTTCACAATGTTTAAGACTACCACTGACAACACATTCGCGCCGTGGCTTTTCTATCTCGTTAGCTACGGTGATCTATTTTGAAAATATTTTACTGTCTCTTTCAGGACACTTGGTAGTGTCGGAGAAGCAATTTCCATGTAGAATTTCAATGCAGCATATGTTAGTGTTTCTTGAAATCTATGCAATCTATCATAATGAAACTTTTACCACTTATGTATCAGCTTCTTCTGATTCAGAGACCATAATATAATCATAAATAAAGTTAATTATTTTTGCTCTATTGATATTCCAATAAACACAACATTTTCAAAAATGTTGACGCATTTTCTTCTTTAGGTACATTTTTCTAGAAAACTATAATAGAGATTTGCATTTTTAGTGCATATGCAGAATATACTGCTCTAAACAGTCGGTAAAAGCTTTATGTGTTACACTTTCATGAAATTTCTCAAAGAAATATTTTCATATATAAAAAAGTAAAAAAAATAAAGAGAACATTATTATTTAGGTTTTAAACTGCTATTATTGATTAAAGTATCTTAATGGTTCATCAGCTATGTTGAATAGCATGTTTTTAAAGTGATTATAAAGTTTGAAATGTGTCACTTCAACTGTTTAGGAGAAAAGTGTATCAAAGAAGATAACACGTAAAATGTTTTTGAAATTTTGTATTTATTGGAATATCAATAGAGCAAAAATTATTAACTTTATGATTTGATTACGGTTTCTGAACCAGAAGAGGCTATATATAGCTGGTAAAAGTTTCATTATGATAGATTGCAGAGCTTTCAAGAAACACTAACATATTGCATTGAAATTCTACATGGAAATTGCTACTCTGACACTACCAAGTGTTCTTAAGCTCATTGCATCCTTCTTATTCCCTACAACGAAATGTATAAATGAGTCATGAAGATTTATTATATTAACAAGAAGTATGTAGAAGAAAACACCTGCAGGACTAACTTATGTATAGAAGAGTGAGCACACAAAGTTATGTGAATGCAACAATTCAGATTTTTATTTTTGGCTAAAACTTACCTACCTGTATGTATGGGATAGCGTCCTGTCATGAGCGCAGCCCTGGTTGGTGTACATAGCGGTTGCACATAATGCTGGTTGAGAATGACGCCGTTGAAGGCCAAGGCATCCATGTTTGGAGTTGGTATCTGGTCCGACCCATGGAAACTGACATCGTTCCAACCCTGTAATAAAAGTGTCCTCAGATATTTTTACTTTATCTAAAGAGTATGTACTATACATAATATATGGAGTAGGTATTGTATTCCACACAACATTTTGATATCAAGATATCACCGAAAATACATCTAAAATACGTTTATTGGCATTACTGAAGTAGACCAATTCCCGTATGTGAGAATTTTAAGTATCTTAAAACTGAAACCACTAATAAGGAATGTCTCAAAAATTGTCAACTCCAAGAAAAAATAATATAACGTAAATTGTGAGTTTTAACGAGCTCTATAGTTTCTGTGAAGTAAGTTTTGTCTATTTCTTACGGTTTACCAGTTATGCAAAATTCAGCAAAATTCATCTAGAACAAATAGAACTTTAGAGGCAATTCCCAGAAAGTTAAGGATATACATTTTATTTTTAATGCAAATATCTCTAATACACGGTATTTTAATTAAAATCGTTAAAGCCATTTTTGAGAAAATCAAAATGTTCGAAACTTTTCCATGTAAAGAGTAGTTTGTGTTGGGGGAGTGTTTCCCAAAATCTTCGTGTCACATCTTTGGAAGATACTATACTTAAATAGCAGTTTGGTATTTTACAAACTTTTCGTTCTTGAGCTATCGTGTTCACAGATACACGGACACACATTGACCTTTTTCTAAAAATGCTTTTTGTTGGATACAGGGGACCCTAAAACGTGTATTTCCGGAGAAATCTCGGTATCGAATTTTTGGGTGGAATACAATACCTCCTCTATACACTATGCACTTAGTACGCGTAGAGAAAGTAAAAAGCAACCTATCATCACCATTTGCATACTTTATAGATTCCAGCGATTCGGTACATGGGGACGGAAAATCTGATGAAAGGTGGCAGAATTATCATGTGATGAGAACCAATCTCTAATTGATAGTTTCTTGTTTGATGTAAACACAGACTTAAAAGCTTGGACCTTGCAAGTACTAAATTTACGTTAAACTCAATGCTTTCTTTTGATTTTTAATTTTATTTATTTATTTTAAGAGTTAAACGCCCGCTTTTACAACAAAGGGCACCGCAGGCAATGTCACTGATGGAATGAAGATGGAGCACCGGTAGAATGCGATGACGGGGGAAACGGAGAACCCAAAAAAAAAACCCATCCCTGCGTCGCTTTGTCCAGCACAAATCCCACATGCGGTCGCTTGGGAACCACTCGGCCACGGCGCGGCCATTTTCTTTTATGTCCACATTCTTTATTATCATATGCTGGTGCCAGTACAATATACATCACATTCATCATCTAGTTACTTTCTCTAGCCCGTGTATATAACGTAAATAGTGATTAGAGAAAGTATTGTATCTCACCCAAAAATTCGATATCGACATTTCACTGGAAATACATGTTTTGAGACTCGATGAATATAAAATTCTCTACATGTACTATGTACATAGTGTATAGAGAAGGTATTGAATTCCACCCAAAATCTGTTACAGAGATTTCACCGGAAATACGAGTTTTATGGTCCCCTGTATAAAAAAAACATTTGTATAAAAAGGTGCGTGTGTGTGTGTGTGTGTGTGTGTGTCCGTGAATCCTTGTGCCAGTGTGTCCGTGTGTCTGCGGACACAATAACTCAAAAACGAAAAGTCAGTAAAATACTAATCTTGTCATTTAAGTTACGTATGTTCCAAGGATGCGTCATGAAGAACTTGAGGAACCCCCCCCCCTACAAACTACCCTTTACATGCAAAAAGTTTCGAACATTTTGATTTTCTCAAAAATGGCTGTAATGATTTTGATTAAAATTCCGCATATTAAAGATATTTACATGTCAAATACAATATATATCTTGAATTTTCTGGGAATAGCCTTTGAAGACCTCTTTATTCTGGATGAATTTTGCTAGTTTTTTGTATAACTAGCAAACCGTAAGAGATAGACAAAAATTTACCACTACACAAAAAGTATAGATTTCGTTAAAACACACAGTTTATGTCATATACGTTGTCCATTTTTTGGGATACTCTTTGTTATTGGTTTCAGTTTTAAAACACTTATACTTTTCTCATTTAGGAACTTGCCAACTCTTGGCCACGCAAGGAAACAGATTTCAGTTCCATAGCAGCCAGATTTTAAAACATTTGACTGATTAGCCTAGTGTATGCCCTTATTTCCCTTCTACTTATAAGGAACTAAGTTATAAGACCGTTTCTGCTAGTTTTTATCTCGATTAGCATGAAGTAGAAGGAAGAATAAGCTTATTAACAATAATTTGTTACAGAGATGTAGAGAAAGTCATGTGAATGGAGCACATCATATTTTTAGAAATATGTCTGTCCGTATTTTTTCTTTTTTGTGTGTATTGTTTAATATGTGTTTGTGTGTGTCTGTGTGTGTGTGTGTGTGCGCGTGCGCGTCTGTGGGCAACATAGCTCAAAAACGAAAAGTCGGTAAATGCCAAACTTGGTACTTAAGTTCAATATCTTCTAAGAATGCGATACGAAGCTTTTAAAGAAAATCCCTCCACCTCCAACTACCCTTTACATGGAACATTTTTCGAAAAGTTTGATTTTCTCAAAATTGGCCCTAACGAATTTTATTAAAATGTTATATGTTTAAGATATTTTCATGGCAAACGAAATGTATATCTTGAATTTTCTGGGAATAGCCTTTGAAGACCTAATCATTGTGAATGACTTTTGTAGAACTTTTATGTATCTGGGAAACCGTAAGGGAAAGATAAAAGCTCGCTACACAAAAAATGTAGATCTCATTAAAACACATAATTTATGTCATATACATTTTTTTTTAGAGTTAACCGTTTTCGAGATACTTCGAATTATTGGTTTCAGTTTTAAGGTACTTTTCTGAAACGGAAGACATTTTCCTTATTATCTCTCTTTTGTTTACTCTTAGTAAGCAGTGAGAACCAAATTGCAATTGTTTCACTTAGTGACTGGTTTTTAAAACATCTGACTATCGCTTTAGCCTAGTGTATTCCATTATTTCCCCTCTACTTACAAAGAATAAAGTAATAAGACCAATTTTGGTACTGTTTATCTTGATTAGCATTATGTAGATAAAAGAATACTCTTTTGTAAGGTAAGTTTGTTTGTGTGAACAGCTGGAGAAAGTCATGTGAATAGCATAGATAAGATTTTTTATCCTATGCTTATGTTTACGTTTCGTTGTGAACGGGACCTACAAAAAATAAATTATAACATTCTGGAACAAGAACCTTGGCGTGTGTTTCATAAATTTATCTGGATTAACATGGAACAGAAAATAAGCTTTCATACAAAATTTGTAGAATAAAAGAAATGATAGTGGGTGGAGAAAGCAATAGTGTGTAACCTATATGATCTTTTAAAGTTATATTAATAATACTGAATCCAAATCTATACTAATTTTAACGTTTACACCATATTATATAACATATATTTTTACTTTCTCTACCACGTACATAGTAAGCAGAGAAGATATTCCACCAAAAAATTAAATACCGAAATTTCACTGCAAATACATATTTTGAGACCGCCTAAATTAAACAAAAATTTAGAAAAAGGTGAGTGTGTATGTTTGTCTATGTGTTTGTGTGGTGTGTCTAACTAAAACCTAACTAAAAAAGAAAGGTCTGTTAAAAATCAAACTTGGTATTTAATTTCAAAAACTTCCAAGGATTCGACACGAAGATTTTCAGGGAAATCCCCCACCCCAAACTATCCTTTACATGAAACATCGTTCGAAATTGTCAATTTTCTCGGTATTTAGATGCAATACAATACCTTCTCTGTAATATGTACATAGTACATGTTGAGAAAGTAAAAATCGTTACAGCCATATAAAGGATAGTTTGGGAAGGAGCATTTCCTGAAAATCTTCGTGTTGCATTGTTGTAGGATGTTAAACTTAAAGATTAAGCTTGGTATCAAAGCGAATTTTCGTTTTTGAGCTATGCTGAGTACTGACACACAAATACGTATCTTTTTCTAAGAAGGTATCTTTAGATTTAGGGGATCTCATAAATGTATTTCCTGTGAAATCTCTTATCGAATTTTTGGATGCAATACATAGCTTATCTTTCTATTATGTTTAGTGTACATACGTGGTTGAGAAGGAAAAATGCTTATTGGGGGGAGGGGAGATTCAGGTACTGTCAAAACATGTATTCGGTGAATTCTCAGTGTACAGTTTTTGGTTGGAATGAAATATCATTTCTACTTAACATACACGTGGAGGAAAAGTAAAAATACACCTGTGTAATGTTGATAAAATCTGACATGCTCCATTCACATGACTTTCTCTACATATCTGTAAAAAATTGATGTTAAAAAGGTTATTCTTCTATGTAATCCATGTTAATTGAGATAAAATTAACAGAAATTGTCTTATACCTGCTTCCTTGTAAGAAAACGGGAAATAGTCTTTTGAAAGCTGGTTGCTATGTGATTGAAATTCCTTTGTCTGTATGGCCAGGAGTTTGCAAATTCCCGTATGAGAAAGATTAAGTATTTTAAAGCTGAAAACCAACAACAAGGAATATCTCAGAATGGTAACCTCTACAGAAAACGAATATAACATAAATTATGTGTTTTAACGGGATCTACATTTTAGAGTATCTTACGGTTTATCAGTTATGCAAAATTCATCCAGAAAAAAAAGGTATCTATAGGCCATTCCCAGAAAATTCAAGATATATGTTTTATATTTCACGTAAATAGCTTTAATGCACCGCATTTTAATCAAAATCGTTAGAGCCATTTTGAGAAAATCAAAAGTTTCGAAAATTTTTCCATATAAATGGATTTTCTTGAAAATCTTCGTGTCGCATTCTTGGGAGATATTTAACTTAAATATCAAGTTTGGTAACAGACACACACACAAACACACACACACACGGATTTTCCTAAAAATGCTTTTTTGGATTTAGGGGGGTCACAAAACATGTATTTCGGGTGAAATCTCGGTATGGAATTTTTGATGCAATACAATATCTTCTCTATACAGTATGTACATATTACATGTAGAGAAAGTAAAAATCGTAGGAGGCGTATTTGAGAAAATCAAAATTTTCGAAAAATATAAAGGATAGTTTGGGGAGAAACATTTCCTGAAAATCTTGGTGTTGCATTCTTGTAGGATGCTGAACTTAAATTTTAAGATTTGTATTAAAGCGAATTTTGGTTTTTGTGCGGACCTTTTTTAAAAAGGCTTTTGTGGATTTAGGTGGTGTCATAACATATATTTTCTGTGAAATCTCTGTATTGAGTTTTTGGATGTAATACAATACGTTCTCTGACTGCCTCCGTATTCGAGTTGTCGGCGAGTTGACTTCTCACCCGAAGGTTCCGGGTTCGATTCCCGGCTGCGGCGGGGAAGTTTTCTTTAACCAAAATAATTTCCTATCCCCCACAGAGTCTGGAAGTATGTATGTGTGCGTGTTTGAGGAAACTAAAAACGATTTAAACGCAACGAAAGAACTTACAGACAACGAGTTGCTTCTAATGCAAAGTCCCAGATATGCCCTTAGATGTTAAAGGGGCTTATATAAATGAAACAATAAAAAAAAAAAAAATAATAATTTTCTTTCTACATGCGTGGTTGAGAAGGTAAAAATGCTTTTGAGGGGGGATTCAGGGCCGTCAAAACATGTATTTCCAGTGAAATGTCGGTGTACAGTTTTAAGTATCTTCTCTACTTAGTATGCATGTGGTAGAGGAAGTAATATCGATAAAGGTGTAATAGTTGAACTCACCATGTCGTCCGCAAGGATAAAGATGATGTGAGGCTGTCCCGTGGTCCAGACAGATCCCGATGAGAGCAGCAGCAGCAGCAGAAGGTGCACCAACAACATGTTGTTGCAATTTGAAGCACGCTCACAAACTTCCACCACTCCACACCTCCCGCGCAGTGCCGATGCTCTTATGTCAGCATTCTGTGCCTGAAAACCGTAACAGCTGACGGTCAATGATACAACCCGTAATCTTTCCCTCGCCATTACTTGATAGCAATTTTGCTAATTAGAGTGCGATAACCCTGCGCGTGTGTCAAACAATGACATATTTTTAACACTTCTCCACGTGAACTACATGTTATATGGTTGCAAGTAACGTTTACAGTGGGATAAAAAAACTTGTTCAATTTAAAGCCACACTTAAAAATCGCTACAACTAATACGAGAAAACAAAGAAATGATTGTGAAAAAATCTGATATGTTCCATTTACATGACTTTCTGTACATCTCTGCAACAAAGTATCGTTAAAAAGCTCATGCTTTCTATTTGCTCCATGCTACTGAAGAAAAAAATAGCTGAAATGGTCTTATTACTTGTTTCTATGTAAGTAGAAGGGAAATATGGGAGTACCATAGCTTAAAGTGATAGTCAAACGCTGGTTGCTATGTGATTGAAGTTCCTTTGTTTGTATGGACAGGACTTGACAAATTTCCGTATGAGAAAAGTATAAATATTTTAAAGCTGAAACCAATAACAAGGAATATCACAAAAACGATCAACTCCATGATAAAAGCATATAACTTAAATTGCGTATTTTATCAAGCTCTACATTTCTGTTAAGTTAGCTTTTGTCTATCTCTTACGATATACCAATTATGCAAAATTCCGTAAAATTCATCCAGAATAAACAAATCTTCAAAGGCTATTTCCAGAAAGTTCAAGATATACATTTTATTCGTCAGGTATATGTCTTTAATATACGATATTTTAATCAAAATTTCGAAAAAAGTTCCATGTAAGGGTGGTTGGGGGTGGTAGATTTCTTGAAAATCTTCGTGTCGCGTCCTTGGAAGATACAAAACTTAAATACCAAATTTGGTGTTTAACGGTCTTTCCGTTTTTGAGCTATGCTGTCCACAGTCACACATACAAATACACATCCGCACCTCTTTTTAAAATGCTTTTTTGGATTCAGTGAGACCCAAAACATGTAAGAGTACAATAGTGATATATTTTGATACTTTATTATAGTGAAAATAAATGTAATATTTGATTTATGTTGATATTATTAGTTGTGGAGGAATAAAATTTTGGTTTTACCAAGTTGTTGGTATTAAAATGTTCCTTGTTTTTCAGTACAATTTAATTTTAATGAATAAGCCCATCAAAATTCCATACTTATATCTTTATATAAAAACTTTAGTTGATATATGTAAATATTCATACAAACCAGAGCATAATTGAAACACAAGGAATAACTTTTGTGTGCAAACATTTAAAACTAAAAAAAAAATTGATGTGTTCCATTCACACAAATCTTTCTTGCTGTTCTGATAGACAGATTCATGAGATGTAGGTTTTATCAAAATGTTTCTAAAGATTTTGATTATAACTGTTTGTTTAAGATATTTTATGACAAATAAAATGCATATTTTGAGTTTTATGAAAATAGCCTCTGATGACTTCATTCTGGAGAAATTTGCGTAACTGGTAAACCGTAAGAGGTAGACAAAATGTTACCCCACACAAATGTAGATCTTGTTAAAGCGTACACTTTATGTCCGTTTCCCTTTTTTGGAGTTAATCATTTTGGGATATATCTCTTTATTGGTTTAAATTGTCCAAATAGTATACTTTTATAAACTGGGAAATCATCATTTGTTTATCTCTTTTTTTCGTAAACTAGTTAGAGAAAGACATGTAAGGAATCACACATTTTATTAAATTGCCATTATCTTTCTTTCTTTTCTGGAATTGTTGTTCAATAATTTATGTGATACATGAGCTAATGTACATATGTATTATATGAGTGTGAATTTAATATAAATACGATGACCTGTTGACCAATTGGTCCTTGTTGGTTAAAGATACACACAAAAAAAAATCTGATGTGTACCATTCACATGACTTTCTCTATATCCCTGCAACAAATTATTCTTAAAATGCTTATGCTTCTATTTACTTTATGCTAATCTACAAAAATTAGCAGAAATAGTCATTACTTTCTTCCTTGTAAGTAGAAAGGAAATAAGGGAGTAGCATAGGTTAAAGGGTAGTCAAAAGCTGGCTACTATGTGACTGCAGTTCCTTTGTTCGTATGGACATGAGTTGACAAATTCCTGTACGAGAAAAATTAATATTTTCGACCCTGAAAACAAAAACAAGGAATATCTCAAAAACGATCAACTTCAAGAAAAAAATATATATACAACATAAACTGTGTGTTTTAATGTGCTCTACATTTCTTGTGTGGTAAGTTTTTGTCTATCTCTTATGGTTTAGCAATTATACAAAATTCCGGAAAATTCACTCAGAATAAAGTAGTCTTCAGAGGATATTCCCAAAAAATTCAAAATATACATTTTATTTGTCAGGTAAATATCTTTAATATAAGATATTTTAATCAAAATCGTTAGAGCCATTTTTTAGAAAGTCAAAATTTTCGAAAAAAGTTCCATGTAAAGGGGGGGATGGGGGATTTTTCTCAATATCTTCGTGTTGCATCCCTGGAAGTTTCTAAACTTAAATACCAAATTTGGTATTTTACCGACTTTTCGTTTTTGAGTTATCATGTTCACAGACACACGGACCTTTTTCTGAAAATACTTTTTTTAGATAAAGAAGACCCTAAAACATATATTTCCGGTGAAATCTCGGTATCGACTTTTTTGGTGGAGTACAATACCTTCTCTATACACTATGTACATAGTTCGTATAGAGAAGATAAAAAGGATAGATATGGCTTTCCAAACATTTTTTACTTATTAATTAACAGATATAATATATAAATGTGAATTAAAATCTAAAATAAATAAAACCTAAAGCTATATTCCAAACGCATTCAAAATTACAGACCGGGAAAACCAAAGGTTTTTGTTTGACCCCGATCAGAACTGTGATTCAACTTTCCAATTAAATGCCTATGCACCGCCAATGTGAAACACGATTATTTAACATAACCAAAATACTTAAAGGCGTTTTCGAGTAAAGCCCAATAAATAATTTAGGAAACCGGAGTAAAGAGCAAGAGCTAGTCACGAGTTGGACCCACGACTTTTAAAGAAATGAGAGCCTTTATAGCAGTGGATAGCGGTCTGTGGCGTGACAGGGAGGGTAAACTAGAAAGCTGATGATTCCACTCTAATTCTACTACACGAACCTACTGTTCTTAGTTATATGTGCAGCGAGCTAAATAACTACGTGGTAATGTGTGAGACTCTTATTAGGCAGGTCTCGGGTTCGATTCCCGTGGACCGCCATTTCCTAGTTTCCCCCTGATGAGTAGGCGAGTGTTGGGAAGGATTTTCAGCACGATTTCACTTCCATCATTTCCCGTTAATTCCGTTTCCTTTTCATGCTTCTGGTGTGCTTCTGGTGGTGCCGGACAGATGGAGTGGATGCTTGCTAAAAGGAAAGATACAAGAAGGTGGTTACAAGAAGGTTGCTTGTTTGACGGGTAGTTCTTACCCCCTCTAGACAGCTTCAGCAATAGTATGGGTCTTCGAACCAGGAAATAATACCAACTTCCGTGCGTCACAGCTACCTGTCTCCCTGCGGCTTATAGCATCCTGTGGTTCTTTCATTTCATCCTTTTCTCCTGGGGGGGGGTAGCCGCAATAGATCTACGCATGTCGCAGTGCATAAGATGTCCTCTTCATTATACAGCCCTTAGCTTTACTTACCTATATAGGCTGTTACATAATGACCCTACGAATATAACAGTCTTATAGCTTATACTGCATCTAGTCAGAAATGTATGTCGCAACTTCAAAACTCTTTAACGTATGCTTTTATGTAACATGGAAAATGACATCATTTTGAGATTAGGCAATGCGCGAAGTACTAGTGTGTGATTTACACACACGTACACCTCAGAGGGGATTCTTATCAATTACGTGTCATGAAAACAAAAGGGTTTATCCTTGTAGTATTACCAAAACTATCCTGGCTTTGAGATAAAGGGCAAAAGGCAGTTACCAATAGAGCTCGGTAATGGCTTCCGAAGTGCACACAGAGCAGTTAAACGTATGAAGAGAGGGAAGTGGGAACAGGTTTGTAGCGTAAACATGCACACGTTGAGGTATAGTCTGTTCCAAACGTAGCTCATCAAGGCTATTGACATTATATGTATCTATCGTTCTAATTCATAAAGTAACACAATAAAACAATTATTTCATAATATGATTAGTAAATAAAAACGCCTTATACTTTTACAAAAAATTCAGGATAATAATGTGCAGAGATTTGAAAAGACAATGAACATAAATCAACCAAACTCACTAAGTATTCATTGCAGTGAATTACAAGATACATCTTTACTGTATCGAAAGAAAAGGTTCTCCTCACGTTACCCCAAATATGCTTTAATCATCCACAAGTTTTTTTTTTCAGTGTCAAACGCCTACCTTTTCGTATTTTAGACATTTTTAAATCTGCGCTATGTTTCAGTATTCCCTGGTTTATCTACTAGCAGGAACTAAAGGAGGCCAGGCAGTGAGCAATAGTGCAATACGTTTCGAAACGGGCTGTTGAGACCACGGCTACTCCATCACGTCATAGTTATACTCTGTGTGCACCGAACCTCTATCCGGTAATTTCGTGACCCCAAACCGAGCTCTAATTATCAACACAAAAGGCTCCTTATGACTCGAGCAGTTTCGAGGTTTTCTTGAATGCAAAACATACTATGCACGAATCTTTTCTTTGACTCTGTTTTTTTTGGGGGGGGGAAGCGAGACCAGTGTTGTCAACCAAAAAATTTTCTTTCTTTATGACCCTCAACCATTATGGTGAATAAGTTAGCTAATTTATCGTGAACTAGCTAAAGTATTAAACGAAGCACATTAAGCGTGCATATGCGTGAACTGTGAAATCTACAGACATAATGAAACCTATGCATTGAAGCCATTAAACGGCTGGGTATATAACGTAATTAATGTCTCAATGTGATCGTCTTGCCCTTCATCCGAAATTTCGCGGAACCTGCCGAAGAAGACCAAGGAGCCGATCTCCCAAGAAAACGTACGCGCATAATCCGTATTTTGCCCTAACCGCAGACATCTTGTACATAATATCCTAATCATTTTGCAATCATCTTTATGATAAACTCTCAACAAGAAGTTAGTGTTAAATGTACAAATATTTGATTTAGTATTACGAGTTAAAGAAAGAAAAATAAACCTCTTGTCTGACCTATGTGTGTTTAACTTTATCTACAATCCTTTGGTGTATTCTGATAACATTCTTGCAACTGTTGTTTATATCTGTTTCTTTTCTACATGCTCAAGATCGCTAACGTTAAATTGCTTCTAAAAGTCAGTATTAGCGTCTTAGTAATTTCCTATCATTTATTGGTTAACAACTGAAATTGTAATTTGGAAGAATAAACAAATATATGAAGTATCTAGGTTCTTTAGCGAGGCTACACTAGACGAGGAATCCCTTAAAGTTAGCTAACACTGTGCAGAATGTCGATATGTTTACAAAACTCTGCTAAAGCACGTAATTCGGTGCTTTCCAACCTACCTGGTAAACATGTGAACAATTGAAGTTCAGTTCGCTTTGCACTGTCTGTAAAATAAAAGAGAGATAAAACGAAGGGTGACCCTATTTAAGAAAAGTTAGGTAGTTTAAAATTGAAAACAATAACAAGGAATATTTCAGAAACGGTCAACTCTACAACAAAAATGTATATGACATAAATTGTGTGTTTTAACTATATCTACATATTTTGTATAGTACGTTGTGTCTATTTCTTATAGTTTACCAGTCATAAACAATTCAACAAAATTCATCCAGAATGATCAGGTCTTCAGAAGCTATTCCCAGAAAAATCAAGATACATACTTCATTTGTGACGTAAATATTTTTAGATTACGGTATTTTAATCTAAATCGTTAGAATAATGTTTGGGAAAAATAAAAGTTTGAAAAATGTTTCCATGTAAAGAGTAATTTTGATTAGAGGGATTTGCTGGAAAAACTTCGTGTCATCTTTGGGAGATACTAAACTTAAGTTCCAAGTTTGGTATTCAACGGTCTTTTAGTGCTGAAGGTAAATTAAACCTCTTATCTGACTTATGTTTGTTTAACCTTATCTGGAATCCTTTGGTGTATCTGATAGTATTCTTGTCTTTGTTGTTTTTATCTGCTGCTTGTGTACATCCTCATCGTTAAATTGCTTCTAAAAGGTTAGTATTAGCGGCTTTGTCGTTTCCTTTCATTCATTGACTACCGCATGAAATTGTGTTGGAAGAATAAACAAATAAATAAAGTATCTTAGGTTATTTAACGAGGTTACATACCACAAGGAATCCCTAAAAGTTAGCTAACTAGTGTGCAGAATATCAGTATGTTTACGAAAAGTCTGCTAAAGCATGCCATTTGGTGTTTACCTTGATAGCGTGGGCTAGGCAAGTGCTTTCATCCACAGTGACCATGAGATATTTTGTTGATGTGCCCTTATTGAAAACTATACTTTCAAATCTCTTCACTTCTAGGTTCGGTGTCATTTTTAAACACCTTGTGGATGTGGGTGTGTGTAAGGACATAATTTATGACACCACTAAATTGATTTAAGTAATGGTTTTTGAAATAACTCTGAAAGTATGCAAAATAATCACTTTTAATATTAGACAAAGCTCAGTTGATAGTGATCATATTAGTACAGAGCTTTTAGGCGTGTAGCTAAATCCAGAACTGAACTGGAATTCACGGTTTGAAATAGTCTCTAAGTCATATATTAATTAATCAAAACATTTACAGCAAAGTGCCTATAAAGCAAATATAAGGTGTAAGGAAGGTACTCTGTGAAGCCCTCTTTATTTTGAATGTTGTAATGTTCTTCTGTCTCTGTTTATAATCTTCGTATGTAGGACTTGAACCCCTCCCCCAGAACTTCTGTTGAGGAACAAAAACCCTGAATTAGAGAGAAACCAGGGCGGGTGATCAGCCTGATGCCGGGTATGAAAATGAGGAACTGGGAGATATGAAATGGTGGTAAATAAATAGAGGAAATATGATATGAAACATTTGGTGGTGTGGATGGCGGGGAATTCGTAGAACCCGAAGAAAATCCGCCCAGATGCAACTTCGTCCACCAAAAATCCTTCATGTGGACTCCTGGGACAAACTCAGACCCTCTAAGTGAGAGGTGAGCGGTCTAACCACTCGGCTCCTAATAGTAAACCAAGAGACAAAATCCTATTCACAAAAGAATGTGGATCTCGTTATAGCACACAAGTACACAATTTACATAATATACATATATACTAATGAACTACACGAATTATTTTTAAAGAAAAAGGAGGTGTCTTAAACAAGTAATTTGGGATAGGAAACCTCTTGGTCTGCCTGCTCATATTTCGAATTTCGAAGTTAGGAATATAAGTTTCTAAAGTACCAGTCCGCCATTGTCCGATGATAATTCTATTCGAGAACGCAACAACAAAAACGAAGGACCCCTGGGAGCTACCTTTCTGGTGTAGTAGTTATGTCATTAACTTCGCAGAATAGGCAGTGTCTGTTTTAAAGTTCGATTCTCTCCACGAAGCAGTTCTTCATATGGACTTAAAAGAAAAAATCTGATGTGCACCATTCACATGACTTTCTCAATATCCCTGCAACAAATAATTCTTAAAAATCTTATACTTCTATTTACTTTATGCTAATCAGAAAAAAATAGTAGAAATAGTCTAATTACTCGCTTCCTTGTAAGTAGAAGCGAAATAAGGGAAACCGTAGGTTAAAGTGATAGTCAAAAGCTGGTTGCTATGTCAATGAAGTTCCTTTGTCTATATGGATAGGAGTTGACAAGTTAAAATATGAGAAAGGTATGCGTTTTTCATAGCAGAAAGCAAAAATAAGGAATGTCACAAAAACGACGAACTCCACGAAAAAAATGTTTATAACATAAATTGTGTGTTTTAATGTGTTCTACATTTTTTGTGTAGTAAGCTTTTGTCCATCTCTTACGGTTTAGCAGTTATTCACAATTTAGTAAAATTCATCCAGAATAAACTATTCTTCAGAGGCTATTCCCAGAAAATTCAAGATATGCATTTTATTTGTCAGGTAAATATCTTTAATAAACAATATTTTAATCAAAATTGTTAGAGCCATTTATGAAAAAATCAAATTTTTAGAAAAAAGTTCCATGTAAAGGGTAGTTGGGGTTGGGGGGATTTTTCTCAAAATCTTCGTGTCGCATCCCTGGAAGATACTAAACTTAAATACCAAGTTTGGTATTTTACCTACTTTTCGTTTTTGAGTTATCGTGTTCACAGACACACGGACACACGGACACACACACACACACACACACACACACACACACGGACCTTTTTGTGAAAATGCTTTTTTTGGATATTGGGGACCCTAAAATATATATTTCCGGTGAAATCTCGGTATCGAATTTCTTGGTGGAGTGCAATACTTTCTCTATACACTATGTACATAGTGCGTATGGAGAAAGTAAAAAGAAAAGAAAGAAATAGAAAACATTAAATACATAGCAGGAAACAAACCTATGATCTATGTGTAGCTTTATCATTTTCTGCAGTCTCTATGCTTGTACTATTTACAATAATATTGAATGAGTAAATTATTGTGACGTCACTACCTGAGCGTCAGTTGTTAGTATGTAAGATTTTTATAGCATATTTATTTTGTAAAAGATTGAGTGAATTTCCTTAAGGGTAATATTCGTTATGTTGTTCAATTTGAAACTTGCGGTGCGCTTGGAAGATATCCGCGTTTAATTTACAGATTCAGAAAACCGTGCCAACTTCTTGCGTTACGCTTACGATGGCATTGTGAATGGTCTTCCCTCTCGCTTGCGCTTTTGCTACACTACGTCTGCGCTTGCATCTCATTGTGAATGTAGCATTATATATTAAGCCACAAGAGTAATTAAATAAATGCCTCTAGAGTAGGCTACATTACACAAGCAGAAAGTTAATCCATGGACAGTGTCGCAAGTGATCTTGCGTGATCTGTTCGAGATTTGAGAGAATTTTACAGCAGTAAATCTTGAGAAGCGAATAACGATTTGCTCAAATCGACATTTATAAATTCGTGTATTAGTTTTAAAGGACATTCCAAGCCAATTTTTCATCTGACTTTGATTTAAACGTTAATTGTGTGGTATTGCACAAATGCAACAAAAATGATTAATCAAAGATTTTAGTATTTTTAGTGCACTTTTCTCTAATTTCGTATTTATACCTCACCAATAGTTGGCTGATTTAAATTGTAAAACTATTAATACTTTTTCAATAAAATTCTGGTGATTTTAAATAATGAAGAGCAAATCCATGCAACTGCAGTCAAATGTAACCCTATCAGCATCCGAGCAAGCTATCACACCAGTTAATTTACTTGGGCGTCCCCATCCTTTATCACAGGAACATATGACGACAGACGCAACGTTCGGCTTTGAATGCATGGCCAGTCCATTACGTATCGCAGTAAAGATTACGACCTTTCAAGACTCTACACTTGTGCCGGTAAACGGGATATAAATACATCTTTGCGATTTAGAGGAAGAACGGCATATGTAGCAAAATAAATCATGCAATAAAGGGTTAACAGCGACTTATCTGCATTTGAAACCCATTTGTTTAAAACCTTATAACTGCGTTATGTTTAGCTGTGGACCATTCATTTCCTATCTGAAAATATTTTTACTAGACAATTCTATAATCTCTTAAATTATTTCGGTGTTTAACATAGTGTAGGTAAGTGTTTTTGTTAATAAGCTTATTCTTCTATGCACTTCATGCTAATAGACATAAACATCAGCAGAAACTGTTTTATTATTTAGTTCCTTATAAGTAGAAACGAAATAAGGGAATTCACTACGTTAAACCGACTGTCACATGTTTTAAAATGTAGTTGCTATGGGATTGAAATCCGTTTCTTTGTGTGGCCAGGAGTTGGCAAGTTCCTGTAAGAGAAAAGTATTTTAAAACTGAAACGAATAACGAAGAATATCTCGAAAGCGGTCAACTCCAGGAAAAAAATGTGATATAATTGTATTATTTAAGGAGATCTACATTTTTTGTGTTGTAAGTTTTTGTCTCTCTGTTATGGTTTACAGGTTATGTAAAATTAAAAAAAGTCATCAAGAATAAAGAGATCTTTAGAGGCTATTCCTAGAAAATTCAAGATTTACATTTTGTTTGCCATGTAAATGTTAAGTATAAGACATTTTAATCAAAATCGTTAGAGGCATTTTTGAGAAAAGCAAAATTTTCAAAAAATTTTCCACTAAAGGGTAGTTTGGGGTTGGGGGATTTTCTTGAAAATCTTCGTTCTGCATCCTTGGGAGATACTGAAATAAAATATCAAGTTTGGTTTTTGAGCTATGCTGTCCACAGACACAGACAAACATGGACCTTTCTCAAAATTTCTTTTTTTTTTATGGATTCAGGGGGTCCCAAAACATATGTTTCTATTGAAATCTCGGTTTCGAAATTTTGGGTGCAATACGATACTTTCTCTATATAATATATATATTACGTGTAGAGAAAGTAACAAGATAAATTCTGTAAATATAGACCTTTGCATTACCTTATAGGTTATTTGTTTATTATCTAATAATTACATGTTTATCTATATATTTGCTCGTGACGGGCAGCAATTCGTGTGTAATTGACGGGCGTACAGTGTGTACTAGGGTCGGGTTTCGTGCTCCATATATATTGTTTGTCCTGGTTATGTAAAGAGAGCCGAATAGCTTAATAAATTTGGCTATCACTTAAGTATACAGTGTTGTGTTATTCCCATTAAATATGCAAGGGAATATGTAACAAAATCATTTCTTCTAGCCTTTATCTCGATGATTATAAAGTAGGCAGAAAAGTCTGATGTTTTCCATTCACATGACTCTCTCTACCTGCTCTATAAACAAACTATTCTGCAAAATATTCTTTTATATACACCATATTAATCGAGATAAACATTAGCAGAAATGGTCTTATTACTTTCTCTTTACAAATAGAAGGGAAATAAGGAATACACTAGGCTTGAGCGATAGTCAAATCTTTGAAAACTGGCTGCCTTGTGAACAATTAAATTCGGTTTTCTTTGTCCCACCAGGAGTAAAGCAAAAGAGAGACGAAACGAAAAGTGACTTCCCGTTTGAGAAAAGTTTAAATAGTTTACAACTGAAACTAGTAACAAGGGATACCTTGGAAACGGTTAGCTGTACAAAATATGTATATGACATAAATTGTGTGCTTTAACAAGATCTACATTGTTTGTGTGGTAAAATGTTTATTTTTTACAGTTTGGCAGTTACGAAAAATTTATCAAGAATGAATAGGTCATCATAGGTTAATCCCAGGGAATTTAAGATGTACATTTTATTTTTCATGTAAATATCTTTAATATGCAGGATTTTAATTAAAACCGTTAAAATTCTCTATGTAAAGGATGATTTGGGGTGGAGGGATTTTCTTGAAAATCTTCGTGTCGCATCTTTGGAAGATATCTAACATAAATACCAAATTTTGTATTTGATGAGCTGGAACCTCAGTCATTTCTCAAAACTTTCTTTTCCGGTGAAATTTTGGTATCGAATATTTGGGTGGAATACAATACATTCTCTACCTGCAATGTGTATTGCACATACGTGCTAGGGAAAGGAAATATAAATTTTTCTAGGTTTTTGTGTTGGAGAAAGGGCAGAGAAATGCATGATAATGACATAAATAAAATTGTTTAGTGTAAATATTGTTTTGAATATTGTACCAGTATACCGAATGATTGATAGAGCTGCCATTTTTAAGGTGAGCTCTTATATATCCTAGCCAGTAATTTCACTTCTCTCCCCATCTTTAATGTCGTAACACCTGTTGCAAAATGTAGCTCTGTCTTAGGCGTGCATTTAGAAAGTGGCATTATTTATAATGCGTAATATAACGCGAACATACACCGCTCACAGTGAGAAGCAAATAAATAAATCTGATGTGTTCCATTCACATGACTTTCTCTACATAACAATGTATTGTTAAAAAGCTTATTCTTCTATCTAATTCATTATAATCGAGATCAAATTAGCAGAAATTGTCCTTATTACTTGGTTCCTTGTAAGTAGAAGGGAAACATCTAATGTGTTCCATTCACGTGACGTCCTCTAGCTGCTCGGTAAACAAACCTTTAATTCAAAACATTAATCTGTTATCTATGTCATGCTAATTATGATACACATAAGCAGAATTAGTCTTATTACTAGTTTCCTTGTAAGTAGAAGGGAAATAAGAAAATGCACAGACTAAAGGGATAGTCTAGTCATTTAAAAGTGGGTCGCTGTATGAAACAATTGAAATTCAATCTCTTTGCTTCCCAGGAATAAACAAACGAGAAACGAAAAGAAAGATGTCTTCCCGTTCAAGAAATGTTTAAGAGCTTAAAATTGAAATCAATTATCCGGAATATCTCGAAAACGCTCAACTCTACTAATATATACTACTGATATATACTGCATGACATATATACATAAGGTATTTTAAACAAAATCGTTAGAGCCATTTTTCAGAAACTTAAACTTTTCGAAAAATGTTCCATGTAAAAGATAGTTTGAGGTGGGAGGGTTTTCTGGAAATTTCATGTCGCATTATTGGAGGATACCAAACTTAAATACCAAGTTTGGTATTTAACAGTCTTTTCGTTTTTGAGTCATACAAACTTACACACACACACACATACACAAGGACTTATTACTAAAAATACCTTTTTTTTTTTTTTGGATTCAGGGGGACCCAAAACATGTATTTTCGGTGAAATCTGGTATCGAATTTTTGGGTGCAATACAATATCTTCTCTGTACACTATGTACAGAGCACGTGTAAAGAGAGTAAACAGAAAATCTGATGCTTGTATTCCCATGATTCTCTCCACACCTTGGAAACAAATTATTGTTAAAAAATCTTCCTATTTTTATCAAAATATAATATAAATTTTGAGCACCAAAAATTCTCTTCAACCTAAATCAATATATTTAATTGAATCTAATCAAATTATTAAAGGTTTATATCTAACTCCTATTCTTCTACCTACTTCATGCTAATCAAGATAAACATTAGCAGAAATGGTCTTATTATTCGGTTTCTTGCAAGCAGAAGGGAAATAAGGGATACAATAAGCTATAGTAATAGTCAAATATTTTAAAGATTGTTGCCATGTGGATGAAATCCGTTTCTTTGCATTACCAGGAGTTGACAAATTCCCGTATGAAGTATTTTAAAACTTAAGCAAATAACAAAAAATATCTCAAAAATATATATGAAAAATGTTGTATTTTAACGAGTTCTACATTTTTGTGTAGTAAGTTCTGTCTAGCTCTTACGATTTATCAGTTATGCAACATTAAGCGAAATTAATCCGTCATAAAGTGGTCTTCAGATGCTAATCCTTTAAAATTCAAGATATAAATGTTATATGTCATATAAATCTCTTTTTATATACGATATTTTAATCGAAATTGTTAGAGCCATTTTTGAGAAAATCAACATTTTCGCAAAATGTTCCTGTTTGGCATGGGGGGGGGGGTTTCTTAAAAATCTTCGTTTCTTATTCTTGGGAGATATTAAACTTAAATACCAAGTATTTCACCGGAAATACATGTTTTGGAACCCCCTGAATCCAAAAAAAGCATTTTCAGAAAAAGGTCCGTGTCCGTGTGTCTGAACACGATAACTCAAAAGCGAAACGTAACTAAAATACCAAACTTGGTATTTAAGTTTAGTATCTTCCAGGGATGCGACACGAATATTTTGAGAAAAATCCCCCCACCCCAAACTACCCTTTACATGGAACTTTTTTCGAAAAATTTGATTTTCTTAAAAATGGCTGAAACGATTTTTATTAAAATAACGTATATTCAAGATATTTACCTGACAAATAAAATGTATATCTTGAATTTTCTGGGAATAGTTTCTAAAGTCCTGTTTATTCTGGATGAATTTTGCTTAATTTAGGATAACTAGTAAACCGTAGGAGATAGACAAAACTTACTATACAAAAAATGTAGGTCTTGTTAAAATACACAACTTATGTCATATACATTTTTTTTCGTGGAGCTTACCGTTTTCGAGGTATTCATTGTTATTAGTTTCAGTTGTGAAGTACTTATACTTTTCTCAGACGGGAATGTCCGTTTTTCTTTTGTTCAACTCCTAGCCAAGAAAAGAAGCGATTTGTAATGACAATCGCATAACGACAGCTATTAAAACATTTGACTATCGGTTTAGCCTAGTGTATTCCCTTATTTTCTTCATACTTATAAGGAATTAAGTAATAAGAACATTGTGCTAATGAGTACCTCGATTAGCAAGGTGCAGAAAGAAGAATAATCTTATGTAAGAATTTTGTAGAATAGCTAGAGAAAGTCATGTGAGTGTAACACATCAGATTTTTAAAACATGTTCTTGATTTTTTAATGTACAACTGAATTAACTATAACTTGACCAAAAAAAAAAAAAAAAAGGCCAGCTTATTCTCCCCGTATGGAGAATTTACTTACAGCCCCTAGGGTTTACATATTGGTGTATAGTGTAAAAATCCTGTGGAAGAATTATAAACACTTAATCATTGAATTAAGAACCCGGAACAAGGGATGGTTCATAGTCAGGCTGAGAGTGTGGATGTATATGATATGAAATGAAAGTGAAATGAATGGTAGGAAAGGTGACAATATAGTAATTGGTAGTATAAATGGCGCAGTAAACCGGAGATTCCGAAGAAAAATCGCACAGACGTCACTTTATCCGAACCCGAGCAGCCTAGGTGACGGTTTATCCACTCAGCAACGGCGCATTAAGCCGATGTCCCACGGTCAAAATTGGTCCAAAATGTTTTATACAACGTGAACGTTGTGTACAACTTCTCCGTACCCTTCCTACGGGAGTGTGTATTGGTCTAAATATTTCTGCATGCAGATGAACAGCTGATAGAAATGGTGGAGTTTGCTGATCCACAATTATTTATGTTTGCTGTCGCAAGCTTAGTTTATGTATCCATTGCAAGAGCATATTACAATAGAAAGAAAAAAATCAATAAAAAGCGTTGGTGCTCTAGACCATGGCTGGAACGTAGAAATGCAGCCCAAGGAAGAGTTCTACTACATATGCTGCAAAATGAACTCGTTTCTAACCTTGTAAATATTTTAACTTCCTTAGAATGGATGAAAATTTGTTTGGAAGGTTGCTGTCTTTAGTTGAGGTAAAAATCACTCACCAAGACACAAATATAAAGCAGTCCATACCAGCAAATCAAAGCTAGCGTTTTTATATTTTGTTGAGAAAAGAAGGTTAGGTGCAAATGGATCCGATAAAATTCATTTGCAGGGGTTATAAATACCCGAGTCATTATTTTATAAATCTCTACTGCACAGAAACGTGTATTTCAACCATTGCTCAGCTACTATAACCCTATTATTTAGGGCAATGTCTACAAAATACAGCCAAGTTTCACACAAATAATCACGTTGGCGGGAAGGAAGACCCAGCGTTAGTTGCCAGGTTGTTTATTGCTTGATTTCATACGTTTGGATAAAAAAATTGGAAACCGCTGTATCCTGTTGTAGCAAACTGAAATTGGACCAAAAACTAGGACGGAAATTGTATACAATGAAATTATCCGATGTCCCGCTATCCAATTTGTAATTTGAAGAGTATTGGACCAAAATATTTGACCGTGGGACATCGGCTTTAGATATTATTACAGAACGTGTATCGTTGAAATCATCTGTACTTGCTGTAGAGTTAGTGCTATTGTGTTGAAAAACTGTTTGGTGTTAGTTAAGAAATTATTCTAATAGATTGTTTTTTTCACGCAAGCCGTTCGTAGGACTCAAGTTTGGATAGGTAGAGTAGGTCTGAAAAATTCAATGTCATATTCAGGGTTTGAACCAAGATTTAAAATTTTCAGTCTGAAATGGGCTGCTATTTATGGACTCTCTTTAACTGGTGTGGTTCTCAGTATCCCATTCTATACTGGGCGTGAAAGACCGCTTAATTTTGCTCAGAGGCCTCTTGACACAGGACCAACGGCTTTACTTCTCTTCCAAATTAAGCCATGCTAAAGATTTTTACGCCCGAAAAAATCCATCATCCTCAGCGACCTTGGGTATATGAATCCGTAAACTTGGGTATATGAAGTTAGCATTTTTTGTGGTGTTTAACGCCCGCTTTTCTACAAATGGCACCGCAGGCGATGACACTGGTTATACATGGAATGAAGATGGAGCACCGGTGGAATGCAATGGCGGGGTAAACCGGAGAATTCCTGCGCCGCTTAGTCTACCACAAATCCCACGTGCGGTTGCTTGGAATCGAACCCCGGCCGCCTAGATGAGAGGCGATTGGTCTAACTACTCGGCCACGGCGCGGCCTGAAGTTAGCATGGTATAACCAAAGCACCAAGGAAGGTACTTTTCATACTGTACATATCCAAACTTGTGTCCTAGAAACGGTTTGTGTGAGAAAAAAATTAATTAAAAACAATAATCAACAGACCCAGTAGTTGGTTAAACTATGAAGCCCGAGACTTAGCACTTAAATATTATAAGTCGCCATTAGGGTATGTCATCTCAAAATGATTTGAGATTACCTATTAGTTTACCGGGAAACATGCGAATCAGTTTGTGAATGTAATGCTGGGCTAGTAGCTCAGTGATCAGAGAACTGTGCGGAAACCGGAAGATCCATGGTTCAAATCCCGGCTAGGGTATTGAGCTTTTTGTCCTTATCTATCCAAAGAAATAGTTCTTTACGAATATCTGTTATGGGTTTCTTTTATCGTAAGAGGCAGAGGAGGATTTAATAATTGCAACTAGAAACCTATTGTGTGGTGTGTAACCTGCAAGGAGGGAATGAAATTTAAAGATTTGAAAGGTGGTTTGCCCGGACCAAGTAGTGGTAGATGCGGATATTACTGGATCCCTTAACCTTCGCAGATGCAGACCCAGCCCTCCTACTGACAAACAGGTCTAGTTTACGCTAGTTTCGTAATAGAGGAGGAGGAGACAGTACTCATGTGTAGTTCACCACACACCACCAAACTAGCCAGTGAAGTCCCGTATGCCGAATGAAATGAAATGATGAAGAACTTACCTCCTTACCTAAACTCGGCGAGATCCATAGTGATCCCTGACAGCCAAGCGTACTGTCTGTCTGATAAGAGGTGTGTCTGCCTCCCTGCCCAAAGATATATGCTACGTAAGCAATGAGTGAAGCTACTTTCACAATGAGATGCAAGCGCAGACGTAATGCAGCATAAGCGCAAGCGCGAGGGAAGATCATGCACAATGCAGTCGTAAGCACAACGCAAGAAGTTGGCACGGGCTTCTAGAATTGTAAATTGCTTAAATGAAGATAGCTTCCAAGCACTCCGCAAGTTTCAAATTGAATAACAGAATCAACTATACCATATAAGAAAATTCACTTAATCTTTTACAAATAAATAGGTTTGTTATAAAAAAACTTACATACTAACAACTAATGCTCAGGAAGTGACGTTACAATGATTGGTCATTCATTTTTATTTATTTATTTATTTTTTGTAGTTTAACGTCCTTTAACCATTGGTCGTATCGGACGATGAACGAAATTGGTGAAATGATGCTCAAATGATCTCGGGGTCCATGGAGCTTAAAGTTACTCGACATTCGTCTTCTCAGGATAAGGGAAAGCCCAGAAAAACCCTTATCGGGTAACTCACAGTAGGCGAGAGTTGAACTCACGATCTTTTGAATGTGAGGCAGACACGCTACCACCACACTACCCAGGCGCGATACGCATTCAACATTATTGAAAATAGTACAAACATAGATACTGCAGAATGTGATAAAGCTACATATTTAATGTACTAAGAATTATCTCTCTGCGCCTGTGATTTATGAGAACCAAAAAGTCTAGACGCAGATGAAAGTTACATCCATTAAATTAAAGAACAATTCGCAAGGAAACTGTCATAACCTCTTGAGGGAGATTAGAGATGCCGCAGCACTGCACGGCCAAATAGAAGAACATGCATGTACAGCAGGCCCTGTAAAATCTTGCAAGGCGATCATCTGTTGTTGAATTTATAGAGAATGCATGGAGAAAATCTGCAGAATTCTTCCTCTTTGCACATAATGCAAGGATAAAGTTTGGAGTTTGCAAACTCTTGCGTTGCGTCTTTCGTGTTTTTATGTGAATGCTTACACTAAATAACATGAGTCCAAACTCTTGCGCTTACGTTGTCTGCGCTTGATCTCATTGTGAATGTAGCATCATGCTTGTTGCAAGATGTAACAAACATTCCTCAATGCAATTTCAGTTGGCGCGAGTAATTGTGAATATAAGCAATGATAATGGCAGCGGTAATAACTTTAGAAACAACGATGAAGATGAAGTTGACGATGAAAATGATTTAAGAGAAGAGCCCCTGTCCAGCGACTGAGAAGTTTGTTACTGCAGCCGTGGACGGGACGAAGTGGCAACAGTGTGACGGAGCAGCCACAAGATAAGGCAACTGTCAGGGATCACTATGGATCACTATTTTTTTTTTTGGTAGTGTTTAACGCCCGCTTTTGCTGCTCTGGCACGCAGGCGATGCCACTGATGATAGATGATAGATGAGAACCCGGAGAAAACCCGCCCCTACGCTGCTTTGTCCACCACAAATCTCACATGCCGTCGCTTGGGATCGAACCCGGGCCGTCTAGGTGAGAAACGAGTGGTCTGACCATCTCCGACTTTACCTACACACACACACATACACAAATTAAATACATACATACCATACATGTATTATATGCATTACATATATGTACACATAATAATACATACTTACACACGTACACACATACACACATATACAAACATAAATACACACATACATTACATACATACACACATACATAAACTACACATATACATACATAGATAGATACACACACACATACACACATATATATACACATAGTTGCATAGATAGACATATATACTCACGTATACATACATATACACACATATGCATACATAGTACGCACATACATGTCGCCCTCCGTGGTGCAATGGTTACCATGCTAACTTCATATATTCAAGGTCGCGGGTCCAAACCCGGTAGAGGACGATGGATTTTTTCGGGAAGTCCTTCGGAAGGGAAATAAAGCCGTTAGTCCCGTGTCGTAGATGCCTGATAGAGAGGCATCTGAGCAAAATTAAGCGGTCTTTCACGCCCAATTTAGAATGGGACGCTAAGAACCATAGCAGTTAAAACATAATAAATAACACGCTATTTACATACATATACATACGTGCTTGCAAATCTGATATATTTATTCTGACACATTAGTTTCCTAAGTTATGGCATTTTATTTTCAAAAGCTTCATACATTTACAATACAATTAAACAACTTCATAAAATTAATTAAAATAAAATTCAAAGTAAGTTAAACTATGGCATACTGTAATTCCAAACTACATTCTACAATAACTGCGGTTAGTAGAGCTACTGGTATCCAGTAACTGCTCATTCATCCACAATTTTAAAATTTCATTCATACCTTTAAACCTTTCAAACTGTTTTCCACTATTTCATATTAAATATTTAAATAATATCAAAATTCATCTGCTAAATAATAATATAATTTCCAATATAAACACATATTAAAATTCAAAAAGTTCAAAATTAATATTCAAAACATTTTAAAGATTTTAATATTTGAAACTGACATCTGTTTTCTTTATTTAAAATCCTCAATTCCATAATCTATAGTCTGCGGAATAGGAAAAAAGGAGGAACCGAAAAAATCCATGCTATTAGAAAAACCACCTCAACATTCACCTAGCGATAAGGGAAAACTATGAAAAATCTCAATTCAGAATATTGGTCGACGGGATGGAACCCATTACCACCAGAAAGCAAGTCACAAACGAAACCTCCAGAACCATTTTGCTATAGCTCTTCCTATATATAGTAAGTAAAGGAAATAATGTATTTCAAATATTGAATGCCGATGATTCAGTGTAAATACATGTTTTGAGAGCCTTGAATTATACAAAAAGCATTTATTCTTTCTGTGTGCTTACATATAGTAAGCAGTAAAACAATTGCATAACACCTGAAAATGTTATATCTAAATTTTAGTATATATGCATGTTTTAAGGTCCCTTCATTTAAAAAAGGGTTTTTTGATATTTTGTCCACTAGTTACCTTTAGTAAGAAAGAAGAGTATTGCATTACTCAAAATCGATACCTAGATTTTACTGGAAACTCAAATTTTGAGGTCCTCTAAATTGAAAAAAAAATTAGAACAATGTTTGCACATAAGTCCGTGTATATGTGTTTGTGCGTGTGCGGGCGCCCTTGCACGCCAATGTATATGAATGTCTATATGTATATGTGTCTATGAACAGCAAAACTCTAAACTCTAAAATGTAAAGTCGATTAAATAGCAAATTTGGTATTAATTTGAGAAACTTCCACGGTGGCTATTAAAATATTTTCAGAAAATTCGTCACACTTCAAACTTCCCTTGAACATTTTTCGAGAAATTTTAATTTTTCACTAAAGTCTAAAACGATTTTGATTAAAATACCATATAAGCTTAAGAGAGTTTTATGAGAAATGAAATATACTACATTTTCTATTTTCCATAAATATCCTCTGAAGAACCTCTGAAGAGTAATTTATCCCCTTCTGGATGATTTTTGCATAAATACAGCGTAAAACAAAAGCTTACCAAACAAAATGTATATCTTATCAAAGAACACAATTTACGTCATATACCCTTTCTTCGATATATTCCTTGTTATTGGTTTAAAGCTTTAGCACTGTGTTTTTCTCAAATAGGAAGTTGTCATTCGTATTTCTTTTGTTACACTTCCCGTGCAAAGAGACCCCAATTTCAAATCTATCACATAGCGACCATTTATTTAAAAATCTGATTTCGCTTTAGTCCAGTGTCCCTTATTGCCATTGTACTTACAAGAAAAGAAACAATAAAACCACTTATGCCAATCTTATCTTGAATAATGTGAAGTAGATAGAAGAGTAAGCTTTTGAGAATAGTTATTTGCAGAATAGGTAGAGAAAATAGTGAGAATGAACACGCACGATTTGCCTTGATTACAGACACGAATCTTTGGTTGTAACTTCCTAGTCATTAAATAAGTAGATTGATCGCATGTCCCTTGAGTTACTAGAACTGAAACCGGTTCTACTGCTAAATATCTTACATTTACCAGAGATATAAATCTTACTTGAGCTTCCTAGATTCGAAATGATTACATTTTAGATATCAGCAACAGTGATTTATGGGCTTTTTACACCTGTGTGATGACCAAATTCCCGCCTGAAAACTTCTTAGAAATTCCGGTATGTACTTAAATACACACATGATTTTTATTTTCTCAACACGCACTATGTACATAGTGTATAGAGAAGGTATTGCACTCCATCCAAAAATTCGATACCGAGATTTCACTGAAAATATATGTTTTAGGGTCCGTGTTTGAGTGTCCGTGTGTCTGTGAACACGATAACTCAAAAACGAAAAGTCACTGAAATACCAAACTAGGTATTTAAGTTTAATATCCTCCAGGGATGCGATTTTGAGAAAAATTCCCCCCAAACTACCCATTACATGGATACATTTTCGAAAATTTTGATTTTTTAAAAAATGGGTCTAACGATTTTGATTAAACTATCGTATATTAAATATATTTACATGACAAATAAAATGTGTATCTTGAATTTCCTGGGAATAGCCTCTGAAGACTACTTTATTCTGGATGCATTTCACGGAATTTTGCATAACTGCTACACCCTAAGAGATGGACAAAAAGTTACCACAAAAAAACGTAGAGCACGATAAAATACACAATTTATGTTATATTAATTTTTTCGTAGAGTTGGTCGTTTTGAGATATTCCTTGTTTTTTGGTTTCACCTTTAAAACATTAGAATTTTCTCTTATATGAACTTACTCGCCCAACGACGCACAGTACTCACATCAACACAATCACCATAAACTGCTTTCATTCTCTGATGAATTTCTTGGGGTGACACCTTCTGCTGTCAAGAACTCAATTACTGCACGTTGCTTAAATCGCATTGACCGACCGTCTGCGCAGGTTTCCATACTTTACACTGTAACAACACAACCGTTCAATGCTAAGGCTTCCCGCCAACTGGAGCTGTAGAGAAGAGTCTACGGAACAAGCCAGTACCTGCCGCATATCAATACTGCCATCTGTTGAAGAGTTACGAAGATGGAGGTATTTCTTTTCATTCAATCCTCGTATATATATAACATAAATAGTGTCTTTTTATCAGCTGTACATTTTTTGTGTAGTAAGTTTTTATCTACCTCTTACGGTTTACTAGTCATGCAAAATTTAGCAAAATCCATCCAGAAAGACAGGTCTTCAGAGGCTATTCCCAGAAAATTCAAGATATGCGTTATATTTGCCATGTAAATATCTTTAATATACGGTATTTCAATAAAAGTTGTTAGATCAGTTTTGAGAAAATCAAAACTTTGAAATGTTTTTCATGTAAATAATAATTTAGAGAGGAGGGATTTTTTTTGAAAACCTTCATTTCGATCCTTGGAAGATACTAAATATAAATAGCAAGTTTAGTATTTAACAGTTTTTTTTGAGTTATACTATCCACATACATATACATACATACATACATACATACATACATACATACATACATACATACATACATACATACATACATACATACATACATACACACACACACATGGACCGTTTTCTAAAAATACTTTTTTTTGGGCTCAGTGGACTTCAAAACATATTTCTGGTAGAATATGGACTTGGAATTTTTGGTTGCAATACAATTTTCCTCTAGCTGCTCTGTATATTATATTCATGTTCATATGTGCTAGAGAAAGTAAAACAATTGGAATTGGATCTTCTCATAACGGTACGATATGTACGCAAAGGCTAAATACTTATAAGAAAATATTTTAATAACTCTTATATGAGTTGTAATAGAGTTATTACCAGCATATACTAACGTCAGACACAATGATGTTAGCGTAACATCACAAAGTATTCAGCCGGTATTTATACTAACAGCTGAGAAGGTTAATGACTTTCCCTAGCCAAGAAGGTCATGACTTTCTCTAGTGGTGGCGTCCTCTCATGGAGGTGACAGAGCTTTGAGAATTCAGCTCCTGGCAGCGGATGGCGTTGGCAGTCGTCTGTAGACAACAGAGCGGAAATACTAGCGTTTTGATGAAGCATGTTTTGTGCCCAGCCGCTACCTTGTGACATTATACAGTATCATATACAGCATATGCAACATTTGTCAAATAAATTGTTTTTCTAAGTTTTTTAAGTAAAAAACAAAGGACAAAGAAAGGGGAGAGGTTTCTAGTTGATGAAGTATTGAATACAGTCACATTTTTTGGCCTGTCAGAAGTTATTATTGATAAATTGGTACAATTATTATTGCAGTAAACATTGCGGCAAGGTCATAACGTAATGTTGTTCTAATTTTTTCTTTTTTTTTACTAAAGGAGCAATTACTTCCATATCACTGCAAATGTGTCTTTACTATCTCCCAACCCTCTGTTTTAGCAATTTTATTCTTTTACGTGCTTTACACAGCTTAGCAGTTTTGTTTAATTTCAAAATTAATTTTCTCTTTCTTGGGCTTTGCAGTGTAACATTATTGTCAATATCAGCTTGCTGTGTGATCTTTTCAGTAACTATTTCACAAACAACTGGGATACTTCCATTATTTAGGGTCTACGCCGAAATGTAGGCCATTTTTAAAATAAGAGGAACAAGCGGCAAACAAAGAAGGAATAGTTCCTTCTCTTGGTCTCCTGGTTTGCCATATTAAGTCCAAATCGTTGGATATAAAGTGTTGTGAGCACACACCAGAATCCGGAGTAAGTTGTCAATTTTGTCTGCTAATTGCCTTCACCCACACTTCTTTAAGGTCTTTCCGAGATGTAAATCTAAATTCAGAAACAATACAGAATAGTTCTATTGATCATATATAACATATTTCGCTAATTATGCCTCCGAAACATCACTTATATAAGTACACTAACCTGTGTGTTGAAACAATTCCTTTTCCTTGTTTTTTTTTTTTTTTTTTTTGCTTCTGCTATACGAGAAACTTCAACCAACCACCACACACATATTCACACACACGAATTGACCATTATACTGGTTTAAAGCTTACAGTTCAAATGTACTGCTTAATATACATTTAACACCACAAATGCTATTTTGGGTGTACATTTTGACCCACACAAGGTGTACTCATCTCAAAAGTGTAGCGTCTAAATATGGCCGCTTGGTAAGAACGTGCTTCACCAACCACAATACATAACGCTAGAGCATTTCCGATCTAATATCTCTATATCTGTGCTGTAGACTCAGAAACGTTTGATTAGACCTGAGGTGCGGGCTCCTACCTCTCTACACATTGAAATGAAGACCCGACTGCCCATTGTAATTACTCTCGTTTCACCTTTCTTCCTGGAGTCTGATGTACAAAATCCTATCATACCTGAAGTGTGGAATTCCCACTACACTACTTAGTGATGCTAAATCTTAATTACTTTCTGAATCACTCTTATATATACAATAGTGTCATTAATTCTGGACAAAGTTTGGTTAACTTAACCTTCAAATTACAATAGTGCATCAAACTCTTATTCAGGATTATTCTTATCTAATAAATTATAGTCAGGAAGTGTTAGCATAATACGCTAATAAACGTTTTACCACAACCTGATGCATATTTGGCCCATAAGGGGCTAAATTTATCCCAGCAGTTGAAAATATATAATTTTATATATATATATATATATATATACACATATATCTTATTTTATATCATATCTTATGTGAAAATTGGAATTAGTGGTATCACATTACAAAACATCTGTGTTCCATTCACAAGAGTTTCTCTACATTTCTGCAACAAATTATTGTTAAAAAGCATATGCTTCTATTTACTGCATGCTAATCGAGAAAAAATTAGCAGAAATAATATTATTACTTGTTTCCTTGTAAGTAGAAGCAAAATAAGGGAGTACCATAGATTAAGATGATAGTCAAAAACTTGTTGCTATGTGACTGAAGTTGCTTTGTTTGTATGGACAAAGTTGACAAATCCCTGTATGAAAAAAGTGTAGTTTTTTTTAAAGCAGAAACTAAAAACAAGGAATATCTAAAATACGATCAACTCCACGAAAAAAATGCAATTATCATAAATGTTTGTTTTGACGGGCTCTACACTATTTATGTGGTAAGTTTTTGTCCATCTCTTTAGGTTCAACAGTAATGAAAAATTCCGTAAAATTCATCCAGAATAAAGTAGTCTTCACAGGCTATTTCAATATTCAAGATATACAATTTATTTGTAAGGCAAATATACGATATTTTAACAAAATCGTTAGAGCCATTTTTGAGAAAATAAACATTTTCAAAAAATGTTCCATGTAAAGGGTAGTTTGGGGTGGGGGGGATTTTTCTCAAAATCTTCGTGTCGCATCCCGGGAAGATACTAAACTTAAATACCTACCAAGTTTGGTATTTTACCAACATTTCGTTTTTGAGTTATCGTGTTCACATACACACGGACCTTTTTCTTAAAATGCTTTTTTTTTTTTTTTGGATACAGGGGACCCTAAAACATATATTGCTGGTGAAATCTCGGTATCGAATATTTAGGTGAAGTGCAATACCTTCTCTATACACTATGTACATGGTATAAGTAGAGAAAGTAAAAGGAGCTCAAAATTTAAATTATGACATTTGAACACCATGAGCACCACACGAACACTAATGTTAAACGAGATTACCCCAATTTTGAGCCCCTTATTATATGTAACAGCTTTTTATATATCATATTGGATACAAAATAAAATAAAAGCATACTTGTGAATTCATCTGTTTAGTTTATATTGTTCTATTATAATAGGGGCTCAGAATTGGGGAAATCTTGTATATTTAAGAGCATGTTTGTTGTTCATAGTATTGAAGTGTCATAATGCAAAAATTAATCGATTTCTAGATATTTCGAGTTATTTTATTGTAGAATACACCAATAATTCCAATATTCACATTATTTATAACATAAAATAGAATATGTGTATATTTATAAAACAATTTCAAAAGATGGGCCAAATAAGCTCTACTTTGTATTAAAAGATTCAATAATGTATTATGCCGGCACTTTCTAACTATAATTTATCAGATAAAAATAGCCCTGAGTAAGATTTTAATGCAATATTGAAATTTGAAATTAAATTTAGCAAAAGGTGTCCAAAATTAATGCCATTATAAGGTACATATAGGCAGGGAGTTAAGTTGGTTTCAAATGCGGATAAGTTAATGTTATTCAAAGTCAGATGAAAACCTGGCTTGGAATGTCTTTAAAACTCATATGCGAGTTAAGAAATATCATTTTCAGCAACTCTTCAATCGCGTTCTCAAGATTTATTGCCGTAAATTTTTCTCAATTCTCGAGCAGTTCACTTGAGTTATGTAGCCTAATCTAAAGGCATTTATTTAATTGCTCCTGAGGCTTAATGGGCCTGAAAACTGAAAACAAAACTGATATAGGCTCATTTCCTGCAATGGATTCAACTGTTTTTATTTTTACTTTATCCTAACATACTTAGTGTATAGAGAAGGTATTGTAATGCACCCAAAATTTTGATACCGAGATTTCACAAAAATAAATAAATAAATAAACAAAAAGTATATTTTCTCTTCACGTCTTACGTACATAGTGTAGAGAAGTTCCTGCACTTCACCCAAAAATTCGATACCGAGATTACACCGGAAATATATATTTTAGGGTCCCCGGTATCCAAAAAGAGTATTTGTAGAAAAAAGGTCCGTTAGTGTGTCCACGTGTCTGTGTGTCTGTGTACACGATAACTCAAAAACGAAAAGTCGATAGAATACCAAACTTGGTCTAAAAGTTTAGTATCTTCCAGGGATGCGAACCGAAGATTTTGAGAAAAAATCTCTCCATTTCAAACTACCCTTTACATAAACAAATTTCGAAAATTTTGATTTCCTAAAAATGGCTGTAAGGATTTTGATTAAAATACCGTATACTAAATATATTTATATGGCAAAAAAGTGAATATCTTGAATTTCCTGGGAATAGCCTCTAAAGACCTCTTTATTCTAAATGAATTTTGTTGAATTTTGCATCACTGGTAATCCGTCAATTTAGACAGGAATTAACTGCACAGAAAATGCAGATCACGTTAAAACACACTATTTATTCCATATACGTTTTTTTTTTCGTAGAATTAACCATTTCTGAGATATGCCTTATTTGTTTCAGATTTAAAATACTTAAACATTTCTCAGATGGAAAATTGTAAACTCCTAGCCCTGCGTAGAAACGGATTTCATCCTCATGGCAACCAGCTTTTAAGAGATTTGACTATAATTTAGCCCTGTGTATTCCTTTATTTTCCTTTTACTTATAAGGAAGCAAATAAATAAGACTTATAAGAAAGCAAGTAATTAAGACAATTTCTGTTAATGTTTATCTTAATTATATGAAGAAGATAATATAATATGATTTTTACTTTCTCTACACGTACTATGTACATGGTGTATAGAGAACGTATTGTATTGCACCCAAAAATTCGATACTGAGATTTCACCGGAGATACATGTTTTGGGTCCCCCTAAGTCCAAAAAGAGTATTTTTGGAAAAAGTTCCACGTGTGTGTGTGTATGTGTGTGTGTGTGTGGACAACATAGCTCAAAAACGAAAACCAAAATGGCATTTAAGTTTGCTATATTCCAAGGATGCTACATGAAGGTTTTCAAGAAAATCCCCCCATCCAAAACTATCCTTTACTTGGAAAAAATTTCGAAAATTTTGATTCTTTCAAAAATGGCTTTAACGATTTTGATTAAAATCTCTTATATTTAAGATATTTACATGCCAAATAAAATGCATATCTTAAATTTTCTGGGAATAGCCTCTAAAGATCTCTTTATTCTGGATGCTTTTTATTGACTTTTGCATAGTTGGTAAACCGTAAGAGATAGACAAAAACTTACTACACAAAAATGTAGATTGCGGTAAAACATATGCCGTATACTTTTTTTCATGGGGTTGATCGTTTTTGAGATATTCATTGATATAGTATTCAGCTTTAAAAAACTTATACCTTTTTCATGCAGGAACTTGTCAACTCCTGTCCATACAAACCAAAGGAATTTTAGACACTTAGCAACCAGCTTTTGACTATCATTTTAACCTATGGCACTCGCTTATTTCGCTTCTACTTACAAGGAAGCAAGTATTTAGACTATTTCTGCTAATTTATCTTGATTAGCATGAATTAAATAGAAGAATAAGCTTTTTAACAATAATTTGTTACAGAGATGTAGAGGAAGTCATGTGAATGGAACACATCAGATTTTTTCTTTTAAGTCCATACGAAAAAATGTTGCTTAGTGGAGAGATTCAAACACGAAACGGAGTACTGCCTATTATGGGAGGTTAATGACATAACCATAGCTAGGAAGTTCGTACTAATTTTCTTATGCAGAGTAAGAGCGGCCAGGTTTGGCAATACCATGTAAGGCTACTTGTGCCAGCAAAGGTCAACGTGGAGTGCAACCCATTACTGCAAAACAGAAAACCTTGTAGGTAGGAAGGAAAGCGTTCGAGTAACATCTTGTTCTTGTCAAATGTCAGCAAAAATAATACGTTTTACAAACATAATATGCTTGTAGTTAGTCAGAAGCCGATGGCAGTTCTAGTAAATAAACTGTCAAACGCATAGTAACAGAACAGCTACACAGATACATATTATTGATTGCAAATTTATTCAAAAAGTTGTCCATAACTATCAGACCGTTACAGTCCAGAAATATGGAGCTGAGCTGAATTTGGCATATAGAAGAACTGTCAAGACGGATATACCAATCCACGAGCATCCTACCTAAAATAAATATGAAAATGAAAAGTGTAATTGACAAGAATGCATATATTGCATACAAGCTGCACTTTTAGATCCCAAAAAAGTATTTGCCTTATGATACAGATACGGAACTGATAAAATATTTCAAATATGCCCCATTAATATCATGCGAAGTGGAATGAACTTTTTCGCGATACAAATATTGTTTGTCGGAACGTAGAATGGGGTTTTCATTTAAAAAGCATCAGAAGTACAAATAGTTTTTAGCAATACAGTGTAGATGAGTAAAGATTTAGTTTAATTCCTTCTTTCATTTTTACCTGATAAGAGTCTGAAGATATTTAAGAAATTATATTACATTTTATTATTTGGATATTATTTTACATTCGATCAGTAAATATTACAATTTGTGTTATAACTTCTTGGGTGTTTTCATAATGCACATATGTAAGGAAGGAACTCAGTCAGAATCAGCCTTATATATGTAACCATTTGTATGTTGACCATAAGAATGTATCATAAGTCATTTTTACTTTCTCCATACGCACTATGTACATAGTGTATAGAGAAAGTATTGCACTCCACCCAAAAATTTGATACCGAGATTTCACCGGAAATATATGTTTTAGGGTCCCCAATATCCAAAAAAAGCATTTTCACAAAAAGGTCCGTGTGTGTGTGTGTGTGTGTGTGTGTGTGTGTATGTGTGTGTGTCCGTGTGTCCGTGTGTCTGTGAACACGATAACTCAAAAACGAAAAGTCGGGAAAATACCAAACTTGGTATTTAAATTTAGTATCTTCCAGGGATGCGAAACGAAGATTTTGAGAAAAATCCCCCACCCCAACTACCTTTACATGGAACTTTTTTCGAAAATTTTGATTTTCTCAAAAATGGCTGTAACAATTTTGATTAAAATTTCGTATATTAAACATATTTACCCGGCAAATAAAATGTATATCTTGAATTTTCTGGGAATAGCCTCTGAAGAGTAGTTTATTCTGGATGAATTTTACTAAATTTTGAATAACTGCTAAACCGTAAGAGATGGACAAAAACTTACTACACAAAAAATGTAGAACACATTAAAACACAAAATTTATGTTATATAATATATATATATATTTTTCGTGGAGTTCGTCGTTTTTGTGACATTACTTATTTTTGGTTTCTGCTATGAAAAACGTACACTTTTCTCATGCAGGAACTTGTCAACTCCTATCCATATAGACAAGGAACTTCATTGACATAGCAACCAGCTTTTGACTATGACTTTAACCTACGGTTGTCCTTTATTTCGCTTCTGCTTACAAGGAAGCGAGTAATTAGACCATTTCTGCTAATTTTTCTGATTAGCATAAGGTAAATAGAAGTATAAGCTTTGTAAGAATTATTTGATGCAGGGATATGGAGAAAGTCATGTGAATGGTACACATTAGATTTTTACTTTCTGTATACGCACTATGTACATAGTGTATAGAGAATGTATTGCACTCCACTAAAAAATTCGATACCGAGATGTCACCGAAATATATGTTTTAGGGTGCCCTGTATCCAAAAACAGCATTTTTACAAAAAGGCCCGTGTGTGTGTATGTGTGTCCGTGTGTCCGTTAGTCCGTGTGTCAGTGTGTCCGTGTGTCAGTGCATCCGTGTGTCCGTGTGTTTGTGAATACAATAACTCAAAAACGAAAAGTCGGTAAAGCACCAAACTTGGCATTTAAGTTTAGTATCTTCCAGGGATGCGACACGAAGATTTTGAGAAAAATCCTCTCACCCCAAACTGCCCTTTACATGGAACTTTTTTCGAAAATTTTGATTTTCTTAAAAATGGCTCTAACGATTTTGATTGAAATATCGTGTATTAAAGATATTTAACTGTCAAATAATATATATATCTTGAATTTTCTGGGTATAGCTTCTAAAGACCTGTTTATTCTGGATAAATTTTGCTTAATTTGGCATAACTAGTAAACCGTAAGAGAGAGACAAAAACTTACTATACAAAAAATGCAGGTCTTGCTAAAATACACAAGTTATGTCATATACATTTTTCTCGTGGAGCTTACAGTTTTCGAGGTATTCAGAGTTATTAATTTCAGTTGTGAAGTATTTACACTTTTCTCAGACGGGAGTGTGCGGTTTTCTTTTGTTCTACTCTTGGCCAAGAAAAGAAAGGATTTGTAATGACAATCACATAACGACAGCTTTTAAAACACTTGACTATGGTTTTAGAACATTGTGCTAATGAGTACCTCAATTAGCAAGATGCAGAAAGAAGAATAATCTTTTGTAAGAATTTTGTAGAACAGCTAGAGAACGTCATGTGAGTGTAACACATCAGATTTTTGTTCTTTGGCAACAGTACTGTTTACTTCCAACAGGTTTGTTTACCTCTCCACCGTGCTCTCTTAACAATGACTTGTTTTGATTTGGCTAGACGGGCGGTCGCAACCTTTATTCGGAAGGGCAACGGTATGAGCCTCCTAGCTCTGGTCGTAACCATTACACCAGAAAGGTAAACCTTCCAACGGTCATTCGTTTTTTTTTTTTTTTTTTTTTTTTTTTTTTTGTGCTCTCGAATGGCGTCATCATCATCGTCATCAACCCTTGGCAGACTGGTACTTTAGAAACTTATATCCGTAACTACGAAATTTGAGCAGGCGAATCAGTGGTCTCCTATCTCAAATTATTGTTTACGATACTTCCTTACTCTCTGAAAATGTGTAGTTCATTAACACCCTGTATATGCATATACAATTTAATAAGACTATGTATAGAAATATTATACCTCATAAGTAAATTAAAAGTAGTAATTAAGAGAATAAAAATCTTAAAGATATGCATTTCTTAATTAAACACATGGAAATTGCTTACCGGAAAATTATAAATCCTATAAAGAAATGCATAAGTTAGCCATTCTTGGAAATAGAAATAGTTTTGTTTATGGGCGCTCTGAAACTGCTGCGGATCTCAGCGTCCCATTCTATACTGGGCGGGAAATACCCCTTTATTTTGCTCAGAAGCCTCCTTTATCAGGTTTGAGGTTCTTTTACGAGCCGTATGTCTACGACACGGAACCAACGGCTTTACTCCCATTCCGAAGGAAGCCATGCTAATGATGTTTACGCCCGAAAAAAATCCATCGTTCTCTGCCGGGTTTGAACCCGCGACTTTGGGTATATGAATGGTAACCATTTCACCACGGAGGGCGACATTCCCGGACAGGTATAAGGCTGGTTTGCGCACCCACTAATATATAGGTAATAGATGGTAGAGAAAATCATGTGAATACGTCACATAAAGGTTTTAAAACATTTGCTGGAATCATGATATCTAATCCTGCTGAGTTCTGATATCATTAATTAAAACAAGCTGAGTCGTTTAAACATTTCGTGACATTCATGTTTCACTCTTTGAAGGGCTCCTCTGGAAAAAAAATGAAGTGTGATAAATAAAAGTAATTATCAGATATGGTTATCTGACTTAAGTGCTGTCGCTTTTAAGAACAATGACATGATATTCTCGTTAAAAAAGGAGGCGGTATTTTATTATAATAAATAGGCATGATTTGTCACACAATGGACATGCGATATGAGAAGTTCACGATTAGTCTACAAGGACAAAGAAAGGTTCCTGATAGACTTCAACGGTTTAGGAGTATATAAAATATTTCCAAGCTAGTACACATTTCAGTTTGATGATGGAAGTGTCCGGATTTGCACTAACTGAAAACGTTTTAAGATGTTGTAAAACTTAAAAAATCTGATGTGTTCCATTCACATAACTTTCTCTACTTCTGTGTAACAAATTATTGTTCATAAGCGTATTCTTCTATTAACTTCATGCTAATCGAAAAAAAAGTTAGCAGAAATAGTCTTATTACTTGCTTCCTTGTAAGTAGAAGCTAAATATGGGAGTATCATAGGTTAAAGTGAAGTCAAAAGCTGGTTACTAGGTGACTGAAGTTCCTTTGTTTGTATGGATACGAGTTGATTTTTTTCCTGTATGAGAAAAGTACAAGTTTTTCAAAGCTGAAACCAAAAGCAGGGAATATCTCAAAAAAGATCAACTCCTCGAAAAAAAAAATATATAAAATAAATTGTGTGTTTTAATGTGCTCTACATTTTTTGTGTGGTAAGTATTTGTCCATTTCTTACGGTTTAGCAGTTATGCAAATTTCCTCCAGAATAAGTAGTCTTCAGAGGCTATTCCCAGAAAATTAAAGATATACATATTATTTGTCAGGTAAAAATCTTTAATACAGGATATTTTAATCAAAATCGTTAGAGCCATTTTTGAGAAAATCAAAATTTTCGAAAAAAGTTCCAGGTAAAGGGTAGTTGGGGGTGGGACATTTTCTTGAAAATCCTCGTGTCGCATCCTTGGAAGATACCAAACTTAAATACCAAGTTTGGCATTTAACGGTCTTTCGTTTTTGAGCTATGCTGTCCACAGACACACACACGCACACGCACGGACCTTTTTCCAAAAATGCTTTTTTTTTGGATTCAGGAGGACCCAAAACATATTTCCGGTGAAATGTCGGTATCGAATTTTTGGGTGTATTACAATACCTTCTCTATACACTATGTACATAGTACGTGTAGAGAAAGTAAAAACAGCATAATTATCAGAAATTTATTAAATTAGTGTACAAAAATAATTACATGGGTCACTAAATACATTGGTATTTTTACTAAAAAGAGCAAAATTATTCTAATGTATAAACAAAAATTATTTATATATAAGAAAGAAAAAATATGATTTGTTACACTCACATGACTTACTCTACATGTCTGCAATAAATTACCATTAATAATAATAATAATAATAAAATAATAATATAATAATAATAAAAAGCTAATAATAATAATAATAATAATAATAATAATAATAATAATAATAATAATAATAATAATAATAATAATAATAATAATAAGTAAACCCCCTTGGTCCAGACTGTTGATTTTTTTTAACTCTTTCCTCTAAAATATTCTTTTACGCAGCCCATCCCTCTTCTACTGGATCTTTCCCTGTCTGTTCAACCTTCCATTTGAAAAGAAAAATATTGAGAAAAAAAAAAAGATTTAAAACAACACAAAGTAAACTTGTATAATTTACCAGTTATTTACCAGATATGTAGAAGTCATTCAGAATGAAAAGGACTTCAGAAGGCTATTCCCAAGAAATTCAAGATAAACATTTTATTTGCCATCTAGCTGTTCTTAAAATATGACATTTTGATCAAAATCAATACAGCCATTTTTGAGACAGTAAAAATTTTTGAAAAATATTCCATGTAAAGAGTAGTTTGATTTGGGGGGATTGTGCTTACAATCTTTGTGTTGCATCCGTGATAGATTCTAAATTTAAATTCAAATTTTGGTACTTGACTGATTCTTCGCACATGCACGCACGGACCTTTTCCTAAAAATACCTCTTTGGATTTAGGTGTCCTTAAAACATGTAATTCCATTAAAATCTCAATAACGCATTGTTGGGTGGAGTGCAATATCTTCCCTATCGATTTTGTATATACGTGGCAGGTAAAATGATAATATTTCGTAAGAATACTTCTAAGCCTATTAATATGCGATAGAGGATAAAGGAAGTCATGTGAATGAAATATTATACGAGTGCTACAATTCCTTCTCTCAACTCTAGCAGAGAAAATATAATATAATATAATGTAAAGAAACCTTGTTCTTTTTTCAACATGCCCTTCACAAACGGATTCACCACTCCCAATTAAATACTAAGACTTAAAAAATCTGATGTGTTCCATTCACATGACCTTCTATACATCTCTGCAAAAAACTATTGTTAAAAAGCTTATGCTTATATTTACTTCATGTTAATCAAGGGGAAAAAAAAAACTAGCAGAAAGAGTCTTATTACTTGCTTCCTTGAAAGAAGGAGCAAAATAAGGGAGTACCATAGGTTAAACTGATAGTCAAAAGCTGGTTGCTATGTATGTGAAGTTCCTTTGTTTGTATGGACAGGAGTTGACAAATTCCTGTATGAGAAAAGTATAGGTTTTTCATAGCTGAAACAAAAAAAACAAGGAATATCTAAAAAAAAAAAACAAAAAAAAAAACAATCAACTCCACGGAAAAAAAAAAAAAAATATATATATATATATATTGTTTAGCAGTTTAGCAGTTATGCAAAATTCCGCAAAATTCAACCAGAACACTCTTCAGAGGCTATTCCCAGAAAATTCAAAATATACATTTTATTTGTCAGGTAAATAGCTTTAATATACAATATTTTAATCAAAATCGTTAGAGCCATTTTTTTAGTAAATCGACATTTTGGAAAAATTTTCCATGTAAAGGGTAGTTTGGGGTGGGGGGATTTTTCTCAAAATTTTCGTGTCGCATCCCTGGAAGATACTAAACTTAAATACCAAGTTTGGTATTTTAGCTCCTTTCGTTTTTGAGTTATCGTGTTCACAGACACACGGAAACACGGACACACACACTCACACACACACAGACCTTTTTCTGGAAATACTTTTTTTTTGGATACAGGGGACCCTAAAACATATATTTCCGGTGAAATCTAGCTATCGAACTTTTGGTGGAGTGCAAAACCTTCTCTATACACTATATACATAGCAGGTATAGAGAAAGTAAAACTAGCAGAAAGGGTCTTATTATTTGCTATCTTGTAAGTAGAGAGGAAATAATGAAATACTATAGGCTAAATCGATAGTTAAGTCTTTTAAAAACTTGTTTCTATGTGATTGAAATGCCTTTTTTGTATGGGCATGAGTTCATATATTCCCATATGAGAAAAGTATAAGTATTTTAAAGCTGAAATTAATAATATCTCAAAAACTATCAATTTCACGAAAAAATGTATATAATAACATGTATTGTGTACTTTAACGAGCTCTACATTTTTTGTGTGGTAAGTTTTTGTCTTGCTCTTACGGTTTACTAGCTGTACAAAATTCCGCAAAATTCATCCAGAGTAAACATATCTTGAGAGACTATTCCCAGACAATTTGTAAGAGTCATTTTGATAAAATCAAACTTTTCTAAATTTTTTCAATATAAAGGGTAGTTGGGGTAGGGGATTTTCTTCAAAATCTTTGTGTCTCATCCTTGGAACTTACCAAACTTAAATTCCAAGTTTGGTTTTTAATGCTGTTTTCGATTTTGAGATATGCTGTCCAAAGACACATACACACACACACACACACACACACACAACACCTTTTTCTTAAAATGCTTATTTTGGATTCAGGAGGACCCAAAACATATATTTCCGGTGAAATCTCGGTATCGAATTTTTGGGTACATTACAATACCTTCTCTATACACTGTGTACATAGTACGTGTAGAGAAAGTAAAATTGTATTTATGACTTTAAGGAATATTAGTTTATTTAACTCAAAGTCTTAATGTATTAAAGATTAACATATTAATAGAATTATGGTGCAGACGCTACAAAAACTGTGAAAGATAAGGGAAGAGTTTGGGCCCATTTCTCACCGGTTACATCGGAAGTGGTGGACCACATCCTTAGAGATGATGTTGACACATATTTACAGCTGGAGTTTCCTTGGGCCACTTCCTTTACTTCCTGTTTACTGCCAGAAAAAAATGTGTATCCCATTTACATAACTTTATCTATATCTCTGTTATAAATTATTGTTAAAAAGCTAGTACTTTTATGCACTTAATGCTAGTCGAAATAAAATTAGCATAAATGATCTTATTACTTGCTTTCTTGTAAGTAGAAGAGCAATAATGAATACCATATGCGAAGGCTATAGTAAAATCTTTTAAAACTGATTGCTATATGATTTAAATTCCTTGGTTTATATGGCTAGGAGTTATCAAATTTCCATATGAGCAAAGAATAAGTATTTTAAAGCTGAAACCAATACAAGGAACATCTCAGAAACGGCCAGCTCTACAAAAAAAAATAAAAAAAATATATATATATGACAAATTATGCGTTTTAAGAGATCTACGTTTTTTGTATAGTAAGCTTTTTCATCTATTATGGTTTACCAGTTATGAAAAATTCAGAAAAAATCATTAAGAATAAAGAGGTCTTCAGAAGTTATTTCCAGGAAATTCAGAATACACATTTTATTTATCATGTACATGTTTTTGTTGTACAGTATTTTATTCAAAATCATTACAGCCATTTTTGAGAAACTGAAAATGTTCGAAATTGTTTTATGTACAGGATAGTTTGGATTCAGGAGTCTCAAAACATGTATTTATGATGAAATCTCTGTATTGAATTTCTGGGTGCATTACACCTTCTCTATACACTATGTGTACATAGTAAGTGAAAAGAAAGAATATAAGTTCATACATAAGAGGCCTTCCGTTGCAAAACTCGTCTTATCCACTTAACATAAGAAATCTCTACATCTCTGCAAAAAAATATTCTTAAAAAGCTTATGCTTCCATTTACTTCATACTAATCGAGAGAAAAAATAGCAGAAATAGTCTTATTACTTGCTTCCTTGTAAGTAGCAGCGAAATAAGGGAGCACAAAAGGTTAAAGAGATAGTCAAAAGCGGGTTGCTATGTGACTGAAGTTCCTTTGTATATATGGACAGGAGTTGATAAATTCCTGTATGAGAAAAGTATAAGTTTTTTGAAACATATACTAATAACAAGGAATATCTAAAAAAACCATCAACTCTACGAAAAAATGTATACAATATAAATCGTGTGTTTTAATATGTTTATTTTTTGTGTGATTAACTACTGTCCATCTCTTACGATTTAGTAGTCGTGCTAAATTCCGCACACACACGAACCTTTTTTTGAAAATGGTCTTTTTGGATACAGGGGACCCTAAAACATATATTTCCGGTGAAATCCTGGTATCTAATTTTTGGATATAGTGCAATACTTTCTCTATACACTATGTACATAGAACGTGTAGAGAAAGTAAAAAGTATTTTCAGAAAAAGTTCCGTGTGTCTGTGAACACGATAACTCAAAAGCGAAAAGTTTGTAAAATACCAAATTTGGTATATAAGTTTACTATCTTTCAGGGATGTGACACGAAGATATTGGGAAATATCCTCCCACCCCAAACTACCCTTTATATGGAAGTTTTTTTGAAAAGTTAGGCTTTCTCAAAAATGACTTTAACGATTTTGATTAAAATATTGTATTCTAAAGATATGTACCTGAAGAATAATATTTATATCTTGAATTTTCTTTGAATAGCCTCTGAAGACTGCTTTATTCGGGATGAATTTTACGGATTTTTGGATAACCGGTAAACCGCATGAGATAGATAAAAACTAGCCTAGCCTATATTTTTTTTTACGTGGAGTTGATCGTTTTTGAGATACTCCTTGTTTCAGCTTTAAAATACTTGTGTTTCTCATACGGAAATTAGTCAACTCCTGTCCATACAAACGAATGAACTTCAGTCACATAGCAACCAGCTTTTGACTATCACTTTAACCTATGGTACTCCCTTATTTCACTTCCACTTACATGGAAGTAATTAATAAGACTGTTTGGGCTAATTTTTCTCGATTTGCTTGAAGTAAATATTTAACAATAATTTGTTGCAGAAATATAGAGAAAGATATATGAATGGAATACATCAGCTTTTTTAATTTGTATACCCCATTTTAGCTTCAGTCGTCACATTGGGGGCTTTGATTTCAGAAGTAACTAACTCATTGAGTGTAGGTTTCATTATTGGTTTTAACTGACTTACTTTAGGAAACATGCTGAAATTCAGTCGCATATACACACTTCTTCAAAACTCTGCGGAGGTAGGGAATGACTATAATTAAGGCAAATTCCCTCGCACTATCGGGGACTTGTGTATTGATAAGGCCGAACATTGTGTCAATCGACTGCAGAGGCAATTCTGTTATGATTTATTCTGACATCTAAATATTACACAAATTATTTCTACAAAAACTATTTTTTATATTATAAGATATCTAAATAGATAAATGCCAGAGGAATTTGTGGTTCCTCTCATAAGCAAAATTTATCAGAGCATTTTTTTATAAAATTAATTGTTTAGCTGTTATAGCGTATTTTCACCGAAGTATACAATAATAAAAAATAGCACTAAGCGAATAAATACCCTGTTAATTAGCTCTATAAATGTTCAAAACAGCATTCCATTATCGTTAAAACACTTTTTAATTCTTTTGAAAGAAATATCAGTTGTGTAGTTCCTCCTATTATTAAAATCATAAGTGCTTCTACATAAAGACCTGGGATTTGGATGGCTGGATGGATGGATGGATGGACGGATGGATGGACAGGTAGGTAGGTATTTAGTCTGTATTTACTCTCTGAAATTGGGTACTACCTGGCGCTAGAGTTAAATTACAAAATTCATTTACAATAATAATCTTGCAGTTAATAACAGTAATGCAAATTAATAATAGTAAATTCAAATTTATGATAGTAATACATCTAATATGCCGCATACACATGCTTTTTAAAACACCTAACTACTTATTATGATTATTATTATTGTTATGATTATTGTCATTCAGTATGAATACCAATTTCAATTACCAGCATGTTTATAAACAATTGCTATAAAGCCTCAACATTAATAGATACACATCTTTAAATGCTCCACAATATTTACTTTAATTAATTATCTAACATTTATTCTCTTTAAATTTACCCTAAACTTTTTTAAGGTAAGAGGGCAGCCCTGAAAAGCTGCACAGTAAATATTCTTCAACGCTCCTATTAGCAAAAGAAAATTTCCCACGTCGGTTCTGTACCTTCTACCCTTAATTTTATAGAAATGATCGTTTCGCCCGTAGTATGTCGGGCTTTCTAACCTCTTTCTAGCGTCCACCAGTGCATTTAGACCAACATACGCTTTAAACAGTGCGACTAACCTATGTCTTTTACACCTATCTTAGCGGCTCCCATTTATTCGCCTTTAGAAAGCCCAAAATCTTTGCCTCTCTTTATGAATTTTACAACCGTTCTTCGTATCGTTTCCAGCGAACTAGCTTGATCAAACCTGTATGGGTCCCAGCATGCCATTCCATATTCTATAACCGGTCGCACTAAGGATTTTCCCTAGCCTTTGCGCTCCACTTTTTCAGTATTCTCGTTATGAAGTGCAATATCTTCCACGCTTCCCTAGATATAGAACTTATCTATCTTCCCATCTGGCATAACTTGACAAGCACACACAAATACTTGCATTTGTCCACCTGTGGAATTTGTTCCACGCCCATATGAAAGCTATGAACTTTCCCCATAGTTCTACTAAAACAATGGACTTCTTTTTCCAGCATTAATTGCTATTTTGTTTGCGGCAGCACACCTACTTATTTTTGATTTAGGTCATCCTTAAAAGCGGTCTATGCACGGTACTATGTACATAGTGTATAGAGTAGGTATTGCATCCCACACAAAAATTCGATGTCGAGATTTCACCTGAAATACATATTTTAGGGTCTCCTGTGTAAAAAAAAAAAAAGTAGTTTTACTTTCTCTATACGTACCATGTACACAGTGTATAGAGGAAGCATTGTACTCCACCCAAAAATTCAAAACCGGGATTTAACCGGAAATACAGGTTTTAGGACCCCCGAGTCCAAAAAAAGCATTTTTACAAAAAGGTCCGTGTGTATGTGTGTCTGTCTGTCTGTCTATCTGTCTGTCTGTGGACAGCATAGCTCAAAAAGACCGTTAAAGCCCAAACTTGGTATTTAAGTTAGAAATCTTCCAAGGATGCGACACGAAGATTTTCAAGAAATTGCCCCCACCCCAAACTACCCTTTACATATAAAAATTTCGAAAAATGTGTTTTTCTTAAAAATGGCTCTAATGATTTTGATTAAAATATCGTATATTAAACATATTTACCTGACAAATAAAATGTGTATATAGTTTTCTGAGAATAGCCTCTGAAGACTACTTTATTCTGGATGAATTTTACGTAATTTTGCATAACTGCTAAACCGTAAGAGATGGACAGACACTTACCACACAGAAAATGTAGCTTACGATAAAACGCTCAATTTATGTCATATATATTTTGTTCATGGAATTTATCATTTTTAAAATATTCATGGTTTTTCGTTTCTGCTTTGTAAAACATACATTTTTCATACAGGAATTTGTCAACTCGTGTCCATACAAACAAAGGAACTTCAGTTACATAGCAACCAGCTTTTGACTATCACTTTAACCTATGGTACTCCCTTATTTCGCTTCAGCTTACAAGGAAGCAGGCAATAAGACTATTTCTGCTGATTTTTTTCTTGATTTGCATGAAGTAAATAGAAGCATAAACTTTTTAAATACATTTTGTTGCAGAGATGTAGAGAAAGTCATGTGAATAGAACACATCAGATTTTTAGGAAAAGTTCCGTATGTTTGTGTTTCCGTGTATCCGTGAGACTGTTAAACGATAATTCGAAAACGAAAAGTCCATAAAAGACCAAACTTGATATTCCAGTTTAGAATCTTCAAACTACTAACACCCTTTACATGGAAAAATGTTTGAAAATTTTTATTTTCACAAAATTGACTCTAAAAATTATGCGGTATGTTAAAGATATTTACATGCCAAATAAAATTTATACATTGAAATTTCTGGGAATAGCCTCTGAAGACATGTTTATTTTGGATGTATTTTGCTTAATTTTGGGTAAGTGGCAAACTGTAAGAGATATGTAAACAAAAATCTACCACACAAAAAAGCACACAATTTATGTCACATACAATTTTTTCGTGGAGTTGACCATTTTTGAAATATTTCTTGTTGTTGGTTTCAGTTTTAAAGTAGTTAAACTTTTTACATACGGGAATTTATAAGCTCCTGGAAATGTAAAGAATCGGATTTCATTCATATAGCAACCAGCCTTTGAAAGATTTGACTATCGCCTTAGCCGAGTTTTTCCCTTATTTCGCTTCCACTTACAAGAAGGCAAGTAATAAGACCATTTCTGCTAATATTCATCTTGATTAGCATCAAGCAAATAGGAGAGTAAGCGTTTTAACAGTAATGTGTTTACAGAGATGTACAGAATGTCATATGAATGGAACACATAGGATAGTTACAAAAAGTTCCGTTTGTGTCTGTGGACAGCATAACTCAAAAATGAAAACACCGTTAAACACCAAACTTGATACTTACGTTTCGTATCCTCCTAGAATGTGACAGGAAGATTTTCAAGAATATCTACTAACCACAATCTACCATTTACATGGACACATTTTTAGAATTTTGTTTTTCTCAAAAGTAGCTCCAACAATTTTGTTTAAAATAGCGTACATTAGAGATGCTTACATCACAAATAAAATGTATATTTTGAATTTTCTAAAAATAGCCTCTGAAGATCTCTTTATTGTGAATGGAATTTCCAGGTTTTTGTAGAAATGTTAAACCGTAAGAGATAGACAAAAACTTACTGCACACAAATTGTATATCTCGTTAAAACACATAACATATGTCATATACGTTTTTCTTGCAGAGATGACCGTTTTCGAGATATTCTTTGCTATTAGTTTGAATTTTAAACTATCTAATTTTTCTCAAACAGGAAGTCATTTTCGTTTCATCTCTCTTGTTTTACTGCTGGCCATGTAAGGCAAAGTGAACCTCAATTGTTTCACATAACCACCTGCTTTTAAAAGTTTTGACGATCGTTTCAGCCCTGTGTATTCCCTTATTTCCCTCCTACTTACACGAAAACTAGTATCAAGACCAATTCTGCTAATGTTTATCTCGATTAACATCTATATCTCCATGCTGTAGATAAAAGAATAATATTTTGTAAGAATAGTTTGTACATTGAACATCTAGAGAGGTTATGTAAATGGAACATATAAGACTTTTAATTTTAAATACCATTGCATATAATCAACATGACTAACTACGTGCAATGTTATATTTTAGGAGTTTAGTTGCCCATGTCCGTTCATTTGATACATTATTTGCTCATGAAGTGTACTAATATCAAAGAAAACGTCCTATAACAGCTCAACAATTTAGTTTAGAAAAATATATTTATAGGTTTACAGCTTGGAAAAGAATGTCAAGAGGAGAAATTACTGCTGATGCTTTACGGACTGCTTCCCCACTCTTACCCCTCCTCCGTCGTGCCTGTCAACTAGTTACTTAACATTAATCGTTGTCAATACATTAATCGTTGTCAATGTAGGGGCAACGTGCTCTCTGTTTATGCGCGCGCACCTATTGGGAGAAACGTTCTTCCTATTTTCGACCGCACCTGCGCTGAACAACATTCTTTCCTGCTTCATAAAAGTTGTTTAGTTTATTGAAAGGGAGAACCGAAATATAGAAACATTTTTGTAGTTTAACTTAAAATTCTGAGGCTAGCTTTCATGTGCCTCATAAGAGGACGCCATATTTTCCATATCAAAGTTTAGAAGCCCATTTGCTACATAAGATTTGGAATTCTTGGCATCTGATTATTTTCTATTAATATATGGCATTTTCACCTTTAATCCTTTATGTGCGCCATTCAGTATTTATGCGATTTTTGCATCCCTTTACTCTTCTAAGGAATGTAATTACCGTTGACTGTATTCCCTTAATATCATTTTTCTTTCGGGTCCATTTTACTTTCTCTATACACTTTGTACATAGTGTATAGAAAAGTATTGCACTCCACCAAAAATTCGATACCGAGGTTTCACCGGAAATATATGTTTTAGGGTCCACAATATCCAAAAAAAGCATTTTCACAAAAAGGTCCGTGTGTGTGTGTGTGTGTGTGTGTGTGTGTTTCCGTCTGTCTGTGAACACGATAACTCAAAAACGAAAAGTCGGTAAAATACCAAACTTGGTATTTAAGTTTAGTATCTTCCAGGGATGCGACACGAAGATTTTGAGAAAAATCCCCCCACCCCCAACTACCCTTTACATGGAACTTTTTTCGAAAATTTTGATTTTCTCAAAAATGGCTCAAACGATTTTGATTAAAATTTCTGATATTAAACATATTTACCTGAAAAATGAAATGTATATCTTGAATTTTCTGGGAATAGCCTCTGAAGAGTAGTTTATTCTGGATGAATTTTACTAAATTTTGAATAACTGCTAAACCGTAAGAGATGGACAAAAACTTACTACATATAAAGTGTAGAGCACATTAAAACACAATTTATGTTATATACATTTTTTTCGTGGAGTTCGTCGTTTTTGTGACATTACTTATTTTTGGTTTCTGATATGAAAAACATATACTTTTCTCATACTGGAACTTGTCAACTCCTATCCATATAAACAAAGGAACTTCAATTGACATAGCAACCAGCTTTTGACTATCACTTCAACCTACGGTTGTCCCTTATTTCGCTTCTACTTACAAGGATGCGAGTAATAAGACTATTTCTGCTAATTTTTTCTGATTAGCATAAAATAAATAGAAGTATAATTATTTGTTGCAGGGATATGGAGAAAGTCATGTGAATGGTACACATCAGATTTTTACTGTTCATACATCAAAATTAGTACAGCCAATGTTTTATAGCATATTAGTTGTGCTTATTTTCTTTCTTTCGTTTTTAGTATCCCTGCCATTATTGTGGCACATATGTCCTGAAAACGTTGTGTCACCCCTCCGTTGGGGTAATAAATGAGGAAGTTGGCACCACCACCACTGGACTAGTACATCAACAGGATCATAATCCTGAAAAATCTCAGCAAGCTGCTAAACCGGATGTATATAATGGTAACGACCATGACAAGAAAAACAATATTTTATAACTGATCTTCCCATTGATATTTACACAGAATTATTTTCTGACGCCCTTGGCCTCGTTTGCTTGCCTAATAACGTCCTCAAAGCTTTACTTAGTCACTTTTGTTATCTACTTTTTCTCCTTACTTCTTATTTAATCACGGTTAGGACTAATTAGTGTCATTTTCTTTTACTGTCATCTATTAATCTGTATTTGAAACCATGTGTATATTCCTCTTCCCTTCTTCTCTATTATTTATTTGTCTAACTTTTCCTTATCTTATTTATTTAATTATGTATTCGTTATTTATGCCTCTTGATCTAACTTTAATGGTGCATACATAATTTTCTCATTGTTAAGATGTCAATTGTATATACTATTTAATACAATTTTTAATATTATGTTAAACTTTAACTTCCCATAATAATAATAATAATAATAATAATATTAACAGTTTTATTAATTAGCACTTTCTATTTACTATTTTCGTAACTCAAAGCGATTAAAATTAATATTTAAATTCTATATTTTACAAGTAAGATTTTATTCTTTTCTAAAATATACCACACAATTATTGTTATTGATTTTTAAACTTGACATATTCTTCTCTCTTATTTAAATTAAAAACGAAACAATTCTATTTAAAAAAAATAAGTTCTTGTAAGGCTTACCTGGACCGAACTCCTTAGAGTTAGAAAAGGACTCACATAAAGGAAACGCATGCCTACCAACATAAATGTGGCGGAAGTAATAAGATACAGTTTACACTGAGAATTAATTTTTGCATGCCTGTTTAACATCTACAAGTTCCAAACGTTTCCAACTTTAAATTCTTCTAGAAATACTATTGTTATTGCCAATATTAATGTTTACAACAATCAAACAAATGACTCACATATTCCTATATTATTAAGCCATTGTACTAGTTAAAGTTTTTGAATTGGTAGCACTGGTTATCAGAGGTCCAAGGTGACGATCTTCTTTTAGGCTTTGGTTGAAAATGGAGTAAATATTGTGTTATTTTGGAAGAAAAAATTTGAAATTAATATACGTTGCTTAAAATGTGTAAAACAAATATTTTTAATCGTAAGACAGTACATTTTGTAAATCCAATAAGAAGAATGGAATAATATGACCAGGAAAGGAATCGAATCCAAGATTCAAAACGATCTGAATCCGTATTTCCGTGCAGCATTCGATACGGGATATGTACTCAAACCGATTCCAATTCCCCATGGAAACTAGCAATTAACATCATATAGTTTATTATAAACCAATTTACAATATAAGAATTCTAAAATATATAATCATATAACGGACGTGGAAATTACAGAGATTAAGAAGAGGAAAGATTTGCAGACTACTTTTATGTGACTTACAAAACACATACTGAGGAAATTTGTCTAGATACAGTTAAAAACAAATATGTTGTGATCCAATCATGCGACTTTTACCTATTCTGCCAAAAATTATACTTATAAAATGGTCTTAATACTTAGTTCCTTATAAGTAAAGCTCTGTTTTGGGTTCCGAAGCGCACACAGCTACGAACTCACAGAGCAATCAGCAGTATAAAAAAAGGCTAGTGGGAGGTGGATTTGTAGTGTAAACATGCATACGTTGAGGTATAATCTGTTTCAAGAGTAGCTCATTATATGTGCTGACATTATATTCATCGTTCTAATTCATAAAATAACTCAATAAAACAATTATTTCAGAATAATATAATTAGTAAATAAAAACGCATTGTACTTTTGCAAATAAAACTATAAAGCTTGACACAAAAAATCAGGATAATAATGTGCAGAGCTTTGAAAAGACAATAAACATAAATCAACCAACTCACTCAGAATGCATTGCAGTGAATTACAGATACATATTTACGGTATCGAAAGAACTAGATAATGCAACATGTTTTAAAACGGACTGTAGAGACCACGCCTACTCCATCACGTCATAGTTATACTTTGGCGCATATAACCTCAATCCGGCAATTTCGTGACCCCGGACCGAGCTCTACTCATAACTAAAAGGGAAATAAGATAATAGGTATCACTAGGCTAAAGCGAAGTTAAAACCTTCAAAAGGCCTGTCGCTAAGGCATAATCCGGAGTAAAATAAAAGAAAAGCGAATGATAACTTCCATTTAAAGAAATGTTTAAGTATTGTAAAATTTGTAAAAATAACCAGAAATATCTCGTAAATCGTTAGCTCTACAGGAAGACTATCCGAAATAAGTTGTTTGTCTTAACGACATTTGCAGTTTATATATAGTAATATAGTATCTATTTCTTACGGTTTACCAGTTATGCAATAGTCATCTAGAGGGAAAAGGGCTTCAGAGGCTATTCTCAGGAAATACAATTTTATTTGTTAAGAAAATATTTTAAACATACAGTATTTTAATCAAAGTTTGAGTGATTCTTGAGAAAATCAAAACTTTAGGAAAATGTTCCTTATAAAGGGTAGTTTCAGTTGCGGGGATTTTCTTAAAAATCTTAGTTTTGCATTCTTGATGATGAATGAAATGTCAGTTTTTGTGCTTAAAGCACTTTCGTTTTTGTCTTATGCTGTTCACAGATACAAAAGAACACACACAGAGATTTCTCTAAATTTTTATTCAGAGTACCTCAAAACATGTATTTGCGTTAAATATAGGTATCCATTTTCAGTATCCTCTGTATCTTGAAATTTCGGCTTCGAAAACTTTAGGAAAATATTCCTTGTAAAATTTTCTTAAAAATCTTTGTGTTTAATCCTTGGAAGATGCTAAATTAAATATAAGTTTTTGTATTTAAATCACTTTTCGTTATTGTGTTATGCTGTTCACAGACACAAGCGAACATATGGGCACAAAGGGAGCTGTTTCGAAATGTTTATTCAGGGGAACTCAAAATATGTATTTCTGTTAAATTTCGGTATCGTATTTTCGGTATCGAAAACTTTAAGAAAATGTTCCTTGTAAAGGGTAGTTTCTGTTGGGGGGATTTTCTTAAAAAACTTTGTTTTACATCCTTGGAAGAGGCTGAATAAAATATCAATTTTGGTATTTAATGGACTTTTCGTTTTGTGTTATACTGCCCAGAGATACAAATGGACACACGGACCTTATCTAAATTTTTATTTCTCTACTCATACTATGTACACAGTTATAGAGGAAGTATTGTATTCCACCCAAAAATTCGATATCGAGATTTCACCGGAAATATACGCTTTGAAGTCCCCTGAGTACAACAAAATTAGGAAAAAGTCTCGGTGTGTATATATGTGGACATCATAACCTAAAAACTCTTAAGTCCGCTATATACCAAATTTCGTATTTAGAATTAGTATCTTCCAAGGATGTGGCACGAAGATTTTCAAGAAAATCCACTAACAGCAAATTATCTTTTACATGGGAATATTTTTTAACGTTTTGTTTTATCTCAAAAATGGTTATAACGATATTCACTAAAATACCGCATATTAAAGATATTTACATCAAAAATAAATTGTATATCTCGAATTTTTTTGCAATCGCTTTTGAAGACTTCTGAATAGCTTCTGAATGAATTTTATGGAATTTTGCACAACGGTAAACTGTAAGATATACACAATCACTTACTACACAAAAAATGTAGATCTTGTTAAAACACATTATTTATGGCATGTACATTTTTATTGTAGAGCTGGCCGTTTCCGAGATATTCTTTTTCATCGGTTTCAATTGTAAATTATATTCGCTTATTCTCCTTCTGCTTATAAAGAACTAAGTAGTAAGACCAATTGTGTTAATAGCTAACTCGTTTAGCATGATGTAGAAAGAAGAATAATCTCTTGTATGTATAATTTGTTTGTAACTGGTAGAGAAAGTCATGTGAGATCAATACATCAGATTTTATTCAGGGGGCCTCAAAACACGTATTTCCCGTGAAATTTCTGTGACGAATTCTTGGGTGAAATACAATACCTTTTCTACCTACTCTATACGCACTACACTGGTAGACTAAGAACCTGATGTGTTCCATTCACATGACTTTCTCTACATCGCTGTAACAAAGTATTGTTAAAAAGCATATTGTTCTATCTACTTTATACATTCGAATGAACTTTTTCAGAAGTTTTTTATTACTTGCTGCCTTGTAAGCTATGTAAGAGAAAACACGAATGGCTAAAACGAATGTCAAATCTCTTAAAAGCTGGTTGCCATGTGGTTGAAGTCCGTTTCTATGCAGGGCCAGGAGTTTACTACTTTTCGCGTGAGAACATTTTTAAGTATTTTCAAGCTGAAATAAATGACAAATAATATCTCAGAAATGGTAAATTCCATATAAAAAACGTATATGACATAAAATGTGTGTTTTAACGTGATCTACGTTTTTGTATAGTAAATTGGTGCCTAACCCTTACGGTTTACCAGTTATGCAAAATTCATTCAGAATAAAAAGGTCTTTAGAGGCTATTCCTAAAAAATTCAAGATATACATTTTATTTGTCTTATAAATATCTTTAATATTCAGCATTTTAATCAAAATCGTTACAGTCATTTTAGAGAAAATCAAAATGTTCGAAATGTTTTCCACGTAAAGGGTTGTTTGGGATTTATCTCAAAATCTTCGTGTCACTTCCCTGGAAGATACTAAACTTAAATACCAAGTTAGGTGTTTATCGACTTTTCGTTTTCGATTTATCGTGTTCATGAATACACGGACACACTCGTGGACCTTTTTCCAAAAATCAGATCAATTCCATTCACATGACTTTCTCTACATCTCTGCAACAAATTATTGTTAAAAAGCTTATGCTTCTATTTACTTCATGGTAATCGAGAAAAAATAGCAGAAATTACTTATTACTTGCCTCCTTGTAAGCAGAAGCGCAATGAGGGAGTACTATAGGTTAAAGTTATAATCAAAGCTGGTTGCTATGTGACTGAAGTTCCTTTGTTTGTATGGACAGGAGTTGACAAATTCCTGTATGGCAATAGTATAAGTTCTTTAAAGCTGAAACCAGAAACAAGGAATATCTCATAAACGATCAACTCCACGAAAAAAAAATTATTAATATAAATTGTGTGTTTTAATGTGCTCTACATTTTTTGTGTGATAAGTTTTTGTCCATCTCTAACGGTTTAAAAGTTACTCAAAAATTCCGTAAAATTCATCCAGAAAAAAACAGTCTCCAGAGACTATTCCCAGAAAATTCAAGATAAACATGTTATTTGTCAGGTAAATATCTTTAATATACGATATTCTAATCAAAGTCATTATAGCCACTTTTGAGAAAATCAAAATGTTCTAATAAAGTTCCATGTAAAGGGTAGTTTGGGGTTGGATAATTTTTGTCAAAATCTTCGTGTCGCATCCCTGGAGTTATGCTGTCCACAGACACACAAATGAACTTTTTTCTATTTTTTTTTTTGGACTCCGGGGACCTCAAAGGGTATATTTTCAGTGAAATCTCGGTATCGAATTTTTAGGTGCAATACAATACTTCCTCTACACACTGTGTACATAGATTCAAAATACTTAAAATCTTTCTCACACGGAAAGTTGTAAACTCCTGGCCCTGCATAGAAACGGATTTTAACCACATGGCAACCAGCTTTTAAGAGATTTGTCATTCGTTTTAGTCTAGTGTATTCCCTTATTTTCCTTCCACTTACAAGGAGGAAAATAATTAAGACAAATTCTGCTAGTGTTTGTCTCGATTATGATAAAGTAGACAGAAAAATATGTTTTTAATAATAGTTTACTAGAGTGATGTAGAGGTTATGTGAATGGAACACATCAGATATCTCGGTATCAAATTTTTGGGTGGAATACAATACTTTCTCTAGACACTATGTACATAGTACATGTAGAGAAAGTAAAAATTTGTTCTGAACGTTTGAAGAACTAAATAAAGACATGTAGGTATGCAGATATATTTTACACCCAATAGACATGTACAGAAACAGTTGAATACAGTTTGAATAAAATGGCAATCAGGTCGTGATATATCTGCAGAAATATCCAGTTGAGAAGAAATGAATTGGATGAAACAGTCTCGTCTAGCACGTACCTGAAGATTAGAGTTGTGATATATCCGTGTGTTTCTCTGCCAGTTAGAATAACAACTGTGCAAGCCTATGCAAAACCTGCAGACTCCTCCCCCTCTGGCGCGCGCACACACACACACACACACACACACACGCCTGCTTTTCTCTAACCTGGCGTTATAGGTCATTATTTGTCATTTTTGTAACGTGAAGCCCCAAGGCTACAGTACATTCCTATTAACAACATTGTGCCAGCTCATTCCTCTATTACGTTATCTGCGAATTTCCTCAGGCGCTCTGATGAAATTTGCAATAACTCAGGACAATAATTATGCATTGTGAGTGAGCAGTTGTTAGAAATTCGGCACAGGCTGTTGAAGGCAAACATTTACATCTATGTGTCTATCTAATTATGTATGTATTGTAATATACGTATGCATATAATGTACATATAGGTGGCGCCGTGGTTGGTGGTTAGACCGCCCACCTCCCATCTAGACGGCCAGGGTTCGATCCCAAGCGCCCATATGTGGGATTCGTGGTGGAAGAAGCGGCGTCTGGGTGGGTTTTCTCCGGGTTCCCCGGTTTCCCCCGCCATTCATTCCACAAATTGTTCCATCATCACCATTCCATATTTCATATCATCCAGTATGATGTCACTAGAGAGAGAGAGAGAGAGAGAGAGAGAGAGAGAGAGAGAGAGAGAGAGAGAGTATACACAAACTTGCTTCACTAGTGATGGAATCGATGACATAACTTCCGCGCGTCGTAGACCAAATATAGTTCACTGGTGGCCTGCATTAAGGCCATAGCGCTCTCTTCCGAAAAACCACGGTGAATATTTGTGGGAGAGAAAGTGACATTAGATGGCAGTATTGTTATTAATGCTTCTTCATAGACCGTTAATCCTGTACTCTAAAGTCTATCTGTTCATAGAAGTACACTTTTTGTATTACTCCGCGGCCACGTGCACAATGGTACGCGATAGACGATGGTGTCACCTTTACCCATGTGTTACACCATATTACAATAAAAACAAGTTGTACGAACAAGGATCAGCTTTGACAGTACGCAACACTTTGTTTATCGTAGGCGGCACATCGTCAAAAAAACAAAAAACTTATGTACTTTACAACGAATTCCACACTTAACAAAGTCATTCAATTGTCCTAAAGCCATTCTCTCTCTTCTCTCTTCCTCTATTTTTACTTTCTCTACACGTACTATCTGCATAGTGTATATAGAAGGTATTGAATTCCACCCAAAAATTCGATACCGAGATGTCACAGGAAATACATGTTTTAGGTACCCCTGAATCAAAAAAAAACATTTTTACAAAAAGGTCCGTGTGTGCGTGTATGTGTGTGTCTGTGTTCAGCATAGCTCTAAAACGAAAAGACCATTATATACCAAACTTGATATTTCAATTCGGTATCTTCCAAGGATGCGACACGAAGATTTTCAAGAAAATCCCCCCCAATTCAAACTACCCTTTCCATGGAAAAATTTGTGAAAATTTTGATTTTCTTAAAAATGACTCTAATGATTTTGATTAAATTATCGTATATTAAAGGTACTTACCTGACAAATAAAATATATATCTTGAATTTTCTGGAAATAGCCCCTGAAGATTTTTATTGTGGATGAATTGTGCATAACTGCTAAACCGTAAGAGATGGGGGAAAACTTACCACACAGAAAATGTAGCTGACAATAAAACACACAATTTATGTCATATACTTTTTTTTCGTGGAGTTGATCATTTTCAAGATATTCCTCGCTTTTCGTTTTAGCTTTGACAAACTTATACTTTTCTTATATGGAATTTGTCAACTCTTGTCCATGAAAACAAGGGAACTTCAGTTACATAGAAACCAGCTTTTGGCTACCATTTTAACCTATGGAACTCCCTCATTTCGCTTCTACTTACAAGGAAGCAAGTAATACGACTATTTCTTCTAATTAGCATGAAGTAAATAGAAGCATAAGCTTTTTAACTACAATTTGTTGCAGAGATGTAGAGAAAGTCATGTGAATGGAATACATCAGATTTTTTTTACTTGCTTGCGAACGTAAAGAACACTCGCCTCTGACACACCGGTATACTCTGCCGTTATTTACACCAGTTCATTCACTAAAATATCCGGATTGTGCTCCTTTAGCTTATGAAACACATTTAAAACAATCAACTGCTCGCCATTGATTGACGGGTTGTTTGCTTTTCTCCCGCCAATGTAACCGCTTATTTCTTGTGAAAGGGCATGTGCTGTTTTCTTCCCGAAAATTGTTACTTTGTAATAAATTTTAGTTTTATTTTCTCTGTCACGTACTATGTGTGTAGTACGTACAGAAACTATTCAAACTACGTCTAAATATTTCAACGAAAATATGGTCTCAGGACCCCCGAATTAAAAAAAAAGAATTGAGAAAAAGTTTGGGTATGTGTGTGTTTGTGTTTGCGTGTCCGTGGACAGCTTTATTCAAAAACTACAAGTCTATTAAATGCCAAACTTGATATTTAAGTTTAACATCTCTTAAGGACGCCACACAAAGATTTTCGAAAAAGTCCTAATAGCTCAAACTACCCTTTAGAAGAAAATTTATATGTTCCTACAAATGGCTCTTGTGATTTTAATTAAAATACAATATGTTGAAGTTATTTTCATCACATATAAAACATATATCTTGAATTTTCCAGAAATAGCCTCTGAAGTCCTCTTCATTCTGAATTACTTTTGTATAACTGATAAACAAATACTTACTACACAAAAATAAACACTAAATTTTATGTCTAACACAGATTTGTTGCTTGCGCGATATTTTTGTTAAGGGTTTAAATTTTCAAATGCTTTTACTGCTCTTAAATGGGAAGTAGTTATTCATATTTTTTCATCCTGCTCATGTAAACAGAACGTAATTTCAATACCATTACATAGCGACTGGCTTTTACACTACTTTTTGCAGCATAAGTAGAGAACGTTATGTGAATGCAGCAAATAAGAGTTTTTACTTGTGTGTTCAAATCCCGGTTACGGAATTTTATTTTTCAGTCTGATTCTACCTTCCAAACCTTATCTTACACACGGCTAGTGTGGAAGATTGATTTAATTGTTGTATAAACAATGTAACCCGGAACTTAAGGGGAGTCAAAATGCCCTATCTTACCAATGCTAAAGTTCGACCTATTATCTTAGCAACTATTTAAAATAGTGAGTTACATTTTTAACCCTTTGTTGCCTGTCGGTACCTATAAGTTCCGCTTGTTTTAAGCGTAACTATACAAATAGAGTTTTACCCTAGGATTAATTTCAGTTATACTAACCTTCAGCCATAAACGACAAGTAATCAAGACTGTTTTATATTGTAAAAATATACACAATTTTTGCCCTAAAATTGCGGTGATTTTTTTAAATAAATAAAAGAGAAAACCAACATAGCTACAGCCAAATGTAACCCCATTAACTTCCGAGCATCACACCTATTATTTTACTTGGGCTCTCCCCGTCATTTACCACAATCACTGGACTTTGAACTTGCAATATTTGGCTTTGAATGAATTGCCAGTCCATTACCTATCACCTTGACCATTTGAACTACTTTTTTGGTAGTGCTTTTGGCAGCATTGAAAACTGGTTTAGAAGAATTTAAGCCTTTAATTGGGTAGAAAAATATCAATAAAGGATCTACATTTATTTTAATTTCTATTTCCTCTATTGTTTTATATAATAATTTTATAGGTTTATTCCCAAATATTTTTACCAGAATTCCAGTTTTAAACTCGAATTAAAGAGAAAACGGCATATGTAGTATACCAGTGAAGACAACTAAGGGTTAAGGTATGTTCAACAATAACCTTACTGTTGATTCATGAAAAAAAGAATGCTTCTGTTCATTAGAAGGAAAGGAATGCTTTTTTAAAATAAATTTCTTAAAATTTTATTGAAGAATTATGATTTTTAAATTTAAAAATAACTTATCCATATACATAAACTTTTTTCATTAAAATGAAGCCTACTTAGGTACAAATGTGTGATAAAAATTTCAGCCCTTAGTGTCAATTAAGTTTCAGAGATAATACATTTACATAGACAATCTTACTTCTTCAGAACTTGCTTTCAAACATAAACATTAAAAAAAAAAAAGTAACCTAACTTTCCGAACACAACTTCACAGTATTTCAAAACTCTGACATAAAGGCAATATGAGCGGGGTGCCACTGTTGCCAATAGCTAAAGTAAAATTTTCCAATGAAAATAAAACAAAGATTTCTTCTCTACACTAATATTTACAAAATTATTGATGTTTTACCAAGTAAGTGTACCAAAATGTTCTAAAACTACTACTCAGGATTATTTTCAAAAATATTTTAAAATTATTTACAATTAGCATACCTCTATGAAAGTTATACCAAAATGAGCGGGATATTTTAAATATTTATGTACAATTAAAACATGAAAATGGAAAAAAAAATGATGATAATCCCATTTCGACTCCCCTTAAGTACTTTACAATATTGTAAGTAGCCATTGAGGTGTAAAGAGATCTTCTTCAGGTTTCAGCAAGTACTGGCGGCACTTGAGTCATATAATGTTGTGTTGGTATGTTGCCATGGCGGCTCAGTGGTTAGAACTGGACAGAGACCGGCAGATCCGTTGTGGCATTGCATTTTTAAGTCTGATTACTTTTCACAAAGTCACACATACACAGATACAAATACTTTTTACTGCCTCTATTTGTACTATGTAGGTACATAGTGTATAGAGAAGGTATTGTATTTCAACCAAAATTTTGATGTCGATATTTCGACAGAGTACAAAAAAGCAGACAATCTAACAAAACAATACAGTTTTAAAAAAATCTTGTGTTCTATTCAAGTGACTTTCTCTACATTTGTACAATAAAATATTGTTAAAAAGCTTATACTTCTATTTATCTACTGCTAGTCGAGAAAAAAAGTCAGCAGAAAGGGTCTTATTACTTGCTTCCTTATAAGTAGAAGGGAAATAAGGGAATACACTAGGCCAAACCGACATTAAATGTTCTAAAAGTGATTTTTATGGGATTAGCCAGGAGTTGACATTCTCTCGTATGAGAAAAGTATATGTAAGCACTTTAAAACTGAAACTAATAAAAAGGAATATCTGAAACGGTAAATTCCACGAAAAAAATGTATGTTATATATATAGTGTGTGCTTTAACGAGATCTACATTGTTTGTGTAGTAAGTTTTTGTCTATCTCTTAAGGTTTATCAGTTATGCAAAATTCCGCAAAATTCATCCATAATAAACATGTCTTCAGAGGCTATACCCAGAACATTCAAGATATACATTTTATTTTAGGTGGAAATGGCTTAAATATGTGGCATTTTAATCAAAATCATTAGAGCCATTTTTGAGAAAATCAAAAATGTTGTAAATGTTTACATATAAAGGGTAGTTTGGGGTGAGAGGATTTTCTTGAAAATTTCCTTGTCGCATCCTTAAGCGTCTTTTCGTTTTTGAGCTATGCTGTCCACAGACACACAGATAAACAGACAGAGACAGACACACGGACCTTTTTCTAAAAATGCTGTTTTTTGGACTCAGGGAGTCCTAAAACACGTATTTTCGGTGAAATCTGGGTATCAAATTTTTTGGTGGAATACAATACTTTCTCTATACACTATGCACATAGTACGTGCAGAGAAAGCAAAAAAAAAAAAAGTGCGTGTGCATGTGTTTGTGTGTGCGCGCGCGCACCTGTGTCTGCGGATAACATAACTCAAAAATATAAAGTCCGTTAAATACCAAACTTGGTATTTAAGTTATGTTTCTCCGGATGCGATACGAAGATTTTCAAGAAAATTCTTCCATCCCAAACCACTCTTAATATGGAAACATTTTGATTTTCGCGAAAGGCTCTTGCAATTTTTATTCAAATGACGTATGTTAAAGAGCCTTACAAGACAAATAAAAATGTATATCTTGAATTTCCTGGAAATAGCTTCATTTTGGATGAATTTTGCCGAAATTTGTGTATCTAGTATACCGTAAGAAATAGAGGAAAACTTATTGCACAAAAATGTAGATCTTATTAAAAACATAATTTATGTCATATGTATTTTTGTTATACAGTTGACCATTTATGAGACAGTCCTTGCTTTTGGTTTCAGTTTTAAAAACCTACGTAAATTTTCTTAAACGGCTAACCTTTCTTTTCATCTCTTCTTTTACTTTACTGGCAAATGCAAAGCGAACCGAACTTCAGTTGTTCACATATCGACCAGTTTTTTAGATTTGACAATATCTTTAGCCTAGTATACTCCCTTATTTCCCTTCTACTTAGAAGGAAGCAAATAATAAGAAAATTTCTTCTAATGTTTATTTCGACTGGCATGTTGTAAATAAAAGAATAATCTTTTGTAAAGAATGTTTGTAGAGTGAGGCATGTGATTGGAGCGCATCAGATTTGTTCAAAAAATTTTGGGGGGGGATTCAGAAGACTTCAAATCGTGTATTTCAGTGAAAATCTATGTATCGAAGTTTTGGGAGGAATGCATTGCTTCCTATATTTACTATATGTAGTAGAGAAAGGAATAAACATCGGCTAGAGAAATTCATGTGAATGTAACGTACCAAATGTTTTTTATTATTACTATTCATTGTGTACACCACTTAGCAATTCTTTGATATGTGATTTGGATTTGGTGTTTTTGTTATTCTGTCATTAGAGCCGATTTCTAGTTACGTACTGGTTTTGCATAAGCGTTTAGGTCCTAAAGCGTAGTCAAAGGATCTGTGCCGCTAAAACTCCAACAATCCCAAAAAGAATAGAAAACTTCGGTAATCTGGAGACTTTCATATCTAGCAACTTAATGTTTTCAACACTTCTATATATGGATCGCCAGTGGAAGTTTTACCCACCACTTCAACTACTCCTAAAGAATGTCTGATGTGTGTTCGTCTGTCTGTCCATGTGTGATACAACCATTGTACGGTTTTACCGTTTTTACTTTCTCTACAATGTATCAGGGATAGAGAAGTATTGTATTTAACCCAAAAATTCGATGTCGAGATTTCACCGGAAATACATGGTTTAAGGACCCTTTGAGTCCAAAAGAAGTATTTTCAGATACAGGTCCGTGTGTGTGTGTGTGTGTCTGTCTATCTGTGGACAGCATAGCTCAAAAACGAAAAGTCCGTTAAATACCAAACTTGGTATTTAAATTTGGTATCTTCCAAGGATGCGACACGAAGATTTTCAATAAAATCCCCCACCCCTAGCTACCCTTTATATGGAAAAGTTTTCGAAAATTTTGTTTTTCTTAAAAATGGCTCTAACGATTTTGATTAAAATACCACACATTAAAGCCATATCTATCACAAATAAAATGTATATCTTGAATTTTCTGGGAATAGCTTCTAAAGACCTGTTTATTCTGGATGAATTTTGCTTAATTTGGTATAACTAGTAAACTGCAACAGATAGACAAAAACTTACTCTACAAAATATGTAGATCTTGTTAAAATACACAAGTTATGTTATATACATTTTTTTCGTGGAGCTTGCCGTTTTCGAGGTATTCCTTGTTATTAGTTTCAGTTGTGAAGTATTTAAAGTTTCTCAGACGGGAGTTCAGTTTTTCTTTTGTTCTACTCCTGGCCAAGCAAAGAAGCGATTTGCAATGACAATCGCATAACGAAAGTTTTTATAGCATTTGACTACACTTTAGCCTAGTGCATTCCCTTAGTTCCAGTCTACTTATAAGGAACTAAGTTATACAATTCTGCTAATGTTTATCTTGATTAGCGAGGTGTTGAAAGAAGAATAACCTTTTGTAATAAGTTTGTTTGTAGAATGGCTAGAAAAAGTCATGTGAGTGTTACACATCAGATTTTTTTCAGGCAACGAGAAACGAAACTAAGTGCTTCGCATTCGTTATCAGATTGTTGCTGTTGCCTTCAAGGAAGAGGTTGAAAGTATGTTACAAGGACAGCTAGAAATTGACAATTGTCTACCTTAGACAAAAAACTCTTGTCACCAACAGTATGTCCTAGGTAGAGAGTAATTAAACCTGTGCAAATAACTGTTAGTTATGCGGGTCACGCATGAGAGACATCTAATGTATGCTTGGCTAACACGCGACACGCCCGCACTTGTTGACTCCACTGTTATTTGGATCACTGTCAAGGTGAGGTTTTTACTACCGCAAACCATTGACACCACAGTTGTTACGTCATACAGCACGCCATTATCTTCGAGATTGCTGCATTCGGAGTAAAAGTGTATGACAATAGACAGCGGATGCGGAGTTTCAACTGTTTCATGCGTTGCTATGGAGATACAAAAGAACATCGGATATGGAAAAGGGCGAACAGAGAAAAGACTTATTCTCCTTACATGTAACGCATACATAGCATGTGCTATTATTTTGAAGAAAATTAAATATAACATAATAACTAATTTATATTTTAAATTGTGGATGGATTTATTTGATTTTCAACGTACAAATATGAAAAAAAAAAAAATATTGATACGTTACTCTACATATTTAGCAACATGCCTTGTATTTCCAGTTGTTTTGGTGGAAAAATACTTATAATATAGAAACTAATTCTTATTTTAATTGTAGATATATTTATTTTATTTTCAACGTACAAATGTAAAATATTTTATGTGTAACCTTCAAGTACATGTTTCTTATGCATTCTGTAACATGCTTTACATGCCCACACATAAGTATTTCGAGCAAAAATATATTATATAATTTATATTTTTAATTGAGAATGTATTTTTTTTTATTTTCAACATAAAACTATAAAAATAGTTGATGTATAGCCTACATTTCATGCCTTTCTCTACAATTCTGTAACATGCATTGTATGTCCAGATACAAGTATTTGGAGGAAAAATATATAAAATATAAGAACTAATTTTTATTTTAATTGTGATAACATTTATTTTTGGCCGTGTCCTTAGCGCGGTGGTAGCGCGGCTGTATACCAAGCGGGAGGCCTGGGTTCGATTCCCGGTACCGGTGTGGGGATTTTCCCCCGCTGGGAGACCTGGTTCGGGGTGCATCAGCCTCGTAAGGTCCTTGGGGCGCCAATTGAGGAGCTACTTGATGGAGAAGTAGCGGCTTGAGCTCATGAGGATTACATTAATCGGCCCGGGGGGTTGACCACGTCTCACCCTGCAATACTGCACCCCGGTGTCGTGCCATGGAGTTATTGTTGTTATTATTATTATTTTTATTATTATATAACATTTATTTTATTTTCAACGGATATTTTCAACATATTATAACATGTATTTGATGTGATACCTAAATTTACATGACTCTACCTATTCTGAACATGCATTGCATGTCCAGTCACTTTGGTGGAAAAATAAGTACAACATAACTAATTTTTATTTTTAATTGTAGATATATTTATTGAATTTTCAACGTACAAATATAAAATATTTGATATGTAACCTACAATTTACATGACTTTCTCTACCTGTTCTGCAACACACATTGCATGTTCAGTATTTTGGTGGGATAATAAATACAATATAACAACTAATTGTATTTTTAATTGTGGATAAAGATAAAAGTTAACAACATAGTAGAACTACTTATTTTCTTATAGGTACAAGGGAAATAAGGGAATACACTAAACTAAATCCTTCGTGAAACTTTTAAGAACTGGTCTCTATGTGATGAGTTGAAATTAAATTCTCATTGAATGCCCAGGAGTAGTACTGGAGAATTTAAACCAATCACAAGTAATATCTCTAAAATGGGTAACGCCACAAAAAATGTATTGGACATAAATTGTGTGTTTTAACGAGATTTGCTTTCTTATGCAGTAACATTTTATCTATTTTACAATTTACTAGTTATGCAAAAGTCATCCAGAATGGACAGGACTTTAGAATCAATTCCCATAAAATCTTAGATATACATTTTATTTCTGATGTAAAAATATTTAATATAATTTAGTAAGGTGAGAATAGCTGTAACGATCAAAATCATTACAGCCATATATGAAAAGAAAATGGTTCCTTATATAGGGTAGTGTTCTTATTATTATTTCATTTATATTGCCCCATTTAACTTCTATAGTCATATTGGGAGTTTGCTTTAGAAACAGTGCTGTTGCGTAGCTCCTTTTACTGTAGGGTTTCCTACTTTTTGCTTTCTCTAGCCCCGTATGTACAATGTACATAGAGATAGAGTAGTATTGCATTCCACCCAAAAATTCGATACCGAGATTTCACCGGAAATTTATGTTTTAGGACCTCCTGTATCCATAAAAAGCATTTTCAGAAAAAGGTCCGTGTGTGTGTGTCCGTGTGCCTGTGGACACGATAACTCAAAAACGAATAGCAGCTAAAATACCAAACTTGGTATTTAAGTTTAGTATCTTCCAGGGATGCAACACGAAGATTTTGAGAAAAATCCCCCACCCCAAACTACCCTTTACATGAAAGTTTTTTCGAAAATGCTGATTTTCTTAAAAATGGCTCTAACGATTTTGATTAAAATATTGTATATTAAAGATATTTACCTGACAAAAATGTCTATCTTGAATTTTCTGGGAATGGGTTCTGAAGACCTGTTTATTCTGGATGAATTTTGCATAATTTGGCATAACTAGTAAACCGTAAGAGATGGACAAAAACTTACTATACAAAAAATGTAGGATTTTTTAAAATACACAAGTTATGTCATATACATTTTTCTCGTGGAGCTTGCCGTTTTCGAGGTACTTATTGTTATTAGTTTCAGTTGTGAAGTACTTATACTTTTCTCAGACGGGAGTTTCCGTTTTTCTTTTGTTCTACTCCTGTCCAAGAAAAGAAGCGATTTGTAATGACAATCGCGTAACGACAGCTTTTAAAACATTTGACTATTGGTTATCCTAGTGTATTCCCTTATTTTCTTCCTGCTTATACGGCACTAAGTAATAACATTGTGCTAATGAGTAGCTCGACTAACAAGGTGCAGAAAGAAGAATTATCTTATGTAAGAAGTTTGTGGAACAGCTAGAGAAAGTCATGTGAGTGTAGCACATCAGATTTTTCAGTTTTATACTATTCAACACACACACATTCATACTTCCAGATTCTGTGGGGGATAGAATATAATCCTACGCAGTTAAACAAAACTTCACCGCTTCACGCCGGAATACAACCCGGGACCTCTGGTTTGACGGGGCAACCTTCGTGTCGTGTCTTTGAAAGATAAAGGGCTTAAATATTAAGTTTGGTGTTTAACCAACTTTTTCCTTTAGAGATTTGCGGTTCACAGGCGTCATACACAGATACACGGGTCCTTAAAATACTTTATTTTTTTATTTTTGTTATTCTTGCTTTTTGGTACTCAGGGGTCTTCAAAACATTATTTCCATGACATCTGGGTATCCAACATTATTATTTTACGTTATTACTTTCTCTACAAATATGGTTTGAATGCTCTCCTAAGGCCATTAAGTGCGTGAATTTTCACAAGACTAATTAATAGTGCTACACTGTTATAGTAGTCTTGGCCTATATTGACGACATCATGGCAACTGTCTGCCTCAGTTCCCTAAGGATGAAGGCGCACAGGTATGTCTAGTAGAATGCAAGAAGAATATTGTATTCTGCTGGCATATGCATTTGATCAGAAATTAAGAAAAATTAAAAGAAAACATTTTTTTATTTTTTCTTCACGTACTATGTACATAGGCATTGTATTGCACCCAAAAATTCGATACCGAAATTTCACCGGAAATGTTTTGAGACCCCTAAATCGAAATAAATCAGTTTTTGTAAAATGTCCGTGTGTGTGTTTGGAAAGCATAGCGCAAAAACAAAAATACCGTTTAATACCAAACTTGATACTTTAGTTTGATGTCTTCCAAGGATGCGACACGAAGATTTTCAAGAAAACCCCCCAACCCAAACTACCCTTTACAGGGTAGAGAGAGAGAGAGCAATCTTACTCGACTGAATCACCTACTGTGCACTGCATGACCTTCACCTGCGCGGAAGTAAGATCAGTTCAGTGGCAGTCGCCACATTTTACATCGGAAACATATAATCCACCGTTCATAGGTCAAAATACCTAGGCCCATGGTCGTTAGAATAACTGCTACTTGTAATGTCTCCTATATTAATACTTTTGTAAAATTTGACGATGGATTTACAATTCTCTACATGGTAGAAAAAATAAGACTTGTGTCCCATTTTGCTGCTGAGAAATAGAGTTTTAAAGCGATTGTAACATCCTACATCAACATGAACCATTCTAAAAGTGTAATGCAATAATTTTAACATAACAATCATCTTCAAACAATTGCTGCAATGTGTCTATTGTATAATGTGAGGGATAAGAATAAAGGAAGCCGTACAAAACAATGAAATTAAGTCTCTCAAGACCTTGAGACTCCAAGTACTGCTTCAATAAAACAGAACTAATTTAAAGTAAGAGTGGAACAAAATTATAGTCCTTTTCAGGGAAGCCTGCTGTTTCATCATCTTAAATCAAGAGCCTCTCTTGACAGCTGAATTATACGAGGATGAAGGTCATAATAGAGATTGTTTTTATAATACCAGCGTATTGTTGATGAAAGCTCAGAAGCATTGTTTGTCAGTTTATCATTTGAAAAGTAAGTCAGCAAATGTAATAGATTGGCAGACAAGTTTATTTAATGCAAGGATTTTGACAATTATCATTAGTCATATGAGAAAAAGAAGATTCCAGGATCTTAAAATAATACATCTATTAAACGTAGCCAAAAGCAAAACTTTTAGAGTCTTTGTGTTCCCAAAAAAATCTTATGTGCTCCATTCACATGACTTTCTCTACATCTCTGTAACAAATTAATTGGCTTATTCCTATATTTCATGCTAAAACAACAGCAGAAATGGTGTTATTATTTGGATCATTATAAGTAGAAGGGAAATAAGGGAATACATTAAGCTAAACCAACCGTCAAATGTTTTAAAATGTGGTTGCTATGAGATTGCAATTCGTTTCTTTGCGTGGTCAAGCGTTGATAACGCCCCGTATGAGAAAAGCTAAGTTTTTTAAAACTAAAATCGTTAACGAGGAATATACACATATACACACCTACACAGAGGGAGCTTTATCTAAATATGACTTCTTTTGGATTCAGGGGACCTTAAAAGTATATTTCCCGAGAAATCTCAGACCCGAATTTGCGGTTGTAATGTAATACCTTCCCTACCTACTATGTGCATAATACGTGTAGAGAAAATAAAAGTGTGTGATATGTTATATTCACAAGGCATCCTTTTTTTCTCTCCGAATGTCTGTGGATATGCGCATTATTATTAGGAATATTTTTACTTTCTCTACACGTACTATGCACACAGTGTATCGAGATATTGTTTTCCACCCAAAAATTCAATACCAGAATTTCACCAGAAATATATCAGGTGGCCCACGCAAGCCGTTCTTCGCTAAGGTTAGTTACTCCCGGATAATGCGGACGCTAAAAGGCTTGCCTAAGCATGTCAGTAAAGGGGACGCAATACAAAAGAGAGGAAATCTTGTTAAATGTAAAACCAGAGCTTGAAAACTCGTAATAGAAACTGCCAAAACTGGTCCCATAGCACGTCACTAGAGCACCTACTCACTATGATGGGGTGCTGGGTTCGATTCCTGGGCTGCAGAAAAGTTCCTGTGTAGAAGAATGATTGTCCCTAAGCAAACAAATCTGATGTGTTCCATTCCCATGACTTTCTCTACATCTCTGCAACAAATTATTGTTAAAAAGTTTATGCTTATTTACTTCATGCTAATCGAGAAAAAATTAGCAGAAATAGTCTTATTACCTGCTACCTTAGCAGCTATGCAAAATTCCGTAAAATTCACTCAGAAAAAGTAGTCTTCAAAGGCTATTCCCAGAAAATTCAAAATGTACATTTTATTTGTCAGGTAAATATCTATAATATACGATATTTTAATCAAAATCGTTACAGCAATTTTTAGAAATTAAAACTTTTCGAAAAATTTCCATGTAAAGGGTAGTTTGGGGTAGGGGGATTTTTCTCAAAAGCTTTGTGTCGCATGCCTGGAAGATACTAAACTTAAATACCAAGTTTGGTATTTTAGCGACTTTTCGTCTTTGAGTTATCGTGTTCACAGACACTCGAACACACGGACACACTGATATACGGACACACGGACACACAGGCGGAGCTTTTTCTGAAAATACTTTCTTTGGATACAGGGGACCATAAAACATATATTTCCGGTGAAATCTCGGTATCGAATTTTTTGGTGGAGTGCAATACCTTCTCTACACACTATGTACATAGTACGTATGGGCTAAAGCATATTAATGATCTGTTTCAAGGCATATTATCTGATAACAATTTATCAATAACACATAATGCGGCAATTCGTGCTTTACTATTAGCAACATTAAGTAAATGCTATTATTTGTTTAATTACAGTAAAGAAATATAAATATAATGAATGTGTGTTACTTTACACCTATGTTATAGATTGACATATCTTTATTATTGTGTTATTCATAATACAATAGTTAAAATGCTTGTTAGATGCATTGATGTAAGCACCTTCAGTATTAGCATGGACACCTCTTAATATATCTTACAAGTGCTGTAGCGCAACCATGACCTTTTCTTTATTTTAACACATCTGGAAAATCAAGATGTGTTAAACGAAAGAATACGCCATACTTGCACTTGCAACTGGATTTTCCAGTTCGTTTCGTAAACCCTGGCTTAGATGTATCCCTATAAGAAAAAATCTGATGTGTTCCATTCACATGACTTTCTCTACATCTCTGCAACAAATTATTGTTAAAAAGCTTATGCTTCTATTTACTAATCCAGAAAAAATAGCAGAAATAGTCTTATTACTTGCTTCCTTGTAAGTAGAAGCGAAATAAGGGACTACCATAGGTTAAAGTGATAGTCAAAAGCTGGTTGCTATGTGACTGAAGTTCCTTTGTTTGTATGGACAGGAGTTGAATATTTCCTGTACGAGAGAAGTATGCTTTTTGAAGCTGAAACGAATAACAAGGAATATCTCAAAAACGATCAACTTCACGAAAAAAAGTTATGTGACATAAATTGTGTTTTATCGTGATCTACATTTTTTGCAGTAAGTTTTTGTCTATCTCTTACGGTTTACCAGTTATACAAAATTCAATAAAAATCATCCAGAATAAAGAAGTTTTTAGAAGCTATTCCCATAAAGTTCAATATATACATTTTATTTGGCATGTAAATGTCTTAAATACAAGAGCTTTTAATCAAAATTGTTAGAGTCATTTTTGAGAAAATTAAAATTTTCGAAATTTTTCCATGTAAAGTGTAATTTGGGGAGGGGGATATTCTTGAAAATCTCCGTGTTGCATCCTTGGAAGATACCAAACTTAAATGCAAGGTTTGGTATTTAAGTCTTTTCGTCTTTTGAGCTATGCTGTTTACAGACATACAGGGCCCTTTTTCCAATTTTGTTTGGATTCAGGAGGACTCAAAACATGTATTTCTAATGAAATCTCGGTATAGAATTTTTTTTTGCAATACAATATCTTATCTATACTCCACAACCTAACCACGTTCGGGGTACACGTTGATGAGATATTCTCTAACCCCTCTACAACAATGTGGTGGTACACCATCGTGCTGAAATCAGTGCCGTATAGCTAATTGAAGTGGCATTTCTTTGGAAGATGCTCCAGATTTAACTCATTCTGTAAGAATTGCAAATACAGTTGACTAGTTAGTCTGGAAACCAAATATACTGGTCCAATGATGTGGTCTCCTAGAATGCCGCACCATACGTTAACACCCCAGTGCGCTTGCATGTGATGTAACCAGTGAGGATTTTCAGGAGCCCAGTAATGTAGATTATGTCTATTTACAGTGGAGTCATTGGCGAAATAGCATTCATCTCTCCATAAAATTTGACCGATGAAATCTGGATTTTCGTCTACTTTATTTAAGAGACTTCTGCATAACGATATCCGATGAAGCTTAAAGGGATGCCATTTTCGTACCTTCAGAATCCTTTGTATCGAATACCTCGATACCCTCAGGCTATTCTTTGCCCTAATTACGATAAGAAATAGGCATTGATGGTTAAGTACTAATTACTTTCGTAATATTAATAATAATCATATTATTAGTATGATTATTAATACCATTATTATAGGTACAAATAATAATGAAAACTAAAATGGAATAACAATATAATATTATTGTTTTTAATACATTGTACGTACACATTATTTTAATTTAACCCTTTGTTGCCTGCCGGTACTTATAAGTACTTGTTTTAAGCGTAACTATACAAATAGGATTGTACTCTGGGATTAATTTCATGTTATATAACCTTCAACCATACACAAAAAGTAATCAAGGCTGTTTTATATTGTAAAAATATATACAATTATAAAGTAGTCTTCAGAGGCTATTCCCAGAAAATTCAAGATATACATTTTATGTGTCGTGTAAATATCTTTAATATGTGAAATTTTAATCAAAATCGTTAGAGCCATTTTTAAGAGATTTTTGAAAAAAAGTTTGGGATGGGGAGATTTTTCTCAAAACCTTCGTGTCGCATCCCTGAAAGATACCAAACTTAAATATCAACTGTGGTATTTTACTGACTTTTCATTTTTGAGTTATCGTGCTCACAGGCACACGGATACTCACGGACCTTTTTCTGAAAATACTTTTTTTTTTTGGATACAGGGGACCCTAAAACATATATTTCCGGTGAAATCTCGGTATCGAATTTTTGGGTGGAGTGCAATACCTTCTCTATACACTATATACATAGTACGTGTAGAGAAAGTATGCGTCATTCATTGAAAATAAAGTTTGTATTGAATTTTAGGAACCTAACTATGTTATAAACTTTTAAGTCAAATAATGCAAACAATATGATTCGCTGAAGGTGTAAAACTACTGCATAATTACAATTTTTAAATTATTACAGATATAAATGACTGGATTAATCATATTTGAAAATGATTCTGGTTTTATACTATATTGAACCAGTACTTATATGAAAAGTACATGAATGTTTATGATTCTTCACACATAAAAATAATGACCTGATTCATATTTGAACCCAAGTCTTCAGTATAGCAAGTCAGCACTTAACCGGCTCAACTACTTTGAACGATATTGACTTCTATGTAATCAAATCAGTTATTGGAAACTATTTAATCAATCGAACAAAACAACATATTCTTATTAATGTATTGTACGAGGGATGTCTAGAAGTACCCGACCTAACAAAGAAAGCACAACATTTTTGGGGAAAAACATCTTTATTTCTTTACATAGTCTCCTTTCAGCTCGATACATTTTCCCCAGCGATGTTCAATAGCTTCGATACCCTGTTCATAGTGAGAACTATCGAGGTCTGAAAAATGCCATCAACTGCATACTCCACCTCTTCATTGCTGGCAAATCTTCTACCACCAAGCTATTTCTTCAAGTTTGGAAACAGAAAACAATCAGAGGGGGCTAAATCTTGCAAATAGGGCGCATGAGGAAGCAATTCGAACTTTAATTCATTGATTTTGGCCATGGCGATAGTGGACGTGTGAACTGGTGCATTGTCTTGAAACAAATATTTCTTTTTCGCTAAATGCGGCCGATTTTGATCGATTTCATCATTCAACGCTGTAACAAGTTCGCATAATATTCGCCCTTTTCTTTTTTGAGATAATCAAAGAAAATTATTCCGCGTGAGTCCCAGAAAACTGATGCAATGATCTTGCCAGCAGATGGAACTGTGTTCGCCTTCTTTGGAGCCGAGTATCCCCTTCCAATCCACTGTTTTTATTGTTCCTTCGTCTCAGGTGTGAGTGATGGATTCTGGTTTCATCCATTGTTATGAATCGAAGCAAAGTCTGAGCTTTATTGCAGCGAAACATTGCCAAACACTCGACTGAAACATCCTCATGAAGTTATTTTTGTTCTATAATGAGCAAACCTTGCACATAACTTTCTCATTTCCAAATTTTCAGTCAGTGTGTGATGTACAGATCAGTAAGGAAGGGATGAATTGAGTAAAAATAAACAAAGGCCCTTCCTCCCTAAATAAGAATTTTTTGCACTTTTTGAAATGCCTGCAATGTCTGTTAGCTCGCGCAATTTCAGTTGACGGTCATCCAATACCATTTTGTGGATTTTTCTTTACAATTTCTGGACTGGTAACCTCATTTGGTGGATCACTGCGATGCTTGTCTTGGCAGCTCGTACGGTCGAGCTTAAACTCTGCCATCTAATATTTCACTGTTGTAAACGAAGGAGTACACTCCCCCAAAGTAGAATCTAGCTCAGCTTTTAAATGAAAGTATCACATAACGATAATCAGTTTTATCCATGTTTACAAATTTGCTAAGAGCATTCACTAATGATGACTGCCAAACAAATGCTAAACAATGTAAAATCATCAAACTTCAAGCTTAAGGTTTCTAAGATTGGTACTTTACCATTGTTGTTTGAAACAAAATCGATAGCTAATCATTAGGTCGGGTAATTCTGGGACAGCCTAAGTATCCATCACACATATAATTTGATTGTTAGTATATTTTTTTATGTAGCCACAAAGGCATCAAAATATACATATTTTGAAAATAAACTCGTGAGCATAAACCGTAAGACATTTTTCTGTAATATGCTTTGAGGTTTCAAATAAATATTAGTAACACATTTCGCTAATCACAGCATTAACGAATGGCAGCTCGAGCTGACTCGGGACTACTCGAGAAATGACGTCATCTCTAGTTGCTCAAGTTGAGCTCAATATATAGTACTAATTGAAATGGCTAAACTTCTGTATTAAAAAACTGATGTATTCCATTCACATGGCTTTCTCTACCTCTCTGCGACAAATTATTGTGAACAAGCTTATTGTTATATTTACTTAATGCTAATCGAAAGAAATAACAGAAATAGTCTTATTACTTGCTTCCTTGTAAGTAAAAGCGAAATAAGGAAGTACCATAGGTTAAAGTGATAGTCAAAAGCTGGTTGCTATGTGACTAAAGTTCGTTTGTTTGCATGGGCAGGAGTTGACAAAGTCCTGTGTGAGAAAAGTATAATTTATAAAGCTGCAATCAAAAACAAGGAATATCTAAAAAACGACCAACTCCATGAAAAAAATGCATGTAACATAAATTATATGTTTTAAAGTGCTCAACATTTTTTGTGCGGTACGTTTTTTTCCATCTCTTACGGTTTAGCAGTTATGCAAAATTGTGTAAAATTCGTCCGGAATAAAGTAGTTTTCAGAAGCTATTCCCAGAAAATTGAAGATATACATTTTATTTTTCAGGTAAATATTTTTAATATATGATATTTTAATCAAAATCATTATGGCCATTTTTAAGAAAATCAAAATTTTTGAAAAAAAATTCCATTTAAAGGGTAGTTTGTGGTGGGGTGATTTTTCTCAAAATTTTCGTGTCGCATCCCTGGAACATATTGAAGTTAAATACCAAGTTTGGTATTTTACCGACTTTTCGGTATCGTGTTCACAGACACACGGTCACACCGACACAGGGACACACACACGGACCTTTTGTGAAAATGCTTTTTATGGATACAGGGGACCCTAAAACATATAGTTCCTGTGAAATCTCGATATCGAATTTTTTGGTGTACACTATGTACATGGTACGTGTAGAGAAAGTAATAAAAGCCCTAAAGCCGCCGTTGCTATGTACCGTTGCATGGAGTCGCATTATATAAACGTGCTTAGCATTTTGCTGCACCCTATTGTTCTCACAAGAATGCCATTTTTAATTGTGGAGGAATGACTGAGGACAGGTGAAGGATATTGTGCTGGAAATAATACCTAAAACCTTAGTGCATACATTTTTATTACTTTTTCATGTCATTTATTTTATGGTAACTGTTACAATGCATATGTACATTTAAACGTCGTTTAGAAATAGGCAGATATGTGAAAATAAATACTTATCATCTGCTTGAAATGTTCAAAACTGCTTTCTTTAATTTTATTCTTCCCCTTGACAACCGTTCTGCTGATATTTCACCTTGTGTTGCTTAACTCTATATGCACTGTCTTATGCAGCATAACTCATAAGGGTAACTCACAAATAGTTGAGGAAATTTGTTATTTTCCAACTAAAATGAGTTTTGAGTAATGGAATTTCAAGCTTCAATATCTATATTTCAAGCCACGTGTTCACCAATATGCATTAAGAGAAACATAATACTATATTATTTGTAATTACAACAGGTTTATATTTGACAATAATATATCACAAAGAAAATGTCATATCACATTACAATAGAACGGCTTTAAATAATTCTCCAATGAATAGATTTCAACCAGATGCCCCAACTACCCCATATTTGACGTGTGTAGACATCCCTCTGTACGTTAAAAGAGTTTCAGAACTCAACGGGGCTATTTCAAGCTAAATGGTAAGTGGGAAACTGGCGAGAGTGATCTTCATTTTACCCCTCTTACTTATTAGCGGGAACGGTGAGCGGGTCGCTCTCACCAGTTCTTCATTTACCGGTTTTAAACGGGAATAGCCTCGTTAAGGTCTATGACTCTTTTAATGCACAAAAGCATACCTACATATGTGAAACACGTGGTAGGTGGGGCACCAGATATTATAAATTACCGTTTATTGTAATTTGCTGCAAACATAGAAGTATACCTATCTTCAATACATTTTCTTGCATTTGGTCAAATTAATGACATTGCAACGCGCCATGGAGTATTTCATATTACCTCATTACTAAAAACAGTGCAATTGTCTTACTCCTATCAAAATTGCAGCTTCTCTACAACTCTGTTGTACCATCTTGCGCCTAATGTGCGCATCTTTGTTTAACATTTATCATAACTTGTTACTCAAGGTCATCGCCTTGACCTTTGCCTGCTTTTCGTGGAACTCGTACATATAAATTAGCTAACCTGTGTAATTTATTGCAATGATAGTTGCATGATCTAACAGATGGAGTTTTCCTACCTGATATTTAATGATCGAATCATCTCATAGCAACTGAAAAAGCGGAGTATTATCTGGATTTAATATAACCTATTCTCTCTCAATTTATTTTCTAATTCGTAGTAGCTGTACAACAGCAATCACTGGACGTTATCCAAATTCTGCTATCATTCCGTTCCAAAGAATGCTTTGCAGATAAAATAATTAATTAACATTTTGTAGCTCTTGAATGCATGTTTCGCATTTATGTTAACGTATATCAAGGAATGTATTTATAATAATTTTAATCTATCCTAGTGCCAATACAGTTAAACAAAGCATGCAGACCTGTCTGAAGAATGAATTCAGACGGCCACGAGTGGATGCTTGTGTAAACACAAACAGATAAGCGGTATTACGTCATCACTCCCGGTGCAAGCCCTGTACAGTTCTCTAAAACTGGACTACAGCAGTTGGGTCTCTTATAGTGGACGGGTTCGAATCAAGTCAAAATGCAAACACCGCTACTTGTAGTCATACGCTCACAAAGTAGAAAATTAATATTCATTAATGATAAAGAAAACAGCAAGTTCAACCTGTTGTGGATCGTTTAGTTTATTCCTGTTTGCGTTCACTATGCTGATGTATTGTCAGACTGTACTGCAGTATATTCCAGCCTTCTCTGACCGCTCTAAACCGTGCCATGTTACACCAGCGACCTCCCTACATAACTGCATTCTTTTGTCAGACAGGTAATACAGCAGTATACAGCATCAGAAGTCAATTACTACTTGAAGCCATATTCATGTTTACAGCGATATACAAATAGTCTGCCGGGCGTTACTGGATTGGAAACTATTAAATCGGCTCTCAATATGTTGCTGACATAAAACTTTTGGTAGACTATCTAATTTGGCTAAACTTAATTTATAACTTCCTTATACAAATGTGGATTAACGTTTTAACTATACAACATTTTAATAAAATCTCTCATTATGCTATGACTTTGTTATGACACTATCATTAATTTTTTTAATAGATGGGGATTACACTTTAGAAGCGTTTACATTTACTAAACTTTGAGAGTGTACAAAAAGAATGCTTACAAGTTTTCGGTTTGTTCTGAAAGCGATTTTGAAATAAGCCTGCTGTTATCGTATATCCACATAAGCGTGTATTCTACTCCGAAATACTGAATTCACTCTCTTTCCTTAATGACGATGAATAACAATGAACCGTACTATGCATACACCTTTTTCTGGACGTTAGTTTTACGGGAAAGCGAGGATCGGAAAGAAGAAGGGGAAGCTCTCCCACCCGTCTTTCTGCAGTGTTGTCAATCAAAGAAAGTTTCTTTGTTTGAAGCTCAGCTAGTATGGTGTATAGTTTATCTAATTTACAGCGAATTAACTGAATTCTAAACGAAACAAACGCACGAGTTTGTGCGTGAAAGATTGGAACTGCAGACAGAATCGTCTTAGCGCTGAAGCCAATAGAATTCAGCGTGTATAGCACACTTCATATCTCAAACTGCTTCCCAAGTTTCTCGAAAGCTGCAGAATGAATAGTAGGGAGCGAGTGCACAAGAAAACGTGCGCACAACGGTAGGTACGAACAGCGAATTTATTAAAATGCACTGTTTGGGGGCAGCTCTCAGTTTCTTACGGGAGGTCTCGTAAGAGGTACGACATCACTACTGAAAGTTGCAATACGTGGTCAAGAAAAGGTGGGGGAGAGGTGTAGGTTCACCTGACCTGGTAGAGAAATCATGTATTCATTTTCTTTAGATTCATCTTCAAATTCTTAATGCCTGTAGTAGAAAATGTTGTAAATGTTGCTTGGAATCAGCAGCATCTATTCAGTTAAACGATTCTGTCTCTGTTTAATTGCATTTGTGTGAGAATGCACACTTTATGAAATTTGTCAAACTTTATCACCAATTTACCATAGACCAATTGTCTGGCCACGTGTGGTTTCTGATGTGTACGGCATGGTGTAAAATAAGCAACAGTTATAGCTTAATAAGTAATGATTTTGAGAGCCTCAGAATTTCGCTTTCACTCCGACACGTCATTGGTTATTACAAGGGATAGCATCTTGGGGACACATGCGAATTCCAGTTGCATATCTACCGAGTAGAGACCGATGTGCATTGGTGACTGCATGTATCGCATGTACATAACGCGTTGGGGAACGTGACTCGACGCAGCAGTATACTATAATGTATATTACAATACTATTTTACAGGTAATTAATGCCTTTGATGATAGTGTATGCTCTTCAATCAAGATTCTAACATCTCTTATTTCAAATGGATTGCACGAAGATTTGCAATTCATACAGAAGAACTTTGCAGATATATCTACGACAATAACACATATTTGGAAACATCGAACATTGAAATGCCTAAAACCCTGAAAGCTCTCGATGAACTTGTGCAAGCAATTAATCAGAGACCCGCGACAACTGTTTTAGACCGTGAGAAAAAGACAGTTAAGACAGTGTTTGGAAAAAAAAAGTTGGATTTTCAATAATGCGTGAAATACGAAATGTGTTACGAGGTGTTGGTACGAAAATCATTTCTAATGGAATATCTTATTCATAGTCCATAATGTGTACTCTTTCCGTTTTGCTCCAATCACATTTTGTGATGTGATGCGAAGTTTTTCCAACATAAAGTTCTGTTTACGTACCGATCGGAGACGATTCACATTAGAGTTTACGAATGTATATTGTTGTGCATTGTAATCTGTACATCTTGAGAGAAAATGAAACGGAAAATTATGCTGATGACTTGTTCTACAACAACAATTGAATGTATGTAAATATTAAAACTGTAGTTCTCGTAAATCAATGGTTATTATATTTACCCCGCACACAATCTCAATCGCCTTCCACTGCTAGTGAAAACAACATACTAAACCACTACTCCATTTCCTTCTATTAGTGTCACTACGTACACACTGTATTGTCAACACATACGACTATATACCATGCTGTGCTAACTTCGATTCTGTTCCGCTATTGGTCCACAAGATGCTATCCCTAGTTATTACTATGTCTTGCCAACCCCAGCAAGTAGCATGAATACCGCTGAGGCATTGGAGAGAGGTAAAGAGAGGGAATAAAAATGTCCTCGGTGAGGACATGCACTGTCTGCAGTGTTGTATTTTTCACAACTCCAAATATCATCCGTTTCGGTCCATAGTCTGTATGAACTCATTGATGCATTCAACAGGAATTGAAGACTAGTATACACTAGGTTATGTAATCCTCAGAAGAAATTGATACCTTAAAACAAAACAAGCACTACAACTCATTACTTTATACAACTTATTGTTAGTTAAATATGCAATGACTGGAGAGAATCCTCAAATCTTTCTGCTGTTCAATCACTATACACCATTTGAGTACATTACCCAACACTCCTATCACAGGCAAACACTTGAGATGATGAGATGTTGCTGCCTAGAAAGCCATTTACGGTTAAGGACGCTTGTTTTTATCACATATGTTGAGATAGGAATCGAGCGAAGGATCATAGAGGGCACATCCATCGTATACCCATGGACTCCAGGTGTTGTTATGGCGAAGAGGATTAGCTCCAACTGTGTCAGGTATCACTGGATGTTGAGGTGCCAGCGTTGATCTGTAGTTGACAAGAAGTGATCTCAAGTAACGTGCCACTCCTGGATGAGAGCTTGCAACGTTGGTTGTCTCACAGGGATCTTTCTCCAGATCATAGAGACACATCTCTCCTCCAGGACATCCCTCCACTGTGATGTTGCCGGGGCAAAGAACAGTGGCTGTTGACCGTAAAAACGGTACCTACAACCAAAGTCAAAATTTCTGTGTTTAAGTTTCGAAGAACTGATGAAACTGTGACATATATCAACAATTTAGGAACATTTGGAATTGGAGAATCCGTTTTTCTTTTCTTCTACTCCTGGCCAAACAATGAAGCTATTTACAATGACAATTTAAAAACATTTGACTGTCATTTTAGCACAGCGCATTCCTTTAGTTCCCTTCTACTTATAAGGAACTAAGTAATAAGAACGCTGTGCTAATTTTCTTGATTATCATTGTGAAGAATAATCATTTGCAAGAGGTTTATTTGTAGAGCAGCTAGAGAAACTCATGTGAGTTATTAATATTTTGCACCACGAAGAAACCGGCACCCCAAATCATCCCTTAACTTGTTGATATAATAAGCATTACCTGGTTCGGTCTTGTGGGTCTTATGTAGATGGAGGATGAAGCTGCAACAATGGCTTTACCAGTGAGACTCTCCACTATTACGTCCGTTGTGTTGTATTGAGGATTGGAAGAATCACTTCCGCTGTCACCCAGGAAACCATCAAATATATTCTTTGAGCTTCCTGTAATATAAACAAATAGTTAAATATAAAGCACACACTATTGAATTATGAAGATGATCCACAATCTATATTCAACTTCTCTCATTTAATTTATATGTTAGAACTGAATTGTTACCTCGATGATAACACTGAAAAAGGATAATCATAATAAGAAATCTGATGTGCTCCATTCTCTGCATCTCTGTAACAAATTATTGTTAGTAAACGTATTCTTCTATTTAATGCTAAAACAATAACAGAAACGGTCTTACTACTTAATTCCTTTATAAGTAGAAGGGAAGTAATGGAACACACTAGGCTAAATCGACAGTCAACTGTATTAAAATGTGGTTGCTATGGGACTGAAATCCGTTTCCGTGGCCGAGCCTTGACAAGTTCCCATATGAGAAAAATGTAAGCATTTTAAAACAAAATCAATAACAAGGAATATCTCAAAAACGGCCAACTCCACGAAAAAATGAATATGACATAAATTGTGTGTTTTATCGTGATTTAAATTTTTTGTGTAGTAAATTTTTGTCTATCTTTTACGGTTTACCAGTGATGCAAAACTCAATAAAATCATCCAGCATAAAGAGGTCTATTGAGGCTATTCCCAGAAAATTCAAATTATATATTTTATTTAGCATTTAAATTACTTAAATGTAAGAGATTTTAATCAAAATCAAAATTATTAGAGTGATTTTTGAGAAAATCAGAATTTTTGAATTTTTCCCATTTTAAGGGTAATTTGGAGTGGGGGAATTTCTTAATATCTTCATGTCGCATCCTTGAAAGATACTGAACTTAAATATCAAGTTTGGTATTTAACGGTCTTTTCGTTTTTGAGCTATGCTTCCATGACACACACTCGCACACACGGACCTTTTTCTATTTTTTTGGATTTAGGAAGTCTCAAAACACGTATTTTCAATGAAATCTCGGTATTGAATTTTTGGGTGGAACACAATACCTTCTCTATACATTATGCATATGGTACGTGTAGAGAAAGTAAAACCAAATAGAATAATAAACTAAATTTAAATTAAAGACTTGGCAACTCAAAGAGCCTACATAATCTCTTGATCTATATGAAATTATTTCTAAATATATTTAAAATAATCGCAGTGAATTTTAGTTTGAACTATTTGACATTTAAATAAAACCTCTCATTCGCTCTATTATAACACTATGGTTAACTTTGTTGATAGATGGCATTTAAACTTTGGAAAAGTTTACGTATTATAACATTTGGGAATATCAAACAGAATACTTTTAATTGATTTTATCGCAGAAACCGTGGGTAGGCATTGAATTTTTCAGTCTGACTCTGCCTATCCAACTTCTGTCCTACACACGTTTTCTGTGAGAAAACAATTAAAATTATCACAAGTGTCCATAATAGTTGGCTATATTATGAATCCTGGGACTTGAAGTACTTGCAACATTGTAAGTTGCCATAAGGGTAAGTCATCTTAAAATAATTTGAGATAGCCCTGTGGTTGAGAAAATTGAGTCGAGTCAGTTGAGAAATTCAATGCTATGCCGGCTTGTTGGCATGGTAGCTCAGTGGTAGAGCTACCGGCTAGAGACCGAAAGATCCGTGGTTTAAATCTGGGCTATGGCATTGCATATTTTTCAGTCTGACTTTACCTATGCTACAAAACAGAATGTATACAAAGTTTCGATTCGGTTCTAAAACGTTACTATGAAAACTGTTTGCGGAATAAGCATGTAAATGTCTTAAATTCACACAAGCACTTATTCTATGAACTCCGGAAAGGCTGAGTTCACTAGAATTTCCTTAATGACATTGAATAAAAGGGAACAAGCATGCTATGCAAAGGTATACTTTTTCTCAACTCCAACTAGCATCTACGAGGGCGTATCGAAAAGTAGCACACACTCATTTTTGTTCAGAAAAGTTTAATAGTTGAAGAAACAAAAGTACTCACAAATGAAGCTTACACCTTTTGACCTAGATTTGTCCCATTGTAATACCAGTTTCAATATACCAGTTTCGTGAAAGTCCGTTTCCCTTGAGTATAGCCATCTACAGACTGCTGATATCACATATTCTAGACGTTCTCGGGCTTTAAGCCAGGTGTAGTGATGAAGAGTCATCGACGTTTGGGAGCGTGCATACTGATGTTGGGAGAAATGCACGATCCCGAAACGTCGGTGACTCTTCATCACTACACCTGGCTTGAAGCCCGAGAACGTCTAGAATATGTTCGTCGCCAGGAAAGCTGCATATCCTATTTTTGCTGATATCATTTCTGCATCTGTCGCAAAGAGTTGGCCGGCTAGGAATTTCTTCATAGGAACAAACAGATGAAAATCCAACTGTGCAAGATCCTGACTGTATGGTGGATGCTAGAGCACCTCCCAACCAAATTTGGTGATTTTCTGATAAACAGCAGCAACATGGGAGCAAGCATTTTCATGAAGAAGTTTCACATCGTCAGCATTAATGTTGTGGCACGACGCAACTTCATCAAAGTTTTAATGTAGGCTGCAGCATTCACAGTGGTCCCTTGTTCAGCAAAGTCCACCAATAAACACCATGCATATCCTAAAACACTGTCACAAGCACTTTCCTAGCAGATTCAGTGACTTTGAATTTTTTTCTTTACTAGTGAACCAGGATGTTTTCACTAACCTGCTTTGTTTTGGGCGTGTAGTGGTGTGCCCACGATTCATCGCCAGTGACGATTTATTTCAGAAAGTCATGAATTAGAAATCATATCATTTTATGAAGCAAAATAATTTTTTATTGCTCTTAATTTTTGGTCAAATTTCTCAGATGCGTCACCTTAAATATTAAGTTTGGTATTTAACGGTCTTTTCGTTTTTGAGTTATCGTGTCACAGACACTGAGACAGACACACACACGCACGCGTGGACCTATTCCAAAAATGAAAATGTTGGGTGGAATACAGTACCTTCTCTACTTACTAGTATTTAATACTGTAGAGAAAGTAAATATGGCAGCAAGTGGTTAGACCGCACGACTACCATCTAGGCGCTCCGGGTTCGATCCCAAACGCCCGCATGTGGGATTTATGGTGGACGAAGCGGCGTTTTCTCCAGGTCCTCCGGTTTCCCGCCACTTATTCCACAAATTGCTCCAATAATCAATTTCGCTTACATTTCATATTATCCACTTTCTCATGTTCATGCCTGGCTAAGGGCTGACCCGTCGTAACAGGTTCTCCATTGTGGTTTCGTGCCGTTAGCACCCCGACAGGCATTGGCTTGTAAGTCCTAGGGGAAGGGGTGTCAGTTCTACTAATACAGGGAGGGTAAGCCGATTTCGAAACGAAAAGAAAGTAAACGTGGATCCCTATGCGTAAACCCCGCAATGTTTTCTCTCGCTACGATGCTGGTACATGGTGTTTGCTCATGTTACGCGGACCTCTTAATTCCGTAAAATACTTACTTGAATTTGGATTGTAAGAGCGAGGAGTTACCTATCATTAGCTTCCAGTGATGAAAACGTATTGCAGCAGTTCTTCCTCTCTCGTCAATGTTGAGTAAGGCCTCTCTGCGAGTCGATGGCAGGTTGTACACCAAGCTGTCCCATAGGTTAAACCCGTCCAGATCAGGAGGTAGGTAATTTCCACCTGAAAATTACAACACAGTGGTTATCTTTACATACGATAATTAGGATCAGGATAAGGACAGGATATAAATAGAGTCAGACTGAAGAATTCAATGCCATAGCCGGGATTTGAACCACGGATCTCCCGATCTCTAGCCGGTTGCTCTGTCACTGAGCTAACATGGCAACATGCCGGCATAGCATTGAATTTCTCAACTGACTCGCATGTTTCCCGGTAAACCACAAGGTGATCTCAAATTATTTTTGAGATGACAACCCCAATGGCGACTTACAATGTTGGAAGTACTTCATAGAATCCTGGGACTTAAAAAGTACTTACAACATTACAATGTACTTACAACGGGAAACTTCTCAACTTTTCTCAACTTTCGTTTCATATATCTCTTGCTTTCTCCCGAGAATACAATAGGGAACCGAATTTCAATTGGTTCGCAAAGGGATGGCTTTTAAATGATTTGACTATATCTTTAGCCTAATATTCACTTATTTCCTTTCTCCTTACAATAAGCTCACTGCTGCTAACGCTCATTTCGGTTAGCATGGTGGTTAAAATAATGATATTTTGTAAGAATAGTTTTTGTTTAGGAAGAGATAGAGAAAGCAAATACTCTATAGCTATAGTGTATTTGGAGAAAGTCATGCGAATGAAAAACATCAGATTTTTATGTCGCTACCAGTAGTGGCTCTTGCCTGATAAACGTAACGTGCTACAAAAAAAAAAAAAAAAAAAAAAAAAAATCTGATGTGATCCATTCACATGACTTCTTCTACAACTCTGTAACAAAGTATTGTTAAAAACCTTATTCCTCTAACTACTTCATGCTAATGGAGATAAACACTAGCAGAAATCTGTTCTTGTAAGTAGAAGGGAAATAATGGAATACACTAGGCTAAAACGATAGTAAAAATGTTTAAAAGCTGGTTGCAATGTGGATGAAATCCGTTTCTTTGCACTATCAGAAGTTGAGAAGTTCGCATATGTGAAAAGTTTTAAGTATCTTAAAACTGAAATTAATAACAAGGAATACTTCAAAAATGGTCAACTCCACGAAAAAGTGTATATGACATGAATTGAGTGTCTCAACGAGATCTACATATGTTGTGTAATAAGTTTTTGTCTATTTCTTACAGCTGACTGGTTATGTAAAATTCAGCAAAATTCATCCAGAATAAAGATATCTTTAGAGCCTATTTCCAGAAAAGTCAAGATATACGTTTTATTTGCCGTGTAAATGTCTTTAACATACTGCATTTTAATCAAAATCGCTAGAGCCATTTTTAAGAACATCAAAATTTTCGAAATGTTTTTCATGTAAAGGGTAGTTAAGGGTGGGGGGATTTTACTAAAAATCTTCGTGTTGCATCCTTGGAAGATACTAAACTTATATACCAAGTTTAATATTTTACCGACTTTTCACTTTTGAGTTATCATGTTCACAAACACATCGACACACACGGACCTTTTTCTAAATTTTTTTCGGTACAGGGGGCCCTAAAACGACTATTCTTGGTGAAATCTCGGTAGGTATCAAATGTTTGGGTGGAATGCAATTCCTTTTCTGTTTACTATATACATAGTACGTGTAGAGAAAGTAAAAAAAAAAACAGTGCATGCATCTCACCTAGATCTTTAACGCCTACGTAGATCATGAACAAGTACCTACTTCCGATGAGGAGGCAAAGCAATAAAATGATCGCATTTCTGAGTTGACAGTCACAGATCCAGTCAGTATTATCATAAATATTTCTGTTTAATTTCCTTGTAAACATAATTACTTTCTCTAGCCCCATATGCACAATGTACATAGGGATAGAGAAGGTATTGTAATGCACCCAAAATTTCAATGTCAAGATTTCATCGGAAATATATGTTTTGGAGTCCCCTGAGTCCGAAAAAAGCATTTTTAAAAAAAGGTCCGCGTGTGTGGACAGTATAGCCTCAAAACGGAAAGAACATTAAATACCAAACTTGGTATTAGGTTTATTATCTTCCAAGGATGCGACACGAAAATTTAAAAAAAAAAAAAAAAAAAACCTACCAGAAACTACCCTTTACATGGAAAACATTTCTAAAATTTTGATTTTATTAAAAATGGCTCTAACGATTTTGATTAAAATACTATACATTAAAGCTATTTATATCCGAAATAAAAGGTATATCTCGAATTTTCTGGGAATAGCCTCTGAAGACCTCTGTCTTCTGGATGAATTTTGCCGAATTTTGCTTAACTGGTAAATCATAAGAGATAGTCAAAAATTCACTACACAAAAAATATAGATCTCGTCTAAAAAACACACAACTTATGTCGTTTACGTTTTTGTTGTGGAGGTAACCGTTACCGAGATATTCCTTGTTATTGGTTTCAATTGTGAAGTACTTAAACTTTTCTCAGACAGGAAATGTCCGTTTTTCTTTTGTTCCACTCCTGGCCAAGCAGAGAAGCGATTTGCAATGACAATCGCATTACGATAGCTTTTAAAACATTTGACTATAGCTTTAACCCAGTGTATTCCCTTAGTTCTCCTCTATTTATAAGGAACTAAGTGATAAGAGCATTTTGTTAATGTTTATCACGATTATCATTGTGTAGAAAGAAGAATAATCTTTTATAGGAAGTTTGTAGAGCAGCTAGTGAAAGTCATGTGAGTGTAACACATCAGAGTTTGTTTTTTTTTACTTCTTTTTATCTCAAGTTCGTCTTGAAGAGTTTTCAACAGCGCATTTACTACATTCATTATGTATTGGCTAAAGCTTTTTTACCTATGTATCCTTTCTTTGCTTATCTAGGAGTAGAACAAAACAAAAACAGACACTTCCTGTCTGAGAAATGTAAAAGTACTTTACAACTGAAACTAATAACAAAGAATATCTCGGAAACTTTTACCTCCACAATACAAATCTAAAGGAAATATTGTTCTACCGGTATTTCCTAAAAGGTGACTTGTGGTTACATTAGCAGCTAATCGAATTGCTAAAGTTCCAGGTCGGATAATATTTCTAATTGTTTCAATACATACTATAAAGGGTATTAAAGTACTCGGGGTTCCTTGGGGAACTAATTGTGTGTTTTGTCGAGATCTACATTTTTTATGGAGTAAGTTTACTGATTATGCAAAATCCAGCAAAATTCGTCCAGAATAAACAGGGCTTCAGAGGCTATTCCCAGAACATTCAAGAAATACATTTTATTTGGAATGGAAATATCTTTAATATACGGGATTTTAATCAAAATCGGTGGAACCGGTTTTGAAATTGTTCTATGTAAAGGGTAGTTTTGGTGGGGGGATTTTCTTGAAAATCTTTGTATCGTATTGGAAGATAACAAACCTAAGTAAAAAAATGGTGTTTTTGAGCTATGCTGTCCACAGACACACACGGACCTTTTTCTAACGAAGCTGATGTGTTCCATTCACATGCCTTTTTCTACATTTCTGAGTAAATTATTGTTAAAAAGCTTGTTTTTCAATATATTTAATACCAATCGAGAAAAATATAGCAGAAAAGGTCTTATTACTTATTTCAAAACAAGGGAGTAGTATAGGTTAAATCGATAGACAATTCTTTTAAAATCTGGTATATAACAAATTCTATGTTTTAACGAGCTCTATATTTTTTGCGAAGTAATTTTTATCTATCTGTTACGGTTTACTAGTTATGCAAGATACATCCAGAATAAAGATGTATTCAGAGATTATTCCCAAAAAATTGAAGATATACATTTTATTTGTGATGTAAACACCTTTAATATACGATATTTTAATGAAAATCATTACCGCCATTTTTGAGAATATTGTATTTAACGGACACACACACAAGCACCTTTTTCTAAAAAATGCTTTTTTTTTTGGATTCAGGAGGACCCAAAACATGTATTTCCGGTGAAATCTCGATATCGAATTTTTGGGTGGAATGCAATACTTTCCCTACACACTGTGTACATAGTACGTGTAGAGAAAGTAAAATGTAACGTGGTGCAGCACTTGAGCGGGCGAACCGCCCCCGGTAGGTACATGTTTACAGGAATATAGATTTAAGAAGCGAAGTGAATCTCGCTGGAGCATGTCGTACCACCCAGACACAAAGCGGTCAGGCTTTATACCGAAAACACTGTACCTAAGGCACAGATAGTATGGAATATTCTCTTATGCTTTACTAAAGAGTCTATGTTACCTGCAGCAGTGACTAAAGTTGGTAGCCAATCGGTGACGTGCATCAGTTGAGTGGAGATTCGTGGAGTTTGTTGTAACAAGGGACTCCAGATAAGTCCCATGCCTCTAACTCCACCTTCCCAAAGAGTTCCTTTCATCTGTAAGCAATAAACACATTTTGGAAAATCCATATAGAAAGTAAGCTAATTAAAAGTAGGAATTATTTTTATTCTATAAACAAAATTCTTATAGATATACAATATACCTACACATTCAATACTTCAAACACTTTATCTGTCACGTTTTCTTCTTCTTCTTTGTTTTGTTTTTGTAGCTTAACGTACTTTAACCTGGTTGGTCATCTTGGACGATGAATGAAATTCTCAAATGATCTAGGGGTCCATGAAGCTTAAAGTGACTCGAAATTCAACTTCTCAAGATTAAGGAATACTGAGAAAAAACTTATTCGTTTGACTCACCCTAAGCAAGATTCAAAATCGCGACCTGTTCAATGTTACGGAGGTAATTTCTTTCCTTGTGTCTATATAAAATTATGTGTGCTAACTATTTAAATTTTTTACGCTCTTAACTAAAATATGAAATATATTTTAGCATGAAACTTACTGCAAATGTATTAACTATTAAATATTAATTATGAGATTCACATCTTAAGGGAATTTAAATGATTATTTCAGAATAATTATTTTGTAAATTATAGGCAACCTGTGGATCTATACATTTAGTATCACGTGACATATGTGCAAACGAATAAAGTCTGTTTTATTAAATATTCTTTGTTTCTATTGTTTCAGTTTTTAATTAGCTTGTATTTCTTTTTCTATAACTAATAGAAGAAAAATCAATATTCCAATTGTTAGTATTGAACAATTTGTAACTTGGTGTGATTATCTTGAAAACTGCAGAAGCTATAAAGAAACAGTTTCAATTTGTTTTGAGAAAACGAGGATCAAATTTGTGGTTCGATAGCCTTAACCTTATTTTAAAGTAGTTTGATACACAACTTGATAAGTGTTTAATTGTTGAAATTTTTGTTTCACAGATAAGAAGTTTAAAGATTTTTCTTCACCCCTGTAGATGTACTTACCCCTCGGAAAGGATAATTAGATCCCCAGTTCGGTTGCTTTCCTCGAGAAGGTGCTCCATTATCAGAGATGAACACAATAATTGAATCCTCTAGCATCTGACGTCTCTGCAAAGCTTGGACAACTCTTCCAACTGATTCGTCTAGCTTGGCCACCATTGCTGAAATAAACATTTTTGTTAGCATTATTCATGGATATATAATATAGATTTTATAATGTTTCACGTAAATGTAATCTGGCTGCATTAAAAATAAGAGGCATTTTTGTAGGAAACTGTTTCATGAAGCTCATTTCATTGTAAGAAAATAAATCATAAATACTGGCCGGTTTTACCAAGCACACCGAAAACTTCAGGGGCTGTTGACCGGCAGCTGAGCCTGCTATAGCCCAGCTGTTTGCCGAGAATTACCTGCCTTTTTTGGATGGGTCGATTTGACACTGTATTGATATTGGGAAATATACCCATTAGACAGTGTTACATTCATTGTTGCCACCTGTAGATAAAGTTATCCATTTACTTAGTACAGTGCAGATTTTCATTTTTTTCCCCCGTGTGGGTTTGATCTGAAACACTTTCTCATAGGTAAATACACAATGAGACAGTACATGTCTTGTCATGGGGCAAATAGTTATCCAGAAGGGAAGATAAATCATGGATAATAATATAAATTGCACCAAGAAGGGAAATATAAATGTACATTGAAAATGGGAAGGGAAGAAAGATTTCAAACACGTCTAAGTAGCCGAGTTGTCACGAGCTGGCAGCACCGTATACCGTTAGGCTATAGCATTGACCCAAAGGGGGTGAGAGGACACTGTCCGAGGGGAGCATAACGGCTCCCGCCTGCCCAGGGGACACTTTTTGAGGCATTTGGCGTAGAACATCGGCAGAGCAAAGATGTGATATTTGGGTGCGCGGTGTAGCCCTTAGTTGTGACGGAAACAGTTAATTTTAACACATACCAGAGTACGGAAGAGATCACTGCATCAAAATTAATAAGCAATAATAGTCGCGGTCGGGTAAAGTGTGGTTTCATAGAAGAAAATTTAGGAGGAACGCGTGTGTGTTCAACGGCGGAAAAAGGCCGAACTAATTGAATAAAGCACTTGTGTCGTAGTATACTCCGAAAGAGTTTCCAACTCTGAGCTAGGGCACCCTCATATCGACACCATTCCTAATACTCAAGACCTGCACCCGGGATACGAACACGTAACCCCGTTACCACCCCAACAATGGATAAGTTCCGGGGAGCTGGCTAATTATACCTGGAGGACGAGATTAGGCATCGGGCAACAAAATTCAACGAAGGGTTACCATCCCACAATCCACCGGTTCAGGCTATACCGGCTTCCCCGCATGGCTTGCGGGCATTCCCGGTAACGAAGGAGCACCTCCAACAGCTGCTACGGCTAAGCTCCTTACAATCCTTCAAGAGTTGTTGGATATCAAAATTAAAAACCCAAAATAAACATTTTGAATAAACTTCACACCAGCGGTGCACAAGGGCCGTTGCACCATAATAGGCAACCGTCGAGGAGCAATACTTGCCCCCTCCTGTCACTCCACAACCCCAAGTCTCACCCGCCATCCTGCAAACCCCGCAATCCCGTCAGTACGTGGTTAAGTTCTCTCCGAGAACAGGGATACGTCTAACACACCTCGGGCTCCCCTCAGCCTGCCATTTGCTCTGGGTCTGGGTTATACGTTGTCTGCAATAACTTAAGCTTCATAAAACTTCTGATACAGCTGCACATGCCGTGTGAGATGTCAATAGTACATACAACCGAGGGATAGCACTGGCATTATCTTCTTTGTTATATAATTACCGTGCAATACTTACTTAGCATGAGGTAGAAAAATAAAATGGCGTGTTATTTATGGAAGCTCTTTAACATTTGTGGTCCTCAGCGTCCTATTCTAAATTGGGCGTGAAAGAACGCTTAATTTTGCTCAGAGGCCTCTCTATCAGGCTTGAGGTTCTTTTATGCACCGTAAATCTACGACACGGGACCAACGGCTTTACTTCCCTTCCAAAGAAAGCCATGCTAAGGATTTTTACACCCGAAAAAACTCATCGTCCTCCGCCGGCTTTGAACCCACGACCTTGGGTATAGCATGGTAACCATTACACCACGGAGGGCGACAGCATGAGGTAGATAGAAGAAGGATATTTTGTGAGATAGTTTGTTTACAGACCAGGTAGAGAAAGTCATGTAAATGGAACACATTAGATTTTTTTATTCACATGATCATCAGAATCGGGTAAATTTCTGTAAATGTCTGTGAATGCGTAATTTACCCACGCTGACATGAATGATTTACATTTGCATGTTTATGTTCACTCGTAAAACACATATACGAAGCACAGAGAAATCCTATGTTTATTCACGAGATTTCTCACATGACGCAAAAATGACGTGTATGTGAAATTAATTGCATATGCAAGATTAATTACCTATTTATTTTGTGAGAAAAACAACTGCAAATGTTGAGAGGTACAGGAATAACTTACACAATTTGAAACAACTGATAGACGTTGAATGTCAGTCTAGATTTTTTCAACGAGACTATGCAATAACACATATAGCTGATGAATTATTGAATTTAATTCACGAAACTTTTGAAGCTAAGGAAAGCTATCTTTGAAGCTATCTCGTGATTGGTCTGCACCCATCAACAGAAGGACGCGCATAAAGTCCGTTAACACTGTAACTTTCATTTAGTCCTGGCTCTAATTCTTAGAAATTCTTACAATGGTTATTAGTAAACGATTATGGCCCACAAGATCCTCTGAATTAACTGTATGCGATTTTCATATGCAAAAGAGCTTGAGAACTTGCAAGAGAGCATTACGAGAAATTCGCTCAGTTTCAGGTATTGAACTCCATAATGAGGATAAAAACTTCCTCAACAGAAACTAGAAATGCGTTAATATAAAGAGTTAACATTTTGATTAATCTTATGATCATGTGCTTGTTGTGATTATAATTATAACTGTAGTTCAAATACTATAGGTGTAGGACGGTGTGCAGATATTATAGCTGTTTTGGCGGGACTTTGAGCTGTGAGTCGCCATGCGGTGGTCATTACATGAAAAACACTGGGTTTCAACTGTTATTTTATCTGTTTAATTCCACTGTAGCATTAATGTATGGAATATCTAGAAAGACGCTATATAATTAATAAAATCAATGAAATGTATGATATTGACGCATAAGGTAGTTGATTTGAAGCTACTGTTTAAAGGTCATGCATCTGTAAAATCTGGAAAAATCCACTGTAACATGAGATATCTTATTGAAAATAATACCAGTTATTATAAATAATAATAGTGATATTTAAGTCAAATACCAACATTCTAGTTTACATGGTTATTTAAATAATAATTTTTATTCATGTGCTTTACCAGATCTCAAGCTTCCTCATGAAGACTACTTAGCACATCTAAGACGCAGTATCCTACAGCAGACTGGACTACAACATCCACCAGTAAACTACATGATGCCTGCCCAGAACCTAATCTAGCTACGTCTATTATGACTCTTACCCGGCGAGACCAGATACTAGTAACTCGACTATGCATTGGTCACACTGCGCTAACCCATCTATGAACCTGCCTATAAGTACTCTATGTAACTCTGCTCTCACTGTTCATCATCTGATCTCAGCTTGCCCGAGATATACTGCTGAGCGACTTAATTGTGGAGTTCCTCGAAACCTACAGCTGGCCTTGGGTGACCAACAATGTCGCAGGAAAGTCATCAACTTCATGAAAATGTGCAAAATTATTAATGATATTTAAATTGTTGCCAAGTTTGTTATTGTTAATTAACCACTGTAAGATTTAATGAAACATTTTGTAATTCTACTTCATTGTACAACTCAGTGTTCATTTGCGATATGACGTCATTGTTGAAGCGACTATAATAAATTTTAAAAAAAAATTACTCTCTAAATGCAACGTTACGTTAAGCATTTTTAAAAACATTCCTGTACTAAAATCAGCTTTTACAGCAAACGAGTCAACAAATACATCTGTCATATTATATTTTTATATTGCTCCTATTTAGTGGAGAAAAACTGTTACTTTTCTTACTCTCCTATGCTAATAATTTTTCAGAATTTAATAATGTATCAAAATTGGAACATTATTTCGAAAAAGTTATATGACTATTTTATTTAATGTACTTTTGAGAGGCAATATAAAATTGTTGAAACAAATTAGTGAAAAATTACATAGTTTGGAACATTTTGAGTATGGAAAACTGTTAGGAAAAAGTATGTGAAGAAATAAGGTTTAAAATTGCGATGCCTATTAATAATTTCATTGGTGTGAAAACGATATATTTTCTTAAATGTTAGAGCTCATATCATTTTATTATGAAACAAATAATTTTTTTAATGTTTCACAACAAATTTCAAAGACGTATCACCTTAATTAGGCCTATTAAAGGTAAGGGAAGGGGCGATTTACCCAGTTCAATACTTTAGTTTTATTGTTACAAGTACAGGAAGATGGAGCTTGCTCAGAAGTTACCTGGAACGGTCGTGTGGTTTTCTTTAAGGAAAAATATGATGGGATTTTGGGTTGGAAATTAAAAATTTCAATTCTTTTTCACGTGTTGCTAATTTCTAATGATTAGGGTGTGCACTATAAAATGCTAATAATACTACATATACAACGAGAGAGTTTTTACCCTCTATTTTTTTTGCAGTGTTTAACGCTCGCTTTTACTGCTATGGCACCGCAGGCGGTGTCATTGATAATGCATGATTGAATATGGAGAAAACCCGCCCCTGCGCCGCTTTGTCCACCATAAAACTCACATTGGGATCTAGGTGAGAGGCGAGTGGTCTGACCACTCGGCCACGGTGCTGCCTTTACGCTCTATCTAAGTGAGAAACGTAAAATAGTTACATGTGAATATTTAAACTAATTTTCTAAGATATAAAGTTTTCCTTATTTTTTGGTATATAAGATGTCCTTCAAGATGTCATTTGTCATATTTTTTTTTTTTTAATTTTCAAGCTAAGTATACAAAACAGACAAAGAGCTCCAAAAAACACTTTTGTTTAAAAAAAAATATCTGAAACGTTTTACCGTGATGTGTAAATTTTGAAATAGGTGATTTCTTTTCATTTTTCAATACAATAGAAGCATTTTTGTCTATTGCTAAATAACTCGAAAAAAATCTGAAAGTTTTAGGAATATCTAATGTCAGGAAAAAAATATTGTACGAACTTAAATAATTTGACATGTGGGACTTTTTATACGACTAATAATAGTTATATAAACAATAATTAATAACTGCTAAAATGTTTTATTAGGTTCAAGAAAGTTAGAATTCAGTTATAAGATAATCTTTCTAGCATGTAGCTATATTTTATTTCTAAACAATTCTTTAAGGATTGAGAATTTTGGAAATTCCCTATAAAACCGGGCGATTCTCATTTTTTTTTCATATAGTTAATTGGTAAAGCTGGCTTAGAGATTTTTATTAGAATGCCATACATTACAGATATGACCATGATAAACAAAATGTACGTCTTGAGCTTTCTGGGAATATCCCGCATAATCTTCATTCGGGAGGTCTAACAAAACATGATATGGGACTTTGTTTCATGTTCGTATGTACGTTCGACATAGATTGGTTTGGGGCCATCTCTAATTAAAAAAAATATGATGTGTACCATTCACATGACTTTCTCCATATCCCTGCAACAAATAATTCTTAAAAAGCTTATACTTCTATTTACTTTATGCTAATCAGACAAAAAAAGCAGAAATAGTCTAATTACTCGCTTCCTTGTAAGTAGAAGCGAAATAAGGGACAACCGTAGGTTAAAGTGATAGTCAAAAGCTGGTTGCTATGTCAATGAAGTTCCTTTGTCTATATGGATAGGAGTTGACAAGTTCCTGTGTGAGAAAAGTATATTTTTCATAGCAGAAACCAAAAATAAGGAATGTCACAAAAACGACGAACTCCACGAAAAAATGTATATAACATAAATTGTGTGTTTTAATGTGCTCTACGTTTTTGTGTAGTAAATTTTTGTCCATCTCTTACGGTTTAGCAGTTATTCAAAATTTAGTAAAATTCATCCAGAATAAACTACTCTTCAGAGGCTATTCCCAGAAAATTCAAGATATACATTTTATTTGTCAGGTAAATATGTTTAATATACGAAATTATAATCAAAATCGTTAGAGCCATTTTTGAGAAAATCAAAATTTTTTAAAAAAGTTCCATGTAAAGGGTAGTTGGGGTTGGGGGGATTTTTCTCAAAATCTTCGTGTCGCATCCCTGGAAGATACTAAACTTAAATACCAAGTTTGGTATTTTCCCGACTTTTCGGTTTTGAGTTATCGTGTTCACAGACACACGGACAGACACACACACACACACACACGGACCCTTTTGTGAAAATGCTTTTTTTGGATATTGGGGACCCTAAAACATATATTTCCGGTGAAATCTCGGTATCGAATTTTTTGGTGGAGTGCAATACTTTCTCTATACACTATGTACATAATGCGTATGGAGAAAGTAAAAATGGTTAGCATGAGTAACCTAGAGTGAGTAAATAATTGCTTTTTATATGTTTAATAAATTATTTGAAGTGTTTTGTAGGTATATGAACCTAGGATGTATAAACTTTTAGTTTTTAACATAGATAATGCCCTAGCATCAAAAGTGAATGAATGAATAAGTGTATTTATTGACATATCAATATCATACATTGAATTTCAACAATCGCACGGGTCCACAGACCATACGTGCTTTTGTAATCACACTAAAAAGCAATATTAAAGCAATAACAACAAAGAATTAAAAGAGTAAACCCGAAAATAAAAGGACAAAGGTAATACACAATAAAGAGCAATATTAAAACAACAAAGAATTAAAAGAGTAAACCCAAAAATAAAAATACAAAGATATTCAAATATAGTACTTTACAGCACGGAGTATGCCTTCATAAATGTACCCTCTTGTAATAGATAAATACACTTAAAACAAATATATACACATAATATACACAAAATATATAAAACCATAACACAACCCCCTTCTCTATTGGCAGCATCTCAGCTGCCTTAAGTTAAATTTAACTAGCCCGTCTTCGTCTTCCGAGCCTGCCAGTAGCGCCCAACATGCTTCTAGCTCTACATTCGCGGTGTAACATCAAAAGTGTTCTTACCAGCATAAGTTCTGCGGTTGGGGTCCTGGATGTGTCGGAACTTGTCGATAACAGCTTGAGGCGCCTCCAGGAGCTTACCACGGTTACCAGCATGCACTGCGAGATGGGCGAGGTACAGAAACAGTGGCGGCCCTTGAGGAGAATTATCATGGTTCTGAATAGTCCTAACTGCCTCATCGGTAAACACATCTGTGGCATAACGGCCGGCAAGATCCCATGCCGCACTAAGGTTGCGTCTCAGGTCAAACCCCTGTAGAGGGCCGTCGGGATACTGAAAATGATATCAAGATATCAGAGAAACTCAACTTTCCTGGGCGATATCACAACACTGTGATATCCATTTTACCTCCTTTAGGCGCCCTTAATGAAAAAGAATACGGGAAAACTTAAATATATTTGAAATACAGAGTAAAATGATAAGAGTACAGGGGAAATTGAAAGAAATATCTACGGAAATTGCAGGGGAGAATGGAGTAATGGCCTTTACTTAAGCAAAGTCACTGTAAACGACTTAGAGTAAGAGTTTAAAAGTGTTATTTTTATGTCAGTTGTCAGTTTGGTTCTTTACCTCAATGTATGCTTACAAGAATTTTATTTAAGCAATAACTTCTTACCTTAATGATGCGATATTTGAGTGGCGTCACTGACCGGTATTACCCACACATGCTGGTAATACCGGTCACTATATTCAAATCTATTATTTAGGTAAAAACTATCACAAATGCATAAAAAACACATTTTATTCTAGGACTTCTATATAATAATTTTCCTCTGTACAAATACAGCTCAAAAATATTTTTACGGGCTGAGCCAGCCACTACATTCTCAATGAGTCCACACACTATATGGTATGTGGAGGAATAAAACCAATAATTCCACCGCTTTTTGAAGACTTCGAAATCTTCTTTAATACATGGCTGCCATGTTCATACACTGACAGCATTATCACGCTTTGCATGTGACGGTCTGTTGGCCGACATTACACAACACACATTTTCTTTAATAATGCGTCAGTACCAAGCATATTGTTTAAAACTAATTCTCACATATGCTACTTTATTAAAAGAATCATGTACTTTTCGGTAAACCCTATAAACATCTTTATTTAATTTAATACGGTAATACATTTACTCTGCGTTGTTCTTCAAGCAAAAATTACATCAAATGCGTTAAGCGTATTTTTTCCCACTGCTGCTCACAGTGCTACTAAGAAAGTGGTGACTATGGCTAGATGTGTCTTAAGGATGCATTTACAAACAGTAGATCACTGCTGCGATGGTCATCAAGATAACTACGTGACCGGCATTACCCACTGACCGGGGCTACCCGTGCTTCTCCTACATTCCAAAAATGGTGTTTTGCTGCGGACTTACAGGCAAAACAAATGCTATACTACACACATTCTTCCTCTCCTCTTACTCGTATGGAGGACTTACATCTCCAGGACTTACAATCCAATGCCTGGAATCAGATGTCTACTGAGGAGCAGCGGACAATGGATGGATGGTGCAGGCATGTCCAAAGGTAACTCTTGCCAGGTTCTGACGTCAGAACTCGTTTCCCCCGACTTCAATCAAGAAGAGGAACTGTTTATGATCACACATACCTCTTATGCGGACAGAGCTCGGTAGCGAATGTGCTGCTTTTGAGCAAACATAAATATGTCAGCTTCGAAACTTGAGAAGTATTTTCATAACACTTTCAGTCTCCACGTGAAATGCAAATATAGCTTCTTGCTGTGCATAATTGTACAAACATATGTTTGAAAAAGTAGGAGGTTGAAGTTTTTTAAATATTTGCCTGAATTTCAATTTCCAAATTGCGATTATTTACATCGCATTTAATGACAATTTTTGGCTCCACATTCACTTGTGAAAAAAGCTTCGTCAGAATGAATCATATTAAAAACCAGCATCGTCGCACACTACGCGACAACAATTTGGTTCATCCATTAAGATAATCTTTAGCAACATATATTGATGGACTTGTCCAAAAAAAAAAAAAAAAAAAAAAAAAAAAAAAACAACTACATTAGATGAAGATGAGGAAAGCCTTGTGCTTAGTAACGGCAAACCCAAATACTTCAACCAGAATGGATTGAGTTACTACACTTTCCCCTCTGCTCCTATTTTAGATATACCTGGTCTAGAGTATCCAGGGTTGGGATATCAGTCCAAACACTAGTATGAAAGCGAAGAAGTAGATGAATGAAATGAAGTCAAAATAGAAACAGGGAAGTGACAATGGAGCAATTGGTGGAATGAATGACGGGGGAAACCGCAGAGCCCAGAGAAAACCTGCCCAGACGCGCTTTGTCCACCACAAATCCCACATGCGGTCACCTGGAATTGAACTTGAGCCGGCTTGGTGAGAGGCGAGCGATCAGACCATTCTGTCATGGCGCCGATACTAAAACCAAACAAGTCAAAAGATACAGACCAAGGTGGCTTGATGACAAACATGCCAGTTGGCCTAATCCCTGTTTGGCTTAAGAAGATACTTCTGTGGAGTTTTGTGTCTGTTCATAATAAACTCTCACAATTTCTAAATTTGTTTGCAATTATTTCAAGTTATATGCTTTGGAAGCCTATGTTGAACAGTAACATAATTGAATGGATATGGAGATACACCAAGGATTATTTACATTTTTCATACATATGTGAAATTATCTGCCAGTATATAATAAATCTCTATTTTACATTTTAATTCTCCCAGGATTCGAAATAATTTCTCATGTAATTTTACAAAAAAGAGAGAGAAAGGAAAGGAAACACTTGATAGCTACGGTATAATTTGAGCTGTATCATCGACTAGCGTGACCAGCTATACAACATAACAAACACCAACCAGCCAGCCAGCGAGACAGATTAACTAAAATTAAGAGTTTGTACTGTCGCGGGAAGTCGGTGTCTCGTTCCAGCAGTGTCCTCAGCTTCGTCGTTGATGAAGATTACACTCCTAATCTTCTAATTAAAATTATCGCAGGGGTTAGTGGGTGAGGCTAATATAAAATACACTGAATTTCCCTTAAGACTTGATTTATTGAATCACAGACTTTAACGGGCGTCTAGCTTGTTTCCTTACAAATGTTATAAATAACTACACCCCACCACATTATTATTAATTAGGAGCATACTCAAACCATCTACACATCGCTCCCCCACCACTTAAGCACGCGGACGTGCGCGCAACACAATGTGACGTGAACACAAGCTCAAGAGAGTAACCACATAAGAGATCTGCGGTGCCTTATATACTAATCCTGGGTGACGCCAACTTTCGCGCCATAAAATATAACAGTATCTCTTATTGGTTCTTAGCATCACCTCACAAGTTATGAGAATAAATTGTGCTAAGTTCATTGTTATATTAGTCCTTCGACTTACCGGATAACAAACTGAGTACAGCTTTTTTAACATAATTTAAAACTTCTTCGGGAATATCCGTTTTCATTCATTTATTGATTTATTTAGTGCAGTTTAAACAATCAGAATTGAAACTGTTTATTCCGGCGGGGTTACGCAGCAACGAACAAACAAAGCACTACCTACGTCACGACTAAAATTCAATTCCTCGTAATGACGACTCTATTGTATTAATATTAATAAATATAAGAATATTTCAGTTAATATTACGATAGGATAAAACATGGCTTTATAGTCTATTATTTACTCATGAGAAATTATAACACTCGCGCTCACGCGCTCGTGTACTAAACATCCTACTCACAAATAATAGTCTATTAAGCTACTTATACTATAAAAAACCATTATTTCTTCTTAATTTTTGGTAAAACTTCAGAGATAGAACAAAATAGAAAATAAACTTACAATTTCCTGATGAATGTAGTCGTAGTAGCTGGTGTAGCCATTCCAGGTGCCCATGTGAGAGTCGAAGCCACGAAATATTGGTAGAACCTCCCTCTTGTAGTATCCAAGATGCCACTTTCCTACTGCCCGAGTGATGTAGCCGAGTTCCTTGAGATACTCTGGTAGTAACTTGCCTGGAGGTAAAGCCCTGGATTCTGCTGCGAATAGCGGCTGGCCCTGCAAACCTAAGTTTAAAATAATTCAACTTCATGTCCAAAGATATACTCTTTCAAATACTAATGGACCATATTGTTGTGGCACATGTCTTATATATATATTTCTGTGGAAGGGAAAATCGTATTGATTTAATTTGTAACAGAAAATGAAATTTGTGTTGAGAGGATCCACGTTGTTGTGACATGTAGTTGTTTACGTGTTGTGGGGTTATGTGCGGTTACATGTGCAGCAGATAATGTTGCCAGGTTTTCTAACTGAAACTGGTTTTCCCTTTTACTTTGTTTATTTCAGCAGAAAATGTGCATAGAACTAAAACATATTTGGTACACTAATATAATTTAAAATAATAATAGGTATAAGTATTTACAATATGATGTGAAACTATTGTGAATATTTAGCATTTGATTTACACTCATCCATAAGCTTGACATCAGTTCTCACGTAATTAAAGAACTCAATGCAACTCATTTTAAAATGTACTGTAATAAGCAATTCAGCTTTGGTAAGTTCTCTGGAACTCTTATTCCTTACATCAGTACGCCTATTGTTCATTAAGGAAAATACTCTTTCTGTATGAGCATTAGAACCTGGAATATTCATTACAAAAGACAGCTGCTTTTCCAGATTTGGTGCACTGATTCCATTTTGCCTGCATTCACAAAATATAGACACTCATTTTTTACAAGTATTTTCAGCAATATTAGCTTTACATTTCAAAATATCCTTAATACTACAAAACTACAAATAAGTATCTTTCCAACAGAAAGCTAAACACACATGTACTTAGGTTTCTGCTTGGGTGGAGTTTTGTTCAGTTCGTTGCGGGCAGCGCCTTCCATGATTTTACTTGCTTTATAGAAACACAAACAAACAAACAAACAAACAAACCACGTGTTCCTCTCCTCAATTCAAAGACGCGTCAGGGAGCGAGATTGCAGCTGCTAGTAAAGTTTTAGACTAAGGCTCTTTCCTGACCATTTCCTATTGGTTACTGAGATAATATGGCTACGTGACAGGTGAACGACAGGTTTTGAGGTTTCGTCGAGGTTGGGCTACGTTAGGTTAGGTAAGGTAAATAAACTGGATCGAAATAAGGGGTTAAATGGACTTTCTGAAAATCGGTTCTGCTTTCCAATGCAAAATGCAGTCCTCCGTTCATAATGTCTGCTTGCTCACGGGCTGCCATGTTGGTCGATCGACCAATGACAGAGTCAAATCTAAAACTGAACTAGAATCTACAATGTCGCCATCAGGCAAGTGAACGAGAAGCGTGCTACCATTGATACCAACAGCTAATTCAAATATTACTGCCAACATTGGGGGAAAAAAACTACCGCTTCGATATATCGCATATTCTAAATATCCTTCTAAAACCCAGAATTCATGGCAGTATATGAAATACAGGAGAAATACCTGGGAGACCCAATAAAATAAGACTGAAATACGGGAGACCTGGCAACTCTAGTAGCAGGATTTAGGAGCTGGATGCTGTGGAGAGACGAGTAGCTATTGCTCTGTTGTTATTGTCCTGAGTTGGAGTTCAAGTTGCGGTAAATTAGGTTAATACAGAACTGCCTCGCGTGATAATTCCGTTGGTACACCTGATTGAAATATCTGTTTTTTAATTTGCCAATTGTTGCCAAACGTAAGGTTGACCGTTCCAATCGCTTGGCTACTGCATTTCACTATTTTGCTCAAAATAGAGTATAGAGGAAGTATTGTATTTGACCCTAAAATTCGATACCGAGATTTTACTGGAAATATATATTTTGAGATCCACTGAGTCTAAAAAAAAGTTTTATTTTCTCTAGCCCATATGTACTATGTTTATACTGGATAGAGAAGATATTGTATTCCACCCAACATTTCGATACGGGAAATTAATGTTTTGAGGTCCACTGAGTCCGAAAGAAAGCAATTTTACTTTCTCTCTTGATTTTCTCAAAAATGGCACAAACGATTTTGATTAAAATTTTGTTTAAGATATTTTTATGTCAAATGAAATGTATATCTGAATTTTCTGGGAATAGTCTCTAAAGACCTCTTTATTTGAATGATTTTTGTCTAACTGGTAAACCTTAAGAGATAGATAAAATCTTACTGCACAAAAAATATGGATCTCATTAAAAACACACAATTAATGTTATATATACATTTTTTATAGAGTTAACCGGTTTCGAGCTATTCTGGATTATTGGTATTAATTTTAAGTCACATAAACTTTTATTTTTATTTACTCCTGACAAGAAAAGAGAATGGAATTTCATTTGTTTCACATAGCAACCGGCTTTTAAAGGACTTGACTATCGCTTTAGCCTGAGCATTTCCTGCTTTCCCTTGTACTTACAAAGAAACAAGTAACAACATAACTCTACTTATGTTTATCTTGATTGGCTTATGATGTAGCTATAAGATTAATCTTTTGAATAGAAGATTTATATGCGGAACATTTAGAGAAAGTCATGTAAATGGAACACATCAAATTTTTATAAAAAGGTTTGTGCCTGTGCGTGTCTGTGGACAACATAGCTCAAAAATGAAAACTCGGTTAAACACCAAACTCGGTATTTAATATCAGTATATTTTCAAGAATGTGACGTGAAGATTTTCAAGAAAATGTCCCCAACACAAATTACCCTTTTAGATAGAAAATTTTTCGAAAATTTTGATTTTCTAAAAAATGGCTCCACCGATTTTGATTTAAGTATCGTAAATTAAAGATATTCATATCACAAACAAATGGTATATTTTAAATTTTCTGGGAATAGTCTCAGAAGATCTCTTTATTCTGGTTGAGTTTTGCAGAATTTTACGTAACGGTTAAGCCGTACGATATCGATAAAAGCTTAATACACAAAAATGCAGGTCTCGTTAAAACACACAATATATGTTTTTCTTACACAATTGATCGTTTTCGAGATATTCATTGATACTAGGTGGAATTTTAAACTAATTAACTTTTCTCAAATAGGACTTTGCAAAGCGAACCAAACCTCGATTTATCACATAGCGACCAGCTTTAAGAAGATTTAATTAATGATTTTGCCAAATGTATTCCTTAATTTACCTTCTGCTTACAAAGAAGCAAGTAATAAGACCAATTTTACTAATGTTTATCTAGATTTAGCATGACTTTTTGTAAGAAAAATTAGCCTATGGAACAGCTAGGGAACGCATCAGATTATTAGAAAATGGTCCGAGTGTATGTGGACAGCATAGCTCAAAAACTAAAATACCGCTAAATACCAAACTTGGTATTTAAGCTTGGTATCTTCCAAGGATGCACACAAAGATTTCCAAAAAATTCTTCCACCCCAAGCTATTTTTTAGATGGAAAAATGTTTGAACATTTTATTTTTCTCAAAAATGGCTCTAACGATTTTGATTAAAATATCTTATGTTTAAGATAGTTTAATGACAAACAAAATGTATGTTTAGAAATTTCTAGAAATAGCCTCTCAAAATCTCTTCATTATGGGTAACTTTTGTATATCTGGAAGGCCCTATTTAATAGACAAATCTTTCTATACAACAAAATGCAGATCTCATTAAAACACACAATTAATAATATATATATATTTTTTTAGAGTTTGCCGTTTTCGAGATATTCCGGATTATTGGTTTCAATTTTAAGCCACTTAAACTTTTCTCAAACGTGAAATAGATAGAAGAATAAGCTTTTTAATAATAATTTATTACAGAGATGTAGAAAAAGTCATATAACCTCAGGGAGGAGTAGCGACTCCATGGTACTCGCGTCAGGGGGTATAACTGGTCTACCCTGCCTCCTGGGATTCCAGATTGGGGGTTGGGCAGCAGGCTAGAACCCTGATATTATAAAAAGTAAATTGCTAAAGAATTCCTACAAAGAAATGCTGGTAGGATTAACAGAAGATCGAAGCGCGTTGAAAGGATCAGAATGGAATTTCAAATCGTAAATATAAATGTTGATATTGTAGAATTACAAGAGATAAGGTGGAAAGGAAATTGAATAATTGACAAAAAAGAATATGTAGTCTATTGCAGTGGACACAAAGAGAAAACAGACTAGCATGGTACTGGCTTTTATATAAACGAGAAGATGAATAATCATGTAATAAGATTTTCTGCTTATGATGAGAGATTATGTGAGTTAAGAATTAAAAGTAAATATTATAACATGAAACTAATTAATTGTCATGAACCTACAGAACAAAAAGAAGAGGGTAAGAATTATTTTATAATTTACAAAGGCATTTAGATGTCATACCTAAAAGTGATGTAGCATTAGTATTGGTAGATCTTAATGCCAAGAAAGGCAAAGAAGAAGTTTATGAAATCGTAGTAGGTAAAAATACTCAGCTCGAAGTGACAATATGTGCGAGTTCGCAATTGAAATAGTTTATTTGTTATGAGCATAAAGACATACACAAAGGTACATTGATTTCTCCAGATAGGTTAACAATAAATCAAATAGATAGCCTCCTAAAGGTAAAACAGATATAATGACTGATGTAAGAGCCATGAGAGGATCTAATATTGATTCAGAGAATTTTATTTAGGACGTTAGTACAGCAAGCAGTACCAACGATTAACAGGACAAAATATTCAATATATGAAATGGAATAAAACAAATATGCAGAATCCCCCCAAAAATCAAAGAATACAAAGAAGCAATAAGCGAAACACTAAAAGATATGCCTGAAGATGATAATGTAAATCAAGACTGGATGAATATTGAAAAAATAATAACTGAAACAGCAACAGAAGCTATAAGTAAGTAGGAGAAAGAACCGACAAATGGGTCCCCTGTATCCAAAAAAATCACATTTCTAGAAAAAGGCCTGTGTGTATGTGTGTTTGTTTGTCTGTGAACAACATAACTTAAAAACAAATAGTCCGTTAAATACCAAGATTGATGATTAAGTTGAGCATCTTTCAAGGGTGTAACAAGAATATTTTTAAGAATATTTCGTAATCCTAAACTGGCCTTTACATGGAACAAATTTCGAAAAAATTGTATTTTCTCAAACAGATCGAATGATATTGATTAAACTAACTTATACTAAATATATTTACATAAAAATAAAAAAAATATATATATATTTTGAATATTCTGGAAATAGCCCCTGAGGTTCTCTTTATTCTAGATGACTCTTGTATAACTGGTATTCCGTAGGAGATAGAAAAAATGCATATCATTCTTTGTGAAATTGACCTTCTTGAGATATTCCTTGTTATTGGTTTCAATTTTAAAATACTTAACATTTTCTCAAAAGAGATTTTGCCATTCCTTTTCTTTTATTTTTCTCCTGGTCATGAAAAGAAAAGTGAATTTCAATCACTTAGCAACCAGCTTTTAAAAGATTTGTCTATCAGTATAGTCCAATGCATTCCCTTATTTCCCTTCTACTATTAAGGAACGAAGTAATAAGAAGTTCTGCTAATGTGTATTTTGATTACCATGAGGTTTATGGAAAAAATAAGCTTTCGTAAGAATAGTTTGTTACAGAAAAGGTAGAGAAAGTCATGTGAATGAAACACATTAGGTTTTTAATATAATAATGACCTGAAATGTATGATCAATAACTCATATTACTAGCAAAGTAATAGTTGACCACCCTGACATGCTATCTGTGTTTTTTAGTAGCCTATTGTAACTTGCGCCCCCTTATTAACTCCATTGTTCTTATGTATATCAAAAGAAGTATCATTAACTTAGATTAAATCTAAAATTTATTATAGAATAGCCATTGAGGCGATAATATCAGCCTGTTACTCGTGTATTGTGTATTTGATTTAACTTAAAACATGGCAAGTAGAAAGAAATAGCAATATATTCCACATAGCAGTTGGTAGTCTTTAACTGGTCTCTGATTACAAAGGTTGCCCAACATTCACTTGGAACAAAATGAAAGCAGCGAAAGATATCGGCATATTTTCCATATTTCACTGCCAAAAAACAAGTACAACTAACAACACAATGACACTGAGAGAGTTATAATCAGTGAAGGACGAACTGTGACGGGGTTTTCCAGGACGGTGCGGTCATTGACCTCCTAAGTCGGTTAGGTAGCAGAAAAATGGTTATGTTTCAGCGGCGGCTGCTGTGTAGGAGCACAAGAGCACATGAACCTCCAAAATTTCTTAGTGGATCTCCTTTTTCTCTTCCAGGAAACATTTAATAAAATGCGCTATCCGGTGCCACTTGTTTAAATATACCGCGCTCTGCTCTTCAGATTGAACACAGCCGAGAACCTGAGTATGTGACAACAACGCTTGTAGCAGAGGCCTCGTGTGCTAGCGTATTACTAACGTTTAGCAGCTCTGCGCTTGCGCGGCCAACAAAACAGCTTGGAATTTTACAGCCAGAAATGAGCACAGTGCGACCGTGCACATTAACACCTGCAGGGTTCTGTTTATCAGCGGGAGGTGCTGCTATCTTTGAGATTTAATTGAAACTATCCGGAAGTGCAACTGCTGTCTTTGTGAGACGCGCTATTTTTCTTAGTAATTTGCATTTTATGCGAGAGTTAAGCAGTTCATAACGGAAAACAACCTCAACGAAGTAACTTTTCCGCAACTAACCGAGCTACTGAAGATTGTTATCACTACAACCATGACTACATCAGAACCAGAAATATGTTTTTCCACAAGAATTAAAACCTTTACTAGGAATACGATGATTGAAGACCGACTTTCAGCACTGGCAATGCTTATTATTGAGAAGAAACTGCTCAACAGCATAAAAGACTTTAATCGCCGAGTGATAGAAAAGTTTGCACATTTGAAAAACTGGAATTTCTGTACAAATAAATTTGGTGTTAATTGCGTAATTCAAAGAATATAAATATTATTCACTGTAAATACCATTCTTCACATGAACTGCATCAAAGGACTTCACCCCTTCATAACCTCATATTGCTGTTAACTCTCGAAGACTAAGAAATTCAACATCTTTACAATACTGAGTGGGTGACGATTTGTGTAACAAATTTATAATTTTTCTTATTAGGCACTATCGTTGTTTCTAATATTACTGGATTTGATGTTGTGGCTGTGACGGTGGTACATTGCTGATTTTGTGAACACCTAAATTTTTAATCCACGAGCTGCCACTGCGTTGCTTTAGAACGAGGTTTTATTGGTCCAAGAGAGTAGCATAGTGACACCCTTTCAGCTAATACATGGCTCCACATAAGCATATTCTTCAGCAAGATGTCAAACAGACTTGATTTCTTACCCAAATGTATGGGATAACGCCCTGTCATGAGCGCAGCTCTGGTTGGTGTACATAATGGTTGTACATAATGTTGGTTGAGAATGACCCCGTTGAAGGCCAAGGCATCGATATTTGGAGTTGGTATCTGATCCGACCCATGGAAACTGACATCGTTCCAACCCTGTAATACAAGCAAAACCTTCAGACAAAAGGAAACTCTACACAGCAAATACCAAGTCAGATAGTTAAAAATGTCAAACATCCAGTGTGAAAATTTTAATTGTTTTCTCGCAGAAACCGTGTGTAGGACAGGAGTTGGATAGGTTAAGTCAGACTGAAAAATTCAACGCCATAGCCGGGATTTCAACCACGGATCTCCCGGGCTATAGCCGGTTGCTCTAACACTCAGCTAAAATGGCAACCTACCAGCATAGCATTGAATTTCTCAACTGACTCGCATGTTTCCCGGTAAACCACAAGGTGATCTCAAATTATTTTGAGATAGCACCTCCAATGGCGACTTACAATGTTGTAAGTACTTTAAGTTCCCAGGATTAATAGTATTGCCAACTGTTATGGACAATTGTGATTATTTTAATTGTTTTCTCACAGAAACCGAGTGTAGAACAGGAGTTGGATAATTAGAGTCAAACTGAAAAGTTCAATGCCATAGACGGGATTGAATTTTTCAATCTAAATCTACCTATCATATATCCAGTCTGCTATACTGTATCTCAAACTAGAATGATCCTAATGTAAACAACAAGACAGAAGAAGACAGAAATAGATGATGGGAAAGGAGAAGATGGTCAATTGATGGATGTGCTGGTTTGTAAATATAACTGATCTAGCTTGCTGTTGTCCTCGCCGTGGATCGATAACAAATTATCTTAAAGCATCCCTATGCCTTAAACGTCTACAGAAGTTTTGTAATGGTGATAATAAAGGAGATTTACTTTATCTTTAATGGCCTTTGTTAATAGTTGTTTTAAAAACTTTAAAAGCCAGAAGTTATGTATTATAATTTTATTATAATATTAAACCTATATACTTATATATGTATAAAATCTTGCTAATCATCATGAGAATATATGCTAATATTTTGTAATACAATCAGCTCTTTCCTTTATTTAACTAGCTTTCCTGTCGCATGCAAATTGTGGAAAAGAAGTCCTGCAGTGTTCTCCTGGTCCCCAAATAGCGGTATTAATTTGACTACATTTTGACTTACCGAAATAACAAGTGACCAATTTTGCCCTGCCCGAAAAGTATCCCCTAGTACCATCACTATTGAGACGTGCACAGAGTCATTGCTTCGTTGCTACGGCTTCCACTGTTTAGACTAAAGTCCTCTCTCTCTCTCTCTCTCTCTCTCTCTCTCTCTCTCTCTCTCTGAGACATATCTGCTTGACGATTTGCTGCGTCGAGGGAGAGTTTCCTGTCTTCTGCGCTTGGGGGCAGCAAAGAAGCTAAATGACGTGGTTGGTGACGAATATCCTGATCAACGTCATGCTCTAATAGCGTAACTATACAACGTAATCACTGTACTGCTGGAACTAAGTGTATCGGAAAAGAGTGCACACGCCGCAGTGGAATGAATGGCGGGTGGAATCAGAGAACTTGGAAATAAATCAGCACAAGCGCCGCTTTGTCCACCATAAATCCTATCCTGGGATCGAACTCGGCCTGCCTTGGTAAGAGGCGAGCAGTTCAATCAAAATGAAGAGGAAAATTTAAATATACACTTTATTCATCATGAAAATATATTATAATTTTGTATTTGATCTAAATCAAACTCATTTTTGTGAAAATTAAAAATAAGGTAAGTTTCTCCAAGTAAAGGGTAGTCTAGGGGACATTTTGTTTTTAACGTTTAAGTCATATTCTTGAAAGATACAAAAGTTAAATAGAATATCAAGTTTAGTATTTATCTTTATTTACTAAATATAAATATGCTGACCATGCGAGGTGTAGATATCGTCCTCCGTGGTCTAGAGGTCTAGTTCTCAAGGTCGCGAGTTCAAACCCAGCGGAGGACGCTGTATATTTTCGGAGGTAAAAATCTTAAGCATGGTTTCCTTCGGAAGGGAAGTAAAGCCGTTTTTCCCGTGTCGTAGATTTTTTCCACAAATTTTTGGGTAGAATACAATACTCCCTTTGCTTGCTTAAGTACGTAGCGAGAATGCAAAAATCTAATGTGTTCCATTCACATGAGTTTCTCTATATCTCTGCAACAAATTATCGTTAAAAAGATTATTCTTCTATCTACTTCATGCTAATCGAGATAAACAATAGCAGACATGGTCTTATTACTTGCTTCTTGTAAGTAGAAGGAAAATAAGAGCGTACCATTGGCTAAAGCATTAATCAAATCTTTTCAAATCTGGCATATAACATGTAAATGTATGTGTGATTTAATGAGCTCTCTCTCTCTATAGATATACATATATTTATAGTAAGGTTTTGTTCATCTCTTACGTTTACCAGTTATTCAAAATTCTGTAAAATTCATCCAAAATAAAGATGTCTTCAGAGACTATTTCCAGAAAATTCAAGATATACATTTTATTTGTCATATAAATATCTTTAGTAAGCGATATTTTAAACAAAATCGATACAGCCAGTTTTGAGAAAATAAATATTTTCGAAAATGTTTCCATGTAAGGTGTAGTTTAGAGTGGGGAGAGTTTCCTCAAAATTTTTGTGTCGCATTCTTGGAAGATACTAAACTTATATACTAAGTTTGGCATTTTATCAATTTTTCGTTTTGGAGTTATAGTGTTCACAGACGCGGACACACACGGATCTTTTTCTAAAAAATCCTTTTTTTTAGATACAGGGGACCCTAAAACATGTATTTCCGGTGAAATCTCGGTACCAAATTTTTGGGTGCAGAGCAATAGCTTCTCTATACATTATGTACATAGGAATGGAAATGTGGCAGCTATGGAAAAGTGCAAGTTAGAACCGGTTGCTTTTCCCGGATTTAGTGGCGGATCTATGAGAAGTTCGCTGAAGCGTTTAACCCCAGCAGGATGTCGCGAGTCGGTAGCAGCCCGCTCTGTTGCGCACAACCATCGAGATATGCCATTCAGTTCCTCCCACGTTGAGATATCTTGCAATATTTAGAGCACTCGCAGTCAGTGTTGGCATATTTGTTGCCACCTTCCAAACTGGATTATCGCTGCTGCCATCTGCCAGGCAATGATTTACTTGAGAAGGTGGATCTTTTGAACATTTAAATTGCAGGCTTTGGTTAAAATTATAGTTCCCGCTCCTACATAACGAAGACATCTTATGTGCACAAGCGAAGCTGTTGCTAATTTGTTGGATCCTATGTTATACAAGAACTTTTAAAGACATTATTTCTGAGTAAAGACTGTTTTGACGACAAAAATGCAATCTCATGACTAGGTAAGGATGGGATATTATAGATCAGAGGGGAACACTCATGTAGGGCTCACCAAATATCGCCATTATGGTTCAAAACGACTCCGACAGCCATAGTCGGTCCTTAATGTAAACTTTTATTACATTCTCTAGCACGCAGGTACAATGTATTGGTATGTGCAATGAGAGGGAGTTGTATTCCTTAAAAACTCGATACCGAGATTCCATGGAAAGACGTGTTTTAGGGTCCTCTGAATAAAAAAATCTGATGTGTACCATTCACATGACTTTCTCTATATCCCTGCAACAAATTATTCTTAAAAAGCTTATACTTCTATTAACTTCATGCTAATCAGTAAAACATTAGCAGAAATAGCCATATTACTTGCTTCCTTGTAAGTAGAGGTGAAATAAGGGAGTACCATAAGTTAAAGTGATAATCAAAAGCTGCTTGCTATATCACTGAAGTTCCTTTGTTTGTATGGACAGCAGTTGACAAATTTCTGTATGAGAAATGTATAAGTTTTTCATAGCAGAAACCAAACATAAGGAATGTCACAAAAACGACGAACTCCACGAAAAAAATGTATATAACATAAACTGTGTGTTTTAACGTGCTCTACATTTTTTTGTGTAGTAAGTTTTTATCCAGTTAGCAGTTATTCAAAATTTAGTAAAATTCATCCAGAATAAATTAATCTTCTGAGCCTATTCCCAGAAAATTCAAGATATAACTTTTATTTGTCAGGTAAATATCTTTAATATACGAAATGTTAATCAAATTCGTTAGAGCCATTTTTTAGAAAATCAAAATTTTCGAAAAAAGTTTCATGTAAAGGGTAGTTGGGGGTGGGGTGATTTTTTTTTAAAATCTTCGTGTCGCATCCCTGGAAGATACTAAACTTAAATACCAAGTTTGGTATTTTACCGACTTTTCGTTTTTGAGTTATCGTGTTCACAGACACACGGACACACACATACACACGGACCTTTTTCTGTAAATATTTTTTTTTGGGTGCAGGGGACCCTAAAACATATATTTCCGGTGGAGTGCAATACCTTCTCCATACACTATGTACATAGTGGGTATAAATAAAGTAAAAAAAGCATTTTAGATAAATGTCCATGTGTGTGTATGCATGTGAGTGGAAAAGTTGGTTAAATACCAAACTTCATACTCAAAATGTTCATATTCAAATCCAGTCTTTCCAGGTAGTAGTGTCGGCGGTTGTGTGCGGCCGAAGTGATGACACTTCGCTTTGTAACTGCTGTTCTCTCCGTTGGGGTGGCATGGTGGTCGTCTGTCCGCGGTTGGGGGGCCAATTTCGAAACCGTGTGGGCTGGTGGCTCATGGTGAAATCTGGCCGGGGGATGAAGGGCGCTTGCTCGGCACACCTCAGTGCGGGGGGGGGGGCATTCAGCCAGTTTTAAGGAAAATAGTAGCCATTGGTTGCGAGGCTTGTGACGTCACCACGCGGACGCTATTTATATTGCCAGGAGATCTATACAAGTTAGAAGGCTCTTACTTGTTCACATATGCGCAAATACAACAGTGTTATAATCACAGAACAGGCAACAAATATTCAACATTCGTAAAGAGTATAGCGTTTGTCTAATTATAATATGAAGGTTGCCATCATACACCACGTAAGCTAAAACTGTGCGGCATCAAAATACTATTTAAAAATCTCATCATCAACTTTTCTGGTAAAGTAATAAAATCGTAAAATATTAAAATTATCGTGAATAATTCTAAGAAATTTCACTTTCACAAATACTACAACTAAGCTATTCGATATTATTTTTAAAAAGTTATGTTATAAACTATAGAACCTGTTCTCACTTATGAAGTTCAGATCACTTCTATTTTTTTATTTTATAACTTTTTCCTGGGTAGAGCTCATGAGATCGATTCCTCTGCTTTATCTTGCCTTCGTAATTAGCGGGATCTCTTTTGTGTAATAAACTAAGTATTTGCCCTGAGGTAAAACAAGTTGAGAGCAGTTCCTGAATATCTGTATTATATTATAATCATTATCATGCTGCTTCCTCTTGCATAGGAAAGATGATTTAAAGAGGATCTTAGACAATGGAGAACTTTTAAAATTGAATTACTTTTCTTTAAAGCTACATTATGTTTAATGGTGTCATGTTACGTTTCCTTACGCTTCTGATCTGTATTTCACATTGAGCTTTTAACTCTTTCCAGTTCTTCTTTAAGATTATCCTGTTGTACTGGTGCACATCCTGCTTCATCCCAGACACTTTCATTGAATATCACTCTTTTCAGTGGATGCGGGGTGATAAGTTTTTTAAACTACAAAAAGCTCATTTACTATTTCCCTTTTTCCATTTTCTGTTCTCGTTCTCCTTTACAGTTCAGATTTTGTGCGTGCCAGTTGGGTATGTACTGAGAAGGTTTCAGCTTATTCTTTATTGGCAATCTCAAAAGTTTATGTTTAGATCCCTTTCATAATGTTTAGGGAGAAAATTATTATCATATACTCTTGCACTTTTGACGTTTATATTTTTCTTCCATTACCACCTTTATTTCCTATCCTTGCTGCTTTGCTTCACCCTTAGGAATGGAATGAAATGTCCCTTGTTCTTTGTTCTTATCAGTTATTTTGCAGATCGATAGGCATAATGTCTATGTCTACTCATTTCAAACGAAACAAGAAAACCACTCAGAAATAAATGAGTGAATTATTACTCACTAGCTCCTTGATAAGAGTTCCACAGAAACATAAAACACAACCACAATATACCTATAAAATGCAAGTGCTAAGTGCACGGTGACGTCACAGAAAGCAGAACTAGAGATGGCACCACAAGTCAAAGAGCTGCGAATAGTCTACCTAATTAACTCTATTTACCTTGGGCATAACTAATGTCTCCCTTCCTCTCGCGCTCCAAACCTAGGTCTATATACATGATAGTGCGAAATTTACCTACCAATTTTGCTTGGTATTTCTGTTCAACTTGAGGTGCGCATGCGCATGATTCAGATATGATTATACGTGTTTTCTATTGGTACGCCATGGATTGTTGGCTCACACAGACAAGGATTGCAGCTGTAGCAGCCTTCATTGTTACGCGCACCCTAACTGTTGTCATGTTGCCATGGTTGGAACAATCGGACTCGGTTCAAATCTCAGCTACGGCATTGAATTTTTCAGTCCGATTCTACTTATCCAACTCCGTCCTACACACGACTTGTATGTAAAAACAATTAATTAACACTAGGGAACACCTCCACTATACAAGGGAGGGGAACCCCATAGTTCTAAACACCCCTCCGAAGGAAGAGATGAAAGGAAGGGCTCTCAGGAGGCTACAGGCCACAGATGCACGCCAAGGTTCCCAAGAGTTCCATTGCTGCATCTGCCCAGAGCGGTCTATGAGCGACATTTCAACCAAGCAGTCCTTTATTGTCCAGAAGGAACATTCTTTCCTTTGAGCGATCATCCACGTCATCTGTCCGGCCCCACTATATGTCAGGAAATATGGAAACTCCCTTGAAAGGTGAGAACAAAATGGAACGAAAGGGAAATGATAGAAAGAAAATCGTGGTAGATGAGAAATCACTTCAAATTAAGTATACCGACCAGTAAAATGAAAATAAACCAAAGGTCGGTGTGACTCTCGAATAAATACTATGGAGATCATGCAATGAAGGTGGAGTTTTAAACCCGTCAAAACATAACGATACACATTTTAAAATTCCGACCATTGCTTTACCTACTGTATCTTTATATAAACCGAAATGCCCAAACTAGAGGTAGGTATAAGAAAAATCTTTTGTATACAAATAGTGCAAAAGAATAAATAAAGGAGGTTAAGAGAATGAAACAACTCAGACTTTTTTTTTTACTTTCTCTGCTTAGTACATAATACATGCATAGAGAAGATACAATAACAAAAATTCGATACTGATATTTCACTGGAAATACACGTTTTAGGATCTTCAGTTAAAAAAAAGAAAGCAGTTTTAGAAAACGCCCCATTGTGTATGTATCTGTAACTCAAAAACGAAAACTCGGTTAAATACCAAACTTTATTACTAAGTTCATGCAAAGAGAACCCAATTTCAATCATGTAGTAACCAGATTTTGAACGATATCAATAGCTTTGGCATAGTGTATTCCCTTAATTCCCTTTTACCTACAAGGAACTAAGTAATAAAGCCATTTCTGCTAATATTTATCTCGATTAGCATGACGTGGTTAGAAGAATAAGCTTTTGTAAAAATAATTTATTACGGAATAGGTTGAAAAAGTCTTGTGAAATATATCAGATTTGTAATAACGTTAAAGTCTAATTCTAACGCTATTCGACACCACAGGCGGAGGGTACCAATGATATAAATTAAATGATAATTGTAGGAAAACATTTGGGAAGAAAACGTTCCATTCTTTGAGTTAGGATCCCTCCCAGCATTTGCCAATAACGAGGACAGAGAAAAACCTGAAAAAAAAAAAAAACAACTCAGGAAAGCCTCTCGCGTCTGTGTATAAACGATCTTGGTCAATTGTATCGCTCCTATTTTGTGCGTTCTCTTCACGCGAGATAGAGATGCCCATCGATCACAGAATTTGCTCTCATCTAGTCGGCCTGGTTTGGATCCCAGGTGATCCAATGTGGGATTTCTGGTGGACAAAGCGGTGCAGGGCGAGGTTTTCTCCGCCATCGTATGCCACCGGTGTTGCGTCTTCATTACATGTATCATCAGTGTCATCGTCTGCGGTGCAATTTGTAGTATAAGCGGGCGTTAAACACTATAAAAAAAACGGAATTTGCGTGGTTGAGAGCTACTTCCGAACTGGAATATATGCACATATTTAGTGTTTAATCCCCGCTTTTACTACATGGCACCACAGGCGACGAATATGGTGATTCATGGAATGATGATGGAACACCAGTGGAATGCGATGGTGGGGGAACCCGGAGAAAAACCGCCCCTGCACAATTTTGTCCACCACAAATCCCACTTGCAGTTGAGCCGGCCACGGGGAGGCTTACCCTAAGTGGAAGAATACAGTTCCTATCAGCATAAATATGTAACTATTGGAAAGATACGATACAAGTTCCATTTTAATAGAGTGACCTTGAAATATTGATATGCCCCTTCTACTAATCGTTCGCTAGTCCTCTATAGGAGTCAATGTATGATAAACTCGCTGCCTAGTACAGATGTCATGCGCGGAAACACGACTGGCGACAAATGCCGAATAAATCTGAATACCCCGATTTAGTATGTTCAGGCTGAAATAAATAGCTTTGTAAAGCTTTGAATTAGAATACAACGAAAACTTACAAGATCGTCAGCCACAATAAATATAATGTGAGGTCTGCCAAAGAGCGCTGCCTTGACCAGCGTTGAAATCACCAGCAGGAACAACACTATAAGGCTAGCCCTTGCTCCGATGCCGTCGAGGTAACTGGAAACACAGGAAAATATATTATCATTAATAACCTGATTAACTATGGTAGGAATATTAAATATTTTTATTTTCTCTACCAAATAATACATACATATATAGTACGTAGAGAAGGTATTTTATTCCACCCAAATATCCAATAGCGAGATTTCACGTAAATATATATATTTTGAGGACTCATAAGTCAAAAGAGCATATTTAGAAAATATCCCTTTATATGAATGTGTGTTTCTATGGGCTGCATAACTCTAAAAACGAAAACTTGGAAAATCCCAAGGGTAGACGCTAAGATTGTCAGAAAAATTACACCTCACCAAGTACTATGCTTTTCAAGGAATATTATACGAAATTTTCTATTTTCTCAAAAATGGCGCTAACTATTGACAAATAAAAATGGATGTCCTGAGTTTCTTTGGAATAGCGTCTGGAGTTCCCATCATCCTGAATGACTTTTACATAACTAGTAAACCGTAAGAGATATTTCTTGTTATTGTTTTTAAAATTTCAATATATAAACTTTTCTCAAATGAAGTCGTAATTCACTTTCTACTTTCTCTATACGAACTATGTACATAGTATATAGAGAAGGTATTGTATTCCACCCAAAAATTCGATACTGAGATTTCACCGGAAATACATGTTTTGGGTCCCCCTGAATCCAAAGCATTTTTACAAAATGGACCGTGTGTGTGTCTGTGTTTGTGGACAGCATAACTCAAAACCGAAAAGTCTCTTAAAAAACAAATTTGGTATTTAGGTTTGGTATCTTCCAAGGGTGCGACACGAAGATTTTCAAGAAAATCCCCCACCCCAACTACCCTTTACGTGGAACTTTTTTCGAAAATTTTGATTTTTCTAAAAAATGGTTCTAACGATTTTGATTAAAATATCGTATGTTACAGATATTTACCTGACGAATAAAATGTATATCTTGAATTTTCTGGGAATAGCCTCTGAAGACTGCTTTATTCTGGATGAGTTTTACGGAATTTTGCATATCTGCTAAACTGTAAGAGATGGATAAAAACTTACTACACAGAAAATGTAGAGCACATTAAAACACACAAGTTATGTAATATAATTTTATTTTTCGTGGAGGTCATCGTTTTTAAGGCATTCGTTGTTTTTGGTTTCAGCTTTGAAAAATTTATACTTTTTTCATACAGGAATTTGTCAACTCCTATGCACACAAACAAAGGAACTTCAATCACATAGCAACCAGCTTTTGACTATCACTTTAACCTATGGTACTCTCTTATTTTGCTTCTACTTACAACACAACTATTTCTGCTATTTTTTTCTTGATTAGCATGAAGTAAATAAAAGCATAAGCTTTTTACACTGACGTAGAGAAAGTTATGTGAATGGAACACATCAGATTTTTTAATCCTGTTATGAAAAGGAAAAGTAATTTCAAGTACACCACATTGTGGTCGGCTTTAAAAAGAGTTGACTATTGCTCTAGTCTAGTGTATTACCGTATTTTCTTCTTCTTAGAAAGAAGTAACAGTAAGTAATAAGACAATTTCTGTCAATATTTATCTCGATTTACTTGAAATAGAGAGAAGAAAAACCTTTTGTCAGAATAATTTTCTGCCGAATAGGTAGAGAAAGGCATATGAATAGAAGAAATCATATTTGTTTACAAACAATTCTATGAGTGTCTTTAACTTTCTTCACCACTAACAAAATTTTTGTATTCAATCTATTAATTAGGTGCTTAATTTGAGCTCAAATGAACTAAAAAAAATTTACACAAAAAAATCTGACCTGTTTCATTCACATAACTTTTTCTAGCTGTTCCATATATAAACTATTTTTACAAAAGATTATTGTTGTATCCACTTATGCTAATCAAGATAAACGTTAGCAAAATTGGTCTTATTACTTGCTTCCTTGTAAGTAGAAGGGGAATTAGGAAAAGCATTAGGTTAAAGCGATAGACAAGTCGCTATGTGAAGCAATTGAGGTTCGGTCCGCTTTGTATGTTCCGTTTGAGAAAAGTTGAGAACTTTAAAATTGTAATCAATAACAAGAAATATCTCGAAAACTGTCAAATCTACAAGAAAAAGGTATATGATTTAAACTGTGTGTTTTAACAAGATTTGCATTTCTTGTGTGGTTTTATCGGACTCTTACGGTTTAACGTTGTGCAACATTTTGAAAAACTCATCCAGAATAAAGAGGTTTTCAGAGGTTATTTCCAGAAAATAAAATATACACTTTATCTTGGAGGATATCTTGGAAATGATTAACTCACAAAAATAAATATCACATAAATTGTATTTTTTAACGAGATCTATATTTTCTGTGTAGTACATTTCTGACTATATCTTATGGTTTATCAGTTATGTAAAAGCCATTCAGAATGAAGAGATTTTCAGAGGCTATTTCCAGAAAATTGAACATATGCATTGTATTTGCCATGTAAATACCTATATTATATGTTTTTAACCAAAATATTTGGAGTCATGTTTGAGGAAAAAATATTCGAAAAGGTTTCCATCCGAAGGGTAGTTTCGGGTGGTGGGATTTTTTGAAAATCTTCATTTCGTACGTTGGTATTTAATAGGCTTTTTATTTTTGAGCTAAACTGCCTACATACAAACAGAGACGGACATTTTTCTAAAAATTCAGTTTTTTTACATAGAGTCCTTATTTCGTTTATTTCCGGTGAAATCTAGGTATCGAATTTTTGGGTGGAATCTAATACCTTCTACACCGACTATGTATGTGCAGGGTAGACAACTTCATTTAAAAATAAAATATATTTATATCAAGTCACGTCAAGAGAACGAAGAAAAGACAATTTTAAAAATATTTAAGTTTCTCAATTAATATGTGAGGAGAAGTCCTTGAAATTTGTATCGTTTTTTCAGAGTAAATTAATTTTTTGAGCCATTAAATAAAGAAATCATCTAATGTTACTTAAATTTTAGGTAGCGTATCTGAGATTATGTATTCAAATTTACTTACTTCAGCCGAAAAATTTAATGTAAAAGATAAATTTCAAGCGCAAAACTGTACAATGTAAAACTTAAAGAAAAATACAAAAAAGAGAAATAAGATAAGAAAGTAGGCATGGATGATTTATACATACCCTGGACTTTTAAATATGGCGGATCGTAAAAATGTTGATCAAATGGATTCACAGATGTTTATATAATATTTATATGATATATTTAAAAAGCGAAAACCTTTTCATTTTTAAGGTGTCCTTTAAATAATGAAGGATAAAAGAAAATGTATATGGTGTGAATTGAAATTGTTTGTAATTTTGTAAATATTATAGTTTTCAAAACAGTAACCAAAATTACCGTAATATGAGAGAAATCGCAATATAACATTTTATTGCATTTAACTGGCTGTGAATTTTACCAAGGATATATTTCTTTGTCAATTGTTTATTGTTCCCCGTTTCTATGATATGATGTTTGCATGGTTCCTGTATATAAGAAAAAGCATATTTATGTCCTGTGACAGACGCTATATAATTAGTATAGTTAGCTCGTTCGTTACCATTAATGCCCACATGACCTTGCACCCTTTCTAAGTTGTAGTTCATGTTTTATTATGTGTGTAACTAATGTTTTCGTAGCTGTCAGAGGGCGGCAGACCATTTACTTAGAATGCGGATGTGATAATATCAGCGTGACTGATGCTTTTCTTGTAGTCTAACTTGCAATGAGCAAGAAGACTTAATCATTACTAAGAAGGCTTCCCATTGTTAGCAATCTGTATCACCAAGTGTTACATAGTTCTTTCTGTGTTTGGTAAACACTTTGTATATTCAAGTAATCTGTAATGTTCTTGGCTTTTGAAGACGAATTACAAAGCCACTCTTTCAGATTAAAGTGAACTTGGTCTTTAAATTTGAGAAAACACGTAAAACTATTATTGAATTATACTCTAATACTGTTTACTAAGACGTAGCTTTACGTACAAAAAGTTAACCTAACTTATGTAGGTTGCTAGGCGTATAGATATAGATATTTTGATAAATAAAATACCTTAAAGTGTATCTCTTGGGGGGTGTTACAGGGCTTTACCCTTCTTCTGACAATGTTTACTTTCTCTAGCCCGTATGTACAATGTACATAGTGAATAGAGAAGGTATTGTATTCCACCAAACATTTTGATACCGAGATTTCACCAGAAATATATATTTCACCTCCTGAATAAAAAAAAAGGATTTTTTGAAGCCTGTCCATGTAAGTGTATGTGTGTCTGCGTGTGTGTCTTTAGGCTACATAGCTCAAAAACCAAAAGTCGGTTAAATCCAAAACTTGGTATTTAGGTTCAGAATCTTTCAAGGATACAACACGAACATTTTCAAAAAATTCCACCTCTCTCAACTACCCTTTACATGAAACATTTTTCGAAAACTTTTATTTTCTCAAAAATGGCTCTAGGGATTTTGATTAAAATACCGTATATTTAAGATATTTACAGCACAAATAAAATATATATTTTGAATTTTCTCGGAATAGCTTCTGAAGAGCACTTTATTCTGGATGAGTTTTGCACAATTTTGCATAACGGTTAAGCCGTAAAAGATAAAAACTTACTACGCTAAATACGATGTCCTCGTTAAAACACACAAGCTATGTCAATGCGCTTTACTTGTGCAGTTGACCTATTTCAAGATATTCATTTTTAATGGCTTCAGTTTTAAACTAAACGTTAAACGTTTCTCAAACTGGACCATGCAAAGCAAACCTAACCTCAATTGTTTCACATAGCGACCGGCTTTTAAAATATTTTACTATCGCTTTATCCTAATGTATCCCCTTAATGTATCCCGAAGCAAATAACAAGAACAATTTTACTAATGTTTATCTATTAGCATGATGTAGATAAAAGAACAGTCTTTTTTAAGAAAATTGCTTTGTGGAAGAGCTAGGAAAAACTATGTGAAGCGAATACATCAGATTTTTACACAAGCCAATCACATAATTTATTACCTGATTTGTTTTACATGGGGTCATTGGCGTTGCAGAAAGCATTCAAACTCAGTTCCAACACAACATTCGTTATAGCGTGGCCCTAACACTCAAGGTTATAATTTCTTACACACTATCTCAGGAAAATTATACAGTATGTCTTGTTAGGTGTGCCACGCCTACTTGGAAGTACTAAAGCACCTATAAAATACTTTTCTTAATAATGTACCGTATTTAGATCAGCACTTGTTAAATGACAAGCCAGTTATGCAAAATTCATCCAGAATGAATGGGCCTTCAGAGGCTATTCCCAAAAATTTGTTTATTTATCATATACAGTATTTTAATCATATTTAATCTATGGTATTTTAATCAAAATAGTTAGAGCCGATTTTGAGAAAAACAAAATATCAAAAACTTTTCCATGTAAAGGGTAGTTTGTGAGGGAAGGTTTTCTTCAAAATCTTCGTGTCGTATCCTTAAAATATGCTTTTTCGTAGTCGGAATACCCTCTCCGTATTAGGACTGACAAGATTTAAGTGAATGCCTAGGGGTCAGAAGCCTATCGGAGAGCCAACGGCACGAAACTGTATAATGGAGAGCCTGGAATGAGTGGTCAGCCCGCAGCTGAATGTTAGGAACTGGATGGAATGAAATACAAGTGAAATGAATGATAGAAAAGGCAACGATGGAGCAATTGGTGGAATGAGTGTCAGTGAAACCGGAGGATCAGGAGAAAACCCGTCCAGACACCGCTTCGTTCATCAGGAATCCACATACGAGTACTTAGGATTGAAACCGGGCCACCTAGGTAGGAGACGAGCGGCCTATCCATTGGGCCACGGCGCCACTCCTTGGAAGACAACACTACATTTAAAACAAAATTATGTATTTAACGGCCATTTCGTTTTTGAACTATGCTGTCAATAGACACGCCTCTCTCACACACGCATTTTTTTCTCAAATTACTTTTCTTTCTTCTTCTTTTTTTTTTTTGGATCCAGAAGACCTCAATACGTATGCTGTGGAATACAATGCCATCTCTACCTACCATATTCATTGGACGTGTATTAAAAGTAAAATAAAGTAATGCTGTTTTAATTTTTACTTTCTCTCCATGTACTATGCACATATTCTATAGAGAGAGAATATATATATATATATCCCACAAAACGCAAGATATACATTTCGTTTGTCATAAAAATATCTTAAGCATACGGCATTTTAATCGAACATTTAGAGCCATTTATGAGAAAAATAAAAATTTCAAAAATGTTCCATGTAAAGGGTGGTTGGGGGTGGGGAGATTTTCTTGAAAATTTTCATGACGCATCCTAGGGAGATACCAATCTTAAATACTAAGTTTGGTGTTTTACCGAGCTTTCGTTTTTGAGTTATCAAGTTCAAAGACACACGGACACACACACGAATCTTTTTCTAAAAATGTTTTTTATACTAAACGTGTATTTCCGCTGAAATCTCGGTATCGAATTTTTGAGTGGAGTGCAATACCTTCTATATACTCTTTGTTTATAGTACATGTAGAGAAAATAATAAATCAATGCTATTTTAATTTTTACTGTCAGACTAAGGGAACACAAAGAATCTTTCCTGGAAATGTACTAGCTATTAGGTCTTCATCCTGCCGGACTTTCCGAGTCGCAGAATATTACATGTTTATTTCTAATTACATCCCAGTTGTTAGAAGTCAAGGTAACGTAGTAGCCAAGTTTCGTGACTTGAAGAACAATTTTACAACTTCTTTTCCACAGTACGATTCCAACCTCTGATGTTTGTTTCTTGTTTATACTCGAAGCTCTCTAAGACTGCCCTTCTGCTACTTGGCAGACCTTGCGTTATCAGTCTGCCATGAAGGTTCCAACCTTTTCGTCAAACTGAAAATTACTGTCAATTTAACTTGGGGAATGACAAAAGTACGTTGCTTTTAGTGACATTGAATTAACAATTATTATATTAATAAAAACGCGTTTTTTATGGTTCTCATTAAAACTAAATTAGAGTAGCAAATCCGGTTTGTGGTTTTTTGCCATAAGTTTTTGTACCGTTAACTCACATAGCACTTCATAGCTTTATTTTTACAATGCACATAGTGTATAGAGAGTCTCCTGTATTCAAAAAGATCTGATGTGTTCCATTCACATGACTTTCTCTATATCCGTAAATTATTATTGTTAATAAGCTTATCTTTTATTTATTTCATGCTAATCGAGAAAAATTAGCAGAAATAGTCTTATTTCTTGCTTTATTGTAAGTAGAAGCAAAATAAGGGAGTACCATAGGTAAAAGTGAAAGCCAAAAGCTGGTTGCTATGTGACTGATGTTCTTTGTTTGCATGGACAGGAGTTGGCAAATTCCTGTATGATAAAAGTATAAGTTTTTCAAAGCTGAAACCCAAGAAAAAGGAATATCTCAAAAACGATCAACTCCACGAAAAAAATGTATATAATATAAATTGTGTGTTTTAACGTGTTCTACATTTTTTGTGGGTTTTTGCCCATCTCTTACGGTTTATTGCTTATGAAAAATTCATCCAGAATAAAGTAGTCTTCAGAGGCTATTCCCAGAAAATTCAAAATATACATTTTATTTGTCAGGTAAATAACTTTAATATACGATATTTTAATCAAAATCGTTAGAGCCTTTTTTTAGAAAATCAAAATTTTCGAAAAAAGTTACATGTAAAGGGTAGTTTGCAGTAGGAGGATTCTTCTCAAAATCTTCGTGTGGCATCCCTGGAAGATACTAAACTTAAGTACCAAGTTTGGTATTTTACCGACTTTTCGTTTTTGAGTTATCGTGTTCACAGACACACGGACACACACACGGACCTTTTTTTGAAAATACTTTTTTTGGATACAGGGGACCCTAAAACATATACTTCCGGTGAAATCTCGGTATCGAATTTTTTGGTGGAGTGCAATACCTTCTCTATACACTATGTAGATAGTGAGTATAGAGAAAGTAAAAAGCATCTTTAGAAAAAGGTCGGTGTGTGTCCATGAACACGATAGCTCTAAAACGAAAAGTCGGTAGAATATCAAACTTGGTATATAAGTATGGTATCTTCTAGGGATACAAGAAGATTTTGAGAAAAATAACCCACCCCAAACTACCCTTCGTCTGGGAGAAGACCACAGAGTCGAGAAGGAGCTTCGATTTCTCTGATTCCAGTTTAACTCGGTTACTATCCCGTGAAGTCATCTGTAATAAATCTGTTCACCAACGAATCTAATTACATTGAGTTTTTCTATAAACAATCTATAAACATGTATTAAACAAAAGTTTCGATACAGAATAATAGCTACCAGTTTACGGCTTTGTACAACCAGGTAAAATCATTAATTACAGACAATTATGAAGTCATCAGTGATTTTGTTATTTCCATTCATTAGCTATCTAATCAGTATCACTAATAAGTTTACCATTCGTATTTATAATAATATGAAATCACAAACATTAAGTATCATTTATTCTATATTAGCCAACAATTATTGTATTGAAATCGTCCTTTAATTTCTTCAAGGAGAGAGGATGCCCCTGAAAGACTGTTACAGGCAATTCATTCTATTCTTTAATTCTATTCGTTAACAAAAGAGCATTTTCCTACGTCGGTTCTGTACCTTCTACCCTTAATTTTGAACAAATAAACAATTTGTTGTCTAATCTGTCAGTAACATCCACCCACGCATTTAAACCAGCATAAGCATTAAACTTTTTTTTTTATCCCTAACTTTTAACCTTTTCAATGTAATCTCTTCACTTTTTAAAGACCCGTAATATTTACCTCTTTTTGTAACTTGTGTAGCTCTTCTCTGAAGCTTTTCTATCGACCTAAACCTGATTAATCTATATGGATCCCAACATGCTACTCGACACTCTATAGCCGGTCGCACTAAGGACATGTAGATAATTTACCTGGGCTTTCCCTTCCCTTTTTAGAATCCTCATTAAGAAATGCAATGTTTTGCACGCTTTCCTAGATGCAGGATTCACCTGAACGTCCCATCCAGCGTTACTCGCCAAGTAAACTCCCAAATATTTTCAGTTATCATGTGATAATTATGCAGAATTTTCCCTTAAATCTATTCGATGGAAAGGATTTGCTTTCCTTAACATTGTCATTTTATTTGCTGTAGCCCATTTAATTTAAATCCCCCTGAAGAGTGGTTTCATCTGCAGTATTTTGAATTTTACTGTAAATATTACAATCGTCTGCAAACAATCTTATTTGGCATTTCATGTTTATAGTATGGTTAGCAAAAATAAGGAAAAGTAGCGGACCCAGTATTGAACCTTGGTGTACACCGGAACTTACAGTACCACGCTCGGATATTTCTTCGCCTACCTTTAAACTTTGCATTCTCCCCTCCAAAAAACTTTTAACCCATTCTGCGTTAGTGAATTTCTGTGCTAGCTAGCTTTTAGATAGGTAAATTATGCGGCACACCATCAAAAGCTCTTTAAAAGCCTATCCCCACCGTATCAGTTCTTTCTACTGCATTCAACTCCTCTGCTAAATATTAAAATAATGAAGTTAAATAGCTTTCTCAAGAACACCCAGATCTAAGCCCATGTTGCTATTCTTTAAACCATTTCATATTTTCTAATTCCTTCCGTAAACATTCAGCAATTAAACGCTCCCTCAATTTACCCACTATTGAAGTTAGACTAACCGGCCAATAATTACTTATTTCAGTTTTACTACCCCTTTATAAATTGTAACTACAATAACGGTTTTCCAGTCTTCAGGTAAGGCGCAGTTGTTAATTGACGTGTTAAACAAAAATATTAGGTACGGATTCATGGATTCTCTCCCATATTTTAATATTTCAGTAGGTATATTATCGGGCCTCCTCGATTTTCGATTATGTAACACTTGATTATTTTCGGCAATTTGGACGCCATTATTTGAAAAAACAGATTCTCTATCCGCAATTTCTTGAACAGAATTATCATCTGATTTATGAAAAACTGACACAAACAACTTAATACTTTGCCTTTTTCGTTATCGCTCATAAGCAGTTCTATTTACACTAAAATCTGATATGCCCTCTTTGTTGCCCATGCCTCTACTTATATCATTCTAAAAAGATTTCCAACTATTACTTGCCCCGCTTAAAATTTATTTGAAGTACTGTTCTTGAACTTGCAACTTTTCGTCTTGAGATTTTTACTTTCTCTATACGTGCTATGTACATAGTGTATAGAGAAGATATTACATTCCACCAAAAAATTCGATACCGAGATTTCACCGGAAATATATGTTTTAGTGTTCCCTGTATTAAAAAAAAAATTATTTCAGAAAAAGGTCCGTGTGTTTGTCCGTGTGTCAGTGTGTCCCTCTGTCCGTGTGTCTGTGAACACGATAACTCAAAAACGAAAAGTCGGTAAAGTATCAAACTTGGTTTTTAAGTTTAGTATCTTCCAGGCATGCGACACGAAGATTTTGAGAAAAATCCCCCCATTCCCAACTACTCTTTACATGGAACTTTTTTCGAAAATTTTGATTTTCTAAAAAATGACTCTAACGATTTTGATTAAAATATCGTATATTAAAGGTATTTACCTGACAAATAAAATGTATATTTTGAATTTTCTGGGAATAGCCTCTGAAAATTACTTTATCCTGGGTCAAATTTACGGAATTTTGCATAACTGCTAAACCGTAAGGTATGGGCAAAAACTTACCACACAACAAATGTAGAGCACCTTAAAACACACAATTTATGTTATATACATTTTTTGTGGAGTTGATTGTTTTTTAAATATTCCTTGTTTTTGGTTTCAGCTATAAAACTTATACTTTTCTCATAGAGGACTTTGTGGACTCGTGTCCATACAAACATAGGAACTTCAGTAGCAGAGCAACCAGCTTTTGACTATCACTTTAACCTATGGTACCCCTTTATTTCGCTTCTACCAACATGGAAGCAAGTAATAAGACTATTTCTGCTAATTTTTGCTTCATTAGATGAAGTAAATAGAATAATTTGTTGCAGTGATATAGAGAAAGTCATGTGAATGGAACACATCAGATTTTTTAGCTAATGTTTACATCTATTAAAATACCAATCTGATGTTTTCCTTTAATGAAGAGTGAGGCTAGCCTTTCCTTTGAGCGTCCTAATATTATGTAGATATATTCTGTCAAGAAAGTACCGGGAATTGATCATTTAAAAACCCTGTTTAAAAAGGCATTCAAAATTATTGTTTCGCTAAGTTGGTGCAACTTTCCTCTATACTCACGTGGGGTTTGATCGTCATCTGTCATCTTGTTTGTTTACAGTACGCCATTTTGTTAGTTCATCTCAAAGGTGATTTGCGATTTTACGATGGATACAAATATTGAACAAAGAATCTGTCTTAAATTTTGCATTGCAAATGGTATTTCGTGTGCCGTAACGCTTAAAATGTTACAGAGGGCTTACGGTGAATCGACTTTATCAAAAACACGTGCATAGAGTGGTTCAGTGCATTCAAAAGTGGTCGAAATTGGCGGAAGATTTGCCTCGCTCTGGTCGGCCATCAACGGTTTCAACTGAACTAAACATCGCTAAAAGTGAAGAAAATGGTGTCTGAAAATCGTCATTTAGGTCTGAGAAAGATTGCCGCTGAAGTTTTTGTGTCTCACGAATCGATTCGTACCATTTTAAACGATTGTTTGGGCATGACACGCGTTGCAGCTCGGTTAGTTCCGAAATACTTGAATTTTCTACAAAAGCTCAATCGCAAGGATTGCTGAAGACATGCTAGAACGAGCCAGGTTCCGACCCCACATTCATGAAACGCATTGTAATTGGTGATGAGACGTGGGTTTATGAGTTTGACAGTCAAACCACTTAACAAGCTTCCAAATGGCGCCTTCCAACTGAACCGAAACCTAAAAGGGTACGTCAAACTCGATCAAAACTGAAAATCATGTTGGCAATTTTTTTCGATTATGGCGGTGTCGTGCACTCAGAGTTCTTGCCAGAAGGTCAGATGTAAATTAAGACTATTATCTGAGCGTTATGCGGAGTTTGAGAGAACAAATTCGGCGAAAAATGCCAGATTTGTGGAACGACAAATCATGGATTCTGCACCAGGTCACAAGGCTATTATTGTGAACTAATTTCTGGCCAAAAACTCAACAAATTCCATGAATAACCACCGTATTTCACCTGATCTGGCACCTGCTTATTTCTTTCTCTTTCCAAAACTCAAGTTACCACTTCGAGGCACCCGTTTTCATTCGATAGAAGACATAAGGGAAAATTCGCGGCGACAATTGACATCGATTCCTAAAAGTGCCTACAAAAAATGTTTTGATTATTGGATTATTCGTTAGCATAAATGTATAATTTCAGAAGGGGCCTACTTTGAAGGCAATAAAATAAAATTGGATGAATAATTCATTTTTTTGTGTTTTATTGACTAATCCCCGAAACTTTCTTGACACAGTAGTAAAATAATAATTTTTCACAAGAATAATTTGTCTGTAGAACTGGTAGAGAAAGTCATGTGAATGGAACGTTTAAGATTTTCAGTAAATTATATTGGATGTCGAATGAATGAAATGGGTGAAAATAATTATGTTAAAACGATCTCAGGAAAAGAGAAAAAGAAATCCTTCTTCACGTAACTCACCCTATCCGAGATTCGAACTTGGGGACCAGTTGAATGATAGACATAATACGCTTCTCTCGTACCCACAACTAAGTTCCATCTACTTTATACATCCACATTACTCATTTATTCCATTGTAGGTATAGAAGAAAAGAGAAAGCTGGAGCTTTAGTCTAATGCTTTCAAATTCGATCCTTATATGACAGCTATGAAATTCACTATAAGCACTAAAAATAAATAGTGAAAACGAATTGTGATTTGCAGTTTAAAACAGAGTGAAGTATTTCAAAATGAAACCAACGACAAAGGATATCTTGGAAATGGCTAAAGCCAACTTTTTATTTGATCTATAAGCCTTGTGTTTTAGCGAGATCTACACTTTTGTGCTGTAAATTATTATCTATCTCTTACGGTTTATTTAACTCAGTTAGCCAAACTCATTCACAATGAAGAGAACTTCGGAGATTATTCCTAAAATATATATATAAAATAATTTTCTTTCTTTCTTTTTTGTAAAGTTAATCATATTCGAATTATTTTTTTATTGGTTTCAATTTTATAACTCTCATACATTTCTCAATTGGAAAGTCGTTATTCCTTTTTCTTTCTCCTGGTAAAGCAAAGAGAACGAATTTCAAAACCATTACAAAGCGATCAGCTCTTTAAACACTTGACTACAGCTTTAGCTTACTGACTTCACTATTCCCATTGTATCTATTAGGAAATGTATAATAAAATCATTTCTGCAAATGTTTATCTTGATTAACATGGCAGGACTGACCATTTGTTATTGAAGAATAGGTAGAGAAACCCATATATATATAACACATAGATTTGTTTGTTTTTACTTTCTCTAGCCGCGTATGTACAATGTACATAGGGATAGAGAAGTATTGCATTCCACCCAAAAATTCGATGTCAAGATTTCACCGGAAATACATGTTTTAGGATCCCCTGAATCCAAAAAAAGCATTTCCAGAAAAAGGCCCGTGCGTGTGTGTCCGTGTGTCTGTGAACACGATAACTCAAAAACGAAAAGTCGGTAAAATATCAAACTTGGTATTTAAGTTTAGTATCTTCCAGGGTATGCGACACGAAGGTTTTGAGAAAAATCCCCCCACCCCAAACTACCCTTTACATGGAACTTTTTTCGAAAATTTTAATTTTCTAAAAAATGGCTCTAACGATCTTGATTAAAATATTGCATACTAAAGATATTTACATGACAAATAAAATGCATATTTTGCATTTTCTGGGAATAGCCTCTGAAGACTGCTTTATTCTAGGTCAATTTTACGGAATTTTGCATAACTGCTAAACCGTAAGAGATGGACAAAAACTTACCACACAACAAATGTAGAGCACCTTAAAACACACAATTTATGATATATACATTTTTTTCGTGGAGTTGATTGTTTTTTAGATATTCCATGTTTTGTTTTTCCAGCTATAAAGACTTACACTTTTCTCATAGAGGACTTTGTGAACTCGAGTCCATACAAACAAAGGAACTTCAGTCGCAGAGCAACCAGCTTTTGACTATCACTTTAACCTATGGTACACCCTTATTTCGCTTCTACTAACAAGAAAAGAAGTAATAAGACTATTTCTGCTAATTTTTGCTCCATTAGATGAAGTAAATAGAATAATTTGTTGCAGTGACACAGAGAAAGTCATGTGAATGGAACACATCAGATATTTTTTCTATGTATTTCATTCTAATCAAGATAAGCATTAACAGAAATGGTTTTATTACTAGTTCCTTATAAGTAGAAGGAAAATAAGGAAATATTCTGGTTAGAGCGATAGTCAAATCTAATTGCTATGCGATTTAGAACAAGTTTCTTTTCATAGGCAGGAGTAAAACAAAAGAAACAAGAATGATGCATTCTCGTTTGAGAAATATTTAAGATTTAAAACTGAAACCAATAACAAGGAATGTATCGGAAATTGTTAATTCCACAAAGAAATATGATATAAATTGTGTGTTTTAACGAGATCTACATTTTCTGTGTGGTAAGTTTTTCTCTACCCCTAACGGTTTACCAGTTTTTCAAAAGTCATCCGTAATGAAGAGGTCTTCAGAGATAATTTCAGAGAGTTCAATATATACATTTATACGGTATTTTGATGAAACTTGTTTAGAGGCGTTTTTGAGAAAATAACAATTTTCGAAAACTTTACATGCAAAAGCTAATTTGGAGTGACGAATTTTCTTGAAAAACTTCCTCATCCTTGGCAGATGACCCTCCCCCAATAAATCATACACATATTTTTCTAAAAATGTTTCTCGTGGACACAGGGCGTATATTTCCAGTGAAATCCGGTATGGAATTTTTGGGTGGGGTGCAATACAGTATCTACCTATGTTTTAAGTAGAGAAAGAGATTATATGAGTCTCAAAATGGTGTTGCTTATAAAATGTTTTACATTCTAATTGTTTCTCTGATCGCTATCGTTTAGGGATATAAGAAATTTTCACGAACATTTATTTCTGTGTCTACTTCATTTTAATCAAGGTAAATAATATTCCACCAAAAATTCGATAGCGAGATTTTACCGGAAATAAATGTTAGTAGTCCCCTGAGTACAGAAAAAAAACATTTTTACAAAAAAGTCACTGTGAGTGTGCGTGTGTGTGTCTGTGGACAGCATAGTTAAAAAAACTTGGTATATTTTAAGTTAATCATCTTCCAATGTTGCGACAAGAAAGATTTTCAATCCCAAACTACTCTTTACATGGAAAATGTTTTGAAAGTTTTGTTTTTTCAAAAATAGCTTCAACGGTTTTGATAAAAATACCGCATATTATACGAGATATTTACATCAAAATAAAATAAATGAAATAAAATGCATATCTTGAATTTTCTGGGAATAATTTCTAAAGACCTGTTCATGGAGAATGTCGATGAATTTTGCATAACTAGTAAACCCTAAAAATTAGACAAAAATTTAGCACACAAATGTAGATCTCGTTAAAACACACAATTTAACCCAGATGCATTTTTGTTGTAGAGTTGACCGTTTCCGAGATATTCCTTGTTTTAAGTTTATACTAAATAACCCTTCCCAAACGGGGTTACCTTTCCTTACATCTCACTTTTGTTTACTGCTGGCCTTGCAAAGTGAACAGAACTTCAGTTGTTCACATAGTTTTTAAAAGATATGACGATTACTTTAGCCTTATTTCCCTTTTGCTTACATGGAATCAAGTAGAAAGACCATTTCTGCTAATGTAAGAATAGCTTGTTTGCAGAACGGGTAGAGAAAATCTTATGAATGGAATACATAAGATATTGTAGGAATGCATCCACAGACACACAGTCAGGCGCACATAACTCACACATGCATACACACGCGCGCGCACTGACATTTTTCTAAAAATGGGTTTTTTTTTTTTTTTTTTTCATATTCATGGAGTCTGCAAATGTTTATTCCTGATACTACATTAAGTAGAAAATAAATTAAGCTAAATTTGTTGTTTCCGTTTTATTACTACGTTTTATTATGTTTTTTGCGCCAAACTTCAGAAATATTGCCTTAACCATTCCGCTAGCTCTTAATGTTCAACTTCAGCAGTTCCGCTATGTTTTGGAGCAGGGAGGTAAAGTGGCGTGAACTGAATCGTTATGTCATGGGACAGTAAATTAAAAATTTACAGAAGAGATGAAAAATTATTTATAAATGCAGCACATTTATTAGTTTGCCGAATCCAATGCCCTTCCAAGTAAGGCTATATCAGGATTGGAAACCTAACAAAACGCTTTGTTTTAAATATTTGGTCTTTTATTACTAAAAGTAATCTCATTGGCATGTCATAAACATGTATATTTGCTTATTTATGTATTAATTAAGAAGCATTAACTATTCTAAGCTGCACTACAAAGAATTTTGTATCATATATTTTATCCTTGAGCATGTTACAAGCCTTCACTTAAAAATACAATACTTTTAGTATATAAAATTTTAGTACTCTCTAATGAACACTGGAAGTAACTAAAACTCATTAAATGAAACGAAATTCTTCTCAATTATATTAATCATTAGTGACGTCACCTGACTATTGTAAAGTATCTGCATAAAGCTCTACTTATTCTGAAACCTTTTTATTACAAATCATTCTCACTTTTATTTCGTCCTGTCTTTTTGGGGGGAAGATGATGTAAGAAGTATAGGTCTTCCTTTTTAGGTTGTGTTAAAGGTGAAATAGATCCTTATTTAGACCAACAATGAATTTAAAAGATTAATTTTAACAATGTTGCCAAACCTTTTTTGTGCGGGCTGCTGCATCTACTTTTAAATATAGCAATACAATATACAACTCATTTTCGTGAAAATAATTACAGATTAATTCCGTTAAATATAGCTATAAAATGATTTGATTTTGTTTCTTTAGTTGTAATACTTGTATCGCAATAATGTTATTAATTATTAGTTCTAATTTGATTAGAATTTTATCCCGCATCAATACAAACATTAGGTCTTATTTTTTCTACTTATTACCTTTCTAACTAGCAGCATTAGAAGTAGTAATAGCAGTAGTAGTTGTTATTGTTATAGTAGAAGTTGAAATAAAGATTAAATTTGGTCTGATAGATAATTTATTTAATCTTTTCAAGTATATTGGTTATTTTATTTGAATGGTTGAATTCTGCATCATATACAGCCAACACCCTGGTTATTTATGTATATGTATGTACCTTTGCCTCTATTTGTACATTTTATACCCTACAAATTTAATCTATTTACCTCTTCTATAAATTAAAAGCTCATCAGTTTTATTATTAAGATCCTCTCTTTCTTTGGCAGATTTCCTCCCCCATTTTTCTCTTACTTTCCATGTACAATTAACTATTTGTTTCAGAAATTCTTTCTTAATGTTCCAAAAGGTTTTAAGCACAATATATCTACTGATAACTTTTTCCATTTTTTATTCCATATTATCTCTCTCCACATTTGTCCAATATATAAAGAGATCTATAATAGAAATTTTGTTGCAGAAATACAGAGTATCTCAGAGAGGTTTGAAGAATTCTAAACTCATGATTTAAATTAGAATCATGTAATTAGCAGCAGTAATAATAGTAGTATTAATAGAAGTAATAGTAGACGTAATACTACCGATGATAATAGTAATGAAATGACAGACTTAATTATTCTCAAGGAAGATAGGTCACGCTGGCAGAGGGTGGGGTGTATTTTTCAGTACCAACATAGAGAGCTAGACAGTTGCGTTATGCACGTCAGTATATATAAGTACATACATACACAGTTTCTAAAGGCTTTCGAAATATTAGAAAAGCAAACTCTCGATAATATCGTGCAATATGAAAAATAAGGAAGTTTCTCAATCTCATTGTGTTTCAGGAAGGAACAAATCACACATCTTCGGAAATATTTCAACATGAACATCTCGCTGTTCACACTCTTGTAATCGTTGCTTAGAACAACACGAAAACCTCACTTTAAAAACGCCGCTCTGTTGAAAAACAATTGAGAATTCAAGATGTTATCTTTTTAATGGGTGGTTAATTTTTATTCTGCGTTTGCTGAACCTTGCATGCGGGATGTTGCGGTTCGCGTAGTGGGGGAAGTGGAGGAAAACATAATTTAAATGACGTCTGATTGTCCAAAAACAATGCATATAGAACTGCGTAAGACTTGTATGAGGAAATGCGAAGCTTTGTTTTCTTCCGAGATAGCATCGGCTCATAAAAATGTGTGATTTGACGTTTACAATGGAGATTTGTCATTTCTTGCCATATGTTAATCAAGAATGCTGCATCTAACTGTAAGGTAAGAAGGCTATTTGGCCTCCATTTTAAACAACTGGTTTAAAGCGTACGAAAATCTACATTGCTCAAGAAAGATCAACTACAGGATTAGTAATAGTTTTATTTATTTATTTTTAATAGCATTTAACGCCCAATTTTACTAAATATGGCACCGCAAGCGATGAAACTGGTGATAAACGTAATGAAGATGGAGCACCGGTGGAATGCGATGGCAGGGAAATCCGAAGAGCCCAGAGAAAACCCGCCCCTGATAATTGTTTTAGGTTGCGCTATTATACAGATCTATAACACAGTGAAGCAGTAGGGTTCTTTTTTCTTACTTTTATTACTTTCGCCCACTATATGTAGTAAGTAGTGGGAGCATTATATTCTGGCCAAAACTTCAATGTCGAAATTTCAGCTGAATGTATTTGGAAGCGAAGGGATTAAAATAAATAAATAAATAAAAATAAAGATTCATTCTAACTCTACCTTTCCAGCTCATGTCCTACACATGGCTTGAGTGGAAAAAATACAATTAAACCAACACCAATTGACCATAATGGTTGGCTATACTATGAATTCTAGGACTTAAAGTACTTAAAACATTGTAAGTCGCCATTGGAGTTGTCATCTCAAAATAATTTGAGATTACCTTGTGGTTTACCGGGAAACATGTGTCAGGTGAGATATTCAATGCTATGCTGGCAGGTTGCCATTTTAGCTCGGTGGTAGAGCAACCGGCTACAGACCGGGAGATCCGTGGCTCAAGCCCCGGTTATGACATTAAATTTTTCAGTCTGACTCTATCTATTCAAAAATAAAGAAGTAAATGAGCATTTCAGAAAAATGTTAGTGTGTGTGAATAACTTAAATGAAATTCGAAAAGCCGGGTGAATACTAAACTTGATGTTGATTCAGCATCTTGCAGAGTGCAATACGAAGATGTTCAAGAAAATCATCCCACACTAACTATCCTTTACACGAACCATGTTTTTAAAGTTTTGTTTTTCTCATAAATGGCACTAACAATTGATTAAAATACCAAGTATTTATTACATTGTCATGATAAAACGGAAATGGAGTATTATTTATAGACGCACTTTAACGGCTATGGTTCTCAGCGGCCCATTCTATACTGAAAGACCGCTTTTATCAGTCTTAAGGTTATTTTATATGTCATAAATCTTAGACTACCAGAAGGAAGCTATCAAAGGACTTTAACGCCCGAAAGAATCCATTATCCTCCGCCCGGATTTTCAGGGATGCGTGTGTATATATGGAATTCTGGGAAAAGAGTTACGAATTTCCAAAATATTCCTTGTTATTATTTTTAGTATTTCTAGGTATACTTTTACGTTTCTCAAATGGTTAAGTGGTTTTTTCAAATATTTCTTTCTCTTGGTCATGGAAAGGAAACGAACTTTACACGTTAGATACATTATCGATTGACATGAGCTTCAGAAGTACACCATTAGACTATGTTGGATAGCCGTATTATCGGTGCTGGAGAGTTGGCAAAGATCCTGCATATAAATTATAATAACAATCCAGGTAAAGGTATAGTTATTCTACTCATTCTTGCATTGCTAATCACGAATATATACAATCACAGAAATATTTTCAGTAACTCTGTCCAGTTTTCTTTGTAGGACCATAGGAAGTAGTTTTTTCTTTCTTGTTAATGTTATGTTTAAATAAGCTTTTGCATCACCATTTCTGATTCAACATACATTTTCTGACTCCATTTTACACCAGTAACTTGCTGTATATTAGGGGTCATAAATTTTAGGGCTGCTTCAAACTTCAGTGATTTTGTTTGCTATTGCTTTTCGAAAAAACGCCTTTTATTTGGAGGTAGAGACGTACAAATTGTCCAGACAATCTATAGAATATTTTGGTTTCAAAATAAGCTGCATCGGATTTAATCGATTTCGTAGATGCCAAATCGACCAACATTAAACCTTTTTATTACAAAACTTTCTGCATTATGGTATTTAATAAACCTTTGGGACATCTACGAAGGAGCACTGAAAATGAAAACACACCTGCTCTGCTTGTAGTTAAAAATATTGCTCATAAATAACTGTGTTCAGTTAATTTTTCCGATTTTAATGACGCAAGAGTCTACCTCTGTTAACAGAAAGCTCTGAATAATTAAAGTCGAAACTTTTCACGCACAGTGCCAGTACTACTATCCTTTGCACTGCCAATAATCGACAAACCCTCCATTTCTGTTCCAGATGGATAGCAAATTTGTACATTCAAATGCGGATTGGTTTATAATTTTTATCGAAATCTTGGCAGTAATGCAGTGAATTATTCCAATTTCTCGGAAAATGAATACAAAAAACTTTAGATTAGAAATGAGCAAAGCCATTAAAAGTGTATACTTCTTCTTCCTCTGCTTCACAGTTTTGGACTTTTCAGTCCGTTCCGGCTCCAAATTGGCCTGCTCATCTTTTTTCCGGTCTTCCCTGGTTTCTTTTACCTTTAGGTTTATAATTTATGGCTATTTTAGGCATTCTATTATTATTCATCATTTGAAAATGTTTTTTTTATTGCTGTCTTTTGTTTGCAATTATACTATTTATTTCTTCTACTTTTAATTCTTTCCTGATATCTTGGCTGCGTTTTCTGTCCATTTATGTGTATCCATTTATTACTCTTAAGAAAAAATATTTAGTGAAATAACTGAAAAGAGATCTTTAGTTTTCTATATACCAATGAAAGTCTCATGGGGAAGGGAAAAGTACATTGATGTGACAAATAAAGAGGAGCGAGAAGGTATTGCATGGCTGAAAGCAGGAGTATGGAGATTAAAAGGTCTAAGGAAAGGTATTCCACAAAATCAATGTCCTATATGTGGCGGAAATGAAGATATAGAACACATTTTATTTAAATGTAAAGGAACTGAAATTTGGAGAAAAAAGTATATTAATAAGAAATGGTTTAAAATAGATAGAAATGTAGTAGTAGTTGAAATGTTTCAAAAAGATAGTAAGAAGATTGGACAATTCTTATGCAAAGTGAAAAATAAATGGATATGGACAGTAAATAGACAAAATGATGCAATAAACTAGAATTAATAAACTATTGTAAAATATGAGTATGACCGGTAAAGAGCCAGGGCTGAACACCGATCATATTCACCTGTATAATGCTTAGCATAAATAAATAAATAAATAAATAAATATAATATTACTCTTAAGGAATATCATTTCTGATATCTGTATTCTATCTGTTAATGTCCGTGTTTCTGATCCGTATATCAGAGTTGATATTGCCATTGTTTTGTATAATTCAATTATGGAGTCTTTTCGGGCTGTATATTTTAATCTTATTACTTTCTCTATAAGTACATAGTGTATAGAGAAGGTATTGTAATGCCCCCAAAAATTCGACACCGAGATTTCACCGGAAATACATATTTTAAGACACCCTAAATAAAAAAAAAACATTTTTAGAAAAATGTCCGTGTGTGTGTCTGTGTGTGTGTTTGTGTCTGTGGGTATGTGTGTGTGTCTGTGGGCAGCATAGCTCGAAAACGAAAAGCCCGTTAAAAACCAAACTTGGTATATAGGTTTGGTATCTTCCAAGGATGCGATACGAAGATTTTAAAGAAAATCTCCCCTCTCCCAACTTCCCTTTACATGGAACTTTTTTCGAAAATTTTTATTTTCTAAAAAACGACTCTAACCATTTTGATTAAAATTTCGTATATTAAACATATTTACCTGACAAATAAAATTTATATCTTGAATTTTCTGGGAATAGCCTCTGAAGACTCTTTATTCTGGATGAATTTTGCATAACTACTAAACCGTAAGAGATGGACAAAAACTTAGCACACAAGAAATGTAGAGCACGTTAAATTACACAATTTATGTTATATACATTTGTTCGTGAAGTTGATTGTTTTTTTTTTAGATATTCCTTGTTTTTGGTTTCAGCTTTGAAAAACTTTCTTTTTTCATACAGGAATTTGCCAACTAGTGTCCATACAAATAAAGGAACTTCAATCACATAGCAACCAGCTTTTGACCATCTCTTTAACCAATGGCACTCCCTTATTTCGCTTCTACTTACAAGGAAGCAAGTAATAAGACTATTTCTGCCAATTTTTTCTCAATTAGTAGGAAGTAAATAGAAGCATAAGTTTTTTAATAATAATTTATTGCAGAGTTGTAGAGAAAGTCATGTGAATGGAACACATCAGATTTTTACAATTAGAGTTCACTTTAGGGCATCGAAGTCGTTTGTTTTGACAGATGCATTAAAAACTCATAGATGATTGTTTATTGACTTCCTCTGTCACTGGTCATTTGTTTTTCTAGACGTCAGCCTTTTTGAAGTTTTGGGCATTTGCAGATTAGGTGTTATGCAGTCTCTTCTTCTAGTAGGCAGGCGAATGCGTGTTCGCCTATTATTCGCATATTTTATGGTATGGCTTGATTTTCCCACGTCCGTTAATGATTTCTGCTGATGCTGGTTGATTGGGGTGTTCTGTTTGTTTCTTTGGATTACAAATACATAACCGTTGTGCTTGTATAGTCTTGACTGTGGTCTACTCTCTTGCCATCGAAGAGGTCCTTCCTCCTCACATTTTAGAAGATTGAAATTTTAGGTCTCTTATCAATTTCTAGGGACATTTTGTTTTCAAGAATCGCTTTCTTGGTTACTTTATCAGCCAGTTAATTCTCAATAATCCTGAATGAGCTTTTATTGACGCAAAATGTATCTTACAATGCAACAGTTTTAATTTACATGATTTTTCTTTAAGTAGCTACATTTATAATTTTATTAGCGTTGATAAAATTTTACTATGTACATTGCGAGATTTCTTTCCTCAGGTAAAATATGATTATCACTTACATTTTTACTAAAAATATCTGATGTGTTCCATTCACATGACTTTCTCTTCACCTCTAAAACAAATTATTGTTATAAAGCTTCTTCTTCTATTTACTTCAATGCTAATCGAGAAAAAAAAGGAAATAGTAGAAATGATCGTATTACTTGCTTCCTTGTAAGTGGAAGGGAAGTATAGGAGAACCATAGGCTAAAGCAATAGTAAACATTTTTGAAACCTAATTCTATGTGATTGAAATTCCTTTGTTTGTACATGGCCAGGAGCTGACAAATTCCCTTTTGAAAAAAGTATAAGTATTTTAAAACTGAAACCAATAACAAAGAATATCTCAAAAATGGTCAACTCAGCGAAAATATGTATATTTACATATAGCATATGTAACATAAATTGTGTGTTTTAACGAGCTCTACATTTTTAGTTAAGTAAGTTTTTGTCTACTCTTACGGTTTATGTTATGCAAAATTCCGCAAAAACATCCAGAATAAAGATGTTCTCAGAGAGTAATCCCATAAAATTCAAAATATGCATTTGATTTGTAATGTAAATATCTAACCTTAATATACGATATTTTAATCAAAATTATTAGACTATTTTTGAGAAAATTGAACCTTTCGAAACTTTTGTATGCGAAGGTTAGTTGAGGTGGAGTTTATCTTGAAAATCTTCCTGTCGCATTCTTGGAAGACACTGAACTTAAATACCAAGTTTGGTATTTAACGGACTTGTCGTTTTTAGCTATGCTGCCCACAGCCACAAACACGGATAGACAGACATACACGGTTATTTTTATAAACATGCCTTTTTTATTCAGGGGGTCTCAAAACATCTATTTTCGGTGAGATCTCGGTATCGAATTTTTGGGTGCAATGCAGTACCTTCTCTATACACAGTACATAGCACGTGTAGAGAAGGTAACAAGAAATTAATGGATTCTGTAATCAATCTATACTCCAAAAAAATCAAAATATTACACCTAAAGGAAAAACACTTCTGCAGAAAATTAACTACCGTTGCGCACTTTAGATCAAGCTTTTCCAACCCTGCTTGGTTGAGTTAGATTATTTGCGTGAACGTAGCAATCCTTCTTGGAACCCAGTTTGATGGGGAGCTTAATAACCAGCTCCTCACGGAGACTGCCTCCATGGTCGAGTGGTCGGAGGGCTGTCTTCGAATCGGGAGATCCCGGGTTCGATTCCCGGCAGGGGCGGGGAATTTTTCTTTAGCCAGAATTATTCCCTATCCCCCACAGAGTCTGGAAGTATGTTTGAGAGAGTGAATGTGTGTGTTGGAGGAAAGTAATACGATTTAAATCCAATGTAAAGAGAGAGTTGTTTCAAGTGTAAAGCCCCGGATATGATCTTAGATGTTAAAGGGGGCTAATAATAAATGAAACAATAAAAAAATTCTGATGTGTTCCATAGACTTTCTCTATATCTCTGCAACAAAGTATTGTTAAAAAGTGTACACTTCTATTTACATCCTACTAATCGAGAAAAACAGCAGAAATAGTCTTATTACTTGCTTCCATGCCAGTAGAAACGAATAAGTGAGTACCATAGGTTAAAGTGACAGTGAAAGCTGGTTGCTATGTGACTGAAGTTCCTTTGTTTGTATGGACACAGGTTGACAAATTCCTGTATGAGAAAAGTATACATTTTCCATAGCTGAAACCAAAAACGATCATCTCCACGAAAAAAATGTATATAAGATAAATTGTGTATTTTAACGTGCTATAGATTTTTTTTTTTTTTTTTTTTTTTTTTTTGCGTTTTAAGTTTTTTTTTCCGTCTCTTACGGTTTAGCAGTTATGCAAAATTCCGTAAAATGCATCCAGAATAATGTACTCTTCAGAAGCTGTTCCCAGAAAAGTCAAGATATACATTTTATTTGTGAGGTAAATATCTTTAATAAATTATATTTTAATCAAAATCGTCAGAGTCATTTTTTTAGAAATTCAAAATTTTCGAAAAAAGTTGCATGTAAAGGGTAGTTGGAGGTGGGGGGATTTTTCTCAAAATCTTCGTGTTGCATCCCTGGAAGATACTAAACTTAAATACCAAGTTTGGTATTTTACTGACTTTTCGTTTTTGAGTTATCGTGTTCACGGACACACAGACACACACACGGACCTTTTTTTTTCTGAAAATGCGTTTTTTGGATAAAGGGGACCCTAAAACATATATTTTCGGTGAAATCTCGGTATCGAATTTGTTGGTGGAGTGCAATACCTTCTCTATATACTATGTACTTGGTACGTATAGAGAAAGTAAAAACTCATTGAGGGAAGAACGTGCACAATGTTTGCGCGTTTGTTGCTTAATGCAACATTTCATTCAGCCATGATAACCGTTTTCCCTCAATTCTTAGCTGTATTGCATGCAGTCTTCTACAAATCGTGAGTATTCTGCCGACCTTTGCCGATTACTCAAGCTGCAATACACTGATTTAGACAGTTCTCATTTGATACTTCCTTGCAGATTTCATTCATGAAGGTTTCTTTAAATTTCTTTATATTTAATTTCTTAAGTTCTTTATTTATCTTATTTATCTTTATACTTTGAATTATAAACTTCTATAGGTTTATACTTTGCACAAATAAATAGAGTAAAACCTCTCCATCTTGGACCATCTTTGGGTCAATGAAAACATTACTTTTTCTATACGTACCATGTACATAGTGTATAGAGAAGGTATTGCATTGAATCCAAAAATTTACCGAGATTTCACCGGAGATACATGTTTTGAGACCATCTGAATAAAAAAAAAAGCATTTTTTGGAAAAATGTCCGTGTGTGTGTCTGTGGGCAGCATAGCTCAAAAACGAAAAGACCGTTAAATATCAAACTTGAACTTCAAGAAAATCCCCCTACACCAACTACCCTTCATATGGAAAAATTTTCGAAAATTTGATTTTCCAAAAAATGGCTCTAACGATTTAGATAAAAATATCATATATTAAAGAAATATACTTGACAAATAATATGTATATCTTGAATTTTCTGGGAATAGCCTCTGAAGGCTACTTTTATCTGGATGAATTTTACGGAATTTTGTGTAACTGGTAAACCGTAAGAGATAGAAAAAAACTTACCACACAAAAATATAGAATACATTAAAACACACAATTTATGTTATATACATTTTTTTTGTGGAGTTGATCGTTTTTTAGATATTCCTTGTTTTTTGTTTCAGCCTTAAAAACTTATACTTTTCTCATACAGGAATTTGTCAACTCCTGTCCATCTAACAAAGGAACTTTAGTCACATAGCAACCATCTTTCGCAATCACTTTAACCTATATTACTCCCTTATTTCGCTTCTACTTTCAGGGAAGCAAGTGATAAGACTATTTCTGCTAATTTTTTCTCACTTAGCATGAAGTAAATAGAAGCATAAGCTTTTTAACAAAAATTTGTTGCAGGGATACAGAGAAAGTCATGTGAATGGATTGCATCAGATTTTCTAACTTAACAGAGCTACCAACGAAGATGCACTTTAACTTTCATCATACAAAAGAATAGATTGGGTATAAGTTCCAGAAATTATACATATTAGTCCACAATTGCAAAAAATTCATTAATCGTGCTATGTTTACAAGCGCACAGTAATACTTAATGTATACCTCACACAAATTTAGCCAAATAGGTATAAAAGGACAACATGAGTGATTTCAGGAATTTATAACGGGGTTGTAAATAAAAACCCTTCTTATTAAACTGAGCAAATTATCCTCTTGTTTTTCCAGTTCTAAGAAATATGTCCAATATAATGAGGTGTCTAACATACTTGGGCTTCCAAATATAGGTAGAGGTTTTAATGTACCAGGTCTTTAAATCCCAAATACCTATTAAATAACTTATTTTACAACAGCTAATCGCAGAATATGTTGAGAATCTTTCAAATTACTAATTTGTTTCTTCAGTCATAACATTCTAATAAAGGATCCTTTTCCAGGAAACAATAGAGAGAGATGTAGACATTTTCAAGGCAATCTGAATGGTTTACATACAACATGCTGAGATCATAGAAATGAATTTGTCGCATAACAATAGACATATATTTACAAATATTAAAAATCTCTTGTATTCCATTTGCATGCTTTATCTACACTTATGTAGCAAATTATTGTTAATAAGCTTATTCTTGTATCTATTTAATACTAATCGAGATAAACTTTAGTAGAAACGATCTTATTACTTAGTTCCTTGTAAGTATAGGGGAAAAAGGGAATAAACTAGGCTACACCGACAGTCAAATGTTTTAAAATACGTTGCTATGGGACTGAAATCCATTTCTTTGTTTCTGTATGAGAAAAACATTTTAAAATTGAAACCAATAGCAAGGAATATCTAAAACAGTCAACTTCACGAAAACATGTATATTATATAAATTGCGTGTTTTAATGGGATCTACATTTTCTGTGAAGTAAGTTTTAGTGTATCTCTTACGGTTTACCAGTTATGCAAAATTCCGCAAAGCTCATCCAGAATGAAGATGTCTTTAGAGGTTATTCCCAGAAATTTCGAGATACACATTTTATTTGCCGTATTAGAGCTTTTAATCGAAATCGTTGTAGGCATTTTTGAGAAAATAAAAATTTTCGAAAATTTTTCCATGTATAGGTTAGTTGGAGGTGTGGGATTTTCTTGAAAATTTTGTCATATTCTCGGAAGATACAGAATTTAAATACTAATTTGGTATTTAACGGATGTTTCGTTTTTGAGCTATGCTGCCCACAGACACACACACACCCACTGACAAACAGACACTCACAGACATATACACACACACACACACTTACAGACAGATAAACAGACACACACGGACATTTTTCTAAAAATGCTTTTTTGGATTCAGAGGCCTCAAAGCAGATATTTCCGGTATCAATGTTTTGGCTACAATGCAATAGCTTCTCTATACAGTATGTATAGAGTGCGTGCAGAGAAAGTAGAAATAGGTGTTGATACAGTACAGCTAACAAAAACCTTGATTATAGATGCGGTCCTGATTCCACAGCCATGAAGAATTCTCCTTAAGATATAAGATACCACTACATGGAAAATAGGCATTGTCGCTTAGGATATTTCTGAAATTCTGAAGAAATGACCTACGTAGTATGAACTTCTACAAAGAAAAACAGTATAATGAGATACAAAACTTGCTCAAAAATTGCTGTGTCACTAGAGAAAACAATGAAAATGGAAATGTATTTTCAAGATAAGCTCGTTCTAAAAACAATCTTATAGTGTGAAGGTTGTATCTTTTATGATCATAGCTAAAATGTTCTAAGAACGGTGGATGTTATCGAATGAATATTCTAATTTGTGTGGTTTGACCTTGAGTAATAAAATAACGGGAAGACATGTATTCTTGGAAGAAGATAAGTGTAGAAAAGAAGGAAACGGCTTTTATGTTCTGATATTCATCTATTACTGGAGCGCTTCATGAGAATTTTAACCACGTTCTTGGTAAATCAAACATATGGTGTCGTGTCGTCCTCCGTGGTCTAGGGGTAAATTCTAGCCTGTGGTTCACATGGTCACGGGTTCAAGGGGAGGGATTCTTTTGGCATAAAAATCCTGAGCATGGTTTCCTTCACAAAGGAAGTAAAGTCATTGGTCCCATGTTGTAGATTATGGTACGTAAAAGAACCTCAATCCTTATGAAGAGGCATCTGAACAAAATTCAGCGGTCTTTCACGCCCAATATAGACTGAAACGCTAAGAACCTAAGCAGTCAAAGAACGTCCTTAATTTAATTTAGTGAGTCGTTTTGTGTGATTATCATCAGTAATACTGCAAGTGTTTTCATCTTGTCGATAATATAATTCACACCCGAGTGAAGCGATATATAGGAAGGGAGATTTTATCTCGTTATGCTTGTAAAAGATTAGTTCTGAAATTATAGATGACACCGTTGACCATATTATATTTACGGAATGTTTTTTTCTTGTCTTTCTTCAGTGCCTCCTAAATTAAAGAAATGAACGTCAGGTGCGACAAGATTTCAAAGAAATGAACATCAGCTGATATAACATATTTCGTTAATATCGCTCCAGTTATATGACAGCAATTGGTTGAAATTGTCTAATCTTGGTCATTGCATTGGCAGTTTAATAATTGAGAGAAATTGTCTGCATATTTAGTATACAAATGATGTAACAGCAATGGCAAAAACAAAAGAAAAATTACAAAGCGTTTGGATCAACTGGTGGAGACTAGGAGACGATATGGAATGGAAATAAATACAGAAAAGACAAACGTGATGACGATTTGAAAAATGAAGAACCACCGAAGATGACGCCGTAGCCGAGTGGTTAGACCGCTAGCCTCTCTCCAAGACTCCATCTCCGGGTTCGATCACAGAGAACTGCAAGTGGGTTTTGTGATGGACAAAGCGGCGTCTAGGTAAGTTCTCTGGCTTCTCCGGCTTCCTTCGCCATTTATTCCACCATCATCTTTCTTATCTAGTCCACTCCAGTCACCATCTAGTAGGTTCGTGGTGAGCTAGCTGTTATTGCTTTGTATCTACCATTAATATTTATTTTTAATTACTTATTTACATATTATTATCTTTCTTTTTTATTTATAAACCAAAGTTGTGAGCTGTTCTATATCACCTTTAATGTAATGTCACTTTTGAAAATAAAAGCATTACTGCAACCAGAGATAACTGTTTTGTTAAACAGATTAGCAACGAATACAGCGCTCTGTCCCTCAAGTTCAATACACCTGGTCACTTTGCCGAGAGGCAACTAATTTTATGGCCTGGGGGACCTAAAACATGTATTTCTGGTGAAATCTTGATATGATTTTTGGGGTGGAGTACAGTACCTTCTCTACCTACCAAGGGAAGTGGTGGAGAAACTGCAAATTGAATAAATATCCACAATATACCAAAATCAGAAATTAAAATATACCAAGTTATTAAATATCACTGACAAACAGCTTGATTTCTTTCTCTACTATGTAGTATAGTAAATAGGATTTACCCAAAAATTCCGTACCAAAAATACTCGGATGTGACGGAGTATATGAATTGCATAACTCAAAAAAACAAATCTCAGTTAAAAACGAAAATAGATATTCCAGTTCAGTGTCTTTCAAAGATACGACACAAGGATTTTCAACAAAATCCCTCACCCCAAATTAGTCTTTACATGAAAGATTTTTTTTCAAAATGCCTGTAATAATTTAATAGCAATCATGTATTAAGGACAGCTACATGACACATAAAATGTATATCTGGAAATTTCTGGGAAAGCCTCTAAAGAACTCTTCATTAGGAAGGAACTTGTATAGTGTTCTATAACTGATAAATACTAAGGGATGGAAGCACCAAAATGTAGATCTCTTTAAACAAAGTCTATTAAAAATAAGTTTTTTATTTCATAAGCCATATCCCTTAATAATAGTTCGACTTGAACAATACCTTATCATTATCTTAAATTTCTGTCCATTTTCAATTATTCCCCACGATTAAATTGAAACAATATTGAATTTTAAGGCCAGCGTATGGTGTCCATTTCTTAAACATCTGAATATCACTATTCTCTTTGTATGTATAGCAAAATTTGTAATGTAGCTCTTTCTGTAAAGGTTAATCTCGAGATAAATGAAGTAATAGAAAGACAAGTTTTTGTAGTAATAATCTTTACAGCCATTGATAAGTGACAGAAGGTGCAGAAGGTCATCTGAATGTAACAGATCGATTAATTTGTGTATTTATTGTATTAATCAATTTAAATGCTACTTTCGATATGGTAATGCATTATAGTTTTATCTATAAACCTAAGATAATTAATTACACAATTTTAAGAGCGGTGCCCTCTAAGGATCGTGAGTAAAATGAAAAGTTACGATACGCAGCGGTATGGACCAAGAATACCAAATTTTCAGCTGGGCGAAACGTGATGCTGACCAAATCACTTCCCGCATGAATAGGGTGATCACTAGAGTGATAAACTCTCCCGTATTTTCCGTGAACTCCCAAATTTTACAGTTTTTCTTTTGATTATCCGGGATAAAACATACTCCCATATGTTTTATAATCGTTCCTTATTGTTAATTTTACTTTCTATACCGAGTATATGCGCGCACATAGTAGATAGAGAAGATATTGCATTCCCCCTAAAATTCGATCCCGAGACTTCACCGGAAATACAGGCCTTTTTTTAAACGAAAGATCCATGTGAATGCAAGTAGTGTGGGGGGGGGCGAAACTCAAAAACGTGTGTTCCATTCACATGGCTACCACCAGGTTAAAGTGATAGTCAAAAGCTAGTTGTTATGTGACTGAAGTTCCTTTGTTTCTATGCACAGGAGTTGACAAATTCTCATAGGAGAAAGTACAATTATTTTAAAGCTGAAACCAAAACAAGGAAATCTCAAAAACGACTAAATTCACGAAAATATATATATAACATAAATTGTGGGTTTTTACATGCTCTACAGTTTTTGTGTGGTAAGTTTTTGTCCATCTCTTATGGTGTAGCAGTTATGCAAAATTCCGTAAAATCCATTCAGAATAAAGTGGTCTTCAGAGGCTATTCCCAGAAAATTATTTGTCAGGTAAATATCTTTAATACATAATATTTTAATCAAATTCGTTATAGCCATTTTTGAGAAAATCAAAATTTTCGTAAAATTTTCCATGTAATGGGTAGTTTGTGTTGGCGGAATTTTTCTCAAAATCTTCGTATCTTATCCCTGGAAGGAATTAACTTAAATACCAAGTTTGGTATTCTACCGACTTTTCGTTTTTGAGTTATCGTTTTCACAGACACACGAACACAGAGCCACACAGACACACACATACGGATTTATTTCTGAAAATGTTTTTTTGGATACAGAGGAACCTAAAACATATTATATTTCCGGTAAAATCTCGATATCGAATTTTTGGGTGGAGTGCAATATCTTTTCTATGCACTATATACCTAATACGCATAGATAAATACCAAGTTTGGTATTTAACATATTTACATTTAAGTTTAGAATCTACCAAGAATGCATCCTGAAGATTTTCAAGAAAATCGGCCACCTGAAACTACCCTTTAAATGGAAAAGCTTTCGAAAATATTCTTTTTTTTTAAATGGCTGTAACGATTTCTATTAATATACAGTGTGCTAAAGATACTTTAAATCACAAATTAAAGGTAAATTTTGAATTTTCTTGGAATAGTCTATTAAGTCCTCTTCATTCTGGATCACTTTTCATAGCTGGCAAACCGTAATAGATGGACAAAAGTTTACTACTCAGAAAATGTATATTTCGTCAGAACACACCATTTTATATCGTATTCATTTTTATGTGGAGTTAACCATTTCGAGGTATTCCTTTTATTGGTTTCAATTTTAAAACGCTTAAATTTTCCCAAACGGGGATTTGATATTTTTGCTTTACTCTTGGCCACGCAAAGAGAACCGAAATTCAGTCACACAGTCACAGCGATTAAAAGATTTGACTATCTTGCTGCATTCCTCTACTTACCTTCTGCGTATAAGAAACTAAGTAATAAGACTATTCTTGGCAATGTTTATCTTAGTGAACATGAAGTAGTGAACAAGAGAGAAGAATAGGATTTTGAAAGAATTGTTTGTTACAGAATAATTAGAGAAGGTCATGCGAGCTGAAGTATTAATATCAGATATTTTTTAATTTGCCGCGATAGTAAAAAGAATACTTTTTTTGTTTTCATTATCTTTCTTTGTCGTTAATTTTTCAGTACTTTATGTATTTATAACCGCGAAATTATATTCTGTAGCTCTATGGGATTTATTTACTACTGTGTCAAGACAGTTCCAGGAATTGGTCAATAAAACACAAAAAATGAATTATTCATCCAATTTTATTTTATCACATTCAAAATTATCGCATTCTGAAATTATACATTTATGCCAACGAATAATCCAATCATGAAAACATTTTTTGTAGGCACTTTCAGCAATCGATGTCAATTGTTTGATGAAATTTGTTGAGTTTTTAGCCATAAATTCGTTCACAATAATAGCCTTGTGAGCTGGTGCGTTATCGTGGTGCAGAATCCATGATTTGTCGTTCCACAAATCTGGCCTTTTTCGCCATATTTGTTCTCTCAAACGCCGCATAACGCTCGGATAAGTCTTTATTTACATCTGACCTTCTGGCAAGAAATCTGAGTGCACGGCACCGCGATAATCGAAAAAAAACTGTCAACATGACCTTCATTTATGATCGAGTTTGACGTGCCCTTTTATGTTTCGGTTCAGTTGGAAGGCGCCATTCGGAAGCTTGTTAACTGGTTTGAGTGTCAAACTCGTAAACCCACGTCTCATCACCAGTTATAATGCGTTTTATGAATGTGTAATCGGAACTGGCTCGTTCTAGCATGTCTTCAGCAATCCTTATGCGATTGAGTTTTTGTAGAAAATTCAAGTCTTTCGGAACTAACCGACTTGCAACGCGTGTCATGCCCAAAGAATCATTTAAAATGGTACGAATGGATTCGTGAGACACAGAAAGTTCAGCGGCAATCTCTCTCAGACCTAAATGACAATTTTCAGACACCATTTTATTTATTTTAGCGATGTTTAAGTTCAGTTGAAAGCGTTGATGGCCGAGCGAGGCAAATCTTCCACATCTCGACCACTTTTGAATGCACTGTACCACTCATATGCACGTGCTTTTGATAAAGTTGATTCACCGTAAGCCCTCTGTAACATTTTCAGCGATTCGGCACATGAAATACCATTTGCAATGCAAAATTTGAGGCAGATTCTTTGTTCAATATTTGTATCCATTGTAAAATCGCAAATCACCTTTGAGATGAACTAACAAAATGGCGCACTGTAAACAAACTAGATGACAGATAAGGATCAAACTCCGCGCGGGCATAGAGGAATATTGTACCAACTTAGCGACAACAATAATTTAAAATCCCCTTTTAAACAGGATTTTAAATGATCAATTCCCAGTACTTTTTTGACATAATGCCAACCATAAAACCATCAGAACATTATATTTTATTTTTGGTGCATGAGTAGGAATATTAGGAACATCTTAAAGAATTTTAATTCGAACCAAATTAGGGGAAATTTATATTATTTTGAGGTATTTATATAAATATTATTGTATGATTATTATGGAATTAAAAATACAAACTTAAGAAATAGAAATATAATTCTTAGAGTTAATATAATTTTATATGAGTATAAAAGAAATTTTAGCTATATTTGTATTCGGATTACCATAGAAATACGAATGTTTGCTCTTTCGATTATGGGCATACAACGTACATAGTACATAGAGAATGTAACGTACTCTACCCTAAAATGGGGTACAGAGATTTCATCGAAAATACATGTTTTGAGGTACCATGTGTGAAACAAATTTATTTTTCGAGAAAGGTCTGTGTGTATGTCTCTGAACAGTATACAACAAAAACGAAAAGCCGGTTAATTACCACACTTGATTTACGTTCAACAACTTCCAAGAATACGACACAAAAATTTTGAATAAAATCCCCCACCTCAAACTATCTTTTGCATGAAACATTTTCAGAAACTTTTGATTTTCTCAAACATGGCTCTAACAATTTGGGTTAATATATATCGTATGTTTAAGATGTTTTTATGTTGAATTTTATATATATGTATATACTATAACAAATGGAGATTTCGTTAAAACACGGTGGAATAAACTATATTAAAGTTATATCTAGTCATTAGTTTAAATTTTAAAATACTTCAACATTTTTCGAGTGGAAAAATGTTAAGTTTTATTTCTTCTAGGCAAGGCAAGAGAACGGAAAAACAATGCATCACTCTAAAAGGATTTGACTATCGCTTTATCCTAGCGTATTCCCTTATCAAGGTGTATCTACAAGGAAGTATTAATTAAAAGTATTTTTGTAAATGTTTATATCGAACATATGAAGTAGGCATACAGGAAAGCAAGCTTTATCAAGAGACGATTTTGATTAAAATACCGTATATTGAAAGCATTTACATGACAAATGTAATATATAACTTGAATTTTTTGGGAATAGTCTCTGAAGGCCTGTTCATCCTCGATGAATTTTGCTAGATTTTGCATAAATAGTAGACCATAAAGAATAGACAAAAACTTACAGAATACAGAATGTAGATCTCATTCAAACCACAATTTATGTCATATACATTTTTTTCGTGGAGTAGACCATTTTTGAGATTACCTTGTTCATGGTTTCAGTTTTAAAACACTTTCACATACGGGAATTTATCAAATCCTAGCAAGGCAAAGAAACGGTTTTCATCCTCATTGCAACCAGCTTTTAAAAGACTTGAATATCACATTTCCAGTTTATTTCCCTTCTACTTAAAGAAAGTAAATAATAAGACGTTTCTGCTAATGTTTATCTCGAGTAGCATGAAGTAAACAGGAGAATAAGCTTTTTTAGCAGTAATGAGCTACCGAGACGTGGAAAAAATCAAGTGGATGAAACACATCAGATTTTAATAATGCTTTCTTTGGATTCCCAGACCCCTAAAATATTTTCGGTGATGTCTGGGTAACAAATCTGTAGATGGAATAAAATATCCTCCTGTATGAGAAAAGTATAAATATGGTAAAACTGAAACCAATTGCAAGGATTATCCTATAAACGGTCAACTATTCGAAAAAGTTGCATATAACATAAATTGTGTGTGGTTGTACATTTTTGTGTAGACATTTTTTGTCTATCCCTTACGACTTAATAGTTATACAAAATACCGGAAAAATTCATCAAACAAAGATTCCTTCAGAAGCTATTTCAAGAAAATTCAATATATACAATAAATTTATCATGTAAATATCGTTAGTAAAATATATTTTAATCAACATCGTTAGAGCCATTTTTGAGAAAATCAAAACTTTCAAGAACTTTTTCATGTAAAGAGTAGTTGGGTGTGGGAGGATTTTCTTGAAAATCTTTGTGTCGCATCCTTGGGAGATACCAAACTTAAATACCAAATACTTAAAACGGACTTTTTGTTTTTGAGATATGTTGCCCGCAGACACAAACATACTGACAAACACCCACAGGGACATTTTTCTGAAAAGCGTGTGTTCCATTCACATGGTTTTCTCTACATCGCTGTAACAAATTATTGTTAAAAAACATATTCTTCTCTACTTTAAGTTAATCGAGATAAATATTAGCAGGAATAGTCTTATTACTTGCTTTCTTGTCAGTAAAAGGTAAATAAGGAAATTCACTTGGCTAAAACGATAGTCAAAATATTTTAAAAGCTGGTTGCTGTGTGGTTGAAATCCCTTTCTATGTTTACAACTTTCCGTGTGAGAATCTGAAACAAATAAAAACGAATACCTCAGAAATGTTTAAAGCCCCGAAAAAAACATGACATAAACTGTATGTTGTAAGTGATCTACTTTTATTGTGAAGTATGTTTTCGTCTATCTCTTACAATTTATCAGTCATGCAAAATTGCGCAAAATTCATTCAAATAAAGACTTCTTCTGAAGCTATCCCCATAAAATTAAAGATATACATTTTATTTGTCATGTAAATATCATTAATATATGATATTTTAATCAAACTCGCTAGAGCCATTTTTGGGAAAATCAAAACTTTCAAAAATTTGTCCATGTAAAGGTAGTTAGGGAGGGAATTTTATCAAAATCTTCGTGTCGCATCCTTGGAAGATTGAACAGACTTTTCATTTTTGAGCTATTCTGTCCACAGACACACACACCCACGGACATTTTTTCTAAAAATGCTTTTCTGGACTCAATGGGTCCAAAACATATATTTCCGGTGAAATCTTGGTGTCAATTTGTTTATGGAATACAATACCTTCTGTATTCACCATGTACATTGCACATACGGAGCTAGAGAAAGTAAAAATAAACGCGATTTTAACCTTCATATTTCAAAAACACACATAGAGCTTGCGCGTTTCAAAAAAAAAAATATTTTAGAATATTTTGACCATTTTAGACCTTCTAATGTTCTGAATTATACGCAGAACATGGTAAAAATTATTAATGCTTTGTTCGCAAGTATACAACTATCAGTTTTATTGGCACTTATTCAACTTACCGCGTGGTCATGGTGCACAAAGATAAACCCCACACAAACAGAAACACCACCAGTGACTTTGCTACACTGTCAGACGCCTCTCAGGTGTTTCTCTGGTTTTGAGCTCCCCCCACTTCCTTGTACTAGCAGTAATTACCACCTCCCAACACCACCCACAACGTTAATTATGTATTCTTCTTCCTCAGTTTCCTCTGTTGCTTACATTACCTTAATCTCATTGAATCCGCTGTTCAACATAACTCACGCGTTTTTTTTAACAGCAGTCTTACAATTGGCAACCCTGCCTTTCCTTTCTGTACACTATAAATGAGTACAGAAGGTTAAACTTTCAGAAAACAGGAGCGTGTATTCCGCCCAAAAAGTCGATGTCGAGATTTCGTCAAAAAGATGTGTTTTAAGGTCTTCTGTATCCAAAAAAGCTTTTTAGAAAAACAATAGCTAAAAAACGAAAAGTTGATAAAATGCCAAACTTGTATTTAAGTTTAGTATATTCCAAGGATGCGACACTAAGATCTTGAGAAATATCCCCAATTCTAAACCACCCTTTAAATGAAAAAGAAAATCGAAAGTTTTCATTTTATCAAAAATCTCTAACGATTTTGATTAAAATCCTGTATATTAATATATTGTATTTTCTGCGTTTAGTCTCTGAAAACCTTTTTATTTTGGTTGAATTTTGACGAATTTTGCTTAACTGCCCAACCGCAAGAGATAGAAAAGGCTTACTGCAACAAAAAAGAAGATCTCGACAAAACACACAATTTATGTCCTTTACGTTTTTGTTGTGGAAGTAACCGTTTCCGAAATATTCATTGTTATTGATTTAAATTGTAAAGTATTTATACTTTTCTCAGACAGGAAATACCCGTTTTTCTTTTGTTCTACTCCTGGCCAAGCAAAGAAGCAATTTGCAATGACGGCGGCATTTAAAACATTTGATTATCACTTTGACATAGTGCACTCCCTTAGTACCCTTCTACTTCTAAGGAACTAGGTAATAAGAATATTATTCTAATGTTTATCTCAATTAGACAGGTGTGGAAAGAAGAAAATCTTTTGTAAGAAGCTTGTTTGTAGAACAGCTGAGAAAGTTATGTGAGTGTGACGTATCAGATATTTTATTTGTTAACTTAAAATTTTATAATCACATTTATTTTATAAATAATGAGGTATCAAATCCTAGTTTATATTTATTACTATCACTACCGTATACAAAGCACCCAAAAAAATCTTATGTGTTCATTCCATTCACATAACTTTCTCTACATCTCTGCAAAAAAATGAGTTTTAAAAAGCTCAAGCTTCTATTCTATTCAGCAGAAATAGTCTTATTACTTGCTTCTTTATAAGTAGAAGGGAAATAACGGAGTAGCATAGATTAAAGCAATAGTCAAAACTGGTTGCTATGTAACTTTGTTTGAATGGACACAAATTGACAAATTCCTATATGAGAAAAGTTGTTTTTCGAACCTGAAAACAAAAACGATCAACACTACGAAAAAAAAGTACATGCCATAAATTGTGTGTTTTAATGTGCTCTACATTTTTTGTCCAGTAAGTTTTTGTCTATCTCTTACGGTTTAGTAGTTATGCAACATTCCGTAAAATTCACTCAGAATAAAGTAGTCTTCAGAGGCTATTCTCAAGAAAATTCAAGATATACATTTTATTTGTCAGTTAAATATCTTTAATATACGATATTTTAATCAAAATCGTTAGAGCCATTTTTTAGAAAACCAAAAAAGTTCAATGTAAAGGGTAGTTTGGGTGGGGGGATTTTTCTCAAAATCTTCGTATCGCATCCCTGGAACATACTAAACTTAAATACCAAGTTTGGTATTTTACCGACTTTTCGTTTTGAGTTATCGTGTTCATAGACACACGGACACACTGAAACATGGACACACACACACATGGATCTTTATCTGAAAATGCTTTTTTTGGATACAGAGGACCCTAAAACATATATTTCCAGTAAAATCTCGGTATCGAATTTTTTGATTGAGTGCAATACCTTCTCTATACGCTTTGTACATAGTACGTGTAGAGAAAGTAAAAATTGGCACCGTTAATACATGTTTTGAGGGCACCTGAATTCAAAACCTAATTTTTATTTTCTCTATTACGTACGTACAATGTACATAATAGGTGGAGAAGACATTGTATTTCACCTAAAATTCAATATAGAGATATCATCGGAAATACATGTTTTGAGGATTCCTGTATAAATAAATAAAAACTTTTTAGGAAAAAGGTTTCTGTGTCTTTGGGCAGCATAAACTCAAAAACAAAAGGTTTGTTAAATACCTAATTTAGTATTTTAATATCTTTCAAGGATACGACACCCATCCAAACTATTCTTTACACGTAACATGTTTAAATATTTTCGATTTTAAAAGAGGCTCTAAATATTTTAATTAAAATATGTACATTAATGAAATCTTCACGTCAAATAAAGTGCATATAGGAATTTTTTGGAAATAGCCCCTCAAGTGGCCTTCATTCTTAATGAATTTTGCATAACCGGTAAACTGTAAGAAACAAGGGGAAAAAAACCCTACTGCACAAAAATGTATATCTTGTTAATACACACAATATATGTAAAATACATTTTTGTGTAGTTAACCATTCCCAAGATTTAATGAGAAGAGGCTATTAGTTTTTTTTTTTTTTTTTTTTTTTTTTTTTTTTCCCCTCCTGGCCATGCAAAGAACTGGCATTTCAAGCCACCACGTAGCTATCGCTCTTAAAAGATTTGACTATAGCTTTACGCTAGCCATTTCCGTTCTTCCTCTTATAGTTTAGGGAAGTATATAATACGACCATTTCTGCTAATGTACATCTCAATTAGCTTGAAGTACATAGAAAAATAACTTTTTGTAAGATAGCTTATTGCAGAATATGTACAGAAAGTCTTGTGAATGTAGAATGTCATATTTTATTTCTAACCTCATAAGAATCACAGTAAATATATAAGATCTCTTTATAACATCGTATCTCCTATACTTATAAACCAATGATCATTACTTTAGACTGTCGTTGCTCGTTCATTTACAAAATATTATTAAGTGAAGGGTTTCAAATTTCAGGATTTTTTTCATGTCCACGAGAGAAAATAAGGAATAAAATAGGAATGCCAAGTTACCAATTGAAAAGAGTAAAATCATTATAAATTTCAATCCAAGTTCAAGGAATATCACGGAAACATTAATTTAATAATGTATATACTCTTTTTTGTATAAAAAACAAACCACATCATTTTCAAAAATCTTCATAACTAAAGATAATTACTAGATGGATCAACTGTGCAAAGACCAGGAGATCCTCGGCTCAAATCCCGCCTATGGCAATGATTTTTTTTGGTCAGGCTCTATCTTTTCAATTTTAATGCTAAATAAGTGTGGAATAAAATTTATGTAATTTTATGCAAAAAATAGTTTATTTAGTGGGCAAGAGACTTGAAAATTTGTTGGATAACAGCTTTGTAAACCACAGGACAAATTTCCCATTTTATTTAGCACTATATTGTGTTTTTGAGTACATTATTCTTAAAATTTAACTCAATTTAACCAACAGATCATGTCAGATGTTAGGGCAGTATAAGGTAAGCGTAAAATTACCTGAGGCAGAATTTGTACGTAGTAAATAGACAAGGTATTGTATTTCTCCCAAAATTTCTAAACCAAGATTTCACTGGAAATACATGTTTTGAGGTCTTCTGAATAAAAAGTAAAACTTTTTTTAGAAAAATAGTCACAGTGTGCATTCTCTGTGTGTATGGTGTGTGTCTGTGAACACATAACTCAAAAACTAAAAATCCGTTAAATACCAGTCATACTATTAATGTTTAATACCTCCGAAAATGGTGACACGAGGATATTCACGAAAATCTCCCCAGTCAAAACTACTCTTTGCATAGAAAGTTTTTTGAAAAGTACTCTATTCTCAAAAATGGCTCTAACGATTTTGATTAAACTACCGGAGAGTAAAGATATTTACCTGGCAAATAAAATTATATAATGTATGACTTGAATTTTTTATAAATAATCTCTGAGGACCCCTTCATTCTGTATGACTATTGCACAACTGGTAAACCGTAAGAATTTGACAAAAGCTTACTTCACAGAAAATGTAGGTCTCGTCAAAACACACAATTTGCGTACTTTTAAACTTTTATGATAGAGCTAATGGTTTTCGAGATATTCATCGTTATTCGTCAATTTTAAAATACTTATACTTTTCTCAATCAGGAAGTCATCGTATTTCTTTTATTTTACTCCAGACCATGCAATGAAGTGAAATTCAGTGCCAATCGCATAGCGACAGCTTTTAAAACATTTGAATATCGTTTTAGGAAAGTAATAAGACCATTCTGCTAAAGCTTATCTCGATTAGTATGGAGTAGAAACAGATATAATGTTCTGGAATAAGTTTGTTTGTGGAACAGGAAGGGAAATTAATGTGATTGGAACACATCAGACCTTTAATACTTCATATCGCGTTAATTTTATTATGATTTTCCGCAGCAGCAGCAGTTAGAAAGAGGAAATGTTACTTGGATTACTTAATTGTAAATTATACATCATTTAGTTGCAAATTAAGTGCATTTAGTGTTAATTAATCATGTTAAACTTTAATGCAATGTGTCTAGTCTATAAATGGCCTGAGCAAGGTTACTCTGCTTCCTACCTTTAAGCACAACGGTACGTTTTGATGTTAATATGCTTGTACAAAGCGCACATAATAATCAGAAAATTATACAGAAAGCATAGATAAAAATAATCTGATGTGTTCCATTCACATGACTTTCTCTACATCTCGGCAACAAATTATTGTTAAAAAGCTTATGCTTCTATTTACTTAATGCTAATCGAAAAAAAAAATTAGCAGAAATATTGTAAGCAGAAGGGAAATAAGAGAGTACCATACATTAAAGTGATAGTCAAAAGCTGTTTTCTAGTGACTGAAGTTCTTTTGTTTGTATTGTCAGGACTGACAAATTCCTGTATGAGAAAAGTATAAGTTTTTCAAAGCTGAAACCAAAAACAAGGAATATCTCAAAAACGATCAACTCCAAGAAAAAAATGTATATAACATGAATTATGTGTTTTAACGTGCTCTATATTTTCTGTGCTTTAAGTTTTCGTCCATCTCTTACGGTTTAGCAGTTATACAAAATTCCGTAAAATTGATCCAGATTTAAGTAGTCTTAAAAGGTTATTCCCAGAAAATTCAAGATATACATCTTATTTTTCAGATAAATAGCTTTATTATATGATATTTTAATCAAAATCGTTTGAGACATTTTTTTAGAAAATGAAAATCAAAGGTTAGTTTGGGGTGGGGAATTTTTTTTTATAATATTCGTGTCGCATCCTTGGACAATACCATACTTAAATACCCAGTTTGGTATTTAACGGTCTTTTCGTTTTTGAGCTATGCTGCCCACAGACACACACACATACACACATTTACACACAGACAGACACATACACGGACATTTTTCTAAAAATACTTTTTTGGGATTCAGGGTGTTCAAAACATATATTTTCGATGAAATCTCGTTTTTTTAGTGCAATACAATACTCTCTCTATACACCATGTACATAGTACGTATAGAGAAAGTAATAAGAAGAAGAAACTAAAATCCGTATTTTATACCCTGGCACCTATAGCGGAACAAATATCCATTATTATTTTAAATACATTATCTAAAAGTTTATATACAATTATTTTACAGAAAACAAACTGCTAATAAAAACAACTTAAAATAAAAAAAATAAACAATAAATTTGTAAGTAAAGGATAATTATCTAACATTTAATTTAAACAAAACTTCGTCTCTTACAGTGACTCTTCGTTTTAGTTTTCATATTTTCAGAATTCTAATACTACAGGACCAGCTCTATATTAAATTATTTAATTAATTTTTGAAATAACGATAATTGTAATTTTTACTGTTGTTTACCAATACTGTTAACTTATAACATACGCAATGCATATATATTTTGTTCTAATTGTTATGTATAATTATTATTTGATTGATTTTTATAAATAAATCCATTTTAAATATATTATTTACATTTTTAAATTTCACTAAATTTATTATTATTATTATTTATTTCTTTTATCAATTCATATTTTCGTTTTGTTATGTATTTATATTTATATATTTATGTTTTTTCTTTTCTCCCTCTCTTCCGTCTGATATATACAGGTATAGAGCAGAAAAGTCAGTGATATACACTAGCTGTTATAGATCAACGACATTATAATCACCATATTGCTTTTTATTTCCTCTGCCACCTACCTATAGAAATTTTGTATTACATTAAAAATGTGGATCTTCAGATTTCACAGAAATACATGTTTTGAGGCTTCCTGAATCCAAAAATCGATTTTAATAAATTTGGAAAGCATAACACTATATTCTCAATTATCACAAAACTTTTTATTCATGTTCAGTAACTACGTACACTTTCGAAAATTCCCCCATAATGCTTAGCAATTCCATGGAAAATTGTTCCAATTTTTTTGTTAAAATAAATTGACAATAAATTGTAAAAATATATGTTTAGGGTATTTACATGCCAAAATAAATACATTTAATGCATTTTTGAGTGTACGGGCGGGCGGGCGGGCAGGCAGGCAGGCGGGCGGGTAGACAGGACTGGACAGGGCAGGACAGGGGAGGACAGACAGAGATAGATACACAGAAGGATAGATGGACGGATGGATGGATAGCCAGGCAGGTACGTAGGTAGGTAGGCAGGCAGGCAGGCAGGCAGGCAGGTAGGAAGGTAGACAGGCAGGCAGGTAGGTAGGAAGATAGGTAGGCAGGCTGATAGGTAGGTAGGTAGGAAGGAAGGAAGGAAGGTAGGTAGGTAGGAAGGAAGGTATAGGTAGGCAGGTATGTAGGTAGGTAGGCAGACAGGCAGGTATGTAGTTAGGCAGGTACGTGGATAGGAAGGCAGGCAGGCAGGTAGGTGGGTAGGCAGGCAGGCAGGCTGGCAGGTAGGTAGGCAGGTAGGTAGGTAGGCAGGCAGGCAGGCAGGCAGGTAGGTAGGTTTCCCTTATCTTCCAACACCAGCTTGAAATATATGTAGGCCAACAAAATAAACAATTCTAAACACATCATGAACATTTCCATATTTCCCTTCAGGAAAAACCTATATCTAAATCAGCAGAGCTAGAACTGATCACTGCCACAACACATTTTGCTGTCTGAGAGAATAGGCAAAATGCAGCGGATAGTTGCGCATGACTTTTGCCACTCCCCCCCTTCTTACAAGCGTCGAAAAGAAGGTTTGTTCTAACAAGATAACCCAGATGACCTATATTTTGTGAAGACCTCTTCATACGAAAGGCATTTTGTATACATGTCTACAAATAGTAAAGCATAAGTGATAGATAAATACTCACTGCATATTAATTAACATCCTTAATAATATTGTGAATTTTTACATTCACTAGCCCGTATGCATAATGTATTTAGTGGATAGAAAAGGTGTTGTATTCCCCAAAATTTTAATGTGGTAATTTCACCGTAAATATATGTTTTGAAGTCCCCTGAGTTCGAAAAAACATTTTTTACTTTCTCCGCACGCACTATGTACAAAGTGTATAGAGAAAGTATTCTATTCCACCCAAAAATTTGTTACCGAGATTTCACCGGGAGTATGTGTTTTGAGGTCCCCTGAGTCCAAAAAAAAGCATTTTAGAAAAAGGTTCGCGTGTGTCTGTTTGTGGACAATTCCTCAAAACCAAAAAGAACGTTAAATACCAAACTTGGTATTTATCTCTGTTATCCTCCAAAGATGCCACTTGTAGATTTTCAAGACAATACGTCCACCACAAACTAATCTTTACATGGAAACATTTAGGAACATTTTTATTTTTTCAATAATGGCTTTAACGGTTTTGATTAAAATACCACATGTTAAAGTTTTACATCACAAATAAAATTTATATCTTGAATTTTCTGAGACTAGCTTCTGAAGACCAGTTCATTCTGAATGAATTTTGCTGAATATTGTACAACTTGTAAACCATAAGAGATAGCCAAAAATGTACTGTATAATAAATGTAGATCTCGTTAAAACACACACTTTATATTGTAATCATTTTTTTCGTGGAGTTTAACGTTTTCGAGATATTCCTTTTTATTGCTTTCAGTTTTAAAATAATTAAACTTTTCAAACGGGAAGTGACGTTTCGTTTCATCTCTTGTTTTACTGCGGTCCATGCAAAGTGAAACGAATTTCAATTGTATCATATAGGATCAGATTTTAAAAGATTTGAGTATCGGTCTAGCCTAGTGTATTCTCTTATGTCCCTTCTACTTAGAGGAAGCAAGATATAAAACAATTTCTGCTAATGTTTACCTTGATTAACATGTTGTGGATACATTTCTTTTAAGGAAAGTTGTTTATCTAACAGCTAGAGAAACTCATGTCAATGGAACACATAAGATTTTATGAAATGATAATCATTTACTTTTTTCATGTAATGTCAGAGAAAAAGCACGGAATTTCAAGGTCAGCGTAGAACGTCATTTGTCTATAGCTTTGGTTTTCTGTATCAAACTTATACTGCAAGGAAATAAAAGTATTTCCACAAAGACCTGTCTCTATAAACGCATCCTATTCTATAATAACTTGTTATATAGGTTTTGAGGTAAAACATAACTCCTATCTTGTGCTTCTAAAAATAAATACATTACTACACCAAATAATATCGATTAAATTAAGCTGTATTTCATTCAGATGAGATACAGGGTGATTTATATACAGCTGACACACTTCTTTCATTAATTGTTTCAAAACGTGTTATGCTACGCGACAAATTATTATACCTAAACTGTAGAGGAATTTTGGGAGATTATTTACCTCTATAGCAAATGTTGAAAATGTCTTCCATCCTGTATAAGGGACAATTCAACACGCCGTTCCATGTTACTGGCCATCCAGTACAGTACCATCCGTCAGTTTTTATTAAACTTTGTAGGCAGTTCGGTTTAAATAATTATTTTATATACTATTGCAACTTTATAAGGTTCCTAAATATTTGGAAAAAATGCTTATATTCAATATACATATGATTGTTTATAAATAATTTTAACCTATGAATCTTTTATAAGACTGTTATTTTGTTAATTCAATTTTCGATGATTATTCATTGTTCACTTTAATACTCGAAATTTTATATTACATATTATTCATAATTTTGTTATATTTTGTTAATTTGTTTGGTATGCTTTGTCCTTGGGGCAACCACCCCAATTGAGGAATTCGAAAGCTACCCCTTTCAAAATAAATACAGATAAAGGAATAATCTTTTGTAACAATATTCTGTTTGCAGAACAGATAGAGAAAGTCATGTGAATGCAACATATCAGATTTTTCTTTTTTCACTTATGGTAAATAGAAGTGTTAGGAATTGATATTTTAGTGGAATAACAGATCTTGAAAACTCTTGAGAGAGAAAAAAAGAAGAAGAGGAGGAGGCAGGTGTCTCTCCGTTTCTCTTTCTCTCTATGTGTGCATGCGCGTGCCGGCATATCTCTTCCTCTTTAAACTACCATTTACATATAACAATTTTCGTTATTTTTAATTTTGTCAATGTTTAATTTTATACGTTAAATATCATTTTTTAATTTAATGATGTTTATATTCTGAATTTTCTGGTAATAGCCTGTGAAATTCCTCTTTATTCGAAATAACTTTTGTATAAATGATAAACCTTGAAAGACAGTAAACGTGTTTAGAAAATCTACAACTGATTAAAACACAATATAACTATACCCAATAGATTTATTTTGGCATTTACTATGTCTGAAAAATTGTTTATTTTGGTATGTAATACTTCATATAACTTTCTCTACACGTACTATGTACATAATGTATAGAAGAGATAATGTATTACACCGAAAAATTTGATACCAAGATTTCACCTGAAATATATATTTTGGGACCCCCTAAAATCAAAGAAAAATATCCGTGTGTGTGGGGGGGGCGGAATAGCCCAAAAACAGAAAGGCCGTTAAATACCAAACCTGATAATTAAGTTTAGTATCTTCAGAGGATGTGACACGAAGATTTTCAATAAAATCCCCCTACTCCCAACTACCCTTACATGAAACATTAAGAGATAGACAAAGCTCAATATACTCTCGTTACAAACACAATTTATGTCATATACATTTTTGAGGGTTAATCGTTTCTGAGATATTCTGTATTATTGGTTTCAATCTTAAACTATGCAGAGGTACCAAGAAAATGACACTGGTGACAGCATGGAGCACCAGGGGAAACCGGAAAACCCGGAGAAAACACGCCCCTGCGCCGTTTTGTCCACCACAAGTACCACATGCGGTCTCCTGGGCCGCCTGGGCGAGAGGCGAGTGGTTAAACCTCTTGGCCACGGCGCGGCCCTTTCAGCTACTTTAAGTTTTCTCAAGTGGAAAACTATCTCTCTTTTCGGCTCTTTTTCTTTACTCCTAGAAGCAAACAGAACTGCATTTCAATTGTTTTACATAGCGACGGACTTTTTAAAGATTTCACTATCCTTTAGTCTAGTGTATTCTCTCATTTCCCGTCTACTTATAAGGAAACAAGTAATAAGACCATTTATGGTAATGTTTATCTGGATTAGTATTATGTAGATAAAATAATATCGTTTTTTTAAGAATAGTTTGTCTGCAGAACTCTACAGAAGAGCATCTAAATTTTTTAAAAGATCTACATTTTTCATGCAGTAAGTTTTTGTCTATATCTTATGATTTATCAGATAAAAAGTATACAAAATCCTTTCCGAAAGAAAAACGTCACATGAAATTCTAAGAAAATTGAATATACCTATACACGTTAATTGTCAATTAATATATTTCATAATATATAACATTTTAAAAAGTTTTAAAAATCTTCCATTTATCTGTACGGAAGGTTGGGAGGCAATTTTCTTGAGAAACTTAATGTTGCATATTTGTAATTTAGAACCTAAACAACAAGTTTATTATGTATTTGATATTTTTTTTTTTAGATTTGTTTTAAACTCAGAACTCGTCAATGCATGTTATCCATATCGAATGTTCGAGTGGAATGCTATACCTTCTCTTCCCCCTAAGCACATACGTGGTGGAGAAAGTAATAAAATGAATTATTACTCTCTCTCATCTCAGCTGCACTGTATTACTATCACATGACCGAATAGCTTGACAGTAATTATTAATTAAAACAAAGTTATAAATATAAAGGCACATCTGATCTTTCTGACACGCTACTTGGACAGCAAGGAAACAGGTGCTCTGGAATTACCAAGGTTGTTGTAATGACTCATACCTGGGTGCAAGGAACACGGATCACAGGAAAATTCCTATTTACGATCAAAAATCCTAAATTGTTGTATTTAATAAGTCTATTTCGTGAATAAAATAACAATGATAAGCCTATATGGACACGATGAATAATATTCCTCAAATCGCTTTTGTCTTGACGTATACTTGCACTGAAAACCTGCAACTTAATGTCCATATCATAAATTTCAGATCTCTTTGTATTGCTACATTATATTATTGTGGCATAAAATACACACAGATCTCTTTGTATCGCTAAATTCTATTATTTTGGCTTATTAAAGTATGATTACAATTAATATGTCCATTGGAGCTCCCGCCATTATCTCATGATATTCAGGGAGAAAACAAATGCACGTTGGTGCGATAAATTTAGAAAACCAATTGCACGTGGGTGTGATAAAAACGACTAAAATACAGAAATAATGAGTTCCAATTGGTTGGAATTTTACGCGACAATGTACTGGATTGGCCACTTCCTATGATCACATGTAATACGAGGCGAATTAACGTGGCCCTTTAAGTCATGGACGAATACTCATTTTCGACACGTTAATAGAAACTTTTTAAAAAAATCTGATGTGTTCCATTCACATGACTTTCTCTATATCTCTGCAACAAATTATTCTTAAATAGCTTGTATTTCTATTTACTTAATGCTAATCAGAAAAAAAAAATACTAGAAATAGTTTTATTACTTGCTCCTTTGTAAGTAGAAGCGAAATAAGAGAGTACCATAAGAGGTTAAAGTGATAGTCAAAAGCTGCTTTCTATGTCACTGAAGTTCCTTTGTTTGTATGGACAGCAGTTGACAAATTCCTTATGAGAAAAGTATGTTTTTCAAAGCAGAGACCAAAAACAAGGAATGTCTCAAAATCGATGAACTCTACGAAAAAAAAAATGTATATAACATAAAGTGTGTGTTTTAAAGTGCTCTACATGTTTCGTGTAGTAAGTTTTTATCCATCTCTTACGGTTTAGCAGTTATTCAAAATTCCGTAAAAGTTCATCCAGAATAAAATACTCTTCAGAAGCTATTCTCAGAAAATTCAAGATATACATTTTATTTGTCAGGTAAATATCTTTAATATACGATAGTTTAATCAAAATCGTTAGAGCCATTTTTGAGAAAATCAACATTTTCGAAAAATGTTATATATAAAGGGTAGTTGGAAGTGGGGGATTTTTCTCAAAATCTTCCTGTCGCATCCCTGGAAGATAATAAACTTAAATACCAAGTTTGGTATTTCGACTTTTCGTTTTTGAGTTATCGTGTCCGCAGACACATACACACACACACACACACACACACACACACACACACACACACACAGAGGCACGCACACACACCGACCGTTTTCCAGAAATGCCTTATCTGTTTAATTCAGGGGGACCCAAAACATGTATTTCCGGTGAAATCTCGGTATCTAATTTTTTGGTGCATTACCATACCTTCTCTATCCCCTAAGTACAGAGTACGGGTACAGAAAGTAATATGATTTTTATAGTTACAAAAATCATGCTATATGAAGTTTAATTAACTTTTCAATGGTTTAGACCACCTATTCCATATTACCCAACTATTTCATATTAACTGACATTTGTAACTTTTTTACTTTCTCTACACGTACTATTTACATAGGGGATAGAGAAGGTATTGTAATTCACCCAAAAATTCGATACCGACATTTCACCAGAAATACATGTATCAAAAAAAAAAGTATTTTCAGAAAAAGATCCGTGTGTGTGTGTCCGTGTGTCCTTGTGTCAGTGTATCCGTGTGTCCGTGTGTCTGTGAACACGATAACTCAAAAACGAAAATTTGGTAAAATACCAAACTTGATATTTAAGTTTAATATCTTCCAGGGATGCGACACGAAAATTCTGAGAGAAATCCCGCCACCACAAACTACCCTTTCATGGAACTTTTTTCGAAAATTTTGATTTTCTTAAAAATATGTCTAACGATTTTGATTAAAATATCATATATTAAAGATATTTACCTGACAAATAAAATGTATATCTTGAATTTTCTGCGAATAACCTCTGAAGATTACTTTTTTCTGGACGAATTTTACGGAATTTTATATAGCCTAAGCCGTAAAACTTAGATAAAAGCTTGCTACACAAGAAATGTAGAGCACGTTAAAACACACAATTTATGTTACACACATTTTTTCGTGGAGTTAATTGTTTTTGAGATATTCGTTGTTTTTGGTTTTAACTATGAAAAACTTACTTTTCTCATATAGGAATTTGTCAGCTCCTGTCCATATAAACAAATGAACTTCAGTCACATAGCAACCAGCTTTTGATTATTACTTTAACCTATGGTACCCCCTTATTTAGCTTCTACTTACAAGGAAACAAGTATAGAGAAAGTAAAACGCATCTAATCAGCCTTTGATGTCCGAGAGAAATTTTTTAGGTATTGTATTTAATGGTGTAGTTTGAAATGTGTATACCAGTGTAGGACAAACGCAGGTGTATTAGATGTTGAATTTCTGATGGGGTTGTGGCAAAGGTGTAGAAATTAAACTATAGAGATTGTATTTTAGTTTATTCATTCACTCTTTGTAATCTAATACGGCTGTTTCATGATATGTGACTCCAAAGTATTTTAGTAATACGCATTTAATGATAGATGGAATATCTCCTCCGAGTCTAAAATAATTGGGTTATATCTAAGAGTTCCTTTGGTGATAAGCAGGCTTTTTGATTTTTAGATGTTGATTTTCAAACCGATCTCTTCAAACCGTTCGATGGCTAAATTAGTCAGTATCTGTGCTGAAGTGTATTCTTGGCTTTTATTACGGTGTCAACGGCGAAGCCCATAGATGTGATACTAGATGTACCTGGAAGGACATGTATCCATGTTCATCGAGGTTGTAGTCAGAAGAAAGCTCTTGCAATATGTGGTCAGTACAAAGGTTGTATAGAGAAGCAGATAAAGAGAACACTCCATTACTCCTCTTTTAGTTTACTATTTGCTTTTAATTTCCGTTTTACCCTTTCTGGTTTCAATTCTGGTTGCAACTTGGTGATAAGTTTCGACAATCTCTCGGAGATGCGTGTGTCCAATATTGTTAAAGACTTTATGTATGTCCAAGAATACGACGGTTACATCATTCTTCTGATTTTTAACTGAAGAGAGAACGAAGTCTAAGAGGGCTTAGTTAATTAATGTCCCTGGATTGTTTGTAAAGCCTCTCTGATTTTCATTGAAATTTACAAAGGCTCTTAGACGCTTGAAGAGGATCTATTCAGTGACACGTCTTGCAAATCGTTATTGATGTCCAGTTATCCAAGTTCAATTCATCCCTTCCTTTATGAATTAACACTGTTCTGGCCTTTTGGAAGCATTCCGGTATTATGGTTCTAGTTAGCATTGTTGTGGCTAAAATGGCGGTGATTTCGTAACATACGTCATCAACACTTTTACCAACACATGATCTGGACCAGGTGATGTGTCCACAGCTATCTTGCTAATGGCTGCAGCTATTTCTTGCTTGGTGATGATAGTGGTTTCAGTTTCGTCAAGTACAAGCTGGTCGACATCAGATGGCGTGAGAGGATATTTTTGCCTTTCGGAGCTATTTTCAGTGGATAATCAAGAGCTGAAGTAATAGTGTATTCTGTTTAAACCGGCCTTGCAATGTGCGTTTTTATTCCTTAATACTATTCTCGCGGTTTTTCTCCTCAAGTTGTATTACAAAAATTGTGTCTTTTTTCTCTAACTCTTTTGGTTGTGCGTCTGGATTACTTGATCTCTGACAGGTTTGTTCGTTTAGGAGTTGTTTTTTTCGGAGCGCTTCGAAAAATAAAGCGGGAGGATGCTTAGGTCCAGGGAGTAAGTGAACGGCTTTGGCGAGGAAGTTCACAAAATCTATAACTTTGCGCCTAAAGACCTGTATAGTGTCTGAATCTAATCACTGAAATTCAGATTTACATTCTAATACATCCTGTTTGTATGTATATAAGCCTTCATGTGTATTTCAAGGCCTATGTCTTCATTTTCAGTTGAATTTGAGTTTGATGAAGGGTCAATATTCTTGTTGAGGATTGTGGAGAACAAGGTGTTTTAGTTTTCCAACCTGTCTGGCATGAGAGAGGATGGATTCGCTATAAACGCAGGATGAATGGCTATACCGGAGTGACTTTATAAAAACCTCCACAATGTGGGCATGGTGTGAGGTTATTGGTATAAACTTGTGAGATGTTAGTGTGTATATCATCTGTTTCAGTGTCCTTTGGGCTATTATGAAGGAAGCATTCATCTACGATTAACCGTAGGTATTATTTAGTTCCTTATAGTAGACGGGAAACAAAGGATTTCGCTAGGCCTAAGCAATAGACAAACATCTTAAAAGTTGTCGCTTATCAATTGTCATTGAAATTCGCTTCTTCTCCATAGCCAGGAGTAAAATAAAAGAGATACGAAAGGTTTGCAGTTTACTGTTTGAGTAAAGCTTAATATCTTAAAATTGAAAACCAATAACAAGAAATATCTCGAAAATGATTCACGGGCGCAAAAAAAAAAAAAAAAAAAAAAAAACCTATAAGACTTAAACTGTGTATTCCAACGAGATTTGCCTTTTTGTATAATAATTTTTTGTCTATCTCTTACTGTTTACTAGTTATGCAGATTTGCGAGGACTTTAGGGGCTATTCCCAAGAAACTTAAAATTTAATTTTCCATGGAAACATCTTAAATATACGGAATTTTAATCAAAAACATTAGAGTTATTTTTTGCTTGAGGTGGAAGTTTTTTATTAAAATTCTTCGTGTCGTATCCTTGAAAGATACCAAGCTTACCAACCAGTTTGGTATTAAACGCTTTTAGTTTTTGAGCTGTGCTGTTCACAGACACAAAATCACACTCTCACACACATATACACACAAACACACACACAAAACGATCTTTTTACACAAAATCTGTTGTGGTCACATTACCTTCTCTGGCAACTCCACAAACCAACTTTCCTTACAAAAGAGATTAATTTTTTATATAAGCCATCAATATAATCATTAGCAGAATTAGTCTTATTACTGGCTTCCTTGTAGGTATAACGGATAAGGGAATACTCTAGACTAAAACGATCGTCAAATATTTTAAAAGCTCATTACTATATGAAATAATTCAAATTTGGTTCTCTTTTGCATTTTAGGAATAAAATATAAGAGATTAAACAAAATTGACTTCCCGCTGAAGAAAGGTTTAAGTAGCTTAAAATTGAAACAAATAACATAATATCTCCGAAATGCTTAATTCCACAAAAATGTATATGATATAAATTATGTATTTTAACGAGATCTACAGATTTTGTTATAATTTTTGTCTATATATATTATAGTTTACCAGTTAGACAAAAGCAATCCAAAATGAAGAACTCTTCATAGGCAATTCCCAGAAAATTCTAGATAAATATTTGGTCTATCATGAAATGTCTTAAAGACACGGTTTTTTAAATTAAAATCGTTAGAAAAATTTTTGAGAAAATCAAAATTTTCGATAAATGTTCCATGTAAAGGGTGGTTTGGGAGGGGGATTTTCCCGAAAACTTTCGTTTCGCATCCTTGGAAGAAAAGAATCATAAACACGGAAATTTTTTGATTCAGGGACACTAAAAATATACATTTCTGGTACAATTTTGGTATTTAATTTTTGGGTGGAACACATAATCTCTGTAGCTAATATGTACATGTATGTACATACGTGCTAGAAAAATAAAATTCTATTTTTAAGCGGGGATTTCAAAATATGTATTTCCGGTGAAATCTCGGTATTGAATAATGTGTGGAATGACATACCTTAGCTATCTACTAAGTACATTGTACATGCATGCTAGAGAAAGTAAAAATGCGATTCCTGATGTTACATCAACAGGATATTTGGTTTTCGCCCTGTATAAGCGATTTTAAGAAGCTGTAAAAAATGAAGACAGCTGAAATTGATAATTCATACTACCATATTATGGAATAATATAACACCTACTATTGCATAATGAATTCTACTGTACCACACCTTTCTTCCACTCCCTTTATGTAACACATTTATTACGTTAGAGAGGGAAAAAACTGATGTGTTCCATTCACGTGACTTTCTCTACATCTCTGCAACAAATTATTGTTAGAAACCTTATGCTTCTATTTACTTCATGCTATTCGAGAAAAAAATAGCAGGAATAGTCTTATTACTTACTTCCTTGTAAGTAGAAGCGAAATAAGGGAGTACCATAGGTTAAAGTGATAGTCAAAAGCTGGTTGCTATGTCACTGACGTTCCTTTGTTTCTTAGACAGGAGTTGACAAAGTCCTATATGAGAAAAATATAAGTTTTTAAGGCTGAAACCAAATACAAGGAATATCTCAAAAACGATCAACGCCACGATAACATAAATTGCATATTTTAACGTGCTCTACATTTCTTGTGTGGTAAATTTTTGTCCATCCTTTACGGTTTAGCAGTTATGCAAAATTCCGTTAAATTCATCCAGATTAAATTAGTATTCAGAGGCCATTCCCAGAAAATTTAAGATATACAGTTTATTTGTCAGGTAAATATCTTAAATATACGAACCTTTAATCAAAATCGTTAGACCCATTTTTGAGAAAATAAAAATTTTCGAAAAAAATTTCATGTAAAGGGTAGTTGGGGGTGCTTTTTTTCTTGAAAATATTCGTGTCGCATCCTTGGAAGATACTAAACTTAAATACCAAGTTTGATATTTTACCAACTTTTCATTTTTGAGTTATCGTGTTCAAAGGCACACGGACACACACATGGACCTTTTTCTGAAAATTCTTTTTTTGGACACAGTGGACCCTAAAACATATATTTTCGTTGAAATCTCTGCATCGGATTTTTGGGTGGTGTGCAGTACCTTCTCAATACACTATGTACATAGTACGTATAGAGAAAGTAAAAGTGAACATAATAATTTCAAAGAATTTCAGGCAATAATAATAGTGCTGGCATCAGTGCAGCAGTTGTACACCAATAACAGACAGCCTCCGGTATGTTTCAGTCGTGTTTCACAGTGGGTGATGATGTAAATGACATTAGTAGCGTATGGCCACGGAAGACGAATTTCCTGAAGGTCTTAAGGTGCGTTAGTCGCAGTTTCAAACACGAGGTTAGACACTTTATCTTTCCATCTTAAGGTTAAACGTGCGGTCTCTCACGCCTGATGCTTATCTACGGATCTTTCGTTTCTTTACGAGAAGTACCGCGTAAAAATCTTAAATTTGTTATTATATATATACAGGATGTTAATGAACTACACCGAAATAATTTGCGAGATTATACTCGTGACTGAATAAGTAATTTGAGATCGGCAATGCATTGTCCCCGGATAAACATAACGCAGCTACATAGCGTTAAGCGTGTGGATATCAGGTGCTGATAAGTCGGTGTTAAAGCAGAGCAGGTTAAAAATCCTGATGTGTACCATTCACATGACTTTCTCTATATCCCTGCAACAAACTATTCTTAAAAAGCTTATACTTCTATTTACTTTATGCTAATCAGAAAAAATTAGCAGAAATAGTCTTATTACTTGCTTCCTTGTAAGTAGGAGCGAAATAAGGGACTACGATAGGTTAAATGATAGTCAAAAGCTGGTTGCTATGTCAATGAAGTTCCTTTGTTTATATGGATCGGAGTTAACATGTTCCTGTACGAGAAAAATATGTTTTTCATAGCAGAAACCAAAAATAAGAAATGTCTCAAAAACGATGAACTCCACGAAAAAATTTATATAACATAAATTGTGTGTTTTAACGTGCTCTACATTTTTTTTGTAGTAAGTTTTTGTCCATCTCTTGCGGTTTAGCAGTTATTCAAAATTCCGTAAAATTCATCCAGAATAAACTACTCTTCAGAGGATATTTCTAGAAAATTCAAGATATACATTTTATTTGTCAGGTAAATATGTTTAATATACGAAATTTTAATCAAAATCGTTAGAGCCATTTTTGAGAAAATCAAAATTTTTGAAAAAAGTTCCATGTAAAGGGTAGTTGGTGGTGGGATGTTTTTCTCAAAATCTTCGTGTCGCATCCCTGGAAGATACTAAACTTAAATACCAAGTTTGGAATTTTACCGACTTTTCGTTTTTGAGTTATCGTTTTCACAGGCACACGGACACACGGACACACTGACATACGGACCTTTTTGTGAAAATGCTTTTTTTGGATATTGGGGACCCTAAAACATATTTCCGGTGAAATCTCGGTATCGAATTCTTGTGTGAAATGCAATACCTTCTCTATACACTATGTACATAGTTCGTATAGAGAAAGTAAAAATGGCTTAGAATGTCTTTAAAACTGCTGCCCGAGTATAGAAATATCGATTTTTAGCAGCTGGTTACTAGCGTTCTCAAGATTTAATGTCGCAAAAATCTGTAAAATCTCGAACTATTCACTTGTCAGTGCGACACTGAGAATTCATTAACTACGTTCTTGAGTTATGTGGCCCACTCTGGAGGCGTTTTATCAGCTGCTCTGGTGGCTTAATGCGTAAAGCAAAGGTCATGAGTTCGATTCCTGTCCTAGAGTAAATGTTTTTATTAATATTATTATTATTATTATTATTATTATTATTATTTTCTAGACGAAGTGCCGTGATACGTGAACGAGACACGAACTCGGAAACTATCTTTCACTTGAAAGACAGTATCATAGCCACTATGCCAGACAGGTACGCTGTAATATGTCCCTTTGTTTTTCGTGTTATTCTCTCAAATGCCATAAGTCTCCTATCTCAAATTACATATTTAAGTAATCTGCAAATTCTGTGAAAATATTTCGGTATAGTTCATTAACATCCTGTGTTTGTATGTATATATGTGATGGCCCTGCCCTACTCTTCTTCCAAGGGGAAACCAACCCTGGTTGTTACCAAGTCTTCCGCTTACTGGTCCCTTAACTGAGGCGAGATTCTCGGCTTGAAACAAATTTTACTACGTTGGCTCTCGCCCCAAGTACAGATTCGCCTTTTGTTTGCTAAAGGTTATTGCTCAGTGGTAGGGGCAAGCGGTCCCGTTTGAGGGCCATTATATATGTATATTATTTTCTCGAGCACGTAGGTATGTACTATGTGTGCTGTGAGAGATACCACATCATGAGGCTGATTATTTGCAGATAATTAATTTAAAATAATCACAAATTAATAATATAATAGTTAATAATAATTTCAATAACAATATAAGAATAATATTAATAAAAATAGTAATAACAACAACAGATATGAAAATGAGGTTAGTTCCAGAGAAATTACAGTAGTGTCTAGAAGTCAAATGTATAACAGGGTATTTCTTTTGTACTTCAACAAAAACCGAAGGCAAGGAAAGGTTTCTAAGTGCAGGCAGGTAGTAACATATGGCAGAGATTGTTAAAATGTCCAGTCGCCGTTTGAAAGACAATGAAATTCCAACAAGCTAGTGAATAGGTTAACGATATTGGCAACCGTGTGATGGTCATAATGCCGGGAGTGTTGGGGTTTTCTCACCAGAGAACAAACAAGGCTTTAAATTGTAGATTGAAAGGGGTGGAAGTACACTGAAAGAGATGTAGAAACGAAAAAAAAAGTCATTCAGTTCTGGGCAGTCGTTTGAGTTGCTTTCAGTCATAACGAGCATGCTTGATTCCTTCTTACTTCTTTTCACAGTTACAGTCGCAATAACATTCATGGTCTCACGACGTTTTTTTGAGAACAATAATTGTGTTGCAAGAGTAGCAAATGGCGAGCTGATTCCTTGGCAAAGTATCCAAAAACAATAAACACCAACATTTACTATTTCATCTGCTGCATTATTCACACAAAGGCTTATTTGTGGCACCGCCGCCTGAAAACCTGAGTATCATGCTCACAAATCCTAAATCAAGGATGACCAGTAAGAGAACCCAACCTAAGGAGCTAGCATCTACTGGAGGTCGCCAACAATCAGGTGTATAAAGAACACAAAATCTCTATGTAATTATAGCGAAAACTATATCAAATTAACCATTATGCACGTTAGTGCACTTTTATCGTATTATTAAAAATTCTTAGCATGGCTTCCTTCAAAGGGAAGTAAAATGGTGGTCCCGTTTAATGTTTATTTGCACATAAAAGCACCACACCTTGAAAGAAGAAAGTTCCTGGGCAAAATTCCAACGTTCACGCCCGCAAATCGTGATTTCGTCATACAGTGCCATCTGTGGGCCACGAGCTGATCCCTCGTCATCATTGCGCACAGCGGCTAACTCACGAACTAAAAATTTAAATCCGATAACGGAAACATCATAATGATACCCTTTGCTTCACTAACGAGTTACAGGAAAAAAAAAATGATATTCATATACTTTCTCTACCTGCATATACCGCAGCAAACTATTCTTATATTAGTTATTAATGATACAAATGGTAAGAATGGTATTTTATATTGTGAGTAGGAAGCTTGCGAAACGAGTCCTAGGTCGATTTCGTAATCCTACGACCAAATAAAACAATTTTAACACATATGTCACACCTTATTTTTAGACAGTTCTCAATATTTACCTATAGAAATATTATGATTATAAATAGATTGTTATACCTATTTACGGAGTTCATGCTTAATAGTCTGCGATATCAGTTGTTGCCTTACTTAGCAGTAGTGCTGACAAAATGATGATTTACTTGCACAGAACGAAAACATCCTGTACAACGAAGGCAGTGTAGAAGTTGCAATTTTTCTCTCTCTGCTGCTTGCATAATTTCATCTGGTTCAGCAGATTCCATGTTCATGGCATTGAAATCATCCGCCATTTTATGGATCGATACGAACTTTCAGAATCATAACCTACTTGAATGAGGCCGTGGACGCATAAACCAAAGTTGGCTGCATTGGAATGCTATAATTAAGTAACACTAAGTGACAGAATTTTCTACTTTTAACATTTGGTTAAGGACCAACTTTTAACATCAACTGTCTAAAAATGTTTATTATTGCATCTAGTTCATGCCTATTAAGGTAAACATTAGGAGAAATGGTTATTACGATATTATTTCCTAGCGCAAAGGAAGTAAGTAAATTAAAAAAGATGGCATGATAGTTAAAACTTTTAAAAATCGGTCATTCTGTAGTGTATCCAAATCAAATTTCATTACCTTTGCTTGACCAGGATGAAAACATTTAAATAACGACTTCATATTTCGGAAAAGTGTAAGTATAATATGCAATTTCTCAGAAATGATTAGCTCCACAACAAAAATGTATTTGACATAAATTGGGTATTTTGACGAGGTCTACATTTTTGACCCATCAAATTTTTGTCTATCTCTTAAGCTTTTCAAGTTATACAAAAGTTATCCGGAATGAACAAGACTTCAAGAGGTTATTTCCAATAAATTCAAATTATACATTTTGTAATTCACATATCTTGAATACCTAAAATTATACATTAAAAATCTGATGTGTTCCATTCACATGACTTTCTCTACATTTCTGCAACAAATTACTGATAAAAAGCTTATTCTTCTATTTACTTAATGATAATCAAGAACAAATTATCAGAAATAGTCTTATTACTTGATTCCATGCAAGTAAAAGTGAAATAAGGGAATACCATAGGCTAAACTGACAGTCAAAGGCTGGTTGCTATGAGACTGAAGTTCCTTTGTTTGTATGGTCAGCAGCTGACAAATTCCTGTATGAAAAAAGTATAAGTTTTTCATAGCAGAAACCAAAAACAAGGAATGTCTCAAAAACGAAGAACTCCACGAAAAAAATGTATATAACATAAATTGTGTATTTTAACGTGCTCTACATTTTTTGTGCATTTCTTACGGTTTAGCAGTTATTCAAAATTCAGTAAAATTCACTCAGAATAAACTACTCTTTAGAGGCTATTCCCAGAAAATTCAAGATATACATTTTATTTGTCAGATAAATATCTTTAATATTCGAAATTTTAATCAAAATCGTTAGATCCATTTTTGAGAAAATCAAAATGTTCGAAAAAAGTACCGTGTAAAGGGTAGTTGGGAGTGGGGAAATTTTTCTCCAAATCTTCGTGTCGCATCTCTGGAAGTTACTAAATTTAAATACCAACTTCGGTATTTACCGACTTTTCATTTTGGAGTTATCGTGTTCACAGACACATGGACACACGGACAGACGGACACATGGACACACACATACACACCGACCTTTTTCCGAAAATGCATTTTTTAGATAAAGGGGACCCTAAAACATATATTTCCGGTGAAATCTCGGTACCAAATTTTTGGGTGGAGTGCAATACCTTCTCTATACACTATGTACATTGTGCGTGTGTCTGTGAATCCAAGTTTCACTTCCATTCAAAAGAGCTTACAAAACTTCAACTGTGTGTCCCTTCCTGCAATTTTAAATATCTTCTCTTTGTTCCTCACAACATTTGATATCCCTGTAGTTTTATGTTAGCTGTAACAAACATTGCATACCAAGTAGTTAAAATGGTGTATCTGTTTTATTGTCTTATTATTTATTACGATTTTGTTTCTAATAGGATTATTTCCTATAAATACAATACTCTACGTTCTCTACGCGTACTGTGTACACAGTGTATAGAGAAGGTGCCTATTGTATTCCACTAACAAATTCGAGATGTCAAGATTTCATCGGAAATACTTGTTCTGAGGGCCACTGTGTTAAAAAAAAAAGCATTTTAGAAAAAGGTCAGTGTGTGTCTGAAAAACGAAACATCTGTTAAATACCAAACTTGGTACTTAAGTTTGGTATCTTTCAAGGATTGGACAAGATGTTCAAGGAAATCCTCCTACCTCAAACTACATTTTGATTTTCTCAGTAATGACTCTTAACGATTTTCATTAAAATACCTTATGTATAAGATATTTGTATACACACTAAATATATATCTTGAATTTTCTGGGAATAGCCTCTGAAGACCTCTTCATTCTGAATGATTTTATATAACTGGCAAACCTTAAGAGATGTACAAAAACTTACTATAAAATGTAGAGCTCATCAAAACACACAATTTATATCATATATATATATATATATTTTTTTTTTGTAGAATTAATCTTTTTCGAGATATTCCGGTTTATTGGCTTTAATTTTAAGCCACTTAAATTTTACTCAAATGGAAAGATATTTTTTCTCGTTTCTCCTTTGTTTACTCCTGGCAAGCAAAGAGATTGGAATTTCAATGTTTCAAATTCACATGACTTTCTTTAGCTGCTACACAATTCTTTTATCTACGTGCTAATCGCGTAAACACTACCAGAAATTGTCTTATTTGCTTCCTTGTAAGTAGAAGGGAAATAGGGGAATACACTAGGCTAAAGCGATAGTCAATTACTTTAAAAGCTGGTCCTTTGTAAGACGACTGAAGTTCGGGTTGCTTTGTACAGCCTGATGTAAAACAAGAGAGATGAATCGAAATGTCACTTCCCGTCTGAGAAACGTTTAAGGAGTTTAAAATTGAGGCCAATAAAATGGAATATGTCCGAAACTGTCAACTCTACATATAAAAATCTGATGTGTTCCATTCAAATGACTTTCTCTACTTCTGTGTAACAAATTATTGTTAATAAGCTTATTCTTCTATTTATTTCAAGCTAATCGAGAAAAAAATAAGCAGAAATACTCTTATTACTTGCTTCCTTGTAACACGAATTGACAAACTCCTGTATGAGAAAAGTATAAGTTTCTCAAAGCTGAAACGAAAAACAAGGAATATCTCAAAAACGATCAACTCCTCGAAAAAAATCATATAAATCATATAAATTATGTGTTTTAATGTACTCTACATTTTTATGTGGTAAGTTTTTGTCCATTTCTTACGGTTTAGCAGTTAGGCAAAATTCCTTTAGTCTTCAGAGGCTATTCCCAGAAAATTCAAGATAAACATATTATTTGTCAGGTAAATATCTTTAATATACGATATTTTACTCAAAATCGTTAGAGCCATTTTTGAGAAAACCAAGAATGTAAAGGGTAATTGAGGGTGTTGACGGTGGGGGGATTTTCTTGAAAATCTTTGTGTCGCATCCTTAGAAGATATCAAACTTAAATACCAAGATTGGTATTTAACGGTCTTTTCGTTTTTGAGCTATGCTGTCCACAGACACACACGGACCTTTTTCCACTTTTTTTTTATTCAGGAGGTCCCAAAACGTGTATTTCCGGTTAAATCTCGGTATCGAATTTTAGAGTGGAATACAATACCTTCTCTATACACTATGTACATAGTACGCGTAGAGAAAGTGAAAACTGTAAGACATAAATTATGTGTTTTAATATTTTTGGGGAATTAGTTTTTTGTTTGCAAAGCTCATCAAAAATAAAGATATCTTAAGAAGCTAGTCCTAGAAAAGTAAAAATATACAATTTATCTGTAATGTAAGTACCTTTAATATACGGTATTTTAATTAAAATTGTTAGTCACTTTTGAGAAAAACAAAATTTTAAAAAAAGATTTTCCACGTAAAGGGTAGTTTGTGGAGGGAAATGTTCTTGAAAATGTTCATGTAGCATCCTTGAAAGATACTAAAGACAACATATACCAAATTTAACGATCTTTTATTTTTGAGATATGCTGTTCACAGACTCATACATGGCCCTTTTTCGGACTCAGGGGACGTTAAAACATCTATTTACGGTAAAACCCCGATATCGAATTTTGGGTGTAATATATCACCTTCTTTATCCATTATGTAGTATGCACATACGGGCTAGAAAAATTAAAAAACAGAAAGAAAAAAAGGAAAAGGAACCTAATAGCAACATGTATGCATAAGATAGAAACAGAGATATCCTATTCAACTCCATACTGCCCTTTAAGAGTATGTATGACTGGTATTGCTTGAAAAAAACACAAAGAAATCGAAGTTTTAATTTTATTTCCATAAAATGATTTAAACATTTCTGAATATAAAAAGGCGCCACTTTTAAAAGTCTTAAGTCAAAGCATTAGAGGTGAACTGCACTGGACTTGGCAAGAAAAACTTCAGTTCGACGTGTTTTCATTCACATCATGAAAAGTAAAAAGTTGTGCAGAAGAAAAGAAAAGAAAAAGCAACAGCAGAGGAGAGGATAAGGAAAGCTGAGTGTCCAACCTACCAACCTAGTGAATTTTTATGTGAACCATGCATTTAAATCTTTCCTTGTTTTCTCACTATCGATATTTTCAGCATTTTCCTTCCTGTAAAATATTTCTGTGAAGCAATTGTTCTGATACAAATAAAATTTGCTCTACATGTTCACAGAAGTACAAGCAATAAGAATTGCTTTAGATCTTACTGTCAGATGTATTTAAGCATATGGTTTCAATTTCCAAACATAAACATATTTTAATAATAAAAGCTGTCATTCATAACAAAGGCAACACAGAAAAACCTAAGGAAATTTCAAATAGTAGATGTATTTTAAACCTAAGGTTAAAATATTATACCAAAATATTATTTTTTTTTGTCGCAAGGGGCATTTTAGTGAGTTGACGAAAACATAAAGAAATTTTACCACAACCTCCGAACCATTAAAGCAAAAATGAATGAAATTTGTTTTAATGGTTTGGAAGTTAATGGGCAATTTGAATATATTTTCGTCATGTCACTAAAAAGAGTCCCTTGCGCCAAAAAAAAAAAACAAAAAAAAACAAAACTTTTTGGTCTAATATTTTAACCTTAGGTTTACAGTTTATCTTAGTTTTAAAATTGTCCTTGGTTTCTCTTATCGCTTATGGTTTAGGCTCCACAATTTTTTAAATTTATGAATGTGCTTTTATTGTCATAAAAATACAATTTTGAGCTTGAAAATTGAAAACATATACTTAATACATCTGAAATTAAAACCTTGAGAAATTCTTATTCATTGTACATCTGTGAACATGTGGAGCAAATTTTATTTGTGCAACAGAAAAAGTGCTCCGCAAGGACCATTTTACAGGAAGAAAAATGCTGAAAGTATAAATAGCCAGAAAACAGGAAAAGATTGGAGTAAATGGCTCGTATTAAAAATCTACCAGTTTGGTTAGTTGGACTCTCAGCTTTCCTTTTCCTCCCCTCTGCAGCTACCTTTTCTGTCCTTTTCTTCTTGCATCGCTGCTTAGCTTCTGCATAACGTCGTTTTTACTTTCTCTATACGCACTATGTACGTACATGTGTATAAAGAAGGTATTGCACTCCATCCAAAAATTCGATACCGAGATTTCTCCGGAAATGTATGTTTTAGGGTCCTCTGTATCCAAAAAAAAAAAAGCATTTTCAGAAAAAGGTCCATGTGTGTGTGTCCGTGTGTCTGTGAACACGATAACTCAAAAACGAAAAGTCGGTAAAGTGCCAAACTTGGTATTTAAGTTTAGTATCTTCCAGGGATGTGACAGGAAGTTTTTGAGAAAAATCCCCCCACCCCAAACTACACTTTACATGGAACATTTTTCGAAAATTTTGATTTTCTAAAAAATGGCTCTAACGATTTTGATTAAAATGTCTATATTAAAGATATTTACCTGACAAATAAAATGAATATATTGAATTTTCTAGGAATAGCCTCTGAAGACTACGTTATTCTTGATGAATTTTACGGAATTTTGCAAAGCTGCTAAACCGTAAGAGATGGACAAAAACTTACCACACCAAAGATGAAGAGCACGTTAAAACACACAATTTATGTTATATAAATGTTTCTAGTAGAGTTGATCGTTTTTGAGTTATTCCTTGTTTTTGATTTTAACTTTAAAAAGCTTATGCTTTTCTCACACAAGAATTTGTCAACTCCTATCCATACAAACAAATGAGCCTCAGTCACATAGCAACCAGCTTTTGACTATCAGTTTAACCTATGGTACTCCCTTATTTCGCTTCTACTTACAAGGAAGCATGCATTAAGACTATTTCTGCTATTTTTTTCTCAATTAGCATGAAGTAAATAGAAGCATATGCTTTGTAACAACAATTTGTTGCAGAGCTATAGAGAAAGTCATTTGACTGGAACATATCAGATTTTTTACTTTGTATTATTTGAATTAGATATCGTCGAACTGAAGTTTTTCTTGCAGAGCTGCAGTTTTACCTCTAATGCGTTGCTGAAGCTCCAATGACTTAAGGTATTTAAAAATGGCGCTTGGTGGCCAATTGTACCTTTCTAATGTTCCAGAATGTTATAATTATTTTTTGAAATTAAAATAAAAAGTCGATTTTTTGTGATTTCTCATGAATTTTCTGCCATACATAGTCTTAAGGTTAAGAAGGCTATAGTTTTCCCTAAGATCGAATAACTACGAAATGTGGGGGATAGCTGGAACCGCTACTGGTGTGCAGAACACCAAGGTCGGCTCAAGGCACTCCACAGCAACACCGTCGCAACAATTATACATTAATTGCGAGTGTTAGAGCCATCAATTAACCTTATGATCATAGTGTCGATAAAATTCATGCAACGTTCCACACCGTTTACTTGCACACTTCCTCTTTTTTGCGTTATTGTTCTGTTATGCCCACTCCAAATAATGATACTCTTTGCTTAGTCATAGCAACGGGATTTGCTAGTTCCTTCCTTCCAACCAGGATATGTAACTGATAGTCATGCTTCTTATCGTACAAATACACCACCAAGACTCCTGGCCTTTGCTGAGTGATGTCATACTTGTTTTAGAAAATGTAGAGAACCGCTGCTAATTAAACTGTCAGCAGGAAACAGAAAAATGTATCTGTGGCTCCTATGCAACACAAATATGTTGAAGAAAATCCCTCACTCTGAACATCATTTTCATAAAAAGCTTTTTTTTTTACTTTTTTTTTAATTTTAGTGGTTAACGCCCGCAGGCCAAAATTCGTTTGAAACCATATTTTTAAACCTATTTAATAGCCTTCCTAATAATGTAAAAACCTTGCCCTTGTCATTATTCAAAAGAAAACTTAAGACTGTTCTGCTCTCCAATCCATTGTATACTGCTTCAGAGTTTTATAATTATAAAAGTAATATGTTTTTGTAACTTGTTTTGTTATTTATGCATTTGTTGACGTTGCTACACAAACTCTGTATCTGATGATACATGGAACGAGGATAGAGCACCGGTGGAATGTGAGGGAAACAAGAGAACCTGAAGAAAACTCGCCCTGCACCACTTTGTCCACCACATATCCGAAATGTGGTCGCTTGGGATCGAACTGTCTTAGTGAGGGACGAGTGGTGTAACCACTCGGCCACGGCGTGGCCATCACGGCAGTTTTCCTTATTATTGATATTGTCAAAACTAGCTGAGAAGTTTATTTTGAATGCAACACTTTTAGGACATTTATATCATAAAAAATCTTATGTATTCAATTCACATCACTTTCTCTAACTCTTGCATGAACAAACTATTGTTACAAAAGATTATTCTTTTATCTACTTCATGTTGATCGAAATAACCATTAGCAGATGTTGTTTTATTACTTGCTTCTTTGTAATATAGTGAAGTGTACGGAAGCAATTACACTGCGGCAGGGAGCCATCGTGGAGAGTCCCTAACAGTTCTCAAGCAGTTCTTCATCTCGACGAGGTGAATGCTAGAAACCCATGCCTCAAGTCTGAATAAACGCTACCAAAGCAGTCCGCGCCGACACTTACAGCCCTGAAAGAAAGACCAGACGGAGGGAACGAGGATAAAATGTACGGACAGGAAATTCGGGGAATGAAAAATCCTCCCCAGTATTTTCCTAGTGACCCGAGAAAACCCCCGCAAAAACCCATGGGTCAGAGAGGTCAGCCCCGGATAACCGATCCCACAACCTCCCGAATGCCAGTCCCAGACGAAACATCAGAGCCAACTGGCTCGATTGCTTATTTGTAAGTACAACCGAAGTAAGGGATATAGATAGGATAATAGGCTAAATTGATAGTCAAATATTTTATAAGTAGTAGCTATGTGAAGTAATTGATATTCGGTTCTCCTTGCAAGGCTCTAGAAAGACAAAAGAGAATTAAGGAAAATATACCTTTCTGTTTGAGAAATCTTTAATTAACTTAGAATTAAACCAATAATAATGAATATCTCGAAAACAATTTACTCAAAAAAAAACAAAAAATGTATATGACAAAAATTGTGTATTTTAATGAGATCTACATTTTTTGTGTATCAGGATTTTGTTTGTCTCGTACGGTTTATCAGTTTTATAAAAGTCATTCAAAATGAAGAGGTCTTCAGAGGCTATTCTCAGAAAATTTTAGATGTACATTTCGTTTATAATGACAATATCCTATAAAAATGGTATTTAATCAATATTGTTAGAGTGATTTTTGAGAAAACAAAAATTTTCAAAAAATGCTTCATGAAAAGGGTCGTTGGTGTGGGTGATCTGCGTGTCCCTTCCTTGGAAGATACTGAACTTAGATGCCAAGTTAGTTGTACAATCGGCTTTTCGATTCCATGTTATGCTGTCCACAGAGACACACAAACGCATACACAATTTTTCTAAAAATGTTTTTATTCAGGGGGTTTAAAAACATGTATTTCTAGTGAAATATTAAAATCGGTATAGAATTTGTGGGTGGAACACAGTATGTTTTCTATCCACTATGTACATAGTGTACTAAGAGAGAGAGAGAGAGAGAGAGAGAGAGAGAGAGTAAAATGCTTTTTTCTCTCTCCTTTTTTAATTCAGGGGACACTAAAACAAGAAGTTGCGGTGAAATCTCAGTGGAATCATGGGTGGAATATAATACCTAGATACATCTATGTAAATACGTGCTAGATAAAATAATAAAATTCATATGTTCAGTTTTCTGGGAATTTCTTGTGAAGTCATGTACATTCTTAATGAATTTGTTGTATATATACATATATATAGCTTATATAAATAAGCTATAAGAGATAAACAATTATTTACAACACAACAAAGGTACATATCGTCGAAGCACAATAACATTTTTTTAATTACATCTAAGATATTCTCTATTATAGCTCTGAATTGTCAAATACTCTTACTTTTTCAATGTAATGCATGTTTTGAGGTCCACTGAATCTCAGAAACTATTTTTAGAAAACCATCTATGTTTATGTCTGTGGGTAGCAGAATTAAAAACGAAAAGTGTGTTAAAAGTCAAACTTTGTATTTCAGTTTAGAATCCTCCAAGGCTATAACACTATGTTCAAGAAAGTTCTCCCCACCCAAACTCAGTTTACACGGAAGAGCTTTAGAAACTTTTAATTTGCATCAAAAGTGGTTCACGATTTTGATTTAAGTACCGTAAATTAAAGATATTTACCTGACAAATAAAATGTATATGTTGAATTTTCTGGGAATAACCTCTGAAGGTTACTTTATTCTGGATGAACTTTACGGAATTTTATATAACTGGTAAACCGTAAGAGATAGACAAAACCTTACCTAACAGAACATGTATAGCTCGTTAAAACACACAATTTATGTTAAATACATTTTTTTCATGGAGTGGATCGTTTCTGAGATATTCCCTGTTATTGGTTTCAGCTTTAAAACACTTATACTTTTCTCATACGAAACTTTGTCAACTCCTGTCCATACAAACAACGGAACTTCAGTCACATAGCAACCATCGTTTGACTAATACTTTAGCTTATGTTACTCCCTTATTTCCCTTATACTCACAAAGAGTCAAGTAAGACTATTTTTGCTAATTTTTTCTCGATTATCATGAAGTAAAAAGAAGCTTTTTAACAATAATTTGTTACAGATATGTAGAGAAAGTCATGTGAATGGAACACATCAGATTTTTTTTTATTTTGTAGAGCTAACCAATTCCGAGACATTCCTTGTTTCGTTTCAGTTTTAAAATACTTAAAATTTTCTCAAATTTTCTCAAAGTCCTCACTCTTTTATCTAATTTGTTTTACTCCTGGCAATGATAAGTGAACCGAATTACAATGTATCAGATAGCAGTGTTTAAAAAGATGTGCCTATTGCTTTAGCCTAGTGCACTCCCTCATTTTCCTTCCACTTACAAAGGATAAAGTAATAAGACTAATGTGTATATTGATTAGTAGCATCCAGGAGAAAGGATAATACTTTATAGGAATAGTTTGTTAGCAGAACAGGTAGAGAAAATCATGTGAATGGAACATATGAGATTTTGTTTTCTCGTGAACTTGCAAAGATATTGACTTTCATAGTCATCTCATAGCTTAATTCTAGTGTGTTCTCTTTTACCTGCAAATAAACATGTAGCAAAACCATTTCTGAAAATGTTTTCCTCAATTAGTATAATTTAGCTATTAGAATAAACTTTTGTAAGTAGGGTTCGTTGAAGAATGGGTAAAAAGTCGTACGAATGTCAGACTATACGTTTAACAGTTTTTACAGAAACGAAACTAGGAATAACCAACTCATTCTGCCTGTAAAGGTGGCATCCATGTGGACGGAAATAACGTAATGCCAACAGTGAAATCATTACATAGAACAATAGACAATGCTGAAAAACCTTCTCCGCCAGCCAATTATTTTCATCAAACCCCGAGTTCGAAGTCTGAAAAAAACGCAAACATTGTACTCTAAATGGCGAGGCCAAATTTTTTAAATTGTGGTCACTACGCTCGCTTTGTGGCCTTGAGATGCACTTAACCTTGGCAACATTTCTTAACGTTTAGGAAAACGGTCAATTTTTACTGCATCGTGCTGAAACAAGCCTTGAAAAAGTGTCTAAAACCGGATGTTCACACGCTTTTATAAACTGCATCTGTAACGAAAATAGAGTAAAAGACATATAATGTTTTTTTTTTTTATTATTTTCTCTACTATGTATAATAAGTAGGTAAAGCATTATATTTCACCTAAAAATGTAATGTCTAGTTTCAGCATAAATGCCTATTAAAAGGTCTCTGAACCAAAACAAACAAGAAAAAAAACTTCTTAACAAAGGCGTGTAAGAACAGAATAACGCAAAAACTCGGTAATACCTAAATCGATATTTTAATGTTTCAAGGATGCGACACGAAGATTTTCAAGAAAAGCCCCATCCCAAATTACCCTTTTATTCTTGCAAATTATGAACGATACAGGAAAACATTGTTTATATATTTTTTTCATTTACATAGCAACCTTTAACATCTAAGGTCAAATCGGGGGCTTTGCATTAGAAGCAACTTATTGTCTGTAGGTTCTTTACGTCGGGTTTAAATCGTCACACACATATTCACATACATACTTCCAGACTCTGTGGGGAATAGAGAATACTCATGGTTAAAGAAACATTTTCCGCCCCAGTCGGGAACCGAACCCGGGACCACTCGACCACTCAAGGCAGTCTAGGAAAACATTTAGGGTATTTGCAATATCCTATAGGTTCCTTGTTAGTTTATGAATTCGCCGCAGGAATCAGAAAGAAACTGGGGCTACCTCCGTAGTCGAGTGGTCAGCACGTTGACTTTTTCACCCAAAAGTCCCAGTTTCGATACCTGGCTGGGGCGAGGAATTTTTCTTGAAGCAGAACATCCCCTACAGAGTCTAGAATCATGAATGTGAAAGTGAATGTGTGTGTTTGACCCTTTATTGCATGGTGTTACATAACACATTTTTAGTATGTTAGTGGACTTTCTTCTAATTTCGTATTACACTAGCCTCCAATAAAAATTAGACTGGTTATAGACGGTTTATGTTGTAAAAATATTAATATTTTTGCAATAAAGCTGTAGTATTTGTTTTTAACAATAATAAAGAGCAAAATTCACAATTGTAGTAAAATGTAATCTCATCAGTATCTAAGCGTTCCATCGCACCGGCTATTTTACTTGGGCCCTTCCCTTCCTTTGCCGCAGACACATTTGATTCGAATTCGCGAAGGCCAGTCAACTTGGTATTGCACTAACGATCACGGTAATCACTTTAATTGCAATGCCGCTGAAAAGGATGCAAATGCCGTTTTGGAATTAGAGGAAGAACGGCATATGTAGCAAAATAATTCATACAATAAAGGGTTAATTAACCTAATATCAAGAACCTACTTTTAATATAAAGTTGTTTCACAAGCTGAAAACTCTTGATATAACCATAGCAGTTAAAGAGGATATACGAATAAAGCAATAAAATTAAATTTAAAAAAAAAAATCTTACGTGTTTCACTCGCATGATTTTCTCTACATGGCTGTAACAAATTATTGTTAAATAATATATTCTTCTATCTTTTTCATACTAATCGAGATAAACATTAGCAGAAATTTACTTACAATTACTTGTTTCCCTATCAGTAGAAGGTAAATAAGGAAATCCACTAGGTTAAGAAAATAGTCAAATCGTTTAAAAGCACTTTGCCATGTGGTTGCCTATGCATGGCCAGGAGTTCAAAAACTTACTTGTGAGAAAAGTATAAGTATTTTAAATATGAAACAAATAACAAGGAATATCTCAGAAATTTTCAACTTCGCGAAAAAAATGTGTATGACATAAACTGTGTGTTTTAACGAGATCTACATTTTTGTGCAGTAAGGTTTTGTCTTTTTTGTCTCTTACGGTTTACCAGTTCACAAAATTCAGCAAAGCTCACCCAGAGTAAACAGGTCTTTAGAGGCTATAACCAGAAAATGCAAGATACGGGTATATATTTCATTTTCCATGCAAATATCTTTAATATATGGTATTTTAATCAAATTTGTTACATCCATTTTTGAGAAAATCAACATTTTCGAACTTTTTTCCATGTGAAAGGTTGTTTGGGATTTGGGAGATGTTTTCCAAAACGCACGGAGTTTTATATGCTTCTTTGGATACAGAGGGCCCTAAACCGTGTATTTACGGTGAAATCTTGGTATCGAATTTTTGGCTGAAATGCAATGCCTTCTCTATACACTATGTACATAGTACGTGTAGAGAAAGAGAAAACTGATGAAATAGCAGCAGACACATGGAATTAAAAATTACTGTTTTAAACAATCGTATTTGTTTGTATTTGCATTAACTTTCTCTACCCACAATCGTTTATCTTCATATAATTTCCTTCATGTAATGGAAACAAAAATTTGACACCGAGATTTTCCCAGAAATTAAGTATTGAGACTCTTAAAAAGCATTTATGAACAAGATCCGTGTGCCATTCATTTTTCTATTGTTTTACTTTTGTTCATGCAAAGAGAACCGATTTCAATACAGCATAACTTTTAAATAATTCGACTAGATTTTAAAAACTGTGTATTCCCTTATTTCTCTTCTACTCACAACAAAGTAATATGATCACTTCTGCTAATGTTTATTTCGATTAGCAGATAGAAGAATAAGCTTTTGTAAGAATGGTTTGTTACAGAATAGGTAGGAAAGTCATGTGAATGTGAACACATTAGATGCTTTATCTATAACGAAAAGTGCAATACACTTGTAGTTATTTCTGCAAAGTTAAAATTAAAATGAAGTAGATAGCATAAAAACCTGATGTGTTGTATTCACATAATTTCTCTGCCTATTCTACAACAAACTATTGTTACAAAATTTAATTTTCTACCTACTTCATGTATAGTATATCGATATAAACATTTGCAGAAATCTACTTTCCTTTCTTCGAAAACAAATAGTTTGTTTCAAAACCAAAGTTGATCAAATGTAAACATCTAAAAGAAAGTCTAGTAACACATCATATTTTTTACATCTCGCAGATTTCAAGTTATCTGAAAAGTATACTTATTTTGCAAAAATCTATTATTTGAAAATTAAAGCAAAAAGGAATAACTCGAAACGATTAACGATTGTATGATTTAACCATATCTATATTTTTACTCTTTCTCCCGCGTAAAATTTACATAGCTCGATACCGAAAATTTATTGAAAATACGTGTTTTGGGGTCCCCAAATAAAAAAAAAGTATATTTAGAAAAAAAAGTACACGTTTATGTCCGTGTGATTGTAAACAACATAACCCGAAAACGAAAAGTTAGTTCAATACCATACTTGATATTTAATTTCAGAATCTTCCAAGGATACTACACGAAGATATTTAGTTAAATCCCCCACCCCAAACTACCCTTTGCTTGTAAAATTGTTTAAATATTTTTATTTTCTCAAAAACGGTTCTAACATATTTATTAAAATAACATACATGTTCAAGGAAAATAAAATATATATAGTTTGTATTTTCTGGGAATTGTTCTAAACTTTGGATGAGTTTTGCGTAACTGCTAAACGTAAGAAATAGACAAAACGTTACCACACAAAAATGTAGATCCCGTTAAAACACACAATTTATGACAAATACATTATTATTATTATTATTATTATTATTATTATTATTATTATTATTGTAGAGTTAACCGTTTCAGAGATACTTTTGTTATTAGTTTAAATTTTTCTAAAATGAAAGTGGTCATTGGCTTGTCTTTTGTTTTAGTCCTGGAATGTGGAATTAATGACCAAATTTTAAAGCTTTTACTATCGTATTAACCCAGTGCATTCTGATACTCCACTTGTACCTACTAGGACGTACATAATAAGACCATTTTATTAATAGCCATCTTGATTATCATTAAGTAGAGGAAAAAGCCTTTGTAAGAATAATTTATTGGTGAATAAGCAGAGAAAGTTCATTTGAATGTAACGCAACAAATCTTTTTTGTAATAAGATTTTCTTTATAGTCATTGAGAATGAAGGGGTCTTTAACGGCGATTCCCACTAAATTAAAATATAAGTTTAATGTGTCATGAAACTAGCTTAAATATATGATATTTTAATGGCCAATAAAAGCGTAGTCTGGAGTGGGGGATTTTCATAAACATCTTCGTGTCGCATCCTTGGAAGATCCTGAACTTAAATATCAGGTTTAGAATTTAACCGACCTTTTGAGCTATGCCTAACTCATAAAATACTTTTATTCATTAATGAATGCCATGAACTCAGAATTGCAAATAAATATCAAACAACTAGCCTAATACTGGATCCTAAAATGTCTTGGGATAGTCATGTTGAACGCTTGTGTGTAAATTTATCTAAAGTATTAACTTTGTTGAAACATCTGAAATCCACCAGGTGGCCAAACTTATTTGACGAGTAAGTTATTCCTTCGTGCGTTAAAAGAATTGCAGAACTTAACGGGGTTATTTGAAGTTGAAATGCGCCAGTGGTGAACGGGCGAGAGCGACCTCTCACAGTCTCCGGTGATAGCAAGAGGTGTAAAGCGAATGTAGCATTCGCCAATTCTCCACTGACTGGTTTTAACTCCAAATAGTCTCGTAGAATTCTGCATCTCTTTTAACGCACCAAGGAATATCTGAAATCAAAATGGGTCATGTTAACAACCCTAGCCCTATTCAAGATGGCATATTTATTCCTCAGTATTATGGAATTAGAATTGGGGAAATAGTTCCAATTTGTCAAAAATTCTGATTCTACAGACATGGCTTTATATATAATAATGTGTGCCCAATTCACTGTCAAAATTTCAATGATTTAATTAAGCATTTTGGTATTATAAGTAAACCAAGACACAAAACAATTATGAAATTTCATCTCTCAAATTCGTTTGTTGGTTCTTTAAAAATATAGATACGACCTGATTCTATGAGGTACAGGGCTTTAATCCCAAAAAATGGACATAAAGTTATTAATGTTTCTGATGTTGCTACACACACACATACACACACACACACACACACATATATATATATATATATATATATATATATATATATATATATATATAACAAAAGCACATCTATATATTTCTTTTGCATCGGATTACCCTTTTCTTTTTGGGCTTAACTCTCCAAGGATTTAAAAACCAATGCCTGCCAAGAGTCAAACAAACTCTATATGTATCCAGTATAGTAGGTATATCCAGGATGGTTGATCAGCCCATTTCTTCGTGTGGTTAGTAAAGAAGAAGGAAATGAAATATGCTGATGAAAGGACGATAGAAAAGCCTGGAGATCAAATTATTCAACCCAGCATTTGCCTAGCGACCGAGGAAAAATGCGAAACATCTTCCACAAGTTGGTATACCTGAATGCGAGTCGACAAATTACTGCGGCTCCACTTTGTTTAGTCCACTTGTCTATACACAAAATTATTTCACAACCAACTCAAAGCGTCATTACAAGTGGTAATTTACATTACTAACCCAATTAGTACTAAACTCTTCAGGTTAGTCAACGGAAGATATTAGGGTAACTCACAACCTCGCATAGACATCACCGCCCAGGCATACCCAATCTCCCAAGGGCTTCGGAAACCATTACCTCGCCGAGTCCAACCCAATCCGAACAGTTCCCTGATGGGAGGGGCTCAAAACAAAAACCAAATGGACATTATCCCAAATGGGCTTTACTGCGAATCCATTTCCCCAAACCCGTTTCCCAATTCCATTGTCCCAAATGGTCATTGTTACGAAATGAATGTACAACAACCAAAATAATTATTTATCATCCTGAGAAGTTGCGATTGTTTTAACCCCATTTAATATGTGCAAAATAAAACCATACGTATTTTTGGTGCAAAAACATTATTTCGGATAAAAATAAAATTAAAACAATTTATGAATGCGGAAAATCAAAGATGAATCCTTGGAACTTTTAACAGAACTCAACAATTGAGACGTACAGAAATCACATTTAGAGTTTTCTAGAACTCAGTATAAGGGTTTCATTAAGAATAAAATAAATGGTGACTACTAGTTATTTAAATGTTGGCTTCAAGAACACGAATTAAATATGAAGTTTAACGTTATTTTAAATAGGAATTTCAAGAAATATATTCCAGTTACCCATGAATTCGAATTATTCTTTGGCCAATGAACCACAGTTTGCTGTACCTACAAAGAGTATTTTCATTTCTAGTCATTCTACATTGGCAGTTATTAAAATTGCGTTTGTTATGGAAATATCTTAAATGTATTGCATTTTAATAAAAATCGGAGAAAATCACAATTTTCTAAAAATGTTTCATGTTGGGGTGGGGATTTTCTTGAACATCTTCGTGTCGCATCCTTGGAAGAAGCTGGTTTGGACTGGATACAAGTTTCTTTAGCTATGTTGCCCACACATATACACAGACTTACACACATGTTTCTAAAAGATTTTTTATGGAGAAAGGGGATCTCTAAACATGTATTTAAGTGAAATATTGGTATGGAATTTTTAGTAGAATACAATACCTTCTCTATACGCTGTGTACATAGTACCCGTAGAGAAAGTAAAAATTGGTATTCGCGATTATGGCCATCGGGAAAATGGATATTGGGTTTATGCACGGTTTTGCTTTTCTTACTGAACCATCAGTTTTATGCAAATAAAAAACCGTTTGGTAATGTCCCGAGAAAAACATTTACGCTATATCAACACAGGGTATTAGCAAAATGGAGTAGTAAACAAAGACAGAAGAATTTGCGAAGCCACCAACGACGAACAAGCAGTTGTATGAATGACTTGTTAGAAGTATCTTAAATGTCTGGATGAATTTGCATACACTTCCTCAGCTCGGATACGCAGATAAGAGCCTATTTCGTGTGTAACCAAACGTGGTCACATTAATTTTGCACACACATCCCCTGGTGGGGATATAATCATGTCTGGAATAATTAAGGTTACACATGGGAAGTCTGCCTTTGTCCTTGCAGCGTTCAAGGGATCTATTCCTTATACGGAAGACAGATTTAATGGTTTAGAACGTCTTTGAAGCGTGTTTCAAAGAATTAACTTCCTGGATGAAGACTCCAAAAATCTTCGATTGCAATTGTATGGCGATGTAAGGCGAAACTAAAACATAGTTTACAATGAAGCCATTAATTTTCTTGCACTCAGATATTTTTGACTAAAGATGACTGGACAACAATGAAGATGATCTTGAACCATTTCTACAAGGTTACACAAAGGACAAAACATTTGACCAGAGACATTTAGAATGTTAAGCAACCTTGAAACACACATTGTTAGTATTTAATCGTGCCTATTTATAGCACGCGTTCCAATAATAACAACGACGTGTTTGTCAATTTAATTATTTTTACTTTCTCTACACGCACTATGTACATAGTGTATAGAGAAAGTATTGCACTCCACCAAAAAATTCTATACCGAGATTTCACCGGAAATATATGTTTTAGGGTCCCCTGTATCTAGAAAAAGCATTTTCAGAAAAAGGTCCGTGTGCGTGTGTCTGTGAATACGATAACTCAAAAACGAAAAGTCGGTAAAATACCAAACTTGGTATTTAAGTTCAGTATCCTCCAGGGATGCGACACGAAGATTTTGAGAGGAATACCCCACCCCAAACTACCCTTTACATGGAACTTTTTTAGAAAACGTTGTTTTTCTACAAAATTGCTCTAACGATTTTGATTAAAATATCGTATATTAAATATATTCACCTGACAAATAAAATGTATATTTTGAATTTTCTGGGAATAGCCTCTGAAGACTACTTTATTCTGGGTCAATTTTACGGAATTTTACATAACTGCTAAACCGTAAGAGATAGACAAAAACTTACCACACAACAAATGTAGAGCACTTTAAAACACACAATTTATGTTATATACATTTTTTTTAGTGTAGTTGATTGTTTTTTAGATATTCCTTGCTTTTGGTTTCAGCTATGAAAACTTATACTTTTCTCATACAGGTTACACATACAAACAAAGGAACTTCAGTTACATAGCAACCAGCTTTTGACTATCACATTAACCTATAGTACTCCCTTATTTCGCTTCTAATTTCAAGGAAGCAAGAAATGAGACTATTTCTGCTGTTTTTTGTTTTTTGTTTTTTTTTTTCTGGATTAGCATGAAGAAAATAGAAGCATAAGCTTTTTAACAATAATTTGTTGCAGAGATGTAGACAAAGTCATGAGAATGGAACACATCAGATTTTTTCACATAAATCGTGTGTATGAAAGGAGTTGGATAGATAGATAGAATTCAATGCCATAGCGGAATTTGAACCACGGATCTCCCGGTCCTTAGCCGGTTGCTCTAACCACTGAACTACCATGGCAACATACCGGAACGTCATTAAAGTCCTCAACTGACTCGCATGTTTCCCGGCAAACTATAAGGTGATCTGAATTTTTCAGACTGACTCTACCTCTCCAACTCCTGTCCTACACACGGTTTCTGTGAAAAAATATTTAAATTTACACTAATTGACCTAATAATTGACTAAACTATGAAGTAAGTCGCCATTGAGGTTTGTCACCTCAAAAAAAAGATTAACAATAGTAATATAATAATAACATATAATAATGTGAGATCACCTAGTGGTATGCAGACGTGTTACTTGAGAAATGGTATGGTAGCTCAGTGGTTAGAGCAACCGGCCAGAGATTTGGAGATCCGTGGTTCAAAAACTAGCTACGGCATTGAAATTTTACTTTCTCTATACGCACTATGTACATAGTGCATAGAGAAGGTATTGCACTCCACCAAAAATTTCGATACCGAGATTTCACCGAAAATATATGTTTTAGGGTCCCCAATATCCAAAAAAAGCACTTTCACAAGCGTGTGTGTGTGTGAGTGTGTATGTGTCCGTGTGTCCGTGTGTCAGTGTGTCCGTGTGTCTGTGAACACGATAACTCAAAAACGAAAAGTCGGTAAAATACCAAACCTGGTATTTAAGTTTAGTATCTTCCAAAGATGCGACACGAAGATTTTGGGAAAACTCCCTCCACCCCAAACTAAGCTTAACATGGTAATTTTTTTCGAAAATTTTGATTTTCTCAAAAATGGCGCTAACGATTTTTATTAAAATATCGTATATTAAAGAGATTTACCTGACAAATAAAATGTATATTTTGAATTTTCTGGGAATAGCCTCCGAAGACTACTTTATTCTGGGGCAATTTTACGGAATTTTGCATAACTGCTAAACCGTAAGAGATGGACAAAAGCTTACCACACAACAAAAGTAGAGCACTTTAATACACACAATTTATGTTATATACATTTTTTTTAGTGTAGTTGATTGTTTTTGAGATATTCCTTGTTTTTGGTTTCAGCTATAAAAAACATACTTTTCTCATACAGGACTTTGTAAACTCGTGTCCATACAAACAAAGGAACTTCAGTCACACAGCAACCAGCTTTTGACTATCACTTTAACCTATGGTAGTCCCTTATTTCGCATCTACTTACAAGGAAGCAAGTAATAAGACTATTTCTGCTAATTTCTTCTGATAAGCATGAAGTAAATAGAAGTATACGCTTTTTAAGAATAACTTGTTGCAGGGATATAGAGAAAGTCATGTGAATGGTACACATCAGATTTTTCAAATCCAAACCCTGATCTAAACATAGCTTGTGTGAAAAAACTATTAAATTAACACTAATTCGCCTAGTAGTTATCTAAACCATGAAGTCCGGTACTTAAAGTACTTACGTCTTTCTAAGTCGCTTTTAGGGTGTCATCTCAAAATAATTTGAGATCATCTTGAGGTTTACCGGGAAATATGCGAGTAGGTTGAGGGATTTAATACCGTGCCGGCATGCTGCCATGGTATATCAGTGGTTGGAGCAACGGACTAGAGACCGAAAGATTCGCAGTTCAAATCCCACCTATGGCATTGACTCTACCTTTGAATCTCTATCTTACACACGGTTGTGTGAAAGATCAATTAAATTGACATTATTTGACCTAATCTCGTAGTTTGCTTAACTATCAATTCCAGTACTTAAAGTTCTTACATTATCGCTATTGTACAGTCATCTAAAAAAAAAAACAAATAATAATAATAATAATAATAATTTGAGTTCACCTTGTGTTTACCGGGAAACATACGAGTCAGCTGAGGATTTAATATCGTGCCGGCATATTGCCATGTTAGCTCAGTGGTTAGAGCAACCGGCTAGAGACCAGGGGATCCTTGATTCAAATCCGGCTTTGAGATTGAATTTTTCAGTCTGACTCTACTTATCCCATGATGTATTTGCTACAACAAAAACGGAATGTCGTTATTCAAAATGCAGTATTTTCAAGAAAATCTCCCTACACCAAACTACGCTTTACATGGAATCAATTTCAAAAATTTTGAATAAACATTTTTATTAAAATGACATATATTACAGGTATTTATTTATATACAAATAAAATTATATCCTGCATTTTCTGGGAATAAGTTCTGAAGATCTCTTCGTTCTGGTCGATTTTTGTATAACTTTTGTAAAACTGGTAAACTGTAAGAGATATACCTACTACACAAAAATGTAGATCTCGTTAAAGTACACAATTTATGGCCTGTACATTTTTGGAAGAGTTAACCGTTATTCAGGTATTCCGTGTTGTACTTTTCAATTTTAGGCTGCTTGAACTTACTCAAACGAGAAGCCTGTCTTACTTTTCGTTTCTCTTTTGTTTGATTCCTGGCATGCAAAGATAACCGAATTTCAACTGCTTTACATAATTTTAAAAGATTTGACTATCCTTTAGCCTAGGAGTGTACTATACATATGGATTATAATGGGTGTTTGAATATTTAATAGGAATGCTATCTTAATATTTTAACTATGACAATGTTCTTATAGTATTAATTAAGTTATTGTACAATAAAATGAAGTTATTTTTACTCCCTTATTTCCCTTCTACTTACAAAGAAGCAAGTAAAATGACCAATTCTGCCTAATGTTTATCTCGATTAGCATGATGTGGATAAAAGAATTATCTTTTATAACTAAAGGTTGTTTGAGGAACAGCTAGAGAGAGAGAGTCATGTGAAAGGAACGCATCAGATATCTTATGTAGAACATGTTCGTTTAACGCCTAACAATACCCAGTTATACAGATTATATAAAATTTCTCTCCACTAAAGAGGATTTCGGTCGTCTCCTCAGCGCGGTGGTAGCGCAGCTGCCTACCAAGCGGGAGACCTGGGTTCGATCCCCAGTACCGGCGTGGGGATTTTTCCCCCGCTGGGAGACCTGGACCGGGGTGTACTCAGCCTCGTGAGGTCCCTGGGGGGCCAATTTAGGAGCTACTTGATGGAGAAGTAGCGGCTCCAGGTCGTGAGGACCGCATTAACCGGCCGGGAGGGGCTCGAGGCGCTGACCACGTCTCACCCTCCAATACTGCACCCCATCCATGAATTCTGTAGTGGACCGAGATGGGGGACGCAGCGGCCGGGCGGTAGGCCAAGGCTCCCCGTGAGCTGTCGTGCCATGGAGTTATGTTAAAGAGGATTTCATTGGCTATTTCAACAAATTTAAGATATACCTACATGTCATGAATCATGAAAATATATTAATATACTGTATTTAAAAGTCCTGTAGCTATTTTCAGCAAATAAACAAATATTCAAAATTTTCCATATAAAGGGTAGTTTGGGTTTTATTGTGAATCATCGTGTCGTATCTTTGAAGAACTGATCTTTAATATCAACTTTGGTATTTTTCCGAATTTTCGTTTTCGTGTTATGCAGCTTACAGACACACAAATCCATACATGGTATTTTCTAAAAGTCTGATGTGTTCCATTCCTGACATAAAATGTATATCTTGAATTTTCTGGGAATAGCCTCTGAGGACTACTTTATTCTGGATGAATTTTACGGAGTTTTGCATAACTGCTAAACCGTAAGAAATGGACAGAAAATTTACCACACAAAATATGTAGAGCACGTTAAAACACACAATTTATGATATATACATTTTTTCAGGGAATTGATCATTTTTTAGATATTCCTTGTCTTTGGTTTTAACTTTGAAAAACATACTTTTCTCATACAGGAATTTGTCAACTCGTGTCCACATAAACAATGGAACTTCAGTCACAGCAACCAGCTTTTGACTATCAGTTTAACCTAGGGTACTCCCTTATTTCGCTTTTTCTTACAAGGAAGGAAGTAATAAGACCATTTCGGTTATTTTTTTCTCGATTATCATGAAGCAAATAGAAGCATTAGCTTTTTAACAATAATTTGTTACAGAGATGTGGAGAAAGCCTTGTGAAGGGAACGCATAAGATTTTTATGACCTATTTAAACTCATAAGGCTTTATATAACATTATTTATAGTCAAAATGTTATCGCTTGTAACGTAAAATAAGTAATATTGATTTATTGAAATTGTAATGGGTAGCGAAAAACCATGCGTGTGTGCAGTAAGTAGGCGGAAGTATCTATTGTACCCTAACTGAAAATCGATCCCCAGATTTTACAGGAAATACATGTTTTGAGATCCCAGAACCCAAAAAGCATTATTACTTTAGATAGAAGAAGGTGTTGCATTCAACCCAAAAATTCGATATCGGGAATTTCACTATTAGGTCCCTTGCATAAAAAAATCGTTTTAGAAACAGATCCTCGTGCGCGCATGTGTATATGACCGTGAACAACATAACTTAAAAAAGAAAAGTCAGCTAAAATCCAAAATTGATATTTATGTTAGGCATTCTCAAAGAATGCGACACAAAGATTCTCAAGAAAATTCTCCTTACCCAAACCGGCTTTTTATGCCTCCAATTTAACTGGGTTGTTATCCGGAGAAATCATCATTAATACACTTATATGGATTTTTTTTTTTAAATTATGAGTTTATTAAAGCTGGTTCTAATGATTTTAATTACAATATGTTATATTAAAGATAACTAAATGAGTGTTGAATCAGTATTTGTGGTGTGTGTTGGAGTAAAAAAAATTTAAAAAAGGGCCTATCCTTCCAAAATAATTAAATTTGCCCAAAATTCCATTTTAATAACACTTGAAAGCATTGGTTTGCTTAAAAATAGTTCTAGTATTATCTCATACTACAGATATTTCATTTATTCTCTATTAAACTCAGTGTGGTATTAAATAAGAATAAATATCGTTAAACAAATAGAATGTATATCGCTTCTTCATCCGGAATGATTTTACATACTGTTAAATCATAAGAGATATACAAAACATACTTGGCAAAAAATGTAGATCTCGTTTAAATGCACAATTTACGTTAATTTACATTTTGTTTTGTAGTTAACCATTTCCGGGATAATCCTTGCAATTGGTTTCAATGTTAAAATACTTGAAACTTTTCTGATACGGAAATTTGTCATTTCCTTTTTTTATTCTTTGCTCTTTGCCATACAAATAGAGCTGAATTTCTCACATAGCTTTTAAAATATTCGACTATCGCTTTAGCCTAGTGTATTTCCTTATTTCTCTTCTGCTTACCAGGAAGAGAGTAATTACTAATTTATAATTCAAACACAATTATTTCAAATATAAAACTAAACAAAAATTAAATTCCAAAATCCTGATTTTATTTTATTTCATATTTTCATACTTTTAAAATTAGTGTAATTACCTATATGGCGGTGGCGTGGTGAGTTGTTAAACCGCTTGCCTCCCAGCTAGGCGGCCCGGTTCGATCCCAAGCGCCGCATGTGGGATTTGGGGTGCACGAAGCTGCGTCTGGGCGGGATTTCTCCGGGTCCTCCGCTTTCCCCCGCCACTCATTTATCAATTGCACCACCATCACCTTTCCTAACATCAATTTCGCTTACATTTCATATCATCTACTTCATGTTCATGCCTGGCTACGGGCCCACCCCTCGTAACAGATTCTCATTCTATAGTTTCGTGCCGTTGGCTCCCTGACAGGCTTCTTACTCGTAGGCCTTGGCTTGTTAATCCTAGAGGGGTGGCAGTCCGAAAATACAGAATGAGAACCTGTTACGAAATCAATAATTACTTATATAAAATAGTGTATAAAATATTAATACATTTATAATTTATCCGTACACTAATTAACATGTGTTTATTTACCAATAATTTTATCTTATAACATTTTATATAACAAATTTATTTTTATTTTTACATATTTTTAAAAATATGTTATTTAAATTATTATTTATACCATATATATTTTATACATGGTTACATTTTAGATATATTATTAGCTTTATAAATTTCACTATATTTATTATTGTTGTTTTTATTATTTACTTCTATTATCCATACATATTTAATTGTTATTACTTATTTATAAATATCTATTTATATATTTGTATACATTTATATACAAATATTTCTTCTTCATTTTCTTTTTTTTTCTTTTTATTCTCTTTCCTTATATTCTCATTACTATGGTAAATAGAAGGAAAAATGGTGGAGCTAAAGCATATTAATCTAAGTAGCTTACTCGGTACAATGTTTGTTTAGCTGTGGAAGGGCATTCCCAGCATTTACTAAGAGATAAGAGCTGATTTTGTTATATTTTATGTACTGGTTTAAAAGGAATACAACTTTAAGAAGAAAAAGCATAGTACTTGCTCAGCCGGTATTAGTATATCGTGCAATCCGGTCGCAAAACCTCGTGCGATGAGGTTTTGAAGCGAAGATCCTGTAAAGGTTACATATCTGTAAAAGGAAGGTAAATGATCGAACAGTATAAACAAATTAATACATACATTTAGAGTGTAAATAAGTAAAACACTTGATACATTGAAACAGTATTTATTTTGAAGTTTATCACAGGGATAAGCTTTTGATAGTATTTTTTCACTCACAAAACTCTGTTGGGAGTTATAATTATTTCACACTTTGGTATAAGATTGCTTATTTTGATATAAGTTAGATTAAAGCAATGTTCGTTTGACTATAGTTTCTTTTGGTGGAAAGATACCATATTGTTGTGACGACAGGTGATGAAATACTTTTACAGGTTTATCACAGATATTGTATTAGCTCTCAGAAATTCTGCAACACTTTTCTTAAAGAAGATTTGCTTTATCCGATGTATCTTCTACCTCTAAAATCCCAGCAAATCGAAAGCCTTTCCCAAACTCTATGTCTGTATCCATGGAGCCCAACATTATATCCTCCAAAAAAGGACCTCAGCAACTTAGGAACTGTTCAAGCCAAAGCTTTCTACAGGGCGATCTCAGTTGCCTTCTGGCACCCTGAAGATAACGGTGGGAAAAATATTTTTTTCCAGCAAAATTTGTACTCTCTGGTGAACTTCAGGCTCAAAAAGCTCAGAAAAAGAAGCCTCCACGACCCTTTTCATGTATTTCTGTTACCGGAGATGGAAAATCCCTCCAGTTCGTCCATGTGTTGTTCCAATATTTTGGGTTAGCAAGCCTGTCTGTTCTTTGGTTGACTGGAGGAACTGCAGAACTCCTGTATTTTTCAACTGCTTCCTTGAACATGGTCACCAATAGTGCATCCTAAAACAATCACGTTAATATTTTTAATGGGATGAAAATGGTCAATGTGCATTAAGCAGGTATTCCCAGAAAATTCCGCATGCGTTAAAGTGTTAAAGAAACACCCAGGTAAAGTGAGACCAAAGTCATAGTTGATTTGAAATAGGGACATTTCATATTGAGAAATGCAATTTAGTACATTTCTACCGATGATAAGACATAAATAAAAAAGTTGATGTGTTCCATTCACATGATTTTCCCTGCATCTCTGTAATAAATTATCGTTAAAAAGCTTATTGATATATCTACATCATGCTAATCGAGATAAATGTTATATTTAATATTTAATAAAAATTATTTTGTCCCTTGTAAGTAGAAGGGAAATAAGGGAGTAACCATAAACTAAAGCGATAGTAAAAAGCTGGTTGCTATGTCGAAATTCCTTTATTTATATGGACAAGAGTTGTCAAATTCCCGTATGAGAAAAGTATGTTTTAAAGCTGAAACCAATAACAAGGAATATGTAAAAATGATCAAAGTCACGAGATCTACATGTTCTGTTAGGTAAGCTTTTTGTCTATCTCTTACCGTCTACCGGTTAAGCAAAATTTTGCAAAATTCATCCAGAATAAAGCTGCCTTCAGAGGCTATTCCGAAAATAATTCATGATATACATTTTATTTGTCATGTAAATATCTTAAATATACGATATTTTAATCGAAATTCTTAGAGTAATTTTTGAGAAAATAAAAAAATTCGAAAGTTTTCCCATGTAAAGTGTAGTATGGGGGGGGGATTTTCTTGAAAATCTTGTGTCACATCCAGGCAACATACTGAACTTAGATACAACGTTTGGTATTTAATGGATGTTTCGTTGTTGAGCTCTGCTGCCCACAAACAAACACATACACACACACATACACACACGGACATTTTTCTAAAAATACTCTTTTTTGGATTCAGGGGGTCTCAAAACATATATATCCGGTGAAATCTCGGTATCAAATATTTGGGTGCAATACAATACCCTCTCTACACACTATGTGCCTAGTACGTGTAGAGAAAGTAAAAAAATCTGATGTGTTCCATTCACATGACTTTCTCTATATCACTGTAACAAATTATTGTTAAACAGCTTTGGATTCTAACTAGATTATTTATGATATTCAAGATAAACATTAGCAGAAATTGACTTAATTACTTGCTTCCTTGTATGTAGAAGATAAATAAGGGAATACATTAAGTTAAAACGATAGTCAAATCTTTTAAAAGCTGGTTGCCATGTGTCTGAAATCCGTTTCTATGCAAGGTCAGAACTTTGCAAATTTCCGTTTGAGATTTAAGTATTTTAAATCTGAAACAAATAACAAGAAATATCTCAGAAAGGGTTAATTCAACGAAAAAAAAAACAACGTATACGATATACATTGTTTTAATGTGATCCACATTTTTTGTTAGTAAGTTTTCGTTTATTTCTTAAAGTTACCAGTTGTGCAAAATTCATCCAGAATAAAGTGATCTTTAGAGGCTGTTCCCAGAAAATTCAAAATATAATTTTATTTGTGGTGTAAATATCTTTAATGTACGGTATTGTAATCAAAATCGTTAGAGTGCTTTTTCAGAAAATCAAAATTTTCGAAATTTTTTCCTATGTAAAGGTAGTTTGGGGTGGAGTAATTTTTTCAAAATTTCTTGTCGCATCCCTGGAAGATACTAAACTTAAATATCAAGTTTGGTATTTTATCCACTTTTCGTTTTTGGGTTATGATGCCGTATAAAACGGAAATTATAATCCTATACATAAATGACGAACTCTGACAATGTGAATAGAAGAGTGCATTAGATGGTTGAATATATATTAATTTAAATCTGTTATAATAATAAAAATGAAAATATCAAAAAAGTAGTTAAACAAACTGGAATGTATTTGTTAAATTATAGTACAAGGTATACTTATGAGGCATTTTAAGGTAGAGCATCGCTAAAATTAAATGAACAGCTGTTATAAAAGCATATAATGCATAAGATTCGCATGACATTTTTATAAGCTGTCATTTATTAGTACCCTTATGACACCTTTTCTTCTACCTACTACATCTTAATCTAGATTAACCTTTACAGAAATAACTACATGATAAAAGATCGTTCGGGCCACGCCGTAGCCGAGTGGTTCTACCGTGTTTTCGGTTTATACCAAGGTCATAATCCCTTATACGCTTGGTGACCGAGACGCATAGAAGCGGTGCAGCACGTGTCAAGGGTACGTTTATCAGCTGTGAAGTGTCTCAAAAGTTGCTTTGCCTTCGTGTTGTGAGGTGTTTCGACAATAAGTGTGTTGTGTGTGCTTTTCTTAGGAACGTGATTCTTTTACTAGTTCAGGGAAATTCATGCCAACAAATTCAAGCTTGAACAGCAAATTTTTATGTACGATACATACGTGAAAACTGAATCATGTAGGCAGGTGCGCAGATAATTTCAGCAGCATTCCTAGTTATCCAATTCCGGGCAGAGACACTTTGAGATATTTAGTCAATAAAATTAGAACAACGTGATCAAACGCTAAACTAAAGAAGCGAAAAGAGAATAAGTCAGATGAAATCTCTCAGCCGTGTTGCACAGCAAGTGAATATTTCACAAACCCCTGTTTAGTTACTATACTTTTAAAACCGAAACGCTACTGTATGAATATAATGCAGAAAATTATGAATATTATACAAGAGAAACTTATGTGTGTGAATGGCAATTTCATCAGATGTCAAAAATGTATTCGGTTTAATTATTTTGATTAAAATATCATAAATCAAAGATATTTTATAAATACTATGTTGAACAATGGAAAAAAAACATGTGAATTTAACGGAGCCAATTTACTTTCTCTATATGTACTATTTTATTGGACCCAAAAATGCAATATCGAGATTTCACTCAAAATATATGTTTTGGAACCTCCTAAATCAAAAAAAAAAAAAAAAAATTCTAGAAAAAGGAACGTGTGTGTGTGTGTGCTTGTGTGGACAGCATAGCTCAAAAACGAGAAGTCTGTTAAGTACTAAACTTGGCATTTAAGTTCATTGTCTTCCAAGGATGTGACACAAAGATTTACAAGAAAACTCCCCCTGCCTCAACTACCCTTTACATGGAAACATTTTCGAAATTTTTGATTTTTCTGAAAGACGGCTTTAACTATTTTGATTAAAATCTCGTATATTAACAATAATTATATGACAAATAAAATTTATATCTTGAATTTTCAAGATAGCCTCTGAAGACATCTTTATTCTGAACGAATTTTGCATAACTGGTAAAACAAAAACTTACTACACAAAAAATGTAGAGCTCGTTAAAACACACAATTTATGTTACGATATATGTTTTTTTCCTGGAGTTGATCGTTTTTAAGATATTCCTTGCTATTGATTTCAGTTTTAAAATACAAAATACTTTTCTCATACGGGAACTTTTCAACTCCTAGCCACGCAAAGAATCGGATTTCTATACCATAGCAACCAGAATTAAAAGTATTAGACTGTCGGTTAAGCCTGCTGTATTCCCTTATTTCCCTTCTACCTATAAGGAATTAGGTAGCCAGACTCTTTCTGCTATCTAGTGTTTGTTTCGATTAGCATGAAGTAGACAGAAGAATAAGCACACTAACAATTTGTTACAGATGTGTAGAGAAGGTCATGCGAATGGAATACATCAGATTTTTTTTTTTTTGTATTAGCACTATATTCTATTAAATTGGAGTATCACTACATGTTTCAAGTATTCAATTGTTACAACCCATTATCCAAGTATAAAGGGATTGATGAGTTTTTACTTTCTCTAGCATGCATATAGAATGTACATAGTAGGTAGAGAAGATATTGTAATCTAACCAAACATGTTATACCGATATTTCAACAAAATACATGTTCTGAACCACCTTGATTAAAAAAAGCATTTTGAGTGTGTGTGTCTGTGAGTAGTACAGCTCAAAAACAAAATACCAAGGATGCAACACTAAGATTTTATGAAAAATCCCCCCCCCCCAAAACTACCCTTTACATGAAAAATTTCTAACAATTTTGATTAAAATGTATTTTAAAGATATTCACATGATAAACAAAATGTATAGCCTAAATTTCTTGGAAATAGTCTCTAAATGACTCCTCTTTGTGATGACTTTTACATAACTGTATATCATAAGAGACAAATTAATAGGTTACTATACAAAAAATGTAGGTCTCATTAAAATATCATACATTTTTGTAGAGCTAACAAGTCGTTGTACATTTACGAGATATTCCTTATTCCTAACTTCAACTTTAAGATAGTTAAACTTTTCTCAAACGGGAAATTAGACATTCCCGTTACTTTTGTCTTATTCCTGACCATGCAAAATCAATCAATAGCAACCAGCTTTTTAAATATTTGACTATCGCTTTAGCCTAGTGTATCTCCTTAATACCTTCTACTTTTAAGAAAAGAGGTGATAATACCGTTTCTGCTTTCTTTATCTCGATTAGCATGAAGTAGATAGGAAAAAAAATCTGACTCTCTCTAGCTGCTCTACAAACTTCTTACAAAAGATTATTCTTCTTTCTACACAATGCATATGCATGCTCTTATTACTTAGTTCCTTATAACTAAGAGGGAACTATGGGAATGCACTATGCTGAAGTGATAGTCAAATGCTTAAATAGCTATCTTCATGCAATTGTCATTGCAAATTGCTTATTTGTTTGGCCAAGAGTAGAACAAAAGAAAAAACGGACACTTGCTATCTGAGAAAACTATGAGCACTTCACAGTTGAAACCAATAACCAGGAATATCTTGGAAACGGTTACCACCACAACAAAAACGTTAAGGACATAAATTGTGTGTTTTGACGAGATCTAAATTATTTTTTGTGTGCTAAGTTTTTGTCTATCTCTTACGGTTTAGCAGTTAAACAAAAATCAGAAATATTCATCCAGAATAAAGAGGTCTTCAGAGGCTATACCCAGAAAATTCAAGATATACATTTTCTTCAGGATGTAAATATCTTTAATATACGGGATTTTAGTTAAAACCTTAGAACCATTTTTGAGAAAAACAAATTTTTGAACATTTTTCCATGTAAAGGGTAGTTTGAGGTGGGAGGATTTTCTTGAAAATCTTCGTGTTGCATCCTTGGAAGATACTAAACTTATATACTAAGCTTGGTATTTAACGGTCATTTTATTTTTGAGCTATGCTGCACACAGACACACACACATACACACAGACACACACACGGACATTTTTTCTAAAAATGCTTTTTTTGGGAGTCCTGAAACATATATTTCCGGTGAAGTCTCGGTATCGAATTTTTGGGTGGATTACAATACCTTCTCTATACACTATGTACATAGTACGAGTAGAGAAAGTAATAAGGTTTCGTAAGAACATTTGTTAAAAATATTTATAGAATAATGTGAATGGAACACATGAGTATTTTGTTTTGAAAATTTACAATATTTATGGGCAGTAGCTTACAGTGTGACACGTTGACAATGAAAGCATTTAATGGAATGCATTAGGTATTATACAATATTATGTAGGTAGTTGGAAATGGTTATGTAAGGAAGTTATTGAATTCTGATACCAAGGTAAACACATCAGGTTTATCAGCCTGAATTTGTGAATTCCCAGGGTTCTCACCGATGCTTCGCCTTAATATTTTCTCAGGCAGCAAGAAAGATATTAATTTGGTTACTTTCTAGCTGACATCAAGGTTACTCAACGTACCTCTAGACTGGGTCCTCGTTCGCATGCATTGCTGGGCATGTGGTAAATGCAAGGTCCCTCCAAAGGGTTGCACGGCGCCTCCTGGTGGCTATGACTGCCACAATGGATCTTCGCGGCCGCTCTCAGTGTTGCCACCTGGGGAGCTGCAGAGGTAACTGCTCCATGTATCGCCCTCGATACGCGACTGTTGAGCACTTGTGATCTGTATAGTTGTTCGTGTTGTGGCGAGATGTCGTTCTCGTTCTCATCGCTAGGAGTTCCAGTCCAGTGGTCCAGATAACCCAGCATCGTGGTGCCTGTCATTGAAAAATACACTATAAAATATATGCATTCTAAAAATATCCCAACAACTTAATCGAGTCCAGTAACTAAAAAAATTGAATGTTGATAACATCAGTACTATTGATGTCCGACTGTTTTTGCTTTCTCTACTTCGTTCGTAGTACGTAGGTAAAAGTGTTGCATTGCATCCAAAAAATTCACACCTAGATTTCACTGTAAGTACTGTTATAGGGTACCAGGTATACAAAAAAATTAGAATTTATAATTTCAAAATGAATTTACCTTGATCTGTAAATGTTTAATTCCTTTATTTTGGAATAAAAATATCCGAGTGTGAGCATGTCGCTGCCTGACTGCCTGTATGTCTGTGAACATGATAACTCTCAAACGAAAAGTCGGTTAAATACCAAACTTGATAATTAAGTTGAAGATTTTCAAGAAAATCCCCCACCCTAAGCTATGCATTACATAGAAAATTTTTCGAAATTTTTTATTTACTCGAAAATTGATCTAAAGATTTTTACTAAAATACTGCATATTAAATATATTTAGATGGCAAATAAAATGTGTATTTGAATTTTCTAGGAATAGCCTTTGAAAATCTCTTCATTCTGGATAACTTTTTCATATGTAGCAAACCGTAAGAGATAAACCAAAACTTGCTACCCAAAAACGGTAAATAGATCTTGTCAAAACACATAATTTAGGTCCTATGCATATTTTGTAGAGTTAAGCATTTCCGAGATATTCCTGATTATTGATTTCAGTTTTAAAATACTTATACTTTTCACAAACGCGAATTTGTAATTCCTGTTCCTTTTGTTTTACTCTTGCCTACTCATTTCAACCCCAGAGCAACAGCCTTTAAAAGATATGACTATCGCTTTAATGCAGTCCCTCATTATTCTCCCTCTTATAAGGAATCAAGCAATTTCTGTTAATGCTTGCCTTGATTAGCATCAAACAGTTAAAGGTATGAACTTTTGTAAGAACAGTTCGTTACAGAACACATTTTTAATGTTAAAATAATTTCGCATTGTTATCAATTAAATAGAAATTCTAAATACGAGTATAAGGTAAAGCAACAACAAATAAAATGTTATAGTTTCAAAGAGCACAGAAAGTTTTAGAACACAAAAATTATATATATATATATATATATATATATTGCGACGGATTTTATTGGTATACCTTACATATTCAAATATAGAAAGTGTACTAAAATTTTCTGAAAAACTGATTTATATAACTTATCTACAATTTTTAAAATTCGACTTTATATAAAATGACCAATCATTGTACGAGTATATAGTGCCTTAAATGGGTAGATAAAATTGATATAAATTATTTCACAGCTCTTCTAGGTATCTGATAAAATGACAAAACGGAAGTTCAACATTCTATATTCTAAGATTTTAAGTTGTGTTTTCTGGAGTGTTATCGTATTAGAAAACAGAGTATGTCTGGATATTGGCGACAGAAGGTCCGGAAATTTTAGAGCGTTGATTTGGAGATTGGCAGCATAATTTTATTTTTAGTAACACATTTTATAACTCCTTTGAACTGTTTTACTGATGAAGGAGGATTTATTCGATTTAAATAATTAATCCTTGATAATTCATAATTCATGAGTCCTTACTAAAAGTTAGAGACTATTTTAAGGAAACCTTCCGAGAAAAACGATACTTTTGAAGCTTTAAAATAATTTAAATGAAAGTTATGCCAGATTTATCGCATAAGGTTTTCTCTACATCTATCCATCATTGGTGGATATATAAATCATTCTTACGTAAGCTTGTTTCTATCTACTTCATTTTAATCCGATAAACATTTGCAGAAATATTGGAATTATACATTTCGTTATAAATATAAAGGAATAACGATTGTCAAATGGACAGTCTGGACTCTATATGCTGATCTTAAAATTCCATAATCTTTCCATAAAACCCGCGGAACTAGAGAATGTCAACAAATCTTAAAATAATAACTTAAGTATTAACAATTCGAACAATTTATCACCTCAAAAATGGTATAGGAAATACTTTCCGTTTTAAATAGATCTACTTTTTTGTTGTACGTTTTTGTCTATTGTTTAAAATTTACCAGTTATGCAAGGTTATAGGAAACTCCTTTCGAAGAAAGAGGTCTCCACAAGCAATTCACAGATAATTCAAGATATACGTTTTGTATGCCATGTCAACATCTTCAATATATAATGTTTTAATCAAAATCATTAATCATTTTGACAAGATAATTTCGAGAAATGTTCCTTGTAAAGGGAAGTTGAGTGGTGCATTTCCTTGAAAAATTTCGTGTCGCAACTTTGAAAAATATTGCACGCGCAGGAAAACTTTTCTACAGATACTTTCTTCGAATTTAGGGAGTCTCATAATCTACACTTCCTATGAAATCTTAACAAATAAGATTTTTAGGCACAATGCCTACCTAGTCCAGGGTAGAGAAAGTACAAATATCATTAAACAATGTTAAATTTGAAAGCAAATATAGATGAGTTCCCACATGGAATGTTCATTGTTCTCCTGTTTGTTTTCTAGTACATTATAAAAATAAATTTTGGTGGCCATTTTACAAGATTTGTCCCTATATATTTTGTTTATGTTTATTTATCTTTTTTTTTTTTTTTTTGTTAATGACGCTTTTAATTGCCAGGATCATACTAGCAAACCGGTATGCCAAAATGTATCGCAGGAGTCTTTTTTTTTTTCGCTTTTAATTGAGATTTGAACTCACTAGGGTATAAGCAACTGAGCCACCTAGACCGGCATTTGTCTACGTAATCGTTGTATAAACGAAACATATTTTTAAAAATGGCACCCTATCTACTATTTTGTACTACGAATTTGCACACAAAAAATATCAACACTCTTTGATTATGGGAAGTTTTGCTCTGGAAAGTGGTACTACTACTAATTATGGCGACGTCTTTGGGCTCAAACCAAATAAATTCTTTCGTCGCAGATATACTCATGTATTTTCTTTTCATTTTTTCTTTTTTTGAAAAACTTTCTCTGATATAAATGATCCGTTTTCTGAATCAACTAAACAAAGGTAAATTACTGTTTAGGATGGTAAAAACAACCTCTAGTCAATGTTTCTTAGGTCTGAATAACATGGTTGGTTAATTAGATTGTATAATTAAGTAAATAATGCAATCTTCCTATATAAACAATTAGATTAAAGTGTATCTTATCTACATTCTATACAAATTTCAGTCTAATATCTTAAAGTAGTAGTTGCTGATATTCCTAATACATTTTGAATTTGGCAGATTAGATATTGGCAGCATAGAGCTTTTAACCTTCTTTAATTGGGATTATGAATCAATTGAAGTAATTAGATAATAACCTAAAGTAAGAAGTGCCTACAAATTGAGCAACTTTTCAACTCACCATTGACGAATTTGAAATCTCCAATGCGCATGGAGGCGTAGCCAGTTGCTTCGTCCAAATTGATGAGCAACTGTTCGCGTGGAGAAGGCAAATCTCTTGAAATAGCTTCCCACATATCTACACCATCTAGATGGCTCAGCTTCGATGCATCGCCTCCTGTAACATACACTGTGTTTCAAACACTCGATTGAAAAACATACAAAACCATTCAGAAAACAAAAATTGATCGATCTATGACGATGATTCTAGAAATGATGCATTCATCTACCAAAATGCACCACAATTTTCCAGTATACGTATGTACCAATTGTCCCATATTTGACCTATGCAAATATTCCTTCGTTTGTTAAAAGATTTACGGAATTCAATGAGGTTATTTCAAGTTAAAACCCGTTTGGAGGGAACTTCACTTTAGCCCTCACAACGAGCGAGGCCTGTTTCCAGCCTCCGCTGATAAGCAAGGCGAATAAAATGATGGTCAGTCTCACCAATTCTCTGCTGGAGAGCTTTATCTTGAATAGCTCCGTTCAACTCTGCAACTCTTTTAACGCACGAAGGAATATCTGCACACATCAAATACAGAGCAATTGGGTGACTAGTATATTAACATACTTCAAAATAAACTTACAGGAATCTAACTACTGTCCTATTATTGCTTTCTTTACTACGTATAGTAACTAGGGAAGTGTATTCCACTAAAAATTAAATGTCGAGATTTCACTGGAAATATATGTTTTCAAGTTCCCTAAATCCAAACTGAGCATTTTTTACTCTCTACTTAGTACATGGTACCTAATTACAAAAGGTATTGCACTCCATCCAAAAATTCGATACAGAGATTTCACCGGAAATACATGTTTTAGGACCTCCTGAATTCAAAAAAAGGATTTTTAAGAACATTTCATGTGTGTGTGTGTGTCTGTGGGCTGCAGAGCTCAAAAACGAAAGGTCCGTTAAATTTCAAAACTTGGTATTTAAGTTCCGTATCTTACAAGAATGCTACACGAAGATTTTAAAGAAAATCCCCCCCCCCAAGTACCCTTTACATAAAAAAAATTAGAAAATGTTGATTTTCTCAAAATGGCTTTAACGATTTTGATTAAAATGTCTCACATTTAATATATTTACATGACGAATAAAACGTATATCTTGAATTTTCTGGGAATAGCCCCTGGATAACTTTTCTTGAATTTTGTATAACTGGTAAATAGCAAGGAATAGACAAAACTTACTAAACAAAAAATGTAGATCTCGATAAAACATACAATTTATGTAGAACATACTTTTTCCGTGGAGTTGGCCGTTTTCGAGATATTCGTTGTTTTTTAATTTTCTGTTGATATTTCCATATTATATTGTTTTGATATTTCGCTTTATTTATACAGCAAATAAAATAAATAGTCTTATTATTAGCATTACTTTTGGTCTACTAAGATTTAAAGTATCTATAGTAAGAAACAAAGCTGGTCTCAACAACATTCTTTTACTGTTAATACGTAAATCCGAAGCTTGAAATGCAGAAGCAGCCTAAATAATCTTAAACACTAATTTTATGACTTACAATTAAAGTTATACCTCATGGTCAAATATTTTGATCCAAAGCACTTCCAAATACTAACTGGATTCTGAGACATCGGAGATATTGGATGCATCATGTTCCAGTGTATAGTTGGAAGAGCTTTGGACCAGAATATTTGACATCCGTTTAAGATTATTTTCTTACTGTGTCTATGTCCTTCCACCTGCGTCTACTATTGTTGGTGGTGTTGGTTATCTTGTGTGGTAAAATGTTAATGCTTGCTATGTTTAGACCAATTGGAAATGTTGCTTTGGTCTGTTGCAGACTCTTCATTCTATTTCGACCATTAATGATTGTGCCCACTTAAGTTTCAAATTTAATAAAAGATCTTACATCTAAGATGCTAATCAGGATGATTGTAATAAGGCAATAAAATAAAATTGCATCACCAAGAATGGGATCTCAGCGTAGTTCATGTTATTTCTGGTGTCACGCTTGACAGATGCATTCTGAACTAATAACAGCAGAAAATGATCACTCGCAAAGTCACTTTTAGATCGTTTATGCTTTTACCTAAACTTATGTTCAATTTCCCAAACATGAATTTCAATTCAAGACAACTTACCCGCTGCAGAATATAAAGTTGGAACCCAATCAGAAATGTGCATTAGCTGATGGGAAACTCGTCTTGGACGTTCGAGATGTCGGCTCCAAACGCAAGTCACGGTACGAGTACCACCGTCCCAAGGTGTGTTCTTCATCTGCAGCACAAAAACAACACAAATTAGTAAGGTAAACTAGTTTCATTTCAATTAATGTAGTTATATAAACAGAATGTATTTGACCTTCTAAGATCCTGACAGTACCAGAGGAATATTAAATACTATTGCTTGTAATATTATGCTTTAATTTATCGTATAGCCGTTTCAAGAATCCTATAGCTTGATGTTGTGTTTTAATTGGAGAAGGTTTGGATGACAATTTGAGGATCAAGGTACGTTTTTAAATGGGAACCCACACTTTTTATTTTGTTTCCTTACTCATCAAAAAATAAATAGCTTTTGTTTAAACCATTTTCTTGAACAGGGTTCTTTTGCTGGTGAAGACAATTAAACATCAATGAAAGGCAGATACACAGAATATCACCACTGCACAGATATTGTACAGTATTATTTCACAAGCTTCGTACCCTAGTGTACTAAATGTTCAAAATTATGCCCTTCTACATCAATGCATTTTTCAACTCTATGAATAAATGATTCTGTGTCCATAAAAACATGTCTTCTCCAATATTGGTACAAGCATTTCGTATGCGCGCCTTCATGTTTTCTGCAGAAGGCATGTATGCAGAGTTTTCAACTCAGTCATCGGGTTTCCGTACCCTCGAACGTTTCTTAACAGAGAGATCGAAATAAATTAACAGAAATTAAGTTGGCATCTTCAACAGAAAGTAACTCACAACTTCCTCTATATTAAAATAGATCCATATTAGCTTTTTAAGATTTATTTACAATTTCGGAAAAGAATTCTTTAGGAAAATACTGCTTTGATCAGGAAACTTGCATAGAGAATACTTCTAGTACAAACCCTGAGATTTATAAACTGCATGAGTAGTTAAATATAAACTGCGAAAATATACTGTTTATCTTATTGAGGTAGAATGATTATAGGTATTTGTGTATAAATCCACTGCTTCTGTTGAAGAGCGAGTATTAGAAGGTGTCCTATTTAAACTTTCAACAAACATTAATCATTAAATTTGGTAAAGTTCTGCTTGTTCCTCGAGATAATCATTGTTGGTGATTCGGGGAAACATCGGTTGGCTGAGATGCTCAATCCGTGGTCTTCATAATTGTCAGATTTATTACCATTCGACATTTTCCTGTAGTTTTCACCAAGGAAAACAAAAGATTTAAAATCTGATGTGAATGTAGCACGAAATAAGCACCATTTTACTTTCTCTACAAGTACTATGAACATTGTGTATAGAGGAAGTATTGTATTCCACCCAAAAATTCGATACCGAGATTTCACCGGAAATACATGTTAATACAAAAAAAGCACTTTACAAAAAGGTCCGTGTGTGTGTCTGTGGACATAATAGCTCAAAAACGAAAAGACCGTTGAATACCAAACTTGGTATTTAAGTTTCGTATCTTCCAAGGATGCGACACGAAGATTTTCAAAAAAAATCCCCCACCCCAACTACCCTTTACATGGAACTTTATCCAAAAATGTTTGATTTTCCTAAAAATGGCTCTAACGATTTTGATTAAAAAATCGTATATTAAAGCTATTTACCTGACAAATAAAATGTACATCTTGAATTTTCTAGGAATAGCCCCTGAAGACTACTTTATTCTGGATGAATGTTACGGAATTTTGCATAACCGCTAAACCGTAAAAGATGGACAAAAACTTATCATACAGAAAATGTAGAGCACATTAAAATACGCAATTTATGTTATATACATTTTTTTTCGTGGAGTTGGGCGTTTTTAAGACATTCCTTGTTTTTAGTTTCAGCTTTGAAAAATATGTTTTTCATACAGGAATTTGACAACTCCTGCTCATACAAGCAAAGGAACTTCAGTCACATAGCAACCACCTTTTGACTATCACTTTAACCTATGGTACTCCCTTATTTCGTTTCTACTTACAAGGAAGCAAGTAATAAGACTATTTTTGCTATTTTTTTCTCGATTACCATGAAGCAAATAGAAGCATAAGCCTTTTAACAATAATTTGTTGCAGAGAGGTACAGAAAGTCATGTGAATGTAACACATCAGATATTTTTTTAATACTTTCCTAATAAACACCTCTGCAAGTTTTAGGATTTTGATGGAAGATTCAGCCCAACAAAGTACGATTCTCTCTTTCTTTGCTGTTTTTATAAAGAAAAATATGAACAAATTGCTGTTTAATAAATGAATCGAAAATAGGAGAATGAAAATTTCGACACGTGTAGGATAGTACCTATGAAAGGTAAGATTTATTATCCAAATGATATATTGAAACCCATGAAGTTATTTGATGCTGAACTGAACACTACCATTTAGATGTGGAACTAAATACTTGGTCACCCATTTTTCATTCTATTTATTTTACGTCGCGATGGATCTGTCAGATGAGATTCGGGGAAACTTTATAATGAAATGAAAATTACCTAGATGTAGTTAGTGGGACCACTCTTTAGAAAGATTTCTTAATATTATACATTATCCTTTTAGAAGAAACATTTAAGCTCATACTTAAACTAATCGGTTAATATAATATAGTAAAAATGTTATTTGATATGTTTCATATGAAAACATGTTCAGACCAAAAATAATAAATTTATCGTAACAATGTATATACCACATTAAAACGCAATGCTCTTTGTTTACCAAATAATCGTTTATACAGTTGAAAATCCTACCTAAAAACCCAAATGGACTTACCCCTCTAAGTGGCCAGTTGGACCCATGATTTGGATGAATTCCTATGGTAGGCGCACCGTTGTCGGAAGAAAAGACAATTATAGAATTGTCCAGAATACCCTTTTTATGCAATGCGCTAACCACTAACCCAACAGATTCGTCCAGCTTTGAAACCATAGCTGCAAACAAAGACAAAATATATTAATATATTGAAAATATGCAAGAAATGAAATATCTCACAAATATTACTAACATAAGCGTTTTCACATAAAACGCTCTAGATAAGGCGCTCTATTACGCATATAAAATGTATACCAAGCTTCATTATACATAAAAATCTGATGTGTTACATTCACATGACTTTCTCTATATCCCCGCAACAATTTTTTTTAAAAAAGTTTATGCTTCTATTTACTTCCTGCTAATCGAGAAAAAATTAGTAGAAATAGACTTATTACTTGCTTCCTTGTAAGTAGAAGCGAAATAAGAAAGTACAATAAGTTAAAGTGATAGTCAAAGGCTGGTTGGTATGTGACTGAAGTTCCTTTGTCTGTATGGACACGAGTTCACAAAGTCCTGTATGAGAAAAGTATAAGTTTTTTTATAGCTGAAACCAAAAACAAGGAATATCTAAAAAACAATCACCTCCACGAAAAACATTTATGTAACATAAGTTGTGTGTTTTAAAGTGCTCTACATTTGTTGTGAGGTAAGTTTTTGTCAATCTCTTACGGTTTAGCAGATATGCAAAATTCCGTAAAATTGGCCCAGAATAAAGTAGTCTTCAGATCCTATTCCCAGAAAATTAAAAATATACATTTTATTTGTCAGGTAAATATCTTTAATATACCATATTTTAATCAAGATCATTAGAACCATTTTATATATAATCAAAATGTTCGAAAAAAGTAAAGGGTAGTTTGGGGTGGGGGATTTTTTTCAAAATATTCGTGTCGCATCCCTTGGAGATACTAAACCTAAATACCAAGTTTGGTATTTTACCGACTTTTTGTTTTCGAGTTATCATGTTCACAGACACACGGACACACACACGGACCTTTTTCTGAAAATATTTTTTTGGATACAGGGGACCCTAAAACATATATTTCCGATGAAATACCGGTATCGAATTTTTTGGTGGAGTGCACTACCTTCTCTATACACTATGTACATAGCAAGTGTAGAGAAAGTAAAAATGAAAAGAATGCTGTAATAAGGGAAAGCGATATTTCTCTTATTACGTTCTTTACTAATTACATAGTGTATAGGTAGAGCAGTTCATATTAACAGTAAAAGAACGTTGTTGAGACCAGCTTTCTTTCTTACTATAGATACTTTAAATCTTAGTAGGCCAAAAGTAATGCTAATAATAAGACTACTTATTTTATTTGCTGTATAAATAAAGCGAAATATCAAAACAATATAATATGGAAATATCAACAGAAAATTAAAAAACAACGAATATCTCGAAAATGGCCAACTCCACGAAAGAAAATTATATGACATAAATTTTGTGTTTTATCGAGATTTACTTTTTTTTGTGTAGTAAGTTTTTGTCTCTTCCTTTTGGTTTACCAGTTATACAAAACTCAAAAAAATCATCCGGAGGCTATTCCCACAAAATTCGAGATATGGGTTTTATTGGCCATGTAAATATCTTAAATGTGAGAAATTTTAATCAAAATCGCTTTAGTGTACCTTATATTTAAAAAGTTTTCAAAAAGGGTTAGTGTGTACATGTGTGTATACAATTCACATACATTTTAGGTGAGAAAATGTAATTTCAACTAAGATATAATTAAAGCTCTGATTTGGGTTCCCAGGCGCATACAGTAACGAACACACAGAGCTTTCGTGGTATAAAGAAAGGTTAGTGGAGAGGGGTTTGTAGTAAACATACACACGTTAAAGTATAATCTGTTCTAAAGCAGCTCATTAATGTCTTGACATTATATGCATCAATCATTTCATGACATGATTAATAAATAAAAAGCCCTGTTCATTTACAAATAAAAATATAAAGCTTGGTACAAAAAATCAGGATAATAATATGCAGAGCTTTGAAAAGACGATGAATATAAAACAACCAAACTCACTCAGAATCCATTGCAGTGAATTAATTACAAGATACATCTTTCCTGTATCGAAAGAAATGGCTCTCTACCTGTTACTCAAAATATTTTGAAACCATCCATAAGTTTGTTCAGTATCGAACGCCTACATTTTCGTATTTTCGACATTTTTAATCTGCGATCCCCATCAGTGTTCAATTGTTTATCTACTAACAGGAATTGAGCGAGACCATGCAGCGAGCAATGCTAGTTAATGTAACACGTTTTGAAAATGGCTGTAGAGACCACGTCTACTCCATATCATAGTTTTACCCTGTGTGCACCGTTAGAACCATTTTTGAGAAACATATTTTCAAACATTTTTCCATGTAAAGGATAGTTTGCTGTGAGGAGAATTTCTTCAAAATCTTCGTGGCACATCCTTTCAAGTACTAGACTTAAATACGAAGTTTGGTTTTTAACGGTCTAAATTTTTAACTTTGCCATTCTCAGATACATGCATTCATACATTGACCTTTTTCAAATAATGCTTTTTGAACGAAGGGGACCTCAAAGTACATTTCCAGCGGAATCTCAAAATAGAATTTTTGGATGGAATACAAACACCTTCTCTTTACTCATAGCACATCTGGAGAAAGTAAAATTGTGACTTCTTAAAATCTTAGCAATATCTGTGAATAATACACGATTGACTCATATAGTTCGATAGAATAATATAACATTGTTGAAAACCACTCTGCATCTATTATGTTTTTGCTTAGTGCCGCCTCTATAAGTTGTTTTCAAGGATGACAGCCTGAAAGGTAATCCAGTTGAACTTCTTCGGTAGTTCAACGGTGTTTTCGAGTTCTCACAGTTGGCATATGATGCATGTATTATCCAGTTTTTCTGCCAGCAGTCTGAGAGCATAGGTTCTCATACGACTGACTGCTGAAGAAGTCACTTCAGCGCTGGTGTACACGAAGGAACAACAAAAATCTGACTTTCTCTACATCTTTGCAAAAAAGTATTGTTAGAAGGCTTATGCTTCTATTTACTTTATGTTAATCGACAACAAATTAACAGAAATAGTTTTATTCTTGCTTCCTTGTAGTAGAAGCGAAATAGGTTAAAGTGGTCGACAAAAGCTGGTTGCTATGTCACTGAAGTTTCTTTGTTTGTATGTACAGCAGTTGACAAATTCCTGTAAGAGAAAAGTATAAGTTTTTCATAACAGAAACCAAAAACAAGAAATGTCTCAAAAACGACCATCTCCACGAAAAAAATGTATATAACATAAATTGTGAGTTTTAACGTGCTCTACATTTTTGTGTAGTAAGTTTTTATCCATCTCTTACGGTTTAGCAGTTATTCAAAATTCAGTAAAATTAATCCAGAATAAAGTTCTCTTCAGAGGCTATTCCCTGGAAATTCAAAATATACATTTTATTTGTAAGTTAAATAGATTTAATATACGATATTTTAATCAAAATCGTAAGAGCCATTTTAGAGAAAATCAAAATTTTCGAAAAAAGTTTCTTGTAAAGGGTAGTTGGAGGTGGGAGGATTTTTCTGAAAATCTTCGTGTCGCATCCCTGGAGGATACTGAACTTAAATACCATGTTTGGTATTTTACCGACTTTTCGTTTTTGAGTTATCGTGTTCACAGACACACGGACACACACACACACACACACGGACCTTTTTCCGAAAATATTTTTTTTAGATAAAGGGGACCCTAAAACATATATTTCCGGTGAAATCTCGGTATCGAAATTTTGGGTGGAGTGCAATACCTTCGCTATACACTATGTGCATAGTGCCTATAGAGAAAGTAAAAATGAAGTGAAAGTAAGGAAATATACGTTGGTGTAGTTAATGGAATCGAAAACACACAAAACTAAAGTGGAACCAAATCCTTTGCCGCTGTTATAAAGGCATCACATCCTGATAGTGACCATTCATGTCCTTGTAGCTGGTATTGGTGTATTCAGTCTCATAGCAGTTTGGGCAATCACAGCTCTTGTCTACTTTATCTCTGTTAGAAGCCAGAAGAATATCCATGCAGCAGCTGTTGCTTGTGCTGCTCTAGTAACTTCTGTTGCTTATGCCAAGAGATTCCGAAACACCAACCCCAGAAGTGCACAAGATCTATGATGAGCTGTTTATTTAGCGGATTTGCCTTGTAAGTCTTCTGGAACTGTCGTCAATTGGGGGTTTTATTGACTTCATGTTTATTTATCTAATAGAACCCAGAGCGGCACGGCCCCTCAAGCAATGGAAATTATAAGTTAATAGTTTGGTAACTGAATAAAGATATTAGTATAATATAATCCACAGCAATGTCTTCAGCTGCACTGCAGATTGTAGAAAATGCAGTTCAGAAGAAGGCTGGATGTAAGTTAAGAATACGTTCTTAAATTTGGCAGTGGAGTTTATTACAACTTCTCTTCTTCATTTGCAGTCCAAAAATCGTTTATCATCATTGTTAAAAGGGTAATGAATAGTGACGTTACTATAGAATCAACTTCCATAAAGAATGGTGTGAACCTTGTAAGATTTTATCTCCAAAACTAAAGGAGTTAGTTAATACAGCCACAAAAAAAATTCTGATGTTTTAAACCCACCTGATTTTCTCTAGCTACTTAGTCTTACTAAAGATAACTCTTCTTTCAACACCACGCTAATCGAGATAAACATTAGCAGAATTTTGTTATTTAGTTCCTTATAAGTAGACTGGAACTAAGGGAATGCACTAGGCTAAAGTGATAGTCAAATGTTTTAAAAGCTGTCGTTATACGATTGTCATTGCAAATCACCTCTTTGCTTGGCCAGTGTAGAACAAAAGAAAAACGAACACTCCCGTCTGAGAAAAGTATAACTACTTTATAACTGAAATTAATAACAAGGAATACCTCTAAAACGGTAAGTTCCACGAAAATAACGTATATGACGTAAATTCTGTATTGTAACGAGATCTATATTTTTTGTACAGTAAGTTTTTTATATCTCTTAGGGTTCACTAGTAATTAAATTAAGGCAAAATTTATTCAGAATAAACAGGTCTTTAGAAGCTATTCCCAGAAAATTCAAGATATAAATTTTATTTGTGATAGAAACGGCTATAATATGTGATATTTTAATCAAAATTGTTACAGCCATTTTTAAGAAAACCAAAATTATGGAAAATTTTTCCATGTAAAGGGTAGTTAGCGGCGGGGGATTTTCTTGAAAATCTTCGTGTCGCATCTTTGGAAGATACCAAACTTAAATATTAAGTTTGGTATTTAACCGTCTTTTTGTTTTTGAGCTATGCTGTCCACAGACACACACACACAGACCTGTTTCTGAAAATGCTTTTTTTTTTTTTTGATTCAGGGAGTCCTAAAACACGTACTTCTGGTGAAATCTCGACATCGAATTTTTGGGTGGAATACAATACTTCTCTATCCCTATGTACATTGTACATACGGGGCTAGAGAAAGTAAAAAAAAAAAGGAATGATTGAAAGCCTAGCTCCATATGGATAGTAAAATGTGCTCGGTAAAACATGTTGTAATATTTGCGGGTGAGGACTCGTAAACAAATCAATCATCTTTGGCCGTGAAAGGGTGCATTCGGGCTGCGTATCAACACCTTGAAACATACTTATAAAAAAAATGCCATGTGTTCCACCCACGTAACTTTCTCTAGCTGTTCCAAATACAAGATATTCTTACAAAACATTCTTCTTGCTAATCGAGATAAAAATTATGAGAATTAGTATTATTACTTGCTTCAGTGTAACCAGAAGTGAAATAAGGGAATGTATTAGCATAAAGCGAAAGTCAAATCCTATAAAAACAATTCAGAGTTCCTTCGCCATTTATGGTTTCGTTTGAGAAAAATGTAAGTATTTAAAGCTGAAACCAATGACAAGTAATATCTCAGAAACGACCAGTTCTTAAAGAAAGCCATGCGTTAGAACCATGTGAAGGGTATTTGGGGGAAATGGAATTTTCATGAAAATCTTCGTGTCACAACCTCGGGAGATACGAGCTAAACCTAATCACACACATAAATACCTAGTTTTGTACTTAACGGACTTTTCGTTTTTGAGCTATGCTGTCCACAGACACTCACAGAACTTTTTCTAAATATCTTTGTTTCAGACATCGAATTTTTGGGTGGAATGCAACACCTTCTCTATCTACTATGTGCATAGTACGTTGTAGAGAAGTGAAATTACTATCACTTGAAAATTAAGCTAGCGTTTTCGTTTAATATTCCTAAATAAGAAAGAAGTGAATAAAGAATTTCAAAATGTTCGACAATGATGCTATATCGGAAACTTAATAATGGTATCTTGAATGGAAAATATTCATTATGATGTTATGTCGTAAACTTAATAATAGAATCTTGAATTCATTAAAAGCTTGGGCAGCTGTTCATCTTTTGAGCCTGTGCTAAACTCAAGAATTAAGGTTAAGGTCAGAAAGACCATGGGTTGGTGTGGTCAGTAACACTGTCAAGGTCTCGATCAAGGACTGCTCATTTGAAGCCCACCTCATTATGTTAACTACTCAAGGATGGGTCAAGAAGTTTTTCCGCGTATTCCGAAGCTGATCTTTGAACTAATACTGCTTGATAATTAGCGACAAAGGCAACGTTGGTTGTCCAAGAGGTTTGTTCAGCAACTCTAACAGAGTCGCGTGTCTGAACATACGAGATGTGCTGGTCAGCAACAGTGAAGAGCTTTTGTAATAGATACTTAAGCAAGCAATGTCAAACACGTGATTTGTACAACTCAATGTCAACTGTCTGGTTCCCCTGTATCTATGCGGATTTTTTTTACTCTCTCTACACGTACTATTTACATAGCGTATATAGAAGGTATGTAATTCACCCAAACATTCGATACCGAGATTTCACTGCAAATAAATGTTTTGCAGTCCCTTTGAATCCAAAAACAAAAAAACAACAAATCTGATGTGTTCCATTTGCATGCCTTTCTCTACATCTCTGCAACAATGTATTGTTAAAAAGCTTACGCTTCCATTTATTTCATGCTAATTGAGAAAAATTAGCAGAAATAGTCTTATTACTTGCTTCCTTGAAGGTAGAAGCGAAATAAGGGCGTACCATAGGTTAAAGTGATAGTCAAAGGCTGGTTGCTATGTGACTGATGTTCCTTTGTTTGTATGGACAGGAGTTGACAAATTCCTGTATGAGAAAAGTATACATTTTTTAAAGCTGAAACCAAAAACAAGGAATATCTCAAAAACGATCTACTCCACGAAAATGATGTATATGACATAAATTGTGTGTTTTATCATGTTCTACAATTTTTGTAGAGTAAGTTTTTATCTATCTCTTACGGTTTATAATCTATGCAAAATTCACTAAAAATCCTCCAGAATAAAGAGATCTTTAAATGGTATTCCCAGAAAATTCAAGGTATATACATTATATGGCATAAATATAAGATATTTTAATCAAAATCGTTAAAAGCATTTTTGAGAAAATTAAAATTTTCGAAATTTTTTCCATGTACAGGGTAGTTTGGGGTAGGGTATTTTCTTGAAAATCTTCGTCTTGCATTCTTGGAAGATACTAAACTTAAATACCAAGTTTGTTATTTAACGGTTTTTCGTTTTTGAGCTATGCTGTCCAGACACACAAGGACCTTTTTCCAATTTGGGGGGGGGATTCAGGGGGATCCAAAACATGTATTTCCGGTGAAATGTCGGTATCGAATTTTGAGTGAAATACAATACCTACTCTATGCTCTATGTACATAGAACGTGTAAAGAAAGTAAAAAGTGTTTTTAGAAAAATGTCCGTGTGTGTGCGTGTGTACGTGGACAGCATAGCTCAACAACGAAAACACCGTTAAATACCAAAATCTTCCAAGGATGCGCCACGAAGATTTTAAAAAAAAATCTCACCGCCCCAAACTAATCTTTATTTGGAACATTTTTCTAAAATTTAGTTTTCCTCAAAAATAGATTTAACGATTTTGATTAAAAAGCTTATGTTTAAGATATTTTATGACAAACGAATATATTGAATTTTCTCGAAATATTCTCCGAAGACCTATTTCTTCATACTTGATGACTTCTGTATAACTGGCAAAACGTAAAAGATATAAAAAAAAAACTTAGCACACAAAACATATAGAGTTCATTAAAACGCACAATTTATGCCATATTTTTTATTTATTTTTTTTTTTTTAAGAGCTAATAATTTTTTATGTATCCTGCATTATTGGTTACGATTTTATTCACTTAAACTTTTCTCAAACGGGAAGACATCTTTCTTGCCGTTTCTCGTTTGTTAATTGAACCTCAGCTGTTTCACGCAGTGTTCAGCTTTTAAAGGACTATCCCTTTAGCCTGTGTATTTTCTTATTTCCCTTCTGCTAATGTTTGTATAGATTATCATGATGTAGATAAAAGAATAATCTTTTAAATAAAAGGTTTGTTTGCGGAACAGCTAGAGAACATCAATGAGAATGGAACATATCTTCTACTGACAAGGAACCAAGTAATAAGGACAATTTCTGTGAATGTTTGTATCGATTAGCACGACGTAGATAGAATAATAAGCTTTTCAATAATAATTTGTTAGAGAAATGTAGAGAAAGTCATGCGAATGGAACACGTCATGTTTTTTTCTCAAGGAAATGGATTTCAGAGGGCATTGGGCAAGTAGTAACCTCTATTTTAACACTTGACAGTTGGAATGCTTGCTGAGGTAGCAACCTCCTTGACTGGAATTGGTAGCGGAAATTTTTGCTGCCGAAATGTCAATCAACTCTGACCAAATCCTCCCCAGGCAAATTTCATACTGGTTCATAAACGTGATCTCAACCACTATTCTTTATATTTCTCTATCCAGGTGCAGGAAGCATAGCTTTGATCTAAGAATTCGATATTCAGATTTCACCAGAAATACAGGTTTACAGGCTCACTGAAGTCTCTTTCCGGGATTTCTGCTAACAAAATTCTCATGTAAAGGGGCACCGGGAATAAACATTTTACTAAATTCGGTCAAAAATAGAAAATCATGTTTCCTTTTTCTAGCACGAATATATGGACAGAGTAGGTAGAGAAATTGTTGTACTTCATCCATAAATCCGATACCGAAATTTAAAAAAATGCATATTTTGAGGACTCCTGAAGCTCCCCCAACAAATTATAAAATCATCCGAGTGAGTCTATGTATCTGTGTGCATGTGCGTATGTATGTGTGTGTGTTTGTGGTTGTCTGTGTGTGGACAGCATAAATCAAAAACGAAGTCTTTTATATACCAAATTTGGTATTTAAGCTCAGTATTTTCCAGGAATGCGAAACAAATATTTTCAGGAAATTCTGATTTTTAAATGTTTGATTTTATAAAAATTTATTTACGATTTTCATAAAAATGGCGTATATTAAGGATTTTTATATGGTAAATAGAATGTATTTTTGAAGTCCTCTTCATTCTGATGACTTTTGCATAACTGGCAAACAGCAAGATATAGACAAAAATCTACTACACAAAATGTGGTTCTCGTTAAAACCAATTTATGTCTTTCTTTTTCTTTTTTACTTTCTCTATTCTTACTATGTACATAGAGTATAGAGAAGGTACTGCACTCCTACAAAAAATTGGATGCTGAGATTTCACTGGAAAAATAAGTTTTAGGGTTCCCTATATCCAAAAAAGATATTTTCAGAAAAAGGTCCGTGTGTCCATGTGTCCGTGTGTCCGTGAACACCATAACTCAAAAACGAAAAGTCGGAAAAATACCAAACTTCCAGGCATGCGACACAAAGATTTTGAGAAAAATCCCCCCACCCCAAACTACCCCTTACATGGAACTTTTTTCGAAAAAGTTTATTTTCTAAGAAATGGCTCTAACAATTTTGATTAAAATATCGTATATTAAAGATATTTATCTGACAAATAAAATGTATATTTTGAATTTTCTGGGATTAGCCTCTGAAGACTACTTTATTCTGGATGAAATTTACGGAATTTTGATTAACTGCTAAACCGTAAGAATTAGATAAAAACTCATTACCAAAAAAGGTAGAGCATATTAAAACACACAATTTATGTTATATGCATTTTTTTCGTGAAGTTGATTTGTTTTTTTATATATTCCTTGTTTTTGGTTTCAGCCATGAAGAACTTATTTTCCTCATACAGGAATTGATCAACTCCTGTCCATATAAACAAAGGAACTTTAGTCACATAGAAACCAGCTTTTGACTATCACTCTACCTTATGGTGCTCCCTTATTTCACTTTTACGTACAAGGAAGCAAGTAATAAGACTTTCTGCTAATTTTTTCTCGATTAGCATAAAGTAAATAGAGGCAAAAGCCTTTTAACAATAATTTGTTGCAGGGATGCAGAGAAAGTCATGTGAATGGAACACATCAGATTTTTTGGTACAGGTAACCATTTCCGTAATTTTTCTGTTATTGGTTTAAATTTTAAAATACTTAAGTTTTCTCAAACGAGAAACCCTAAACTGTTTCATATATCTTTGGTGTTACCTCTGGTCATGGAAAGAGAATCGAATTTGAATGACAATCACATAACGACAGGTTTTAAAAGATTTTTATTTTCGCTTTAGCGTGGTGTATTCCCATATTTCGCTTCAACTTATAAGGTATTAAATAAAGAGACCATTTCTGATAATTTTAATTTTGATTAAAATGATATAAAGAAGATGATAATATTTTTAAAGAAGAAAACAAGAACTATGACTGAGTTCTTAACTGAGAAGAGACGTGAGCATGCCAACTCTTTAGATGTTCCTCATAGACAGAGACGAAACATCAGGAAGAAAGATTTTAAGCAACAAAAATATTTTAACCTACAGACGACAGCAAGATTTTAAAATTACGTTAATCACTTTTACTTTCTCTAAACATGCTATTTACGTAGTGTATAGAAAAGGTATTGCACTCCACCCAAAAATTCGATACCGAGATCTCACCGGAAATATACGTTTTAGGTTCCCCAGTATCCAAAAAAAGTATTTTCAGAAAAAGGTCCGTGTGTGTCCGTGTGTCCATGTGTCTTTGAACGAAAATTCGGTAAAATATCAAACTTGGTATTTAAGTTTAGTATCTTCTAGGGATGCGACACGAAGATTTTGAGAAAAATCCCCCCCCTTCCAAACTACTCTTTACATGGAACTTTTTTCGAACATTTTGATTTGCATAAAAATGGTTCACAATTTTGATTAAAATATCGTATATTAAAGATATTTACCTGAAAAATAAAATATATATCTTGAATTTTCTGGGAATAGTCTCTGAAGACTATTTATTCTGGATGAATTTTACGAAATTTTGCATAACTGCTAAACTATAAGTGATGGACAAAAACTTACAATACAAAAATGTAGAGCACGTTAAAACACAATTTATGTTGTATACATTTTTTTTTGTGGAGCTGACCTTTTTTGAAATATTTCTTGGTTTTGGTTTCAGCTGTGAAAAACTATACTTTTCTCATACAGAAATTTGTCAATTTCTGTCCATACAAACAAAGGAACTTCAATCACATAGCAACCAGATTTTGACTGTCACTTTAACCTATGGTACTCCCTTATTTCGCTTCTGCTTACAAGGAAGCAAGTAATAAGACTAATTCTGCTAATTTTGTCTCGACTAGCAGGAAATAAATAGAAGCATAAAGTTTCTAACAATAATTTGTTGCAGAGATGTAGAGAAAGTCATGTGAATGGAGCACTTCAGATTTTTCTTATTCCCGCCATAAAAGACATTTGAAAACATAGGACTGGTTTTTAAAATATTTTATATTCGCTATAGCTTATTGCATTTCCTTATTGCTATTGTACACCCATTTCCGCTAATATTTATCTTGATAAAAGTGAAATACATAGACGCTTTGTAATAATAGATTATTGCTGCATTGACGGAGAAAGCTATAAAAATGCACACTTGAGAATTTTTCTGATTCAGGGGCATCAAAACGCGTATTTATGATATCTCGGTATCGAATTTTTGGGTGGTGCGATACTTCCCCTAGATTCTATATGTAATAGAAATATCTGATATGATCCATTCACATGACTTTCTTTACATCGCTATAACAAGTTATTGTAAACAAGATTATTCTTTTATGAACTTATGATACTCGAGATAAACATTAGCAGAAATTGTCTTAATTACTTGTTTCCTTGTGAGTAGAGAGAAAAAAAGGGAATACACTAGTCTAAGACGATAGTAAAATCTTTTAGAAACCAGTTGCCCTGTGGATTAGATCTGTTTCTATGCAGGGCCAGGAGTTACAACTTTCCGTGTGAAAAAAGTTTTTAAGTATATTCATTTTGAAACAAATAACAAGGAATATCTCAGAAATGGGCAATTCAACGAAAAAAACGTATATGATATAAATTGTGTGTCTTAACGTGATCTACATTTTTTAATTAGTAAATTTTTGTCTCTCTCTTACGTTTACCAGTTATGCAAAATTCAGCAAAATTCATGTAGAATAAAGAGGACACTCCCAGAAAATTCAAGATATACATTTTATTTGCCATATAAATATTTTTAATATACGGTATTTTAGTAAATATCGTTAGAGCCATTTTTGAGCAAATTAAATTTTTCGAATTGTTTTCCATGTAAAGGTTAGATTGGGGTGGGGGGATTTTCCTCAAAATCTTCGTGTTGCGTCCCTGGAAGATACTAAAATTAAATCCTAAGTTTGGTATTTTACCAACTTTTCATTTTGAGTTATCGTGTTCACAGACACATGGACCTTTTTCTGAAAATACATTTTTTGTGTACAGGGGACTCTAAAACATCTGTTTTCTGTGAAATCTTGGTATCGAATTTTTGGGTGGAATGCAATACACTATGTACATAGTAGTGTAGACAAAGTAAAAAGTAATAAACTTTGAACAACTTTGGATTTATATGAAAAGAGGTTGTAAAATATCCTATACGCTTTTGCTCTAACTCTCATCTAACTGGTCTAACTCTGGTTTTTTGAGATCTCAGAAAGCAAAAACAGTACTTCAGAAGGAGAGAGAACGGTTTGTGATCAGTTTGATAATAAACCTAGTACTTTTTACATCAAGCATCTTCTGAAGACGCAAATAAAACCTCTAAGGGAATCTCTCATATTCCATTTAAAGATTTTGATGAATAAATGCAGATTGAGTATGTCAGTTGTCATTGAAGTATTATGTAACTACAGTGCATTACGTAAAAGGACAACGGCGTGGCCAAAATGCGAATTATCCGGTTTTACTAACATTATTAAGATACCTATACATGATAAACAACCTCAGAGGTACAGCCAGAAGCTTGAACCAGGTTACCTTGGAAATCGATTAAAGAAAATCACGTACTCAAAATTCCTCTCAGCCTTTTCGTTTAGAGTTCAATTTGAATTTTCTGTACAATTTTTCACGCTGATGGTCATAGTTATTTAATCCTTTCCAACCCAATCGTGTCACTTGACATCATTATGACTATTTGTTTTTGGAAACTGGGTGAAATTGTAATGGATTTGCAAGTGTTAAATCTCGATAATTTATATCTTCATTGATATAAACTTCGGTATTTTCTTTAAACTTATTGAAATTATCTTAGCTTAACATAAATAACAGCAAAAATAATGTGTTTATATTTTATATAAATGCTTGCTGTGCTAACGAAATTCCATAAGCATCTACGCGTGCCAAACACCATTTATTTTACGTGAGACCTCTCCTTTCTTTACCAGATGTGATAGAAAGGCAGGGATGATAAGAATCTAGTTATGTCTGATGTTAAAATACTGACTAATGATGTTAAAGCGCTTTAGCTAACTGAAGAAGAACAAGTCCATGAAACTTAAATATTAATAAACTTAATGAAGAATTTAATCTGCTTATTGGAAAAAAAAGAATCCACGTTTACTTTCATTTCCATTATCTAAATGATTTTATTAATAATGCTATAGGTTTATTTCCATACAAGAAATAGAAATCTTGTAGGGAAAGTTAGTAGAACAAAGCATTTCTTGTAAGCCCTATAAATATAAAACTATATGAAGATATCTAAATTTCTTAAGGAAACCGACGAAGATTATTAAATTTAATACCAATAATGACATTATGATGATTTATATTAGTTGTTGTAACAGTGGCTATGGCTTCGAAACTGGTTTCAATCACAATGAATCGAACTGGAAAGGGTTAATGGGCTTTCGTATGTCCTGTCTTATTCTGTCGTAACTAAGCACTATATTTCTCAGTTGCAGTTTGGCTGAGGTTGGTACTTCTACGCACTTATATTTTCCCTAAAGTAAAAACTGACACTTTTAGTGCGCATATTTTTTTCCACAACAAAAGTATCATCAATTGAAAATAGCAATTTTATATTCTACTATAATATTCCGCTTAATAAACATTTATCATTTGCTTTTGTTGTGATTGGTAGTCCAGGAGTGTTGTTACAATGAAAACATAAAACACTGAAAATTGTTAAAATATGATAGCAATTGTTTTATAGCACCACAAAAAAAAAAAAAAAAAAAAACATCACCATGTGATTTTGTTGAAATTTGATTACAAGTCCAGAAATGTTATGCAGACAAACCTCTACCTGGAGTTTAGGCTCAGTTCTGAATAGCTTAACGTCCTTTAATCTGATTGGTCATATCGTACTATGAATAAAATCGGTGAAATTATATTCGGGTCTATGGTGCTTTAAGTTACTCGACATTCGTCTTCTCAGGATCAGGAAAATCATCCGGTTAACTCAGATTTGAACTCGCTGTTAAATGTCAGGCAAACGCACTACTTCCCTCCGCCAGTCCCAACGTTTTTATTTTTGTTAGTTTTTGTTTTAGAAGAAGAGAAAGCAAACACAGTTAATCGCGAACGTTATCCCGATGTGAAAACGTTTCTGTGGGCATAATACGTTACAATCTATATATGTGCACCACACAATGAAAATCCCAGAAAGTAGCAGCGATAACTTCTTCTACAAATGGAACCACTTTTGCTATTTAATGCTCTTTTATGTTGCTACCTCAACTTTGTATTATTCCGTCGTCTCTAGCCTTTAAAACCCCAGTTTTATAATGAAATGAAGTGTCGCTAAAACTCCCAGAAGCGTTTTTGGTACATTGTTAACAAACAATGCTGAATGCAAAATAAGAACTAAAGCTTTCCTGGCGACGTGTTAATTCAAAATCTTCTCGGGCTTCTAGCCAGGTAAAAACTTGGCTTGACACCAACGTTTCGAAGAAGTGCATCTTCCTCGTCTTCAGGGTGAACTGATGGTTTGAGCTTGCGGAGACCAATCAGATGTTAGCTTCATCCCAGCTCTTATAAATACCAGTCTCCGCAAGCTCAAACCATCAGTTCACCCTGAAGACGAGGAAGATGCACTTCTTCGAAACGTTGGTGTCAAGCCAAGTTTTTACCTGGCTAGAAGCCCGAGAAGATTTTGAATTAATGCTGAATGCTTTCCCAAACACAAAACGTTATGTAAAATATAGATGATACAGCCTATCGTTCTTTTCAATGCCAGTCAACTAATCTTCCCCCTCGCGTTAGCGATATTGAATACTCATTTTATATTTTTGTCACAATCTCGTCAACCGCAGTGGTTGTGACGCCTTAAACGTTCATTATCTAATGAATGTACAGCGACATTGTATAAAGATTGAGTATTTTATGGAACACTATATTAAACAAGAGATTAGTCAAATATGCCTTGCCCCTCAGAGAAGTGTAATTTGTTCTCAGTCCGAGGACTTTTTTAACATTAATATTTTAATTAATATTGATTTTTTTTCAAAGGTATAGGTTAAGATTATTTATCAAATGGATTCGTCACTCGAGCAGTAGCTTGGTCAGAGACTTCGAAGCACAGGAAGAGCGTCACATGGCTGTCAACATATGTAATCGACTTGGGCACGAGCAACTTTACCTCTTGGACTGTCTCAAAAGAATGACCAAAGAATATATGACCTGTTTTGCAGGTTGGAAGCTTTCATTTCATTTTTATTTTGTCTAAAAGCACTATACAGGCATTGACAACGTCTGTTGAAAGCAGTACAATAGCCTTGTCATAATAAATTACAAAACGAGATCACAAAATTTATCATTAAAATATTCATGTATAGAATAAAAAGGATGCTTGACTAACCATGTATATATTCTGGACTTAAAATTATGCATGTTTAAACATTTAACACTATCAGGCAAGTTATTATACAACTTAATACCTAAGTACTTATAACTATTCTGAGATTTTGTTAGTCGATAATATGGAATATTTACATTGGACCTATAGCTAGTACTATAACTATGAATATCCATCCTCAAAATATGTCTATGACAAGAGGCATGTATATATACTAAATTATCTAAAATATAAAGATTATAAATAGTTAAAATGCCTAACTCAATAAATAGAGGTGTACATGGGGTTATATACGAACTTTTTTTAATTATCCTAATAATTTTCTTTTGAAGATATAAAATTTCATTTACTTTGTTAGCACCACCCCAAAGAATTAGGCCATATCTGATTACAGATTCAAAGAAAGCAAAATACACGCATTCAATTGGGATATAATCTCTCAAACTACGAATTAAAAATATAATGCTAGACAGTGTCTTTTTTAAATATTCAATATGGATGGTCCACGATAATTGGTTATCAATATATACACCTAAAAATGTAGTACTTGTCTGATACTGTAATGCTAAGTTGTCTGAGATCATTTTTAAAGTGAATAAATCAGAGATAGTTTTGGATTTATTTAAAAATAAACTATTAGCTTCAAACCATTCCGAAGCTTTAGACATTATGGCTTTATATTGATTATTCATTATGGCTTTCATGATGTATGCAATGATTCTGAGGACACCTGAAGAAAGCTTGATCTATTCCCAAAGAACAAAACTTACCGGCATAAACTCTTCGTGATGGATCTTGAATATGACGGAACTGGGCGATGGTCTCAGCTGGGGCTTCAAGGGGTGCATCATAGGTGCCCGCGTGAGGTGCCAGATGAGCAAGATACAGGAACAGCGGTCCACTTTCAGTGTCGTGCTCGTCGATCAGTCTCACCGCTTCGTCGGTGAAGAGATCTGTCGAATAACGACCAAAGGACTCCCAGTCTACGCTCATGTTGCGTCGCATGTCATAGCCCTCGTAAGGGAGGAACTGAAATCAGAGCAATAAACAACTGCTAAGTTAAACTGAGTTTTATTTATGGACGCTCTTAACTGCTGTGTTCTCAGTTTCTTACCTTATATTGGGCGTAAAAGGTCGTATATCTACTACACGGGACCAGCGACTTTATTTCGCTTCCGAAAGAAGACATGCAAAGAATGTTTACGCCCGAAAAAATTCATCGGCCTCCGCCGGGTTTGAACCCGTGACCTTGTACACCATGGAAGACGACGATAGCAACTGTTAAGAGTTGGGAGACTGCTCCAAGAACAAGGTCACACTCTTACTTATTTCATAGAAAGCGTCAACATCGGCGTCCATACTTGGATGGTTTCGCTAACATTGTTGATCAATATTCCCAATTATTTTTGTATTTATTTATTCAAACACACATAATGGAGAAAGCATATTTGACATTAGCAACCGAAAATTGAAATGACACATGCAAAGAAACATATAGAATGATAACAAATAAGATTAAATTATAAATTTCCGGTTAAAGTTTTTAAAGGCAATAATAAAAAACTAAATATTTTGAAATATGTAATAAAGAGACACAGTAATAATAATAACAAATCTTATGTGTTCCATTCACATGACTTTCTCTACATCTTTGCAACACATTATTGTTAAAAACCTCATGCGTCTATTTACTTCATGCTAATCGAGAAAAAATTAGCAGAAATAGTGTTATTACGTGCTTCCTTGTAAGTAGAAGCGAAATAAGGGAGCACCATAGGTTAAAGTGATAGTCAAATGCTGGTTGCTATGTGACTGAAGTTCCTTTGTTCGTACGGACAGTAGTTGCCAAATTCCCGTATGAGAAAAGTATGTTTCTTAAAGGTGAAACCAAAAACAAGGAATATCTCAAAAACGATCAGCTCCACGAAAAAAATTGTATATAATTTAAATTGTGTGTTTTAACCTGCTCTACATTTTTTGTGTAGTAAGCTTTTGTCCATCGGTTTAGGAGTTTCGTAAACTTCATCCAGAATAAAGTAGACCTCAGAGGCTATTCCCAGAAAATTCAAGATATGCATATTATTTGTCAGGTATACATCTTTAATATACGATATTTTAATCAAAATCTTTAGAGGCATTTTTTAGAAAATCAAAATTTTCGAAAAAATTTTCATGTAAAGGGTAGATGTGGGTGGGGGGATTTTTCTAAAAATCTTCGTGTCGTATCCCTAGAAGATGCTAACTTAACTACCAAGTTTGGTATTTTACCGACTTTTCGTTTTTGAGTTATCGTATTCACAGACACACACAGGGACCTTTTTCTGAAAATGCTTTTTTTGGATATATGGGACCCTAAAACATATATTTCCGGTGAAATCTCGGTATCGAATTTTTGGGTGGAGTGCAATACCTGCTCTATACACTGTGTATACATAGTACGTGTAGAGAAAGTAAACATGTAACAAAGTTGCATCAGATTTTTCAATTCTCAACAAGATTGCTTCCTTATACTGTAATTGATGCGGGATAGTAAGCAGAATGGAATCCAAGAAATGGAACACCTGTTCTGATAAACAAACATCAAATACTTGCAATTCCAGTGCCAGTATTTGTCTTCAGTGCTTCAGGTGTGAGCTGATCTGTCGATGAGGTAATCCCCTCCAGTGAGCTAACAATGCAGAGCAAATATGACAGCATCCACTTGAGTATACCTCTCTGGCAGTATTTAACAGTGAACTTGAACTTCGGTTATCTTTGGCACAGGATCTTCACCTCTGCTAATACGGAAGATGTGCTCTCCATTGACAAAGTTCAGTTTCTGTGTTTAACCAACTATACTAAATGTTCTTTTAAAGACAACATTATAAATCTCTTAATATTTGTACAAGAAAGAGTACCCACACATATTTTCCCTCCGAAACATAGGAAAATCCCTTGAACAACAACTAACCACATAATACCTGTCTGAAAGCTGACCCTGGTGACCATGAACGGGTTTTTCTTGTTTCTATCATTTGTTTTCGAGAAACATCTGAGTGTATAACAAGTATTTTTTTCCGACCAAGGAAATAAATACTAGAAAACAACGTAAAAAAATCTTATATGCTACATTCACATGACTTTCTCTACATCTCTGCAACAAATTATTGTTAAAAAGCTTATGCTTCTATTTACTTCAAGCTAATCGAGAAAAAAATATCAGAAACAGTTTTATAGCTTGCTTCCTTGAAAGCAGAAGGGAAATAAGGGAGTACCATAGGTTAAAATGATAATCAAAGGCTGTTTACTATGTGACTGAAGTTCCTTTGTTTGTATGACAACAGTTGAAAATTCCTGTATGAGAAAATTATAAGTTTTTCAAATCTGAAACTAAAAACAAGGAATATCTCAAAGCGATCAACTATATGAAAAAAATGTATGTAACACAAATTGTGTGCTTTAATGTGCTCAACATTTTTTGTTTGGCAAGTTTTTGTCCATCCCTTACGGTTTAGTAGTTATGCAAAATTCCGTAAAGTTCATCCAGAATAAAGTAGTCTTCAGAGGCTATTCCCAGAAAATTCAAGATATACATTTTATTTGTCAGGTAAATATCTTAAATATACGAAATTTTAATCCAAATCCTTAGAGCCATTTTTGAGAAAATAAACATTTTCGAAAAAAGTTCCATATAAAGGGTAGTTTGGGGTGTGGGAATTTTTCTTAAAATATTCGTGTCGCATCCCTGGAAGATACTCAACTTAAATACCAACTTTGGTATTTTACCGACTTTTCGTTTTTCAGTTATAGCATTCACGGATACACGGACCTTTTTCTTAAAATGCTTTTTTTGGATACAGGGGATCCTAAAACATATCTCGGTATCGAATTGTTGGGTGGAGTGCAATATCTTCTCTATACGCCATGTACATAGTACGTATAGAGAAACACGGAAATATACAACAAGTGCACCAATGCAACACTGTTGCCAACTAAAGTTTTAAACTCAGTAAGAAATCCAGGGTTAAGCTAACATGGTGTTAACACGAATGCAGGAATATGAAGATATTACATATATCTGCTAACCACAGCATAGGAGTCACATTAGTATGCAAAATTAACATAGACTGGTGTATTTTTAAAATCACAATAGTGTTGTTTACCTTTCACAAGAGTAGACCGGTTGCGCCAGTGCACTATATGGCCTTGGATTCCTGTTCAGGCGTTTTTTCATCATATCAGCGCTTCCGAAAATCACGAGCGAGACCTAAACTCGATTAGCTTTTGTTTGTCATTCAAGTATAGCACAAACTGTACACCATTTCACTAGAATAGTGAGTGCAACAAATATCTGATGTTTTCCATTCACACGACTTTCTCTACATATTGTTCATTCCACTTTACAATATTTGGGATAAACATTAGCAGAAATTGTCTTAATTACTTGCGTACTTGACGAATTCACGTGTGTGAAAAGGTTAAGTATTTTAAAGCTGAAACCAATAACAAGAAATATCTCAAAAATGGTGAACTCCTTGAAAAAAATGTATATGACATAAATTGTTTGTTTCAGCAAGATCTACATTTTTGTATAGTAAGTTTTTATCTATCACTTACGGTTTACTAACTATGCAAAATTCTACTAGAATAAAGAGGTCTTTATAGGCTATTCCCAGAAAATTCAAGATAAACATTTTATTTGCAATATAAATATCTTTAATATACGGTATTTTACACAAAATCGTTAGTGTCATTTTTGAGCAAATAAATTTTTTCGAAAATTTTTCCATGTGAAGGGTAGTTAGGGGATTTTTCTCGAAATCTTCGTGTCATATTCCTGGAAGATACTAAACTTAAATACCAAGTTTGGTATTTTACGGAATTTTCGTTCTCGAGTTATCGTGTACACAGTCACATGGATATACACGCACAAACATTTTTTTGAAAATGCTTTTTTTAATACAGGGGACCCTAAAACGTCTGTTTTCCGTGAAATCTCGGTATAAAATTTTTGAATGGAATGCAATACTTTCTTTATACACTATACACAAAGTATGTGTAGTGAAAGTGAAAATTGGTGAAAATTATATCTGAATGAGATTAATAAAGCTTCGGCATACTTTTACTTTCTCTAGCACGCATATACAATGTACATAGTGGATAGAGACGGTATAGTATTTCACCCAAAAATTCAATAGTGAGATTTCACCGGAAATACACGTTTTGGGGACCCTGAATAAAATGCATTTCTAAAAAAAAGGTCAGTATGGTTGTATTTTTGCGTATATGTATGTGGACAGTATAACTCAAAAACGAAAAGTTGGACTAATAGCAAACTTGGTATTCAAGTTTAGTATCTTCCAAGAATCCGACACGAAGATGTTCAGAAAAGTTCCCCCACTCTAAGCTACTCTCTACATGGAATAATTTTTGAAATTTTCGATTTCCTCAAAAATGGCTATAAAAATTGTGATTAAAATATTGTATATTAAAATATTTAAATGACAAATAAAATGTATATCTTGCATTATCTAGGAATAGCCTCTGAAGATCCCTTCATTCTGTATGAATTTTATATAACTCGTAAGCCGTATGAGAAGACAAAAGTTTACTACAACATATATATAATTAAAACACACAATTTATGCCGTACACCCTTTTGTAGATTTGATCATTTGCGATACATTCTTGTTATTTTTGTTTTGTTTTAAATACTTAAAACATTTCTTAAACGGGAAATCAACTTTCGTTTCGTATCTCTCTTGTTTTATTCCCGGGAATGTAAAAGAGAGCCGAATTTCATTTATTTCGCACAGCGACGAGCTTTTGAAGGATTTGATTATCCCTTAAGTTTAGTGTATTTTCTTATTTACCCTTGCTTATAAAGAATTACCTAGTAAAGCCATTTCTGCTAATGTTTATCTCGATTGGCATGAAGTAGAATACTTTCTAAGAATAATTCGTTACGGAATAGATAGAGAAAATCATGTGAATGTAACACATCAGATATACATATATCTGTATATATAATAAGAAAATACACTAAACTTAAGGGATAATCAAATCCTTCAAAAGCTCGTCGCTGTGCGAAATAAATGAAATTCGGCTCTCTTTTACATTTCCGGGAGTAAAACAAGAGAGATACGAAACGAAAGTTTATTTCCCGTTTGAGAAATATTTTAAGTATTTAAAACAAAAACAATAACAAGAATGTATCGGAAACGGTCAAATCTACAAAAAGGTGTATGGAATAAATTGTGTGTTTTAATTATATATATATATATATATATATATATATATATATATATATTGTATTTTCACATGTGAAAATAAATGAAATTCGAAGCCATATGCTAAATTATCATATAATGAGGCTAATATTTTGTCTAGAGTTGTCAAAAATGTGGATTTTTAGATGCTTATATTCATAAAGTCTTTGCACATATGATGGGCAGCTGGTTTAATTCATTCAGCTATTGTCGACAGTACAACAGCTTTTTCGAAATCCTAGACCTTCAAATAAAGTATGCTTATATTCGTAACAGTGACTATATTTAAATACCTGCTTGAAGGAAACTGCTAAGTAACTGCTTACAACAATTTAAATGAGATCAATATATATTACTTTTATTCTTATTATTATTTGGAATATATTTTAGTTCTTTTTTTTTATTTTACTTTCTATTGCTATTTTCAGAAGAGGCATTTTGAAGAACGCAAAACGCACAAGCTGGCAAAATTACAGCAACAGCCGACCTGTAGCTGACAATGGGGATGGCGCTCCTTTTCAACATCAGAAGTGGGTCAGCACATGAAGTTTCATTTTCGCTTGTAGAATTTGTTTGAATTAAGTGTCGTCGAATGAAAAATACAGCCCGTTGTCCTTCCACCTGCCAATGCTGTGCTGTGCTGTTTTATTTACGTTCGTAGCCGGTTCTCATGCTGACCCAGCTTGACTTAGTAACGTTGCCTCTGTCACTAAACCACATTATGATTGCAAAACAGTGTGCAGAAAATGATAATTATTTCAAAACCCTGTAACAGAAGCCTATTAAAACTAGGTTAGAAATAGATTAAGCTACCCATCTAATAAATAAAAAATATTATCGTGATCCATTCTCTGTAATAAACCATCTAATTCGAAAAGACAACTAATGTTTTTTTTTTCGAAAACGGCTGGGCTTTGTTTCTAATACTTTTTTGTCTGTACTATTTATATATCACTTTTAACATCTAGGTAATAGGTTATTTTTCCTTTGGAACAATTACTCTTGATAGTGATTTCATTCGTTTATTATTGGTGTTGTTTAACTGTACACGCACACATTAACGCTCTTATTCATATTTTTAGAATCTGGAGAGGCTGGGGAATAATTTTGGTTAGAGAGAAGTTTCCAACCCCCATTGGGAATCGAACCCGGGACCCTTGTACAGCAGGTGCTCTACCGAATGATCTATGGGGCGAGCCTCTAATACTTCTATAAAGTATATATATTAGAAAGGCTGTAATAAGTTTTCTTCCAGTTTGTATACACTATCAGTGGCGATACGCTCTTTATACTTACAGAAGCTTGAACGAAGTGATTATAGTAGCCCTGGTATCCATTCCAGAAGCCGTAGTGTGAAGTAAACCCTCGGTGTGTGGGCGTGTATTCTTTTTTGAAGTAACCCAGATGCCATTTGCCTATCGCGTGGCTGGTGTAGCCCAGTTCGTCGAGATATTGAGGAAGAAGCCGCTCATCTAGAGGTAATCCCCAAGGTTCCGGCTCTAGTATTAGGTTGTGCTGCATGCCTGAAATAAGTAAACATAAATAATACTTGAAAATCTCAAACTAGATTGTCAGCAATATTAAAACATATTTGAAACTTGTATATATACATATTTTAGAAAAATTAAAACATTTATTTATTTAGTTATTTATTGAATTTCCAAAATGCAATGAGGCCTAATTTATAACCTATATTAGGGATATAGTTTAAATGCAATATATGCTTATAAATTAAAATATAACGTTAAATGTAAGTGTAAGAACTGTTAATATAGACATTAGCCAACATTAAATATAGGATAATTTTAGTATTAATTAAGGTTCTTAAGAAGAGAATTGTTGAATTATTGGAAAAAATGTAAATGGCGTGTTATTTATAGACGCCTTTAACTACTGTGGTTCTTAGCGTCCCATTCTAAATTGGGCGTGAAAGACCGCTTAATTTTGCTCAGAGGCCTCTCAATCACGCTTGAGGTTCTTTTACATGCCGTAAATCTACGACATGGGACCAACGGCTTTACTTTCCTTCCGAAGGAAGCCATGCTAAGGATGTTTACACCCGAAAAAATCCATCGTCCTCCACCGGGTTTGAACCCTCGACCTTGGGTATATGAAGTTAATATGGTAACCATTACACCACGGAGGGCGACAATTGGGCATTGATCATAACTATTAATATTCTAGCATTAAACTTTTACAATAAAAATAATAGGGTGCTCCTATTCATGAATCGGCACTTAGTGAAATTAGTACCCTCTGGTTAAGGTTCTTAAGAGTACAGGTAACTATTTAAAAGGAAGAAAACGGTGTAATTATTACACATTAAGTTGAATATAATAAGATATCTTAAGATAATTTTTAGTCTCAGTTTTGACGACAGAAAACATTGTATTTGCGTTCTATCTTACATTTAGAGAGGTACAAAACATTAACATTTATAACATGCAGTTTTATATTAATAGTTAACCCCCGTTCTTACACGCCACAGATGGTTGACACTGATGTATATAAAATTAAATAATTGGAAAATGAAACTTGGGAGGGAAAGGTTCAAGTCAAGTTAAGAGTACTTCTCAGGGCATTTACGAGTTACGAGGAGTGAAGAAAAGCTCCAAAACTCCTTATCCAGAGATGATGATTCTAATGGGATTTGTACCACAGACCTCCCGTTCACGACCTCAGGCATCTGTGTCAGTTTTATATATAGTTTAAAAGAGTGTTGTTTATTAGATGTAAAGCTTTCATCTTAAAACAATCTGATGTGTTCCATTCACATGACTTTCTATACATCTCTAATAAATTCTTGTTAGAAAGCTTATTCTTCTATTTACTTAATCCTAATCGAGAAAAAATTAAAAATCTGAAATATGATCTGAAGCTTTCCTGGCGACGAACTTATTTCTGGACGTTCTCAGGCTTCAAGCCAGGTGTAATGATGAAGAGTCATCGTCGTTTCGGGAGCGTGTATCTCTCCCATCATCATTACACCTGGCTTGAAGCCCGAGAACCTCTAGAATATATTAAAAAAGCTGGTTGCTATGTGACTGAAGAACCTTTGTTTGTATGGACAGGAGTTGACAAATTCCTGCATGAGAAAAGTTTGAGTATTTTAAAGCCTGAAACTTATAACAAGGAATATCTCAAAAATGACCAAACTCATGAAAGATTTGTCTGCCGATTTAGCCTATGGTATTCCATTATTTCCCTTCTACTTACAAGAAAGCAAGTAATAAGATAATTTCTGCTAATTGTTTCTTGATTAGTACGAAGTAGATAGGCGAATAAGCTTTTTAAAAATAATTTTTTACAGAGATGTAAAGTAACTCGTCTGATTTTTTAAAGTAAAATCTGTAGCTTTCCTGATGGCGTGTTAACTCTAAGTGTTTTAGAGCTTCTAGCCAGGCAAGCTCATGGATTGATTGCAACGTTTCGAAGATATGCATCAGCGCGTAGTCGGGGTAAAGTGATCTTCGGAACGTTGGAGTCAATCCATGAACTTACCTGACTAGAAGTCCGAGAAAATTGTTGTGTTTAGGGAGAGACAGACAGAAAGAAAAGAGAGAGAGAGAGGAGGATTTTGACACCTGTCACCGGTTGTAAATATATTTCTTGAAAGTCATATAATACATTTACATTTGAAAGGCTATTCGAATAAGTTAACCTTGACTCAGAGTTATGAACACACCATTCATCATTTTAAAACGTCAGATTTGGAAGCTAACATGATTGAGTGTAATTGTGCTAGAATACTTGAAGAATAGGCAAGCACATAACACATGTAACCTGACACCCAAACTTCCCTTTGTAGGAAATGAATTACGTAATGTAAAAACTGGCATTCAAAAAGGAGCACCTCAACCGACTGACAGGGTTTGCGTGGCATACGAGACTTGCATTGGGAAAATTTTGGCATTTTTGAACATGCCAGATTAGTTGCTTCCACACCATGGATGCCAGTTAAAACGCATTGGTTTGTATGATTAAATATAATTATATTACTGACCTCCTTCATTCATAGACTTGCTCTTGGACCTATTCAAACCATCGTTTCAATCACTATATTTATTGATTGGTAATACCATAACTTCTGAGACATTCAGGATGGGAGGTGAATAACGAGAAATATTTGTATCAGCATTTGAGATGATGTGATAATTCAATATTTGCAGTTTTTCACTATTTTCTAAAGTTATGTTTATAAGAAAAATTTGACGATGATTTTAGGATGGCTATTATTCATTCACTCAGACATTCGGTGATTGTTTACTTAACAGATCACACGTTTGACCTCCTCTGCGATTTTCCCTACTCAATTGTAGGTGATGTGAGGGAAGAATATCGATCGCACTGAAACTTCAACCTACGTAACCATACGTTTTTGTTTTCCTTCAATTATCTGATTAGGATCCACAATGTATTCAGGGTTCAAATCAAACATATTGAACACAAAGACATTATGTTTCTTTAAATATGATTTTATTACACAAATAACTCAAACCAACATGTAAACATTTGCAGTTACGTTCTTTAAATGCAGTATCACCCTCATTGTTCTTACAAAGGTGAAACATTAAAACTAAACCTCAAAACTTTAAAAAAACACCTTCAAATCGTGAATTAAAAAGGCTGTGCCGCAGATTTGTAATACACTGCAGTTGATGTTCATCTATCCGGAAGATGACAATTTAGAAATCGCCTATATAATAAGTCCCACGCAGCATTGGCAGATTCCCCAATAAGGGCATAAATTAAATGAATGATACTATTTTAGCATATACAGTCATTTATTGTGTAAAGGTAAAATTTGCGACTGAATTTATCCCGGTTTCCTCACTGTGAGTCACATGAATGCAGGTCGGCGGTGTGCGAGTAGTGCTCAACATAGGAGTTAGCCGTTGCATGATGATTAAACAGGGCCATTCAAAATACATTAGACTCTCAAATTGTGCCTCATTTATGAGAATGCTATCAGTAAGCGGACAAAAGAATACATTTATGTGCTATTTGCATTGCGCTCTACTAAATATCAAATTATTTACACTTCTCACCCAGTATATATTATAATACAGGTATATGGTGGCTAATTTTAAAAACATAATATTGATTATAATACCGGATTTACATAATAGTTTACAATTAAGCATTTACCACTTGCTGCTAATAACGATTCTACAAGCTGCTCCAATCACGTCACTAAATGTCAACTTATTATGTGCCTTCTTTTCAGTCACCTATACTCCACAGTCTGGCAAGATATTTTTTTTTTAATTATTTTATACAATTTTATATTAATTTGTTTATTTCTTATTTTGTAAATGTTTAACGCCCACTTTTATTACTCTGGTACCACAGGCGATGACACTGATAATATATGGAACGAAGATGGAGCACCGGTGGAGTGCGATAGAGGTTGAAAACCCGGAGAAAACCCGCCATTGCGCCACTTTTTCCACCACAATTCCCGCACACATTCGATTGGGATCGAATCCGGGCCACCTTAGTCTAGCCACTCGGCCACGGCCTGGCAAGTCCCGGAAACAAACCTTTTACTTGTAGAATAGAACCTGAAGAGTTAGTGCGCTCTTAATTTTTGGTACGTAAAGCTTATGTTGACAATTTTAGAGTCCGTTTAAGGTGCACAAACTGGTTTTTGAGGAACCAAACATCTGAGGCCTACTTGCCAAAAACAAATTTTAAAAAAATCTAATGTGTTCCATTCACATGACTTTCTCTACATCTCTGCAACAAATTACTCTATTTACTTCATCTAATCGAGAATAAATTAGCAGAAATAGTCTTATTACTTGCTTCCTTGTTAGTAGAAGCGAAATAAGGGAGTACTATAGGTTAAAGTGATAGTCAAAAGCTGGTTGCTATATGACTGAAGTTCCTTTGTTTGTATGGACAGGAGTTGACAAATTCCTGTATGAGAAAAGTATGTTTTTCAAAGCTGAAACTAAAAACAAGGAATATCTAAAAAAAAAAAAAAACGATCAACTCCACGAAAAAAAATTATAAAACGTAAATTGTGTGTTTTAACGTGCTCTATGTGCTTTATGTATTTTAAGCTTTCGTGCATCTTTACGGGTTAGCAGTCATGCAAAATTCCGTAAAATTCATCCAGAATAAAGTAGTCTTCAGAGGCTATTCCCAGAAAATTCAAGATATTCATTTTATTTGTCAGGTAAATATCTTTAATTACGATATTTTAATCAAAATCGTTAGAGCCATTTTTAAGAAAATCAAAATTTTCAAAACAATTTTCATTTAAAAAGTAGTTTGGGGTGGGAGGATTTTCTTTAAAATCTTCGTGTCGCATCCTTGGACGATACCAAACTTAAATACCAAGTTTGGTATTTAACGGTATTTTCGTTTTTGAGCTATGCTGCCCACAGACACACACACATACACACAGACAGATGCACGGACATATTTCTATAAATGCTTTTTTTTGGATTTAGGGGTCTCAAAGCATATATTTCCGGTGTAATCTGGTATTGTATTTTTGGGTGCAATACAATACCTTCTCTATACACTATGTACATAGTACGTATAGAGAAAGTAAAAATAGTATGTGTTTACATTCACATGACTTTCTATACCAATTCCCCAAAAGTTACTCTTAAAACGTGTATTCTTTTAATGCTTTACGTTAATCCAGATAAAAATTTGCATAAATGCTTTTGTAGGTACAAAGGAATAACGGAATACACTATGACTACGGGATACTCAAATATCTTAAAAGGTGATAATTATGTGGTGGCTTTGAAATTCCGTTCTCGTTGCTTGACCAGCAGTAAGAGCAACTAATAACGTTGTTCCATTTGAGAAAAACGTTCCAATTGAAAACAGCATAAGTATTTTAAAACTGAAACTAATGACTAGAAATATCTCAGAAATATTTAAGTCCACAAAAGAATTATATGATATAATTTGTATACTTTAACGATTGTGTATTTTGTGTAGTAAGTTTTTGTCTATTACTGTTTACCAGTTATGCAATATGAATAAAACTTGTGAAGCTATTTCCAGAAAATTCAAAATATCTATAGATTGTATTTGTCATGAAAATGTCTTCAACATACACTATTTTAATGCAATTCGTTACAGGCATTTTTGAGAAAATCAAACATTTTGAAACATTTTCGAAACAAGAGGCAGTTAGGGGTGGGATAATTTTTCTTGATAATCTTTGAGTCGATCCTTGAAACGTGCTGAACTTAAATATGAAGTTTGTTATTTAATCAAATTCTCGTTTCTGAGTAGTACTTCTTACAGACTCAGGCACGCGGATCACACACGGACTTCTAAATGTTTTGTATACAGGGCCTCCTAAAGCCTAAAGTTTGGGTGGAATGCAGTACCGTCTCTACCTACCATATTCATTGTATTGATAGAGAATTAAAACTAAGAAGCATATATTTAATTTTGAAAACATGTAAAAAAAACTATATCTAGCTGCAACCAGAGTGGAGGATAATGACCACGACTTGGAATTGATAAAGTGATAACTTATTTCTTGAATAATATCATCCAAGTGATGTGTTACAGGTCGATAGCTTTGCCATATTACAGAGTTATTCAAAAAGAAAGAACAGATTTCAAACTTTTATTGCTTCCAAACTACAAAAGATAGACGCATGATTCCAACGTTTATGGAGAGAGAAAAGTTTACAATTGAAAAACCGCTGAAGGTAGAAGTTCCAATCACGGCCGTATTGGCGCTGTTGTTTGTTGTTGTATGTTTGTAGTGAAATGGCGGCGACACCACAAGAGAAATCATTTTGTGTGCTTCAATTAGCAAAGGTAGAGTCCATTGTTGCAGTTCAACGAGCATTTCGCCGTCAATTTAATAAAAAAATCGCCGCGTCACAAGCAAATTAACGAGTGGCATCGAAAATTCATAGAAGACGATTGCATATGCAAAAGGAGAAGCACGGGAAGTTTTCGCACATCGGACGCGAATGTCAAGTATATTCGTACAATATACGAAAGGATCCCAAAGAAATCCACATCACGAGCAAGCAACCAATGGTATGGCGAGTTCTAAAACATTGTCTGCACCTGAAGCCATACAAACTGCAGTTATTGCAAGCATTGAATCCTGACAACAAAAGGTACGTTGTCATGTCAGAAGATGTGGAAGAAGACAATTTTACTCAACGATTAATGTTTTCCAATGAAATTTATTATGCAAGATAGTGTCCCGCCTCATTTCTCTTACCATGTTACTTGAATAACACATTTTCACGACGTTGGATTGCGAGAGCAGCAGCAGATCAACTTTATCGCCGGTGGCTTACCAGGTCTCCAGATCTCACTCCGTGTAATTTTTATCTATGCGGTTACGTAAAAGACCATGTTTTTATCCCTCGTATGCCTGATACTCTTGAAGAACTACGACATCGAATTGTTGAAGCTGTGAGTGCGATAACTGGAGACCAGCTGCTTCGTGTGCGGCAAGAAATGAGCCACTGTTTTGACATATGCCGTGTAACACACGGTTGTCGTATTGAATGCATATTATAAAATTGTACATTTTTCTTTCTCCATAAACGCTGGAATCACGTTTCTATCTTTTGTAGTTTGGAAGCAATAAATGTATGAAATCTGTTCTTTCTTTTTGAATAACCCTGTATATGATATAAAAAGAGAATAACCACTAGTACGTTCTTAAAAATCTTAGCGTTGTATCTAGAGGTGTGAACATTATTAGACACAAGTGCACTTTTACGGTAAAAGTGATTCTAAGTCCTAGTTTGAAAATCAAATACAAATGTCTGATATCAAACCAGAATCTAATATGAATGCTTATCAGGTAGGTTTCATTGTGAATATTCTTTCTCCCCATTGATAATTTTTCTTGTTGAAAGTTAATTTTTCCAACTCACGTCCCAAACATCTTCACACTATAAAATCTGCACATTAGAGAACAAAATTTAATTTCTGTAAACTTGAAAGCAATACCAACATTTCTTTGAAGAAAAGGTATCTCTTCTATTCAATAGTACAAGACAAATAATTGCATCTGTAGTTATACTCTACTTTTTCATATAGCGAGTCATTTAATTTTCATAGATGGAAAAATCCTGCAAGTATTTATTACACTTCAGCTTGAATATATTGGAGACATAGTGCGGATAATAAATAGCCAAACGTTGCTTTGAGTCTAATAATGTTTACATCTCTATGCATTTTATTAATAAGTGTAATTATTATTTATTTCTACGTAAAATAGATACAAAATAACTCATATATACAATTTTGAACTTACCATTATGTATAGGATATTTTCCAGTCAACAGGGCTGCCCTAGAAGGTGTGCAGAGAGGAAGAGCATAATGATTGTTGAGTATAACCCCGTTATAAGCCAGAGCATCAATGTTTGGCGTTGGTATTTGGTCAGATCCATGGAAGCCCACATCATTCCATCCCTGTGAAAAATTAAATTTAAACGTAGTTAATACCAATGTAAAAATACGGAAAGGGACTCATGATCAACTAATATCAGAGAGAACTATAAATGGCTAAACGAAAACTTTTCTCGACATTCCATAAAAATTGAAGAGAAAAACAAAGCTATCTACCATTTGACTTATTCTTATAATATTTTCTGAGTGACCAATTCTAATAAAGATTCGAATATCTGTTTAAGTCTAATGAAGTGAACCTTTAACATCTTGAACAAAACTAGTATATGTTTAAGAAGTTTTCATCTTAGGTGAAGACGTACAGAATTCATGGGAAAAGTTCTCTTTTTTTCCAGTTAGCCACAATCAGGACGTGTGGGAAATGTTTATTTTAGGTAAATTGTCGAGGGGAACATATGCGTTTGGTGCACAGAAGGGATAATGGTTCATAAAAGTAAAGAATGTGGGAGTTAGATTTGGCAAAAAGAATGAATGTATCGGTCGTGCTGGAGGTTGCGTTTCTGTGGAGGCGAAATGAAGTGACTTACTACCAAGGATTCTAGAGTAATGTTCAAGTAGCAATGCCAGCAAGGATATAAATTGTGCAGAAAGGAAAAGTGTTCCATTCCGCGGATTCGTTATTACAATACTCACTAGAAAACCCTGAGATCATCCGGACACCAACACACCAGCTGTGAGGCCGACGTCAAGAGCCATCACCGACTGAGGTGCCGGACATGATAAAGATGCCGAGGTCCCATACATATTTACTCACTTTTTTGCATGAATACACACTTAAATGTATCGCGTTATTCATTTGTTTTGCCATTTTAAATTTACCCTAGCACAGCGGTTTCCAATCTGTGATCCGCGGAAATAGCTATCCAAAATAGCATCTTAGGGAGCGATAGCGGGACAGAATCGAAGTTAGTGCAGTATAGTATATGTATTGTCAATGCAGTGTGTATGTCGTGGTACTAATAGAAGGAAAATGTGGCAGTGGTTGGGTGATAGACTGTGATGTTTTCACTAGCAGTGGAAGGCGATTGAGGTTGGGTGGATGGTGAACATAAATACCACTGATTTACCGGAACTAACAATTTTAATATTTACATACATCTGAAAAACTTCGCTCCACATCACAAGATGAGATTGGAGCAAAATGGAAATAGAACACATCAAGATACTCAATCAACAATTATATTCGTAGCACTTCTTGTAGCACATTTCGTATTTTACGCATTATTGAAAATCTGGCAATTTTTTGCAAACACTTTCTCTTCCACACGGCTAAAATAAGTGTTGCGGGTCTCAAATTGATTGCTTGCACTAGTTCATCAACAGCTTTCAGGGCTCGAGGCATTTCAATGTTCGATGTTTCCAAATATGTGTTATTGTTGTAGACATATCTGCAAAGTTCTTCTGTATGAATTGCAAATCTTCATGCAATCCATTTGAAACAAGAGATGTTATAATATTGGTTGAAGAACAAGCACTATCATCAAAGACATCTGTAAAACAGTATTGTAACATACTGCTGCGTCGAATCACGTTCCCCAACGCGCTCCTACAGGTTGTTTACATGCGGCGACAATGTAGGTCGGTCTCTATTCGGTAAGTATGCAACTGGTAACCGAATGTGTCCCGCTATCAGTCCCCAAGATGCTATCACTGTTTATAAGGAATGGTTACCAAGAAACATAATTTCTGGCTCAGCTGTGCAGCTTCAATTCCTGTTCCTAAAATGTGAAAAAATCGGGCTGGGTGGCAAAGAACTGCCAGTAAAATACGAGCAAAGTTACATGTGATAATCGCCTTTGTGTATTATTTGCCCCAATCACCAGCGAACAAAAGTTCACTTTTTAATCTATAAACTATGGTGTCATCAAACGTCATAGAAAATTCAAGATAAACGGAGTTCCCGTATCCGCGTCCACTTTTATTAGGTAACCCAATTGACTTCAAGCATAGTCAACTATTTATGTTGTTTTGCTTTATATTACGTAGGACCACAGGCTTCTATTTGAGTTACTGCTCTACTTAAAAACGTTCTCATGTTCCCGACACACTCACCACGTTAGAGGTAAGTGCTTTAATTTGTTTACTAAACTAATTCTATACAACCAAACACTTTTGACTGATTGTTATGATTTAAAATAAGAAAAGGGGAGGGAAATACAGCTCAATGCTGTGACAATTGTGCTTCCCTTCATTTAGAATACTAAGATCCTTGTCTCCTTCACTAAGTCTGAAAGTTTCTCGGCGATATTTCTTGAAACTTATGGAATTGCAGGATTTATTGATCTAAGTATTTAACCCTAAGAACTTTGCGACCCTCGTAATATCACGGCAAATGGAGCACGGCTTTTTCCTCTTTACCAGAACTACATTCTTGATCGACCGTTCAGCCAATTTTGGAGCGATATTTTTGTAGTGTCAGTGTCTTGTGATAATCTCCACCGTCCGTTGGATTGTACTTTCACTCATCCTGCTTCATTTAATAAGAATTTTGTGAAAGCTCGTGTCCCAAGAAGGACTACCATAATAACATTGTTTTTTCCTGAGTCACTCCGTGGATGACCCAGGTCTGTATTCAGGATTTATAAAAGGATTATTGGCTCCCTTCTTTGCTAGTCCTTCTGCTCTCTGGATAAATGCTGCGGCATTCATGTAAGTTCTACCGATTTATGCAGAACCAGAAGCTTTAAGACTTCCGAGAATTCCTTGACCAGTCTAGACTTGCCCAACCCAACTCCAGGAGCATTTAAAGCCGCTTGACTTACGGCAGTTATGGTAATGTACCTATTGCTTTCTCTACACGTACTTTGTATATAGTGTATAGAGAAGGTATTGTATTCCACCCAAAAATTGATACCGAGATTTCACCGGAAGTACGTATTTTGGGCCCCCCTGAATCCCAAAAAAAAAAAAAAAATTGGAAAAAGGTCCGTGCGTGTGTGTGTGTCTGTGGACATCATAGTTCAAAAACTCAAGACCGTTGAATACCAAACTTGGTATTTAAGTTTAGTATCTTCCAAGGATGCGACACGAAGATTTTCAAGAAACCCCCCCCAACTACCCTTTACATGGAACTTTTATCGAAATTTTTTATTTTCTTAAAAATGGCTCTAACGATTTTGATTAAACTATCGTATATTAAAGATATTTATCTGACAAATAAAATGTGTATCTTGGATTTTCTGGCAATAGCCAACTGAAGACTACTTTATTCTGGATGAATTTCACGAAATTTTGCATAACTGGTAAACCGTGAGAGATGGGCAAAAACTTAGCACACAAAAAATGTAGAGCACATTAAAACACACAATTTATGCTATATACATTTTTTTTCGTGGAGTTGATCGTTTTTTTACATATTCCTTGTTTTTGATTTCAGCTATGAAAAACTTATACTTTTCTCATACGGGAAATTGTCAACTCCTGTCCATGCAAACAAAGGAACTTCAGTCACATAGCAACCAGCATTTGATTATTAGTTTAGCCTATAGCTATAGCCCTTATTTCTCTGCTGCTTACAAGGACTATTTGTGCTAATTATTTTCTCGATTACAATAGAGTAAATTGAAGCATAAGCTTTTTAACAATAATTTGTTGCAGATAGGTAGAGAAAGTCATGTGAATGGAACACATCAGATTTTTTTTAATCCTTACTTAAACGTTCCCATACACAAGCCAATATGGAAAACACTTCTGCTTGAAAGAGATTAGCGTTCGTCCAGGACTAAATAAATCTTAATGCCGCAGCGATTACTTTTGCCCAAGTTCTCTCATTAGTTTTGATCCATCCGTAAACCAAATCGGTCCTTAATGGATCATGACTCATTCCTTTCTCCAATAAAATAGTGAATTTCCTTTCTCCTGATCTCCTTGGTATCGTTAAGGCTTAATTCACACATAATATGCCAGACCGGCGTCTCTAAGAGAGTTAATGTGTCCAAAGCACAAAAATCCAGTTTTCAGCATGTCATTACACATAAGTCTGTATAAATTTGCCTCCCCTTCCCTCCAAGGTGAAGCGGTGGCAGCTCCAGCAGAACTTCTATCGTTGTGTAGGAGCTTATAAAGTCCTATTTTGCACGTACTACATTTCACCCTAGGGCACTAAATCAGAACATGGGGAAACTATGATAAGTTTGTCCATTGTAATGTATATATAATACTGACAGGCTTCAGCCCAATACCTTTTGTCAAGCATAGATCTACAGATCCGAAACGATCTACACGCTTCATTAATGTTTGGCTCGGTTTTCTTCCAAGTTATTGCTATTGCCTAAAATGACGCGGAGGTATTTAGGCTTATTAGAAATATGTATCCTCGTTTGCAACACTCTGACTTCTTTAATGCTTTTCCGAACTCTAAGTCTAATAGACAATTGTACTCTTACTAGGGTTGATAGATCACATTTGTCACACTATTACTGAATTTTGTCAGAGAACCTAATGCAAAGATTCGATTCCTGACTATGGTGAGCAAGTTTATTTTATCATAAGCGCTTCTGAAAATTGAATGTGAGTGTGAATTAAATGAGTTTAAAAGTAAAGTTATCAATCAATTGCTTAAGCCAACCATACATAGGATCACATTTCTTAAAATGCGTCTGAATAAAATAAACAAAAAGAGGTATGATTAAAGTAATGTATCTGTTAAATTTGTCAAAATTTTGTGAAAAAAAAATTATATTTTAAATGATAAAATAATTTGAATGGCAAATTTAAAAGCAAACGTATAATGTATTTTACTTAGCGTATTTGAGCTACAAATTAACCTAAATTATAAATGAACAGGCACATGCTTATTAATAAACATCCTAACTTAAGCCTTAATTGTCGCAACATTTTCTAACATTTTTCTGTAGCTAAAATGCTCCCCATGATGTAATTTTTACTTTCTCTATACGCACTATGTACATAGTGTATAGAGAAGGTATTACACTCCACCAAAAAATTCGATACCGAGATTTCACCGGAAATATATGTTTTAGGGTCACCTGTATCCAAAAAATGTATTTTCACAAAAAGGTCCGTGCGTGTCTGTGTGTGTGTGTGTGTGTGTGTGTGTGTGTGTCCGTGTGTCTGTGAACACGATAACTCAAAAACGAAAAGTCGGTAAAATACCAAACTTGGTATTTAAGTTTAGTATCTTCCAGGGATGCGACACGAAGATTTTGAAAAAAATCCCCCCACTCCAAACTACCCTTTACATGGAACTTTTTTCGAAAAATTTGATTTTCTAAAAAATGGATCTAATGATTTTGATTAAAATATCGTATATTAAAGATATTTACCTGACAAATAAATGTATATTTTGAATTTTCTGGGAATAGCCTCTGAAGACTACTTTATTCTGGGACAATTTTACGGAATTTTGCAAACTGCTAAACCGTAAGAGATGGACAAAAACTTACCACACAACAAATGTAGAGCACTTTAAAACACACAATTTATGTTACATACATTTTTTTCGTGGAGTTGATTGTTTATCGGATATTCCTTGTTTTTGGTTTCAGCTATAAAAACATATTTTTCTCATACAGGACTTTGTGAACTCCTGACCATACAAACAAAGGAACTTCAGTCACATAGCAACCAGCTATTGATTGTCACTTTAAACTATGGTAGTCCTTTATTTCGCTTCTACTTACAAGGAAGCAAGTATTAAGACTATTTCTGCTAACTTTTTCTGATAAGCATGAAGTAAATAGAAGTATACGCTTTTTAAGAATAACTTGTTGCAGGGATATAGAGAAAGTCATGTGAATGGTACACATCAAATTTTTTACTAATTTGTTTCAAAAGTTTTGTACTGGCTCTGAAAAGTACGTTAAATAAAATAAACATACTTTTTTTTAAACAATGCAGCAATTTTGAGAAATAAATATTACATTTTGATAAATTAAGTATTTTGGATATTACTAAAAGTGACACGTATTTTCCTACAATAATTGGAAGTTAATATAAATAATCTGATGTCATAGTTCCATTTGTAAAATAATTTTTTGTAAGATTTGAACTTTAAATGGTATATTTTTAATAGTGCACCGTGTAGAACAATGAATTTAGACGGTAAAACATTTTTATCTTAATACCCATGCAAGCCAGAATTTTGAAACATGGCAAAATTATCTCTGTTTTTGTCTGCATCAATGGTAAAAATTTCAAAAATATATATTCCATGTCCTTGAATTTCTAAATTTCACAGATTGGATTCTACATACCTTAAATATATCCAGTTGGGAATTTAAACATGCACTGAAACAGCAAGCCAGAAACTTCATAATATTTTCATCAAAAACCGTAAAAGAAATTTCGACTTTCATCTAAACTTAACCGTTTCTAGCTCCATTTAACAGAAATGACAGTGTTAAATTAATGATCCACACGTGGCTCTATCCAAAACCAGAATTTGCATGGCCTATCCATTCAGATATTACAGAAGAGAAAGTTATTTAAATTTTTAATCAGTTACCGGAACTGAAAATAATTCACCTCAGGTAACCGACTATCTTGGACCTATGTGAGTCCCTTCCATTTTAGAAATTTAGGAACTAATCGTTGATAATAATAATCTATAGTGAATATTTATATACCACAGAATATTTGGGCCACGTTGAAAAATTGATGCATGTTGTCGGAAACTCCTATTAAAGCTTTTTGGCGGTGAAAATCTTTTAGAAAGTTGTCGAGTGTTAATTCGGTGATTAATGATGTTCCTGCCATAACAGGATTCTATTAAGGAAATCGTATCCTATTTCCGGATATCGCTTCGACAACAGACTACTCATTAGAAGAGAAACAGGGAATGATAACAAAAATCTACATGAACATAAGGAATCATACCATTCTTAGAATAACCGTATTAGTTTGCTGTTCAAAATTTCATTGTGCCACCACGTCCGCATATGCTGAATAAATTTCAACTGAAATTTTCATTATACAACAAAATTAAAGAAAACAGGGACCGTAATAAAATTCTACAGAGTAATGCCAATCACCACAACATTATATGAGATTGAACTTGGGTTCCAACGAAAAAAAAATCTGATATGTGCCATTCACATGACATTCTCTACAACTCTGCAACAAATTATCGTTAAAAACCTAATTCTTCTATTTACGTCATGCTAATCAAGAAAAAACTAGCAGAAATAGTCTCATTACTTGCTTCCTTGTAAGTAGAAGCGAAATGAGGGAGTACCATAGGTTAAAGTGGTAGTCAAAAGCTGGCTGCTATGTGACTGAAGTTACTTTGTTCGTATGGACACGAGTTGGCACATTCCTGTATGAGAAAAGTATAAGCTTTTACAAGCTGAAATCAAAAACAAGGAATATCTAAAAAACGATCAACTCCACGAAAAAAATGTATGTAACACAAATTGTGTATTTTAAAGTGCTCTACATTTTTATGTGGTAAGCTTTTGTCCATCTCTTACGGTTTAGCAGTTATCCAACATTCCGTAAAATTCCTCCAGATAAAGTAGTCTTCAGAGGCTATTCCCAGAAAATCCAAGATATACATTTTATTTGTCAGGTAAATATCTTTAATATAAGATATTTTAATCAAAATTGTTACAGCCATTTTTAAGAAATTCAAAATTTTCGAAAAAAAGATCTATATAAAGAGTATTTGGGGGTGGTCTTTTTTTTCTTGAAAATCTTCGTGTCGCATCCTTGGAGGATAGCAAACTTAAATACCAAGTTTGGTATTCAACGGTCTTTACGTTTTGGAGCTATGCTGTCCACAGACACACAAACACACACACGCACACGGACCTTTTTCTGAAAATGCTTTTTTTGGATTCAGGTGGACCCAAAACATGTATTTCCGGCGAAATCTCGGTATCGAATTTTTGGGTACAATGCAGTACCTTCTCTATACACTGCACATAATACGTGTAGAGAAAGTAACAAAAGGATCAAATCCATATGACGGAAATGGGGTTTCTTTGGCAAGAAAACGTCTGCACCAAACTCGACAAGATTAACCCTTTGATGATTTATAAGTTCCGCATGCTTTAAATGTTAGTATAAAAATAGGGTTTGTATTCTAAGGGTAATTTCATATTAAACAAATCTTCAGTTATAAAATACAACTTATTCATGAGTATCATTATGAGACAAATACACGCAACGGCAGTCAAATATAGCTCCGCCTTCCAATGCCACTACACCGATTATTTTACTTGAGCCTTCCCCATCCTTTACCACAAATACATTGACTGCTGTGTTATAATTCAAACTCACTATGTTTAGCTTTGAATGGATGGCTAGTCCAATTATCTCATGGTCTTAACGCTCACGGTTATTCGAACAGCTTCTGTGGTAGTGCCATCGGAAGAAATATTAAAGTCGGTTTAGGAATTAGAAGAAGAGTGATATCCAAAGACAAAAATGTATTGAGTATATGAACACCATGATTGTGGAGAGATACCCACTACCAGCAAGGAACTACCAAACAGGAGGATGACGTCCTTGGAGGCGATCCTAGAAACGACGATGATTATATTTTCCTTTAGTAGAAAATGTCTTTGAGCCTGAGTTCATATGAAAATATTATTGCCATGGCTTCAAACACTGTTACGCGATTTCATTAGACCATCATTATTATTATTATTATTATTATTATTATTATTATAGAAGTCGTATCATCTTCTCATTATCATTATACTTTCTTTACTACATATAGTAAGTAAGGAAAGTTTTGTATTCCACAAAAAATTGACACCGAGATCATGCGTGTTTCGAAGTCTATGAATTTCAAAGAAGCATTTTTAAAAAAGAAACACTTCGCGTGTGGAAACATTTGTAAATAACATAACTCAAACGTAAAGTACGATAAATAGCATACTTGACATTAAAGTCCAGTATTTTCCAAAGATGGGACAGACGTTTTGAAAAATATCCTCCATTATATATCTATATATTAGCCATTACATAGGACTTTTTCAAATTTTTAATTTTCTCAAAAAATAATGCTAACGATTTTGATTAAAATACCAGCTCGTTTAATAAGAAATGTACATACTTTCATTCACTGAAAATAAACGAAAATTTAACGTCCTTCCATCCTTCTTTCATAATGTCATTGAGCTTCATTGTTTTTCGACAAATGGCTGTGCGGCAGTTTAATTTTAAAATTGGGACTCTTCGAATCGGGCCAGAAACTCACTGTAGAATTGCTCATTAGCTGCTTCTCCTTCTTCTAAGAAGTTAATGAATCCCCCCCCCCTCAAAAGTCCCCAACAACTTTCCGGCCAAAAGGACAGTCTTTAGCTTCTTGAAGCAGATTGAATGGAAGCAACCCGTTACTCTGATTGTTGCTTGTTTCCGGAGTGTAATGTCGAATCCAGGTCTCATCGACGGTGATAACTCGATACAAAAAGTCCTTCTGATTTCGCTTAAACAGCTACAAACACAGCTGTTACCAAGTTTGGTATTTAACGGTCATTTCTTTTTTGAGCTGTGCTTTCCACAGACACATACACACGCACAGACGGACCTTTTTCTAAAAATTCTTTTTATGGATTCAGGAGTACCCAAAACATGCACTTCCGGTGAAATCTCAGTATCCAATTTTTGGGTGCATTACAATACCTTGTCCTTACATTATGTTCACAGTACGTGTAGAGAAACTGAAACGTACTTTTTTAAATAAATAAGGACGATATTAGAAAACCTACCTACAAGAACAGAGCTCTGCCATCAGCCTTGAAGGAGAGGAAATACCAAGGGCGTGAGTTAATACAGAGGTGACCCGGATATATTCTAACCGCCTAATCCTTCCTACGTACAAGAATCAGAGTATTTTATTGAAGTTGAGAAACCTGATAGTCAGTAATACCCACGCGGTCTTAGACCTTGACCTCAGAGAACAGGATTATTGGTTTATCCAGAGCAACCCTGAGAGCTGGTAAAGGGAGGGAAAGTGACGTCTCCGTAATCCACCTGAAGTTGGTATTAAGAGTGTTGTTCGGCATGTAAAGTAAGCAGTGGCGGAACTAGCCAATTTTAAAGGCAAGTGACCGGGTACTAACATTTGTCTCCTAGTATTTCCTCTTCAAACGAGGCTTTAAAACTATTTTTTTTTTTTTTTTTTTTTTGCGTATAATAGAAATTGACACCTTTTCTCGACCCAAATTTATTAATATCAGGCTTATATTAGACACAGAGAGACGCAATATGCTAGAAGGGTGTCTTCATTTAATCTAGAAACAAAAATAATGTGCATTGGATCAATTGTTTTTTCACACAAGCCGTGTGTAGGACAGGAGTTGGATCCGTAGAGTCAGACTGAAAAATTCAATGCGATAGCCGGGATTTGAACCACGGATCTCCCGATCTCTAGCCAGTTCCTCTGCCACTGAGCTACCATGGCAATATGCCGGCATATCATTGAATTTCTCAACTGACTCGCATGAGAAAATGTATTTGGAAACGCCCAAACTGTATAGCTGCCAACATTACTTAAATTCATTAAAGGACATTAGGAATGAAATTTAAAATTTATATATTTCTGTGTATACTTTAAAAACATTATAGTGTATTAACCGTCTGAAGAATGAATGCAGAGGGCTAGAAGTGGAAGCTTGCGTAAACATAAACAGATAAGCGGTATTATGTCATAACAGTTCCTGGAATGCAGCAGTTGAGTCTCTTGGATTCAAATCAAGTCAAAATGCAAACACCGCCGCGTGTAGTTATATGCTTACAAAGTAGAAAATGAATATTCATTAGTGAAGAAGAAAACAGTAAGTTTAACCTGTTGTAGGTGGTTTAGTTTATTGCTGTTTACTTACGCTATGCTGTTTTTCTGATGGTCACACTACACTACACATATTCCAGCCGTTTTAAACCGTGTCATGCGACCTCTGCATTCGTTCTTCAGACAGGTAGTAATTGCATTTATGTAATTTTATTAATAACAAATGTCATTCAAATTGGATAAATATTTTGCAAGATAAAAGTTATTTCATAAATTGTATTGTTAACTATGGTATTACATAATGAAAATGTTCCACGTGCCTCAAAATTTGAGAAAATTGTTTGGCATTTAAGTTTCTGTTATGATAAGTTTTTCCTTTGTAATATTTAATAGATACTTCAGCATATTCTGGGAAATTTTAGTTTTGTATTTAAATAAACACAGAGACGCGTAGAACATTTTGAAATTGTGAAAACGTAGTTTAGAGTAAAACGCTGTCTTATAAAATAGAATCTTAGGAAATAGATGTAGGGTTTTTAAATGGTTGTAGAACCCGAAGCAAGGGGAAGATAGCTAAATATTGATTGCTTATACACGTCCAAAAGTTTCAACAACTAAATGCTACAAAAAGGTTGTTTTTTTGTTTTTTTGACCGATTTCAATCAAAACTTTACTCGCAGTGTTCCCTTAGTGCACAGAGTACAGTGTAGTGTTTTGCGATAAATCAGCTTTAGGTGAACTATTATGGCATTATAGGTGTAGATGTGACCTGCAATAGCTGACCCAGAAGTACCCGACCTGTCGTATAGATAGCGGTTGTTGTTTCAAACAACAATGGTAAAAAGTACCAACCTTAGAAAGATTGAGTTTGACGAATTTACATTCTTCAGCATTTGCTTGGCAACCATCATTAGTGAGTGCTCTCAGCAAATTTGTAAACATGGATAAAACTGATCATCGCCAAGTAATATTAAACCTGAGTTCGATTCTACTTTGGGGGAGTCTGCTCCTTCGTTTACAACAGTGAAATATTGGGTGGTAGAGTTTAAGTGCGGTCGACTGAAAGTGCGCGAGCTAGCAGACATTGCAGACATTTCAAAAGGTTCTGTACTTTTCCATACTGACTGAAAATTTGGATATGATAAAGCTGTGAGCAAGGTGGGTGCCGCGTTTCCTCACAATAGAACAAAAACGGCGTCGTGAGGATGTTTCAGTTGAGCGTTTAGCAATGTTTCGCTGCAACAAAACTTGAGTTTTTGCGTCGATTCATTACAATGGATGTAATATGGGTCCAGCACTTTACACCTGAGACAAAGGAATTATCAAAACTATGGCATGGAAGGGGAGAATCGGCTCCAAAGAAGGCGAAGACATTCCATCAGCAGACAAAGTCATGGCGTCAGTTTTCTGGTACCATGAGGGATAATTTTCATTGGTTATCTCAAATAAAGGAAAAAATAAAAAAATGGCGAATACTATGCGAACTTGTTACTGAGTTTGAGTGATGAAACTGAGCAGACAGCCGCATTTAGCGAAAAAGAAAGTTTTGTTTCATCAAGACAATGCACCAGGTCACACGTCCAATATTACCAAGGCCAAAAGCAATGAGTTATAGTTTGAATTGCTTCCTCATGCAGCTATTTGACAGATGTAGCCCTATCTGATTATTTTCTGTTTTCAAACTTGAAGAAATGACTTGGTGGAAGAATATTTGCAAACAATGAAGAGCTGGAGTCTGCAGTTGGTGGCTATTTTGCAGACCTAGATAGTTCCCTCTATAAACAGGGTATCGAAGCTATTGAACATCGCTGGAAACAATGTATTGATCTGAAAGACTATGTAGAGAAATAAAGATGTTTTTTCCTCAAATTTTTGGGCTTTCTTTGCTAGATCGGGTACTTCTGGCACAGCCCTTGTATGAGGTGGAAGAGAGTTATCCAGAATGACATTAATACGCAATTCTGTTGATAGCTTCCAAAGTCGATTAAAATGTTTTTTTGAGATAGGACGTCGTCGAGTTTAATTGTCCTAATAACATATAATTACATATTTTTCAGTCCCACAATAATTGTGTATGTAAGGTTATGATTGCTTAAAGCAATTGTGTTCCATTCACATGATTTTTTACACCAGTTCTGCAAAATACTCTTAGAAAAGTTTATTCTTTTATCCACATCATATTACTCGAGATACACCAGAAATAGAAGTAAGTATAAGGCAAATAAGGGAATACCTTAGGCTAAAGCGATAGCCAAATATTTTAAAAGTTTCTCGCTCTGTGAAACAATCGAAATTCGGTTCTCTTTGCATGGCCAGAAGTAAAACAAAAGAGACGTGAAATGAATAACAACTTTCCGTTTGAGAAAATAATAACAAAATTGAAACTAATAAGGAATATCTCGGTAATACTTAACTCGACAAAAATATATATAGGGCAGAAATTGTGTTTTAGCAAGACCTACAGTTTTTGTGCAGTAAGTTACTGTGTATCTCTTACAGTTAATCAGTAATGCAAAAGTTATCCAGAATAAAGAAAACTTTTCAGAGAATCATGATATACATTTTTGTTTTATGTAAATGTCTTTAATATTCTGTATTTTAATCAAAATCGTTAGAGCCATTTACGAGAAAGTCAAAATTTTCAAAATTTTGTTCAAGCAAAGGATAGTTTGGGATGGGCGATTTTCTTGAAGAACTTCATTTCGCTCCTTGGAAGTTACTGAACTTAAACTCTTCATTTTTTGGTTATTTTGCTCTCTCACACGCGCACCTTTTTCTAAAAAGCAGATGGGCTCCATTTACATGAATTTCTCTACCTGTTATGCAAACAAACAATTATTACAAAGATTAAGCTATTATCTACACTATGCTAATCGAGATAAACATTACCTGAAATTGTCTTATTAATTGCGTCCTTGTAAGCAGGAGAGAAATAAGGGCATTTACTAGACTGACGCGATACTCAAATCTTTTAAGCTATCGATATGTGAAAGAGTTTAAATTTGGTTTTATTTGCGTGGCTAGTAGTAAAAGAAAAGAGGTATGAAAAGAAACATAACTCCCCGTTTGAGAAACATTAAAATAGTTTTAAATTGAAAGTAATAACAATAAATATCTTGGAAAAGAGTAGCTTTAGAAAAAAGATACACATAATATAACCTCTTGGATTTAAAAGGAAATATCACTAACTAGCAAGTATTTACCAAACTGAATGATAAATGCAATTAAAGCATTCTATTATTAATAATGTTATTAATAATAGAATTATTAGAAGAAAATACTCATAATCTAACTCAATTAAACACCTTACAGAGCTGAATCTAATCTACTCTTTATAAAACCTAAAAGAGACACACGTGCTACAACTTTAAGTGTTATGCTCTAGCCAATAAAGCTAATAATTCAAATTTGAGCCTCTTGAAACTTTTCTCTCGACTGTTTGAACCTTCAAAATGTCTTTAAAAATACACTAAGAGCTACTGACATAGAAAACGTGCTTCCAATTACACCCATGACATAAAAATCTTACCCAAGAGCATTAGAACCACTTCCTATCCTTTATATGCTGTGTGAAATGTGGTATTCTAATTGGTGGGCTACTTGATAATGAGAGAATTTCCTACATTCTTACTTTCTCTACACGAACTATGTATATAGTGTATAGAGAAGGTGTTGCATTCCACCCAAAAATACGATAGCGAGATTTCACTTGAAATATACGTTTTAGGATCCCCAGTATCATTTTTAGAAAAATGTCCGTTTGTTTGTGTGTGTGTGTGTGTTCGTGTGTCTGTGAACACGATAACTCTAAAATGAAAAGTTGCTAAAATACCAACCTTGATATATAAGTTTAGTATCTTCCAGGAATGCGACACGAAGATTTTGAGAAAAATCCCCCCCCATCCCAAACTACCCTTTACATGAGCAAATTTTCGAAAATGTTGATTTTCTCAAAAACATCTCATGCAATTTTGATTAAAAACGTATATTAAATATATTTATATGGCAAATATAATGAATATCTTGAATTTTGGGGGAATAGCCTCTAAAGACCTCTTTATTCTGAATAAATTTTATTGAATTTTGCGCAACTGCTAAAGCATAGGAGATAGACGAAAACTTACTACACAAAAACTGTAGATCACGTTAAAACACACAACCTATGTTACATACGTTTTTTACGTTGAATTGACAACTTCTGAGATATTCCTTGTTAGTTATTTCAGATTTAAAATACTTACTTTTCTCACACGGAAAGTTGTAAACTCCTGGCAACACAGAAAAACGCATTTCAACCACATGGCAAAGAGCTTTTAAAACATTTTAAGTCTCATTAAACCTAGTGTATTCCCTTATTTTCCTTCTACTTACAAGAAAGCAAGTAATTAAGGAAACTTCCGCTAATGTTTATCTCGATTATCATAAAGTAGGTAGAAGAATATGCTTTTTAACAATAATTTGTTACAGCATTGTAAAGAAAGTCATTGAATGGAACACATCAGATTTTTAATGTTATTTTTCTCTTTGTTGGCTATTTAATGGTGTTTGAAAACAAACTGTATGGCAATGTAAGTCACTGCTACCGGAAGTTTATATCGAATTGGTTTTCCCAGAAAATTCAAGATCTGCATATCGTTTTCCATGAAAATATCTTAATTCAAATCGACAGCGTCATTTCTGAGAAAGTCGAAATTTTCGAAAAATGTTCTATGTAAAGGGTAGTTGGAATGGGGATTATCTTGAAAATCTTCGTGTTGCATTGTTGTAAGATACGAATTGAAATATCTAAATATAAGTATCTAAAACGTAAGGTATTTTAATCAAATTTACTATACAAATTTTATGATAAACATATCTAAAAATATTCCGGGTAAAATGTATTTAGGATGGGAGGGTTTTCTTTAAAAACGTTGTGTCATATTTTTTGGAAGATGCTTAACTTGGCACTTATCCGACGTTTTGTTTTTAACTTATGTTGTTCACTAGCCCTATACGCGCGCGTATTCATTTCTTAAAAATTCAATATTTGGAGTTAGAGGGCTTCAAAACATGCATATCCGGTGACATTTTGGTCACGATTTTTCTGGATGGATACAATACTCTTCATACTTACTACATATAGAGAAATTAAAAATATAATTCAAGGAACGCATTGCATTCGAAATCTTTCTTTGTAAATTGACTTAAGAAATAAAAATGTTATTAGATATGAAAATGCTAAACGTGTGTGTCAAATGCCTCCGCTCTTTCTTACGCTCTCTGTCTCTATCTCTCTCTCTCTCTCTCTCTCTCTCTCTCTCTCTCTCTCTCTCTCTCACACACACACACACACACAGTGTTTTTTCTTCTAAAAAGGACACTAATGCCAATTATTAATATAAACTGTAATTATAAAAATGACCTTACACTTTCTTATGTTCACACATTATAAATATGACATTACATTGGCAACCTTGAGCAGAGACTGTTAATTCTTTTAATGTGGACTCAAATGACATAGAGACACGCTATGCGTTCATTACTGTACTGACGCAACATGCTTCATTATAATAGGGAGTTATATATTAAAATTCATTATAATAGTTAATGGGGAGTTGTTGCAGCCTGATCAGTAATAAGCGTTAGACGTTATTCTGACGTCATTAATTTCATGTCCAATCAGAAGGACGCGCTTAACCGAACGACCAGCTGTGGTTATACCCAGTGGCGCAACAGCGCCGTATTTCATGTGTGTAGATAACCTTTCGTGGATAAGGAAGTTGCACAAGTCAACGGGGCAATTGGAGACAAAATTGGTCAGTGGAGGGTGAGCAGATAGCGCGAGCGATCTTCCTTGCACACCGCTTGCATATTAGCGAAAACGGTGAGATAATTGCGCTCTCGCAGTTTCGAGACTTGTGTGGAGTCCGTGATGATATATAAGAAAACGTTAACTTCCTTCCACTTCAGTTTTAGAGCCTTTAATTTTGAGAGAAGAAAGTCATATATCAGTGTTCACTAATAAATAGTTTTGTAATGTGTATTCGCTGTTCTTATTTGATATTAAAGATGATATCTAGTGAAGGTAAATAAAAATATTAAGATACTGTAATAAAATCCAAACGTTGACAGTGCCCAGTGTTTCACTGTATTATTATTATTATTATTATTATTATTATTAATAATAATAATAATAATAGTAATAATGTTATTACGCAGTGTACGCTTAGCAGAATAAATCAAAACATGAAAATATTAGTAAAACCTAAGGCGTGGGCACCTAGCGCTCACCACGTCAAGATGAGGAATTGCTTGGGGACTATTAGGGACCTTCAATTTCGCTCCCTGTCGCAGTCTGGTTCCGGCTGCCTTCTGTAATGCTCTCATTTCATTTGTCTGACGTACAGAAAGTCTAATTGAGATGCGCAATCCCCTTCGATACACTACTTTGCACGGGGAATATTTTGTATGTAGCTTGGAGAAATTTTTTATTATCCTCATTACTGACAAATGCCGGGGAGATACCTGAATATAGGCCTGGATACTTTCATCGCCAAATTCTTTTACTAGATATTTCGTTTCATTTCATACAGGTAATATAATTAAATACATTTTTCTTCTTTTTCTGCCCAACAGGAATTATGCCAATTGACCTATTCCGACCTCTATCCGTCAAATAAAGGTAAGTGCATGTATTAATTGTAGCTTGTGCGTTCGAGCATATTAGCATGAATTAGATTTTTTTTTCGAATTTAAAAGTGTTAATTTAATTATTTTGGTTATAGAATCAGAATATTAAAAATCTGATGTGTACCATTCACATGACTTTCTCCATATCCCTGCAACAAATAATTCTTAAAAGCCTATACATCTATATACTTTATGCTAATCAGAGCAGACATAGTCTTATTACTCGCTTCCTTGTAAGTTGAAGCGAAATAAGGGACAACCGTAGGTTAAAGTGATAGTCAAAAGCTGGTTGCTATGTCAATGAAGTTCCTTTGTTTATATGGATAGGAGTTGACAAGTTCCTGTATGAGAAAAGTATGTTTTTCATAGCAGAAACCAAAAATAAGGAATGTCACAAAAACGACGAACTCCACGAAAAAAATGTATATAACATAAATTGTGTGTTTTAATGTGCTCTACATTTTTTGTGTAGTAAGCTTTGTCCATCTCTTACGGTTTAGCAATTATTCAAAATGTAGTAAAATTCATCCTGAATAAACTACTCTTCAGAGGCTATTCCCAGAAAATTCAAGATATACATTTTATTTGTCAGGTAAATATGTTTAATATCCGAAATTTTAGTCAAAATCCTTAGAGCCATTTTTGAGAAAATCAACATTTTCGAAAAAAGTTCCATGTAAAGGGTAGTTGGGGGTGGGGGATTTTTCTCAAAATTTTCGTGTCGCATCCCTGGAAGATACTAAACTTAAATACCAAGTTTGGTATCTTACCGACTTTTCGTTTTTGAGTTATCGTGTTCACAGACACACGGACAAACGGACACACGGACACACACACGGACATTTTTGTTAAAATGCTTTTTTTGGATATTGGGGACCCTAAAACATACATTTCCGGTGAAATCTCGGTATCGAATTTTTGGGTGGAGTGCAATACTTTCTCTATACACTATGTACATAGTGCGTATGGAGAAAGTAAAAATGTTTAACTGAATAGCCGTTAAACATTTCCCTAAAATAAGAGATTTAAAATCACCACGGGAGTCGTGAACAAACAATTATTATCTTACCCCGGGAGCTATTGTGTTAATATTATTTTAATACTATTACCATCATTATGTCTTATTAAGTAAAATACCCAGAATGCTTTGAAGAATTTATAAACTTTCGTCATAGAAAGATTTCATTACTAAAAGTGTTACATCATTATAGAGTTGCAATCTTGAAAAAACATGTTTTTTCGATCCACCTGGCAGGAAGTTGACCATTATTGCGCAGTATGCAACTTTTATTGTGCAAGAGAATTGCCCCAAGGTCAACACTAATGAATGCATCATGACCTTTATAGAAGTGCATATTTTAAGTAATCGAACTAAGATATACATTTTTTAGGTGTTTTGCTGGAACTTTTCCAACCAGGATTTCATATGCAACTTAGAAAACAACTTAGAACATTTAAAGCATCAAGACTGAATATTAACGATTTCTATAATTTTTAAGTTTTTAAGTTCAAAATTTAAATATATATTTCTTATCATATGGATAATTTTAATTGTGTTCATTTCCCTAGACATTAAATTCTAGAAATATTTACCTGTATGAAGTATCGCTAATGTTTATGAAGACGCCTTCTGAAGAGGGGGTGAAGCATATTTTCTTTCTCAGATTTTAAATCTAGTTACTGGTATTTAAGAGCATGCACTTTCTTAAAGAATAGGCTAGAAGTCGTATTTCGTCAAAATATACCAAATTTGGGATTCATAGTCACATAAATAGTTCAAGATATTGGACTAAAAGTATTAAGAAACATAGAAATTCTTAAAATATATATTCTTTTGATTTACATTTATTTATCAATAAAATTTTACTTTCTATATTACGTGTTATAGGAGAAGTGTTGTATTGTCTATTGTCTATCCAAATATTAGATGTCAACATTTCACCGGAACAATATATGATTCTTAATTTAAAAAAAAAACAAAAAAAAACAAAAAAACAAAAAACAGAATTAGGTCCATGTGTGTGTCCGAGCGTATCTATTAACCAAAAACAAAGTCCGTTTAATATCACGCTAACAATGATTTTAATACGTTATGTTTAAGATATTTTCATGACGAATAAAATTCACATTTTGAGTTTTCCATAATAGCTTCGAATCCTCTTCATTCAAATGGCTTTTGAATAATTGATAAACCGTAAGATATGGACAAAAATTACGATCGTCCGATATGACCAACCAGATTAAAGAAAAAAAATTACGCTGGAAAATATGTAGATCTTGTCAAAATACACAGTTTGTCAATTTTTTATAAAAATATTCCTGGTTATTGATTTCAATTTTCCCATAGCTATGCTTTTCTTCTGGTTAAGAAAAGAGATTGAATTTCAAAGCCATCGCATTGCGACAAATTTTTTAAATATTTGACTATCACTTAAGACAGCTATATTCTCCGATTCCAGTTGCATTTGTAAGGAAAATGAAATAAAAATATTTCTGCATATGTTTATTTCGATAACGGTGAAGTAGATGGAAGCAGGCTTCTGACCCTGTAGGTCCTAGGGCGGTGTCAGTCTAAATACGGGGAGGGTAAGCCGAAAATGTAGGAGAATAAGCTGTTTATTAAAAACAATGTTTGTGGAAAACAGACTACTGAAAGTGACGTGAATGTACATCAGCTTTTATAATAAATAACGAATCATGTTATTAAGTATAAAGTAGATCTACGACAGAACTAATTAACTATTAGTTAAATTAATTAAACTAAACTAAAACTAAAAAATGTTTACCATTAATTATTTTAATCTGGACCGTTTATATAGTTTCAGAAAACGGACAATTTATTCCAGGAAATCCCTTTCAGAGAAAATCCTCCTCAAGCTAAACTGAAGAGATTGAATTCGCAGAATATGGAAAAACCTACATGAATATTTTGAACAAAGTGTATTATTTTTCCAAACAATGCTTTCTTCTGATCTAGTTTCACTTCACTCAAACTACCCAACATTAGTAACAATGTTACTAATGCCTCTGTAGTGTGGTAACATAATGTCTGCTTCACAATCAAGTCCCGAGTTCGAATCTCGGTTAGGATGCGTTATCTGGATAGGTTTTTTACTGTCACTAGCCCCGTATGCATAATGTACACAGTGGACGAAGAAGGTACAGTATTCCATCCAAAAATTCGATGTCGAGACTCCACCGGAAACACATGTTTTGGGGTCAGCTGAGTCCTAAAAAAACATTTTTAGAGAAAGGCGCGCGCGCACGTGTGGGTGTATCTCTGGACAGCATTGCTCAAATACGAAATAACCGTTAAAAACCAAGTTGGTGCTTAGGACATTATTGTCAAGGATGTAACATGATTTTCAAGAAAATCCCATCACAAACTACCCTTTACATGGACATTTTACGAAAATTTTGTATTTCTCAAAAATGGCTCTAATGATTTTGATTAATATACTTTATGTTTAAACTATTTTATGACAAACAAAATGTATATCTTGAATTTTTTTGGGAATAGCCTCTGAAGATCCCTTCATTCTGGATGACTTTTATATAATTGGCAAACCATAAGAGATAAACAAACGTTTATTACACAAAAAATGTAGATCTCATTAAAACACACAATTAGTGTTATATACAATTTTTGTAGAGTTAACCGTTTTCAGATATTTCGGATTATTAGTATCAACTTTAAGGTACTTAAACTTTTTTTCGTTTCTCGTTTGTTTACTCCTGGCAAGAAAAGAGAATGAAATGACAATTGTTTCACATAGCGACTGACTTTTAAATGACTGGACTATCACTTTAGACTGTGCATTTGGTTATTTTCCTTCCACTTACAAGGAAGCAAGCAATAAGACTACTTCTGCTTGTTAATCTTGATTAGCACAATGTGGCTAAAAGATTCATCTTTTTATTCAAAAGTTTGTTTACGGAACAGCTAGAGAAAGGCATGTGAATGGAACATATCAGATTGTTTTTCCTACTTTCGGAGATGTTTCTTATACTGAAAAGACGGATATCGGGTAGCTCTAAGCTCTATGGATCCTGAGTTCATTTGAGCTTCATTTCAACCATTTCATCCATCTTCCGAATAACCTACCGGATTAAAGAAAATTTAACTACAAAAAAAATGTAGTATCTTCTATACATTTTAAGGCAGATGTTTTGAAAAATAAATTCTGATGCGTTATTCTCCCATAAGTTTTCCTTCTACGAGTTGGTTCATTGGTGGATATATAAACTATTTTTGGAATATAAACTTTTCCACCTAAGTGATTTTAATTGAGATAAATCTTTGTACAAATACCTACATTATACATTTTGCAATAGATACAAAAGTAATAGCCGAAGTCAATGTTTAAAAACTGGTTGCTTCTTATACTGGGCTTAAAATTTCGTACTTTTCCCATGCAATCGTGAGAAACTCTCAACATGAAAAGGTCTATGAAACAATGATTAAATATTAAATAATTAATGACGTAAATAAATTATTTTAAGATAAATCATATATTTTAAGGAAATCTACGCTTTTTGTTGATTAGTTTTTGGTCTATTGGTCTATCGCATAACATTTACCAGGATACACGAAACCCCACAGAATGGAGAACCTGAAACGAGTGGTCGCCCGTAGCCAGGTATGATCATAAGGAAGTGGATGACATGAAATACAAGCAAATTTGATGACAGAAAAGGTGGTGATGGAGCAATTGGTGGAATGAGTGGAGGACCCGGAGAAAACTCTGACAAATCCCACATGCGGGCGCTTGGGATCGAACCCGGACCGCCTAGATGAGAGGCGAGCTATCTAACCACTCATCCACGGCGCCGATCATCTTAAATAATAAATATATTAAATTTTGAGGATTTAATAAAATTCAGGCACATAGTGAAGCAAAATAGGCAACTCGCAGATAGATTTCGGTACCAGCATAGAATGCAGGAAGTAGAGTTTGGTACCAGCATTGAATGCAGAGTATTCAACTTTCAGTCATAACAGCATGAACGGGAAATGAGTCAGAAATGCTATCTTTGAAAAAAGTAATACTTTCAGCCATAACTAGTCAACAATACTTTTATAGAGCATACTTGACATTAATGTTTAAGCTGGTGTTTCAGAATATTTTCTTTAAACAACCTACAGATGAATATTGTAATGACTGATGAAGACTTGCATATGAAAGCAGAATAATATAATTAAATCAGGCGCGTTCTTCTACAAAAAAAAAGAAAAAAAAGGATCTTAGCGATTGCATAACTTAGAAGGTTATTCGCTATAAGATCATTCATGCTGCTTGTCATTCTTGTTTCCATTAAAATTCCAAACCTTACACCGATCGAGGTTAGCGACATAATGACGTAATAATGATTGTGACGCATACCAAACATTTAAATGTTATTGTAACCAGCCATTTACATGACATGGCATGCAAAAAAGGGTTTCCAAAACCGTGTACTACTAGAGTCGGCTGATAAGTCCCGGGCCTCACACAGATATGGTACCACTAGGCCAGTTAGACGATAGCATCGTATAGTTTAACTCTACACTAGCCTATATCCATAGTTACAGGTCAATAGCTTGTTTAGTTTTCCAATGACAGCATTTTAAACAAGACAACTTTAGAGTTTTCTAGAAAATGGAGGATTGGAAAAAACGAGCAGTGATTAAATGCTTCCATTTGAAAGACTTAACGCCTAAGGAAATCAAGTTGGAAATGGACAGTACATTGAAAGACTCTGCACCTTCATATTCAATGATTAAAAGGTGGGTTGCAGAGTTTAAAATGGGACGTACGAGCACTAGAGGTGAACCTCGCTCGGGACGCCCTGTAGAAGTGGCAACTCCAGAGATCATTGTAAAAATGCATTGTTTAGTACTGGAAGACCGCATATTAAAGTTGTTTGAGATAGCAGAGTGTGTAAACATATCAAGAGAACGTGCAGGTAATATTTTAAGTAATATTTTGGGCTTTCACAAGATCTGTGCAAGATGGGTGCCGCGTTTGTTGACACCTGATCAAAAGTTGTAAAGAAAAACTGTATCTGTTAAGAATGTGGAGCTCTACCGTAAAAATCCCAGTGAATTTTTGACACGGCTTATTACCATGGATGAAACTTCGATACATTACTACACTCTAGAAAGTAAATGACAGTCAAAACACTGGATTGCGCCAGGTGAACCAACTCCAAAAAAGGCAAAATTAATTTTGTCGGCTAACAAGGTTATGTATTCTGGGATGCACAGGGAATTATTTTTATTGATTACTTGGAAAAGGATACAAGTATCACCGGTGATTACTACCCAAGCTTACTGCAACGTTTGAGTGATGAGGTGAAAAGCAAAATACCTCTTTTGGCAACAACAACAACAAAAATTGTTTCATTACGACAATGCTCTGGCCCATCGTTCAGTCATTGCAAAGGGAAAAGTTGGAATTAAAGTTGGAATTGTTTGAACATCCTCCCTATTTGCCAGATCTAGCATCTGTTCCCAAAGCTCAAAAAATTCTTAGAGGATGAAGATTTCACAGCAACGAGGTCATTGATGCGGTAAACAGCTATTTTGAGGACCTTGATAAATCACACTACAGAGATGGTTTAATTAAATTAGAACACCGACATGACAAATGCAATAGCCTTTCTGGAGATTATGTTGAGAAATGAAGCAAAAAAAAAACTAAATATTGTTTTCATTGAGAGGTCCGGGATTTATCAGCCGACCCTAGTGTAATATACTTCCGCTACCTGATGATATCACTTTAAGTCGCCCATCATGTCGTAATGGTTACCATGCTAACTTCATATACCCAAGGTCGCGGGTTCAAACTCGGCGGAGGACGATGGATTTTTTCGGGTGTAAAAATCCTTAGCATGGCTTCCTTCGGGAGGGAAGTAAAACCGTTGGACCCGTGTCAGGGCACGTAAAAGTACCTCAAGTCTGAAATAAAGCCTCTGAGCAAAATTAAGCGGTATTGTGTTGTAGCATATGATTTATTGAGTACATTCTTTCATTCTTGTATAACAAACCGAGGTGATTCAACTGTACGTAAAATAACTTTCTGCTGGAACTAAGTGCAGTCTCTTTCGTGGATGAATAAAGAGGTTGAATAGTTACAGATGACTTCACGGGATAGCAACCCACTTAGATTGGAATCAAAGAAATCGAACAACTTTAATCTGCGGTCTTTCAGTACTAAACGATGCATTTTTGCAATGATCTCTGGAGTTGTCACTTCTAAAGGGCGTCCCAAGCGAGGCACATCAGCAGTGCTCATATGTCCCATTCTAAACTCTGCAACCCACCTTTTAATCATTGAATATGAAGGGGCAGAGTCTTTCAATGTACTGTCCATTTCCTCCTTGATTTCTTTAGATGTTACGCCTCTCAAATGGAAATATTTAATCATTGCTCTTTTTTTTTTTTTTTTTTTTTTTTTTTCAAATCCTCCATTTTAATGAAAACTCTAAAGTTGGCTTGTTTAAAATATTGTCATTCGAAAACTAATTAAGCTTTTGACCTGCAACTATGGATACAAGCTAGTGTAGACTTAGACTTTACGATGCTACCGTATAACTGGCCTAGTGGCGCCATACCTGTGTGAGACCCGGGACTTATCAGCCGACTCTCGGTTTTGGAAACGCTCTTGTCTTCTGACAAATGGTCAAAAGCTTGGATTTCTCCGGTTCCAATCTAACTCGGTTGCTATCCCGTGAAGTCATCTGCAATAATCAACACCGAGAAAACTTCAAAGGTTGAATAGTGCTTTTACGTTGAGGTTGGATTATCTAATGACTAGGTTTGGATCATCATATCAACTGAACTTAATGGATGGTTTAGCTACGAAATTGAATTATATACTTAGGATTCTTTCCGAATTATTATGGACAGACATATTCGGTAGATATGATTTTTCTGTGTCACCAGACGTGAATTCTGGCACCCTTATTTAACCCTTTGTTGCCCTCGGTACCTATAAGTTCCGCTTGTTTTAAGCATAACTATACAAATAGGGTTGTACTCTAGGATTAATTTCATGTAATACTAACCTTCAACCATAAGCAGCAAGTAATGAAGACTGTTTTATACTGTAAAAATATATACAATTTTTGCCCTGAAATATCAGTGATTTTTTAAATAAATAAAAGAGTAATATCCACGTAACTACAGTCAATGTAAACACCATTAGCTTCCAAGCATTACACCGATTATTTTACTTGAGCTCTCCCCGTCCTTTACCACACTCACTGGGATTTGAACTTGCTACCTTTGTTTTTGAATGGATGGCCAGTCCATTAACTATCACCTAACACTTATGTTTATTTGAACTACCTTTTAGGTAGTGTCTTTGACAGGACTATGAAAACTGGTTTAGAAGAATTTAAACTTTTAATTGGGAAGAAAAAGCTTAATAAAGAATCTACACGTATTTCCATTTCTATTTTCTCTATTATTTCATTTAATAATTTTATAGATTTATTTGCATATATTTTTACTAGAACTCAAGTTTTAAACTTAAATTAAAGAAAAACTGAAAATGTATTATACTAATGAAAGCAACTAAGGGTTAAGGAAACTTCAATAGGGAAATTAAATAATCTTATGTGTAGGACTGTTGCATAGATCATATGATTCTTAAAACACAATGCATGGAATGACATCATGACTAGTGGGAAAAAGTAGTGTAACTTTGTAAAACTTGTTTCGTTAAGAATTATTTTCCTCTTCGCACCGACCTGTTTATGGTGATACATCTGCAAAATGACGAAAATACACACATTATGCAAGATATCTTATTGAAATGTATATTAGTTATTAAACGCAATACTAGTGATATTATTGCCATGTATCAAAATTTTAGCTTTCATGGTTATTTAAAAAAATATTTTACTATGTAAATTCTTGTTCTAATAAAAGTGAGCCACATATTCACACAAAAGTCCAGTTTTACAGTAAATGAGTATACAAATAGAGTATCATATTGAAATGTTATATTAGCCCTAGTTATCGTAGAAAAAATATTACTTTTTGTGCCCTCCAAAAGTCCTTATATTTCAAATTGTAATAATCTATTTATAAAAATTTGTAATAGGACCATTTTATTTAATGTGCTTTTAATTGGAAGTAGACAAATTTTGAAACAAATTAGTAAAACAACTTGACGTGTTCCATTCACATGACTTTCTCTACATCTCAGTAACAAATTATTGTTCAAAAACATATTCTTCTATCTACTTTATAAAAATCGAGATAAATATTAGCAGACATTGCCTTAATTACTTATTTCCTTCTAAGTAGAAGGAAAATAAGGGACTATACTACGGTAAAAAGGATAGTCAAATATTTTAAAAGTCGGTTGCCATGTGGATGAAATCCATTTCTATGCAGGGCCAGGAGTTTACAGCTTTCTGTGTGAGAAAAGTTAAGTATTTTACATTTGAAACAGATAACAAGAAATGTCTCAGAAATGGTAAATTCCATGATAAAAATATTCGAAAGTATGACATTAAATTGTGTGTTTTAACGAGATCTACATTTTTTGTGATATAAGTTTTTGTCTATCTCTTACGGTTTACCGCTTACATAAAAGTCAGCAAAACTCATTCAGAATATATATTTATTTGGCATATAAATATCTTTAATATACGGTACTGTAATAAAAAATCTTAGAACTATTTTTGAGAAAATCAAATTTTTTTTCTATGTATTGGGTAGTTTGAGGTCGGGGGATTTTTTTTAAAAATCTTCGTGTCGCATCCCTAGAAAATACTAAACTCAAATACCAAGTTTGGTATTTCACCGACTTTTCTTTTTTTAGTTATCATGTTCAGAGACACACGGACACACACGGACCTTTTTCTGAAAATATTTTTTTTTTGATACAGGGGACCCTAAAGCATGTATTTCCGATGAACTCTCGGTATCGAACTTTTGGGCGGAATGCAATACTTTCTCTATACACATAGAAGTATGTGTAGAGAAAGTAAAAATAGCATCATATTGAACATTTTGAGTATAGAAAACGGTTGGAAAAATGTTTGCTAGAAAATAATATTTCAAGTTGTAAGTACCTATTAATAGCATACGCCTATCCATCTATAGCTTCTCTTAATTGATAGTCAAGAGTTCGCCAGGTTGAAAAAGCAATGTTTTTTCTTCAAGATTAGAATTCCTATCTTTCATTATGAAATAATTTTTTAATTTTTCACTAATTTGGTAAAATTTCATAAATGCTTCTTAAGTCCGGGGGTCACCAAAAGTACCGTAACCTTCGACAAAGGCATGCAAGTTCATTATAAAACAGATAAAATTCACATAAAGTTTCGATGACGGACATTTTGTATTATATCCAAATATATACACATTATTTATATTATATTATAGCCATCTGCATATATACCGTAAAAGTGTAACATGTTTACGTAAATAATCTCATCACATGACTTTCTCAACATCTCGGTGACAATCTATTAGTAAAAACCTTACCCCTCTATCTACTTCATGATAATAGATATGAGCATTTGCAGAAATGGACTTACTACTTGCTTTCTTATAAGTAGGAAAGAAATAAGGGATTAAACTTGGTTAAAGAGATAATGAAATATTTTAAAAGCTGTTTGACATTTGGATGAAATCCGTTTCTTTGTATTGCCAGGAGTTGAAAAAGTCCTGTATATGAAAAGTTGAAACTAATAACAAGGAATATCTGAAAAAATGGTCAACTTCATGAAAAATGGGTGGTTTAACGATATCTAAATTTTCTGTGTGAAAGTTTTTGTCTACTTCTTAAGACTTATTAGTTGTGCAAAATCTAACAAAATTCATCCAGAATGAAGAGGACTTCAGAAGCTACTCCCAAAAAATTCAAGATAACCATACATTTTGTTTGTTATGTAAATATCTTTAATATACGTTATTTTGATCAAAATTGTTACAGTCATTTTTGAGATCAACATTTTCAAAATTGTTTCTATGTAAAGGATGGCTTGGAGTCGGGGGATTTTCCTCAAAATCTTCGTGTCGCATCCTTGGGAGATACTAAACTTAAATACCAAGACCTTTTTCTAATAATGCTTTTGTTGAATACAGAGGACCTAAGACGTGTAATTCCGATGAAATTCAGGACAGATTTTTTATGGTGAAGTGCAATACCTTCTCTATATAAGCACCATGTACTTTGAAGAGAAAGTAAGAATCAAGTTACGCTCTCCTGTTTCGACCAGAACAAAAACTCGGTACTCTCTAACCTCATGTCTATTAGTATTCGAGCAGCAAGGCTACTCAAGAATAAACAGGGGCGACCTTGATGTCACGTTTTATGATTTTAGTATCTGTCTTGAATATGTAAGAGGAAAATATCAGCTCTACTTGCGAACGTCAATTCTGCTAACCATGATTCATTATCTCAGAAACTTATTAACATATCAGACTGAAATGTTACAGGATGTAGATGCAAGCCTTGAAAGTTCACAGATGTATTCTAAAAGTGTGTTCCAAAGTCACATCAAACTATGAAGTATTATAAATATTATAGTTTTTATTTTCTCTGTACGTACTATGTACATAGTTTATAGAGAAGGTATTGTAATGCACCCAAGAATTCGATACCGCGACTTTACCGGAAATATATATTTTAGGACCCCTGGAGTCAAAAAAAGCATTTTTAGAAAAATGTCCGTGTGTGTGTCTGTCTGTGTGTATGTGTGTGTGTGTGTGGGGGGGGGCAGCACATCCCAAAAACGAAAAGTCCGTTAAACATCAAACTGGATATTTAAATTCAGTATCTTCCAAGGATGCAACACGAAGATTTTCAGGAAAATCCCCCCAACCCAACTACCCTTTACATGGAAAAAACTTCGAAAATATTGATTTTCTCAAAAATGGCTCTAACGGTTTTGATTAAAATCTCTTATATTTAAGATATTTACATGACAAATGAAATGTATATATTGAAGCTAGACAAAAACTTACTACATAAAAATGAAGAGCTCGTAATGATACAAAATGTATGTTATATACTTTTTTTCGTGAAGTTAACCGTTTTTAAGTATTTCTTGTTATTAGTTTCAGCTTTAAAATACCTATACTTTTCTTAAATGGGTATTTATCAGCTCCTGCCTATGCAAAATGAATAAAATAAATGGCGTGTTATTTATGGACGCTCTTTAACTACTGTGGTTCTCAGCGTCCCATAGACGTGAAAGACCCTTAATTTTGCTCAGAGGCCTCTCTATCAGGCTTTACTTCCCTTCTGAAGGCCTGCTATACAAACAAAAGTACTTCAGTCACATAGCAACCAACCTTTGACTATCATTTTAACATATGGTACTTCCTTATTTCTCTCCTACTTACAAGGAAGCAAGTAACAAGTCCCTTTCTGCTGATTTTTTTCTCGATTAGCATTAAGTAAATGGAGGAATAAGCTTTTCAATAATAATTTATAGCAGATATGTATAAAAATTCATATGAATGGAACACATCAAATTTTTTATTGCAAATAACAAAAACTTCGTTATTTTGGACAAATAGTGGGGTTTGATTTTTACAAAACTTTGAGAGTACGCCTACCATTCCATCTACAGCACCGTAGATTTCTTTTTAAAGTAAATATCTTAGAAATTTGGCAATTTCTTGCGAGATAATATTTTTTTGGGGTTGTAATGACGTGGTTTGATGTGCAAGGACTGTTCTTTCTTAAAGGTAACCTCAGGAAATCTGGCTAATACAGAGAGCATAAAAGAGACAACTGTTTGACCAGTGGTCAAATATTTGTTTATCAAACTAATTTAAACCCTATAGTAAGAAGTTAATTTGGACATGATCTAAAACGTTAAGTTCTAAATTATCTTAGATCTTGAAATACTGCTACTGGGTTTATATTAGCATTATATCATTTAGTGCGTTTAGTGATAAGCCATGGCTTAAAAATCTGATGTGTCCCATTCACACGACTTTCTCTACATCTCTGTAACTAATTGTTGTTAAAAACCTTATTCTTCTGTTTACTTCATGCAGAAATGGTCTCTTATAAATAGAAGGGAAATAATGGAATACACTAGGCTAAAACGATAGTTAAATCTTTTAAAAGCATTTCGCTACGTGAATGAAATCCATTTCTTTGCATTGCCAAGAGTTGACAATTTCCCGTACGTGAAAAGTTTTAAGCATTTTAAAACTGAAACAAGTAAAAAAGGAATATCTAAAAAAATGGAAATCTCCACGAAAAAAATGCAAATGACATTAATTGTGTGTTTTAACGGTCCCTACATTTTCTATTAGGTAAGTTTTTGTGTATCTCTTACGTTTAGGAGTTATGCAAAATCCCGCAAAATCATCCAGAATTAAGTAGACTTCAGAGGCTATTCTCAGAAAATTCAAGATATACATTTTATTTGTCATGTTAGAGCCATTTTTGAGAAGATCAACGTTTTCGAAATTTTCTCCATATAAAGAGTAGTTTGGGGTGGGGGGATCTTCTTGAAAATCTTCGTGTCGCATCCTTGGAAGATGCTGAACCAGGTTTAGTATTTAACGACTTCTCGTTTTTAGGTTATGCTGCACTTACACACACACACACACTCACATTGACACACAGACACAAACAGACATTCACGGAAATTGCTCTAAACTTTATATATATCGGTATGGAATTTGGGTTCAATACAATACCTTCTCTACACACAATGTACATAGTACATATAGAGAAAGAAACCAGCAACTAGTTCAGCGAGAAAATACCAGTAGTTGTTTCTAAAGAAAAACCCCCGATATAACCATAAAAGTTAAAGGGATCAGTATAAGTGAAACAATTAAGAAACCTTGAATGTCTCCGTGGTCTAGTGGTCAGCGAGCTGACTTCTCACCCGGAGGTCCCGGGTTCGATTCCCCAGTTTTCTTTAACCAGACATATTCCCTATCCCCTACAGAGTCTGGAAGTGTGTGTATGAGGAAAATAAAAGAAAAATAAAAAAAGTAAATATTCTACAGACGAGTTGCTTCTAGTACAAAGTCTCCGATATGACCTTAGAAGTTAAATGAAACAATAAATAAATAAACCTTTAAGTGACTTTTGAAAGGCAGTGCATTTTTACAAAATAAGTTTCTTTATTGAGGACTAGAAGATGATTTCAGCTTTGGATTAATATTTACCAGAACACATGTATTTAAAATAATATAGCATATTATAAAACCAAAGTAGATACACAACACTAATAGGGATGTTACACGGTCAAAATGTTGATCCAAAGTATTTCAATTTGTAGTTGGAAGTGTTTTGGACAAAAATGTTTTTATTGTACTAAAATTTAACTTGGTTATCTTCAACAGTATACGGATATTTTATACCAAAAACTGTCATTCACAACATAGATTGTTTATATTAAAAATTGAGGAAACAAGCACGCAGTCTGTATTTGCAAAGAAAGGAAACACATAGCTTGAGCACAGAAAACCTACCAAACTTATCAGTGGTATCAGTTTGTAGAGCACACCATTCCATAAAATACGGGCTAGAAGTTTCCTGTCTGCTCCAAAGTGTTGTTACGTTGTTTCCTAAGAACTGAAGTAGAATTTATACGGAAAAATAAAGTTGCAGTATAGTTTTAAAGATATATTTAAAATAGAATGTTGTGCATATAATGATAATATGTAATTAAAGAGGAAAATCTAATTAATAAAAACTAAAAATTAATTTTTTTTCTGAATGTTTGCTATTTATTATCACTAAAGTAAAACTACAGTAAATAAGTTTATTTTATAATGAAGTGTTGTATTAGTAGTTGAAAGAGTTTTAAAAGTTTATGTGAATACAAATATGGGTAGAAAATGTTATCAACAAGAATGTTCAATATTCAGTGTATATTATAACGGTATAAGTGCCTGGAAATATATTTAGTGTTCATTAGTAAAATGCTTTTGGTTTCTGTAATAGGCCATAGGGTTAAAGTTCAAGAACCGAACAAGCGGTAACATCTATGGCCCACATTCGGGAGGTTACAGTTTCGATTCCCGGTGACGGCCTATTCTGACCCCGGGGTTTTTCGTAATTTTCCCAAGTCGCCAGCTGAATACCGGAATAGTTAATCTTCTACCAAGTCTTAGCTTCCCATTTCCTGTTCCAATCACTTTCCTGTCATCTGTTTCAGGGTTAAAGGATCAAGTGACGGTATTCGGCAAGTTGCGGCTGGGCGGTGGCTTGCGCTCTGTAACGATTTCTTTCTGCCGTCGTTACGGTACCATTCTGTCGGGACTCGTCTTTGGGTGTTTAGGGCAGGGGTCCTTTCGAGAGATATTCGGAGGGTTTAGGGTTTATGGATAAAGCCCGCATCGTTGTGTTCGATCTAGGAACGCTAGGGACCCCGTCCATGTCGGCATCCATTGTCTTCGGGATCTGGTCGCCTTTCGGAATTCTTCCCTACTCCATATATCCCAGGAGCCGCGTAAATCACAATAGCCTATATGCGATGCTTTGCATTCGAAACTGGCAGGCCATCCGCCATAATCTGAACCCTAATCCTAAAATCCCAGGAACTATAACGCGCTCATTTAGAATAGGAGGTCCAAGTTGACATTACCTCTTAAGCGGCGCACATGCATTACCCCCACTCTACCAGCACTTTTGCAAATCATTACAAGGGAAAACAATAACATCCATTGCGTCTTGTCTATCGTTAAATGCAGCAATTAACTAACCACTTAAGCCCTATTCTTTTCTTGGCTTCCCTTGATGAGAATGGGAGTTGGAAATGAAAACATGCAGGTGCACTAAGTCATGGAGTGGATGCGTTGAAAGACACCAGAAGTGACCTTGAACCTTCTATTCTAAATTAAAATACTATAAATATTAATCTTAATGAAAAGTGTTTCCTCAGTTATTGACTGAATATGCTTTAGTTTCACTTTCATGGATGCCACCGAGCTTTGAGCAAAATAAAGTAACAAGGGGTAGATTACTGAAATACCAATATACTTTACACACAAAAAAAAATTCTACTTTCTATACGTACTATGTACATAGCGTATAGAAAAGATATTGTATTCGATCAAAAAAATTGATACCGAAGTTTGGTATTAAATACCAAACTTGGTATTTAAGTTCAGTGACTTCCAAGGATGTCACAGAAAGATTTGCAGGAAAATCCCCACACCCCAACTACCTTTTAACGGATTTATTTATTTATTTTTATTTATTTATTTATTTATTTATTTTTTTTTTTTTTTTTTTTTTTTTTTTTTTTTTTGCAAAATAGCTCTAACGAATTTAATTTTCTTTTAAAAAAAAGTATATTAGAGATTTTTAAATGAAAAACAAAATGTATATCTTGAATTTTCTGGAAAGGGCTCTTCTTCTGAAAGACTTGCATAACTAATAAACTGTAAGAGATAGACAAAAACTTATTACACCAAAGATGTAATCTTGTATTCCCTTATTTCCCTTCTACTTATAAAGAACTAAGTAAAAAGAGAATTTCATTTAGCATGGAGTAGACAGAAGAATAAGCTTACTAACAATAATTTGTTACAGAGATGTAGAGAAAGTCTTGCGAATGGAACGCATCATATTCTTTTTTACTTTCTATACGTCCAGATATTTAGATTTAAAGTAAACGCAGACTGTAAAGTCCCATCTTTAAATCCAAATACTCAACATTCTGAATGTTTGCTAATAAAATCTTCGTCTTCCCTTAAGTATCTTAAGTCTTAAGTACCTCAATCACATTTGCAACTTCTTTATAGGTTATGGTGGCCTGGGTTCGACCGCATATGAGATTTGTGGTGGACAAAGCGGCGCAGGGCCGGGTTTTCTCCGGTTTCCCCCGCCATCGCATTCTACCGGTGCTCCATCTTCAGTCCAGCGTCATCATGGTAGTAAAAGCGGGTGTTAAACACTATCAACAAAGATTCATAGTTCATATAAAAGCAGCAGGATACATTTCTGATAGGATATTTTATGAATTCCAGTAGTTTATTTCCGGAACAGGTGCGAAGTAGTTCATTCCGAGTAATAAAACTACCATTATCTGTTTGGCAACGTTGGGAGTACTTGACCAGAAAACTTCATCTACCCACAAGTATATACCGTTGCCTCGAAGGTTAATATCACTAAGGTTGCCTAACTGGTTTTTAATACACGATTAGAAGCAAGAGCTTGTTTCCGGAACCGAAAAGTCAACGTAAACTAAAGTGAACTCTGCACTACACCATATCAAGGATTTATAGGTTGTTGCTTTGGTTTTCTAAACTGTGTCTATTAAGTAAAAAATCAATATTATAAAATAAAAACTGTATTGTATACACTGGCACCTAATATCATGGTCAATGTTTCATATCTTATTATTTATTTTGAAAAACTAACACCTATAAGATTTTACACAATTATTTTATTAAATAAACTACAACTATTAATCAAAATGAAACTTAAATTAAAATTTGCAATTTAAAAAAATCTGATGTGTACCATTCACATGACTTTCTCCATATCCCTGCAACAAATAATTCTTACAAAGCTTATACTTCTATTTACCTTATGCTAATCAGAAAAAATTAGCAGAAATGGTCTAATTACTCGCTTCCTTGTAGGTAGAAGCGAAATAAAGGACAACCGTAGGTTAAAGTGATAGTCAAAAGCTGGTTGCTATGTCAATGAAGCCCCTTTGTTTATATGGATAGCAGTTGACAAGTTCCTGTATGAGAAAAGTATACGTTTTTCATAGCAGAAACCAAAAATAAGGAATGTCACAAAAACGACGAACTCCACGAAAAAAATGTATATAACATAAATTGTGTGTTTTAATGTGCTCTACATTTTCTGTGCAGTAAGTTTTTGTCCATCTCTTACGGTTTGGGCAGTTATTCAAAATTTAGTAAAATTCATCCTGAATAAACTACTCTAGAGAAGGATATTCCCAGAAAATTCAAGATATACATTTTATTTGTCAGATAAATATGTTTAATATCCGAAATTTTAATCAAAATCGTTAGAGCCATTTTTGAGAAAATCAAAATTTTCGAAAAAAGTTCCATGTAAAGGGTAGTTGGGGGTGGGGGATTTTTATCAAAATCTTCGTGTCGCATCCCTGAACTTAAATACCAAGTTTGGTATTTTACCAACTTTTCGTTTTTGAGTTATCGTGTTCACAGACACACGGACACACGGACACACGGTCCTTTTTGTGAAAATGCTTTTTTTGGATATTGGGGACCGTAAAACATATATTTCCGGTGAAATCTCGGTATCGAATTTTTGTGTGGAGTGCAATACTTTCTCTATACACTATGTACATAGTGCGTATGGAGAAAGTAATAACTATTTAACATATAAACTAAACAAAAATTCAACTCCTACAGTTCTCTTTTTATTATATTTTAAAAATAGTATATCATGTGTTACTACTATTCTTATTTATAATATATCATTTTTATTTTTATAAATTTATCCATTTTAAATATGTTGTTAACTTCTAAAGTTTCACTATGTTTATTACTATTATTATTTACGCATGTTATTAATGCATACTTAACTTTTATAAATTATTCATATTTATCTCTTTATTTATATCGTATAGCCGCGGTAATTTGAGTATTTCAAGGTTCCATGTACTTCGAGAAAATTAAAATTTTACGTAAAACTAGAGTAAGAATGCTGTTTTTATACGTTGTCCCCATGTACTTTTTATAAATTTTGTTATATTTTGAGATTTCTGTAAATTATCTATGTAAAATACAAGTAAACCTATCGCACTTAGAATTTTCGTACATAATCCACTGAAATAACCTTGGTCTCAGACTGTAAATACATTTCTATTACAGCTTGTCTGGTGCCATTAAGTTTGTAGGAGAACGCTTGCTCTTTCTTTGTCGACCCTTCACTAATTAGGACCGTGTGACAATCAAGTGTGCATACCATCCTTTCAGAAAAAAAATCTGATGTGTTCCATTCACATGACTTTCTCTACATCTCTGCAACAAGTTATTCTTAAAAAGCTTATACTTCTATTTACTTCAGGTTAATCAGAAAAAAAAAATAGCAGAAATAGTCTCATTACTTGCTTCCTTGTAAGTAGAAACGAAATAAGAGAGTACCATAGGTTAAAGTGATATACAAAAGCTGGTTGCTATGTCATAAAATTCCTTTCTTTGTATGGACAACAGTTGACATGTTCCTATATGAGAAAGGTATGTTTTTCAAAGCAGAAACCAAAAACAAGGAATATCTAAAAAATGATCAACTCCACGAAAAAAAATTTATGTTACATAAATTATATGCTTTAACGTACTGTATATTTTTTGTGTGGTAAATTTTTGTCCATCTCTTACGGTTTAGCAATTATGTAAAATTCCGTAAAGTTCATCCAGAATAAAATAATCTTCAGAGGCTATTCGCAGAAAATTCAAGATATACATTTTATTATTCAGGTAAATATCTTTAATTTACGATATTTTAAACAAAATCGTTAGGGCCATTTTTTAGAAAATCAAAATGTTCAAAAAAAGTCCCATGTAAAGGGTAGTTGGGGGTGGGTGGATTTTCTTGAAAATCTTCTTGTCGCATCCTTGGAAGATACGAAACCTAAATACCAAGTTTGGTTTTTAACGCATTTCAAACACATGGCAACCAGCTTTTGAAATATTTCACCATTGCTTTAGCCTAATGTGTTCCATTATTTCTCTTCCACTTACAAGGAAGCAAGTAATAACGACAATATCTGTTATTGTTAATCTAGATTAGTATGAAGTAGATAAAAGAATAAGTAAGGTTCTTAAAAGTCAAAATGATTACTCTTGTCTGTATGAATTGCTTGTAGTTTTAAGCTCAGACCCCAGAATGTGGACCATGCTGCTGAAATGCGCCGTTGGCTTTCTTTATGGGTGGCGTTGCTGAATTTCATTATTTGTCCTAGGTAGGTGTAACCGTTGACGTACTGTGGGTTTGTTTTGCTTATTTTGATAATGTGTTGCTGTTCGTCATTAGTTTTGTGTTTTGAGGGTGTAGTTCCAGTGCTACTTCCTTGCTCTATTGTGACAATTCTTGTATATCTCGAGTTAATTCCTCCACATTAGTTGCAAACAGGAGATGTCACCTGCGAACCTTAAGAACCGAACTTTAATCGACTTGGATCCCTCAGTTCATTGTCATTTTTCGATTGATAAATTCGAACAGAATAATAAACAAACTGAGCGATGTGGGGTCTCCTTATCGGACTCCTGTCTTCAGTTGAAACTTGTTGCCTTCTCTCTTCTCTCTCTTTCTCTCTCCCTCTCTCAAGTTTTAGTTTGGCTTTCACGTTGCTAAATATTCCTTGCTACATGTTAACATTTTCTCAAAGCTGAGAATTACATCACCTAATGGACACGTTTGACAACATGCGATCCTTGTTCTTTCCCCTAAGAGTTCATTAGTAAGAAAAATTACATTATATAAACTATGTAATTTTGTTTTCGAATCTTTGACGTAATGCATTGGCTAATTTTGAAGCATTTCTAGGCAGGCATTTGTCACGAGATATGTGAAATGGTGATAGGTGGGCTGTCCCAAACACAAAGTAAAATTCTTGAAAGTCGTTCCAAAAATTAAATAAAACGAACCAAGTTTCACGTAGATACAGACTACTCAATTATATATGAAGAAAGCTGTGAGACAGTCCAGCATTTATTAAATACTATGACGTAACTTGGTTGTAGATTGATCATCTCGGTTGATCATATTTGGCTTCTATGGGCATGCAGGACTTCAAATGTTTTCAGAGACTTCAAATTAATTTTTGTTTTATGGCATATAAAACGGAAATTTTAGCAAAATGTAATATATTTTTTCAAATCTTGTCTTATAGGATTGTGTCATTAATTACACAGCCTTAATGTGTCTCATCCAACCTTTCATTGCCTACATCCAAAAGCTCTATTAGTTAGTTTTTCTGTAATTCTATCTCAGCGTATTTCAAAACTGCACGAACGTAAACAAATATTATGAAATAACAATAATATTTGCTTGTAGAATCTCGCTTCATTACGTTTTAATTTCTCAACTGCTTACTATGATAAAAGGTAAAGCGTGCAGAATGAAGGATAATTCTCGTTCTTGTTCATACCTGATGTGGGAAATACTCTCCAGGAGGAAGGAATGAGGTGAAAGAGTCTTAGAAGGCTATAGGTCCCGAGTCATGCGGAAGTCCTGAACGTGTCCAACCCTATGGCCCGTCCCACAGGCTAAAAAGAGAAGCAAGCGACCCAACGACTGGCAGCCACCTAGTGTCCAGGGAGCATGAATTCGCGTCATTCTGTCCGCACTGACACACATCATGAACCTGGAAGCATATCTGAAAGATGAGAGGGAAATGAAGTGAAGGAGATATGTAAGCAAATCGTGGTAGATTTTTTATAGTGTTTAACGACCGCTTTTACTGCATATAGCACCGCAGGCGATGACACTCATGATACATACAATGAAGGTGAAGCACCGGTAGAATGCGATGGCGGGAGAATCCGGTGAAAACCCACCTCTGCGCGCTTTGTTCACCACAAATCCCACATGCGGTCACCTGGTATCGAACCCTGTTGCTTTGATGAGCGGCGAATAGCCTAACCATTCAGCCACGGCCAACCATTCTAGTAGATGAGAAACCTCCCCAGCATTTTCCCGACCCCTGGGAATCCACAAAAGCCGTAATCAGAAGGGGTGTTCCTGGGGATCGAACCCGTGACCTCCATAATGCGAATAGCACAGTTACCTTTGGTGTAAATACAGGAAATATTGCATTCCGCCCTCAAATTTTAAACAGAAGCTGTATAGGAATTACGCTTTCTTGGACTCTCTGACTATAAAAAAGTATTTTTAGAATAAAGTCCGTTTATTTGCTTATTTGTGTGTGACAAAGATTTAAAAAAAAAAAAAAAAATCCGCAAGCCAAACTCACTTTAACATTAAAAGCATGTTTGTATTATTTTTTTTTTCAAAAAGGCTATAATGGTTAAAACAATGTGGGTGTTTACGATACTTACATAACACATAAGGTATGTATTGGATTTTCTAGGTCCAGCCTCCAAAGTTTTCATTCGGAAAGAATTTTATATTACTGTTAAATTGTAGGAGATAGACAAAAGCGTAATACAGATAAACACACAGTTTATCTCAAATAAATTTATTTGTACATCAGTCATTCTCTGGTATCTAATTATTGGTTTGAACTTGTCAATACTTTGTCATTTTGTTAAAGTACTATGAACTATTCATCATGGAAAGTATATATAGCTCTAAACCAACATTTAGAGACTACCTTTCAAAAAGCTAATTCTATTGATTCTATCCATTGCACCTAACCTGTTTACTTTCAACAAAATGAGCAAATAAGTAATTTCTTTTAAGCTTTATTTCGACTAAAATAAGACAGATATAAAACTGGGCTTTCTAAGAATAGATTTTGTATGAAAATAAACGATAGTGGTGTAGGAAGTCATATGAAAATAATACATACGATTATTACCAATAGTAAGGCGCTTTCGTTTACTCTCGGAAACATGCAAAGGGCATAAGCTGATATTTAGATGGCCATCCGCTTTTTAGAAATTTGACTATACCAGTGTATCCATTTTACTTTCTCTGCATAGTACGTTGGTAGAGAAATTATTGCACTCAACCCAAAAATTCGATACCAGATTTCACCGGAAATAGATGTTTTAGGGTCTCCATTACACAAAAACGACATCATTAGAAAAAGGTCCTCGTGTGTGTGTCCATGTGTCTGTGAACTCGATAACTCAAAACCAAACAGTTGGTAATATAAGAAACTTGATATTTAAGAATTTGAGAAAAATCCCCCTCCATCCCAAACTACCCTTTACATGGAAAGATATTCAAACCATTTTATTTCTCAAAACATATGGCGATTTTGATTAAAATACAGTATATTAAAGCCATTTATACCACAAATAAAATGTATATATTGAACTTCCTGGAAATAGCCTCTGAAGAGCTCTTTATTCTGGATGAGTTTTGCAGAGTTTTGCATAACGGTTAAAACGTAAGATATACACGAAAACTTACTGCATAAAAAATGTAGATCTCATTAAAACACGCAATGTATTTCATATACGTTTTCTTGTAGAGCTAACCGTTTTCAAGATATTCCATGTTGTTGGTTTTCTCAAACGGGACCATACAAAGCGAACCGAAGCTCAATTATTTAACAATATGACCAGCTTTTAAAAGAGTTGGCTATCGCTTGCGAAAGTATATTAGCCCGCTGTGTATTTTATTAGTTTAATTATTAGTTTTGTATATGTTTAACATAAGAGATATCTGCTTCAGTAGTCAAGGCGGAGCAGAGTAGAACGCAGAACCTTAAGGCGTAGAAGCTTCTATTATGCTCGCCAAGGTTATTTGCTTTGATAATGCTAGAGACACAATAGCCTTTGTAGAGCAAGATTCTGGGAGCATCTGAGACACAAGCAACAGGGGGAATTTTAGAGAAAGGTTATTTCCCAAATGTCTAGAAATTTGGAACTTTTTCATTATAAAGAGTGGTCACGTAAGTGGTCATGTGGTCACTTGACAATGCTATATTTCGCGCTTTCTTTTAGCAATTAGGAAGGGATGCAATATTGGAGGTTATAAGTACTTAAGCAATGCGTGTACAAGAAATCGGACTATCGTGGATGTTACTCTGACTGCAATTCTTAGCGTGAATGTTACTCTGACTGCAATTCTTAGCGTGAATGTTACTCTGACTGCAATTCTTAGCGTGAATGTTACTCTAACTGCAATTCTTAGCGTCAATGTTACGCTGACTGCAATTCTTAGTGTGAGTGTTACTCTGACTGCAATTCTTATCGTGAATGTTACTCTGACTGCAATTCTTATCGTGAACGTTACTCTGACTGCAATTCTTAGCGTGAACGTTACGCTGACTGCAATTCTTAGCGTGAATGTTCCGCTGACTGCAATTCTTAGAGTAAATCCTACTCTGATGCAATTCTTATCGTGAATGTTACTTTGATGCAATTCTTAGCGTGAATGTTACTCTGACTGCAATTCTTAGCGTGAACGTTTTGCTGACTGCAATTGTTAGCGTGAATGTTACTCTGACTGTAATTCTTAGTGTGAATGTTACTCTGACTGCAATTCTTAGCGTGAATGTTACGTTGACTGCAATTCTTATCGTGAATGTTACTCTGACTGCAATTGTTAGCGTGAATGTTACGCTGATTGCAATTCTTAGCGTGGACGTTGCGCTGACTGTAATTCTTAGTGTGAATGTTATTCTGACTGCAATTCTTATCGTGAACGTTACGCTGACTGCAATTGTTAGCGTGAATGTTACGCTGATTGCAATTCTTAGCGTGGACGTTGCGCTGACTGTAATTCTTAGTGTGAATGTTATTCTGACTTCAATTCTTATCGTGAACGTTACGCTGACTGCAATTCTTATCGTGAATGTTACACTGGCTGCAATTCATAGCGTGAATGTTTTGCTGACTGCAATTCTTAGCGTGAATGTTTTGCTGACTGCAATTGTTAGCGTGAATGTTACGCTGATTGCGAAGCTTAATGTTACTGTTACTGCGACTGCGAATGCTACTCTTATTGTGACTTTTACTGCGATTCTGAAGGTCATAGCGATTTTTGTTGCTGTTGCAACGTATTCTTTGTGATGACCGTTGATAACAGGAACTCAGCCATAGCGGAAATTAGCACGAAGTATTATGTTATTTTTTTGAAGATTGTTTATATCGGGTGTCGCTCGTAGGGTTAGTACCTCATCCAGCAACAAAGAAGAATAAAAATATTTATTTAGTGTAATATCTCTTTTCTTGAGTCCACCATGTATACATACTTTAGTTATTCTTTACGCCCTGAGAAGAGTCTACTGGTGTTCTACAGGGATAAGCATAGCCGGTGCTGTGAAGGACTTTGAGAGGTATGTACACGTTTACTTACAGAGTATTTCACGAGTGCTAATTCTTGACCAACTCCGAGGTAGACTAGCCCAACAGTGATTCACTGGCGCAACACTAGATAACAGCGACACGCTTTAGCCTTATATATTCCCTTATTTCCTTCCTGCTCACAAGGAAGCAAGTAATGAGATCAATTTTGCTAATTTTTGTCTAGATTAGTACGTAGATAAAAAGAATCTTTTGTAAAAAATATTTGTAAGTATATGAAAAAGCTAGAGAAAATTAAGTGGGTGGAACTGTACACATATGTTCTATTTCTAATTTATTTCAGATTTATATATATATATATATATATATATATATATATATATACACACACACATACGTCTACTATATATTTATAATATATCGTATATATTTTAAGAAGGGCAGTTGCTTCTTATGGTATGTAAGAGCGGAAATGCTAAAATACTCATGTGTTACATTCACATAATTTTCTCCACTTATACTGCGATAGGCTATTCTTACAAAAGCTTATTCTTCCATCTGTATAATGCATACCAAGATAAACATTAGCAGAAATTGTTTTATTACACATTATTTCATTGTACAAGATGAATAAGGAAATACAATAAACAAAAGTTATATCCAAATCATTCAAAAGCCGGTCACTATGTGGTAGTACTGGAAATCTGTTCTCTTTGCTTAACCATGATGAAAAATATGAATAATGACTTCCTATAACAAACTATATCACACAATATCTCGTAATGTTTAGCTCAACAACATAATTATTTGTTTTTGACGAGATAAACATTCTTTGTTTAGTATTTCTTATGGTTTACCATTTATGGGAAAGCATTCAGAATTAAGAGAAATTCGGAGGCTATTTCCAGGAAATTTAACATATCTATATACTTTATTTGTCATAAATATCTTTAATATACTACAGTTTTGCCAAATCTTTAGAGCATTATTTAGATAACAGAAATAAAGGGTAGTTTGGGGTGTGAGGATTTTCTAGAAAACTTCTGTCGAATCCTTGGAAAGCGCTTAATTTAATTATGAAGTATAGTATTTAAACGGATTTTGGTTTGTGAGTTCACTGTTCACTCGCGCGCGCGCTCTCATGTGCGGGCCTTTTTAAAAAAAAAATCTTATGTGTTCCTTTCGCATGACTTTTTCTACATCTCTGTAACCAATCATTGTTAACCAACTTATTCTTCTACGTACATGCTAATCGAGACAAACTAGTAGAAACGATCTTATTACTTAATTCCATATATGTAGAAGGAAAACAGGGGAATACACTAGGCTAAACCAACAGTCAAATGTTTTAAAATGTCATTGCTATGAAATTGAAATCCTTTCTTTCCGTGGCCAGGAGCTGACAAATTTCTTATGAGAAATGTTTTAAGTGTTTTAAAACTGAAACCATTAACAAAGAATATCTCAAAAACGGCAAACTCCAGGAAAAAATGTGTATGACATAAATTGTGTGATTTAAGGAGCTTACGTTTTTGTGAAGTAAGTTTTTGTCTGTTTCTTACGGTTTACTAGTTATGCAAATTTGAAAACAAATCATCCAGAATAAAGAGGTCTTTAGAGACTATTCCCGAAAAATCAACCTATAAATTTTATTTGTCGTGTGAATATCTTGAATATGCGGTATTTTAATCAAATTCGTTAAAGGCATTTTTGAAAAATCCATATTTTCGAAATTTTTCCATGTGAAGAGTAGTTAGGGGTGGGGGAATTTTCTTGAAAATCTTCGTGTCGCATCATTGAAAGATGGCGAACTTAAATATCAAGTTTGGTATTTAACAGATACCTATTTGGTTTTTTAGCTATGCTGCTCACACAGACTTTTTGGATTTCCGGTGAAATCTTGATATTGATTTTTGGATGCAATACAATACCTTCTCTATACATATGTACATAGTGCATGTAGTGAATGTGAAAATTGTTGGTTTTGAGGGGGATTCGGAGGACCGTAAAATGATTATTTCTAGTAAAATCTCGGTGTCGAAATTTTGGGTGCAACGCAATAGCTTTATACCTTTGTACACTATGTATGAAATAGAGAAAGTAAGAATACTCCCGAGATGATTCACTACTCATTGCTACATTCTTAGAGAAATCGAGTTTATTCATCACAATAAATAAATACCGATGAAATGAACTCACTTCCTCTGTTTCAACCTCACAACCTGTTCTGGAGACGGATAAAGGAAAGCATCCTTCTGTTGTTCAACGCAGGCGAGAAAGATGTAGCGTGCATTGAATGTTGATATTACGTAAAACAGGAAGGCCTCGAAGGCCTTTGTCAAGGCCCAGCAACGGGCTACATTCCACAAAGTTACCTTGCGGCCTGGTCGATTTGTCAACTTGCACCACAACTGGCTTACTAGAGTAACACGATATCTGGTACACAGAGACGGCAAAGCCAAAGGCATTAGATGACAAAATTACGTAGTTATGTACGATGGCAACATGCATACTCTCAACAAAGACTTTTCTTCTATCCTCCTTGTTACTTTCTCTACACGTACTATATACACAGTATATAGAAAAGGTACTGTATTGCACCCAAAATTTGATACCGAGTTTTCACCAGAAATACAAGTTTTCGTCCCTTGTGAATCCCTCCAAAAAAAAAACATTTTTAGAAGCATAGCTCAAAAACGTAAAGTCCGTTAAATACTAAACTTGATATTTAAGTTCAGTATCTTCCAAGGATGCGACACCAAGATTTTCAAGAAAATCCCCCCTCCCCTAAACTACTCTTTACATGTAAAATTTTTTCGAAAACTTTTATTTTCTCAAAAAACGACTCTATCGACTTTGATTAAAATACCTTATTTATAAATATATTTTTGTGACAAACGAAATGTATATCTTGAATTATCTGGGAATAACCTCTGTAGACTTCTTAATTTTGGATGATTTTTGTATAACCGAAAAATCGTAAGAGGTATACAAAATCTTTCTACACAAAAAATATATATATCAGGAAAACATACAATTTATGTCATATACTTTTTTTTTTTTTTTTTTTTTTGTAGAGTTAAACGCTCTCGAGATATTCCGGATTATTGGTTTCAGTTTTAGCCACTTAAACTTTTCTCAAACGCGAAGGAATCTTTCTTCTCGTTTCTCGTTTGTTTACCGAATCTAATTGTTTCACATAGCGATCGGCTTTTAAAGGATGTCACTATCGCTTTAGCCTGTGCATTTTCTTTTTCCCTTCTACTTACGAGGAAGCTACTAGTAAGACTAATTCTGCTAATGTTTATCGTGATTAGCATGATGTAAATAAAAAGTTAATGTTTAGAATAAAAGGTGAGCTAGATTATGTGAATGGAACACATCAGATTTTTTCCCTAGTAATAAGGACAATTTCTGCATATGTTTATCTCGATTATCATGGTGTAGATAGAAGAATAAGCTTTTTAACAATACCTTGTTACATAGATGTGGAGAAAGTCATGTGAATGGAACGCATCAGATTTTTTTATTTCAATATGGGTGAGATACTCCGTGAACGTGCCTTGTCAGAGGAGATGGAATGGAGATTCATGACTAAATAAGGTTCATATAATAACAGATTCGAAAGCCTAAAGGTGGTTATGACTATTTGCATTTAAGGGAATTTTTCTGTTATAAGCTATGTTATATAACTAGCGTAGCAAAAGGCGGGTGTGTTTTTCTTAACCATCTTGCTGTACATCCCAAATAAAAAAACAAAACAAGGCATACATTTTACGCTTGAAACAAGCGTGGCAGTAAATGTATGTAATTATTCTGGAACCATTTGTGGCCAGACTGCTTAATGGCAGGGTCCGTTTGTTTATAGGCATTCTGAGTATCATTTTTATTTTCTTTACTAATATAGTTAGTGAATAGGGGAAATTTTGTCTCCCATCCAAAATGTACGTGAGACATAACCGAAAATGCATGTTTTGATGTCCAAAATCCATAAAAAAAATTGCAGTAAAAGGTCCGCACGCGCATATCTGTGTGTGTGTGTTCTACTTTCTCTAGCTCTATGTACATACAATGTAACTAGAGAAAGTGTTATATTCCATCCAAAAATTGGATTTCGAGATATCATCGGAAGTATATGTTTTGAGTTCCCCGAGTCCGAAAAAAAGCATTTTAGAAAAAGGTCCGCGTATGTCTCAGGACAGCATAGCTCATAAACGAAAATACCGTTAGAAACCAAACTAGGTACTTATGTTTAATATCTTCCAAGAATGCAAAACAAATATTTAAAAAAAACCACACATGAACAATTTTTTAAAATGTTGCTGTTCTCTAAAATGGCTCTAACAATTTTGATTAAAATACCGTATATTAAATATATTTTCATCACAAATGAAATGCATATTTTGAATTTTCTGGGAATAGCCCCTGAAAATTTCTGGGTGAGTTTTGGAGAATTTTGCTTAACGGTTAAAGTAAGAGATAGACAAAAACTTAATACACAAAAAAATGTAGACCTCGTTAAAACATCACATATGTTGTTTCTTGTGGAGTTTACCGTTTGAGATATTCCTTATTATGGGTTTCAGTTTTAAACTACCTAAATTTTCTCAAACGATACCATGCAAAGCGAACCGAACCTCAATTGTTTCACACAGCGACCAGCTTTTAAACATATTAACTATCGCTTTAGCATAATGTATTCCCTCACTCCCCTTATATTTACAATGTAGTAAGTTATAAGACCAATTTGCTTATTTTTATCACGATTAGCATGATGTACACAAAAGAATCGTCTTTTATAGGAATATCTTACATTTGGAACAGCTAGAGAAACTTATGAAATGATCTTTTACTTTCCCTATTGCATTATTTACATAGTGTATAGACTTCGACCGAGATTTCACCGAAATATGTGTTTTGAGGTCCCCAAAATAGTTTTAGAAAAAGGTCCGTGACTGTTTTTTTGGACAGCATAGCTCAAAAATAAAGAGACTGCTAAATACCAAATTTAGTATTTAAGTTTGCTCCAAGGATAGGACATGAAGATTTTCAAACTATCCTTTGGTTAGAAACAATTTGAGAAAAAGTGTTTTTCAAAATTAATTCACCTAACAATTGTGCTTAAAATGAGTATATTAAAGATACTTAAATGAAAAATAAAATGCAGATCTTGAAGTGCTCTTTATTCTGAAAGACGTTTGCATTAACTAGTAAACCGTAACAGATAGGCAAAAAGTTACTACACAAAAAAAGGTAGAATTCGTTAGAACAGACAGCATATATTATAGGAAATTGTAACTTTATTTTGCTTTGTTTTTTCTGTTTTTAGTTATTTCTGAGATATTCTTGTTTATTAGTTTAAAATTTAAAATACTTAAACTTGTCACCGGGTATTTGTCACCTCCTAGCCATGCAAAGAGAACGAATTTCAAAAACATACCAACTAGATTTTTAAGAGTTAGTAATCGCTTTAGCCTAGTATATACCTTTATTTCCCTTCTACTTATAAGAGCTAAGTAATAAGTTCATTTATGCATCTATTTATCTCGATTAGAATGAATTGGAGAGGATAAGTTTTTTAAGAATAGTTTGTTGCAGAGATGTAAACAAAGTCATGTGAATGAAACACATCAGATAATTTTTATTTTTCTGTGTGGACAGCATAAACGAAAAATTGTAAAAATAGAAACCTTAATATTTACTACATTTTCCAATGCATTATATATTCAAAGTTTTCAAAAAAGTCCCCCAACACTAAACTGCCCTTTACATTGTAATTTTTCGAAATTTCTCCCTCTCAGAAATGCTTTAACGATGTTAGAGAAGATGGTTTCTTCTCTACAAATGGGTTATAGTGGATCACGAAGTAAAAGACGTCGATGTGTTGTACTCGGATGACATTCTCTACGCGCTATTCAATAAACTATTTTTAGAAAAGATTAGAATTTCCCATCAACTTTTTATTAACGAAGATTAAATGTTAATACCCTAAAAATTTGTTTCACGTCTTTAAATATTAAGTATCTGTAGAAACATTTTGTTTAGCTCCTTACGGTTTCCCTGTTTAGTACTTGCCAAATTGAGTCAGAAGGAGCAAGACTTCACAGAGGTACGCAGCAATTTCATGCATTTTATTACTTACTCTACACGTACTACGTAGATAGTGTATAGAGAAGCTATTGTATTCCACCCAAAAATTCGATAATCTTGAATTTTCTGGGAATAGCCTCTGAAGACTACTTTATTCTGGAGGAATTTTGCATAACTGCTAAACCGTAATAAATGGACTAAAACCTACCACACAAAAAAGTAGAGCACATTAAAACAGACAATTAATGTTATATGATTTTTTTTCGAGGAGTTGATCGTTTTTGAGATATTCCTTGTTTTTGGTTTCAGCTTTGAAAAACGTATACTTTTCTCATATAGGAATTTGTCAATTCGTCTCCATACAAACAAAGGAACTTCAGTCACCTAGTAACCAGCTTTTGACTTCACTTTAACCCATGATACACCCATATTTCGCTTCTAATTTAAAGGAAGCAAGTAATAAGACCATTTCTGCTAATTTTTTCTCGATTAGCTTGAAATAAATAGAAGAATAAGCTTATTAACAATAATTTGTTACACAGAAGTAGAGAAAGTCATGCGAATGGAACACATTAGATTTTTTTACGTGATATCCCAAAATGTATATTTTAATCAAAATCATTTCAGGCATTTTTGAGATAGTATAATCACAACTATAATATTTTTTCTAAGTAGTATTTTGGTTTGAAGTGTAATTTCATGAACATTTATTTATTATCATTGGAACACAATTATGCACAGTTTTCGGAATTAACACAACGACGAGAGTGAAATTCGGATTCTGATAATGAAACTAATAAATTCTTCGACCATTATTGAGAGACCAAATGTTTATTCTAGAGGAATTTAAATACTGGATCCTGTTTATAAATTATAGTAAGCTTCAAAATAATAAACCATGAATACCAGCGGATTTAATAAGAAAAAATATGTGCTACATTTTCATGATTTTCCCTAGCTGTTCAACAAAAAACTTCTTACAAAAGATTTTACTACTTTCTACATCATGCTAATCGAAATAAACATTAACAATAATGTCCTATTACTTAGTTCCTTTTAGATAAAAGGGAAATGAGGGAATACACAGGCTAAAGCGATAATCAAATGTTTTAAAGGTTGTTGTTATGCGATTGTCATTGCAAATCGCTTCTTTGCTTGGCCAGGAGTTGAACAAAAGAAAACTGGACACTTCCTGTCTGAGAAAAGTGTACCTTACGATTGAAACCATAATAAGGAATATCTCGAAAACGGTTAACTCTACAACAAACATGTAAGGGATATAAATTGTGTGTTTTGGCGAGATCTACAGTAAGTTTTTGTATATCTCTTACGGTTTAACAGTTAAGCAAAAATTAGCAAAATTCCTCTAGATGTTTAGGGGCTATTCCCAGAAAATTCAAGATATACATTTTATTAAATATCTTTAATATACGGTATTTTAATCAAAATCGTTAGAGTCATTTTTGAGAAAAAAAAATTTTCGAAAATTTTTCCATGTAAAGGGGTTAATGGCAGGGGAATTTTCTTGAAAATATTCGGGTCAGATCCTTAGAAGATATTGGGTAAACCTAAAAACTAAGTTTGTTGTTTAACGGTATTTTCGTTTTTAAAACACCTTTAAAAATCCTTTTACGGACTCAGGGGACCCCAAAACATATATTTCCGGTGAAATCTCGACCTCGAATTTTTGGATGGAATACAATACTTTCTCTCCCCACTATGTGTATTGTAAATACGGGGCTAGAGAAAGTAAAATATTGGAGTTAAACAAATAATTAAAATAAGTTAAAATGTCAGCAAAAGCTAGTCATTATAATTAAATGTTTCAAACGCAGCAAGAAAGCATAAATGGTTAATCTTTATGGTTCATCTGTTTTCATCACATGGCAATAAAATTACGTCAGTTGTATCACCTGTTCTAGACGAACATTAATTCCAAGGGCAAAGTAAGGCGTGGGGGATTTATTGACTGTGGTACATCGCTCCCTTTCTCTTTCATTAATACCAATATGTACACAGTAATTAATTGTTCTTTCAATTGTTTAAAAATACAATTTATTGACTTAGCAATGCCTGTAGAAACTCTGGCACCTGGAATTTTGTTTCTAGAATACCTACCGACAACACTATGATTTGGTTGGTAACGGGCACACTCCACTGGATCTGAAAAAGAAAATGGGCAATGTGGCAAAGAGCGACGACTGGTTTGGCTTCCTGAGACAAGAACGCTGTCTTATCGGCGATATGCAGCCCTTTATCACACGGTTTGACGTTGGTCTCACGAAGCACGGACAAGTTCCCGCTGCTGTGAGGACTCATTCTACAAACACAACCAACGAAAAGAACAAAATTCCCGAAAACGTGAAATAGGACTGACCACAATGGTAATGTAAACTAAATAAAAAGACATGAAATAAACATAAACAAAGAATAATACTTTTCTATTGGATCTTCCTCTCTCCTTTTCTCCCCCCCCCCAAAAAAGGTAACCCTAAATAACAAAATATTTAAACTATGAAGACCGAGATTTAAAGGTACTCACAATATTCTAAGTCACCATTGGCATATTTCATCTCAAAATGAATAATAAATGCGAGCCAATTGAATTTAATATCTGAAATATTGCCATGATAGTTCAGCGCTTAGAGAAACCGAACGGAAACCGAAAGATTCGTGGTTCAAATTCTAGCTCTGGTCTAAATATTTGCCGGCTAAAGGGATTGAAGAAAACCTGGAAGAAAAATCTGCCTATTCTACAAACAAACTTCTTACAAAAGTTTATTCTTCTTTCTACGCCATGCTAATTGAGATAAACGTTAGCAAAGTGTTCTTATTGCTTGCTTCCTTGTAAGTAGAAGGGAACTAAGGGCATGCAGTAGGCTAAACCGACAGTCATATGTTTTAAAAGCTGTCATTATGTAATTGTCAATGAAAATCGCTTCTTTGCTTGGCCAGGGGTAGAACAAAAAACGGACACTTCCTGTCTGAGAAAAGTATCAAGTACTTTACAATTGAAACCAATAACAAGGAAACGGTTACTTTCACAAAACAAATGTAAGGATATAAATCGTGTGTTTTGACGAGATCTACATTTTTGTGCAGTAAACTTTTGTCTATCTCTTACGGTTTACAATTAAGCAAAATGTGGCATAATTCATCCAGAATAAAGAGGTCTTCAGAGGCTATTCCCAGAAAATTCAAGATATACATTTTATTTGGAATGTAAATATCTTTAACATACGGTAGTTAGTCAAAATCGTTAGTCATTTTTGAGAAAATAAACATTTTCGAAAATTTTTCCAGGTGAAGGATAGTTTGTGGTGAGAAATTTTCTTGAAAATCTTCGTGTCGTATCCTTGAAAGATACTAAACCTAAATACCAAGTTTGGTATTTAATAGTAGTTTCGTTTTTAAGCTATGCAGTCAACAGACACACACACAAACACACACACACGGAACTTTTTCTAAAAATCTGATGTGTTCCATTCACATGACTTTCTCTACATCCCTGCAAAAAAAAATATTATTAAAAAACTTATGCTTCTATTTACTTCATACAAACCGAAAAAAAAATAGCAAAAATATTGTTATTACTTGCTTCCTTGTAACTACAAGCGAAATAAGGGTTAAAGTGATAGTCAAAAGCTGGTTGCTATGTGACTGAAATTCCTTTGTATGGACAGGAGTTGACAAATTCCTGTATGAGAAAAGTTTTTCAAAGCTGAAACCAATAACAATGAATATCTCAAAAAGACCAACCCCACAAAAAAATGTATATAACATAAAGTGCATCTTTTATGCGATCTACATTTCTTGTGTTTTAAGTTTTTGTCCATCTCTTAGGGTTTAGCAATTATGCAAAAGTCCGAAAAGTTCATCGAGAATAAACATGTCTTCAAAGGTTATTCCCACAAAATTGAAGGTGCACATTTTATTTGACATGTAAATATCTTAAATATAAGACATTTTAATCAAAATCGTTAGAGCTATTTTTGAGAAAATCATAATTTTCGATTTTTTTTTTCATATAAAGGGTAGTTTGCGGTAGGAGGATTTTTTTAAAAGCTTGGTGCCGCATCCCTGGAAGATACTAAACTTAAATACCAAGTTTGGAATGTTATCGAATCTTAGTTTTTAAGCTATGATGTCCACAGTCACACACACACACATACACACACAAACAGACACGGAACTTTTTCTAAAAAAATGTTTGGACTCAGGGGCTCCAATATATATATATATATATATATATATATATATATATATATATAAAAATATTTCCTGCGAAATCTCGACATTGAATTTTTGGCTGGAATAAAATACCTTCTACTATGAACATTGTACAAATGAGACTAGAGAAAGTAGAAATCTTCAGCCCCCTGATGGTTCTACCGGATTTGAACCGCGGACTTTAAAATGCGAGCCTCATGCGTTACCTGGGAGCCATTTCGATCGGCCAGTTAGGGATGTGTTTGGAAATAATATAATTAATTCTGGCGAGCGACGTTCTCGGCCCACTCCCAGCTCTAAGCGTCTTGATTATTATTTATGAGGCAATCTGAAGGCCAAAGTGTGTCCAAAACAAATTAACACGCACTGTAAGGAAAACCCATCACTGGTCGAATTAGATCGTAGCAATCGGAATGTATCCATCCCATTTAAAGCTAAGACAGAGCGTTTTGTCATTAGCTACAAGGTTAGGTTTTACATAGAGTTTAAGAAGCCAAATCAGACTATAGGCGTGGCCGGCTTTTACGTGTCTAGCTGCCGAGACGTAAACCTTCTGGCAACTGTAAATTCCTCTCATCAAAAAATCTGATTTTCTCTGGCTCTTCTTACAAAAGACTATTCGTTTATTTAAATCATGGTAATCGAGTTAGACATTAGCAGAATTGGTGTTATTACTTGCTTCTTTATGAGTAGAAGGGAAATTAAGGAATACACTAAGCTAAAGCGATAGCCAGGACTTTTAAAGGTTGGTCGCTATGTGAAACAATTGAGGTTCGGTTCCCTTTGCATAACCACCACTAAAAGAGGTGAAACGAAAGATAGCTTCCCGTTTGAGGAAAGTTAATAAGTTTAAAATTGAAACCAATAACAAGAAATTTATCGAGATTGGTTAGTCCTGCATGAGAAACGTATATGACATAAATTGTGTGTTTTAATGAGATCTACATTTTGTGCAATAAGATTTTGTCTATCTCCTACAGTTTAATAGTTATACAAATTTTGCAAAATTCATCTAGAATAAAGAAGTCTTCAGAGGCTATTTCCAGAAAGTTCAAAATATACATTTTATTTGCGATGTAAATGTCTTAAATATACAGTATTTTAATCAAAATCGTTAGAGCCACTTTTGAGAAGTAACAACATTTTCAAAAAAATTTCCATGTAAAGGATAGTTTTTGGTGGGATAATTTTCATGAAAATCTTCGTGTCACATCCTTGAAATATACTAAATGTAATTACTAAGTGTGGTATTTGAGGGTATTTTCATTTCTAAGTTATGGACCTTTTTCTAACTTTTCTTATTTTCTCTATACGTACTATGCACATAGTGTATAGAGGAAGTATTCTATTCCACCCAAAAATTCAATACCGAGATTTCACACATGTTTTCGATACATGCTTTAGGACCCCCTGTATCCAAAAAAAAACCGTGTGTATGTGTGTGTTTCTGTCTGTCTGTCTGTGTGTGTGTCTGTGGACAGCATAGCTCAAAAACGAAAAGACCGTTAAATACTAAACTTGGTATTTAGGTTTGGTATCTTCCAAGGATGCGACACGAAGATTTTCAAGAAAATCCCCCCACCCCCAACTACCCTTTACATGGAAAAATTTTGAAAATTTTGATTTTCTAAAAAATTGCCCTAACGATTTTTATTAAAATCCCGTATATTAAACATATTTACATGCCAAATAAAATGTATATCTTCAATTTTCTGGGAATAGCCTCTGAAGATCCCTTTATTCTGGATGAATTTTGTTAAATGTTGCTTAACTGCTAAACGTAAGAAATAGACAAAATCTTACTACACAGAAAATGTTGATCTGATCAAAACACACAATATATGTCCTTTACATTTTTGTTGTGGAGGTAACCGTTTCCGAGATATTCGGTGTTTTTAGTTTCAGTTGCGAGATCTTATACTTTTCTCAGACAGGAAGTGTCGTTTTTCCTCTTGTTCTACTCCTGGCCAAGCAAAGAAGCGATTTGCAATGACATTCGAATAACGACAGATTTTAAAACATTTGACTATCGGCTTATCCTAGTGTATTCCCTTATTTTCTTTCTACTTATAAGGAACTAAGTAGTAAGAACATTCTGCTAATGATTATCTCGATTAGCAAGGTGCAGAAAGAAGAATAATCTTATGTAAGAAGTTTCTAGAAGAGCTAGAGAAAGTCATGTGAGTGTATCACATAAGATTTTTTGGGTCAGAGTGCCTTAATGCATATGAATTTTTGAGTGGAATACAATACCTTGTCCAGCTGCGATGTACATTATATGTATATAGAGAAAATAAAAATAGTCTTACTACTTTGCTTCCCTTAAGTAGAAGGAAACAAGTGAATGCACTAGACTAAAGCGACAGTCAAATCTTTTAACAACCATGACTATGCGATTGCCATTGATATTTGGTTCTCTTTCCATTGCCATGAGAAAAACAAAATATATGTAAAACGGATGAAGACTAACCGTTTGAGAAAAGTTTAAGTATTTTAAAATTGAAATCAATAACAGAGAATATCTCGGAAATGTTAACCCTACAAAATATTTGATATACATTTTCATCTATAGGTACATATGAATTTTGTGAAGTAATTTTTTGTGTATATCTTACAGCTTACCAGTAATACAAAAGTCATCCAGAATGAAATGGTCTTGAAAAACTACTCCCAGAAAATTCAAGATATATATTTTATTTGTAATATCTTTAAAATACGGTATTTTAAACAAAAACTTTAGACCTATTTTTTAAATGTTCTAAATCTGTCCCATGTAAGGCGTCGTTTCAGATGGATATATGTAGGCTTTCCTAGCTGACCAGAACCATTAAACAAGATCCAGAGGATATCATGAGTAGGTGGTTCCTTCTGTCATTTTCTTCAATTTGTCACTTTTATTTGAGCAATTCTAAAAAGTATTACTTTTCTTCGCCAATCACTACACAACGCTTGAATTTACAAAGTTTCTAAAAATTATTGACTAGCAATCACGCTCACTGCTACTCTGAGATACTCTTAAGGCTCCTTGAGTGTTACAGGCAGACGAAAGTGAAGCTTATGGTAGCCAGAGAGATACACGACTAAGTATACACCAGGTGGCACAAATGCCCCGTATTTGACAGTACAGATATCCCTTCGTGCGTTAAAAGAGTTGCAGAACTCAAGGGGGCTGTTTCAAGTTAAAACCCGCCAGTGGAGTACTGGCGAGACTGACTTTCGCTTTACACATCTTGCTATCAGCGGAGATAGTGAACGGATCGCCTCATTGCGAGGGGTAAAACAACGGTCGCGCTCCCGCAGTTTTCTACTGAGTTTTAACTTGAAATAGCCCCGTTGAGTTCTGCAGCTATTTTAACGCTCCAAGGGATATCTGCACACACACACACAAAAACAAAACGGAACAGTTGAGCCAATTGGTACAGAATACAATGTCAAGACGTAGTATATGATAGGATGTAAATACATCGACGCCTGCTTATGCTGTTGGACGTGGGGCCATTGCTGTTATTCGGACTACTAGGGTAAATTTGAATTTTGTTCGTTTGTTTATTTTAATTCAATGTTAGTTAATCTCGCAGGTCATATCGGACAATGTTGTCGAGGTGATGCTCAAATTAGAGCATCCATAGAGATTACAGTTACTCGACATTCGTCTTCACAGGATAAGGGAAAACTCCAGAAAGAAAGCTTATCCGGGTAACTCAGACTAACCGAGATTCAAACTGGCGTCCTCTTGAATGTGAGGCAGACCCGCTACTACCACATTACAGAGGCGGGTGAGTTTTAACCGTTTGGCTCTCAGACAAAGATAGTTTAATTTTGCTCAAAGGCCTGTTTATCGAAGGCCTCTTGATGTTCTTTTACGTATTGTAACAATCCACAACCCGCAATCATCGCATTACTTTACTTCCAACGGAAGCCATGCTAAGAATGTTTACGCACGAATACACACACACACACACACACACACACACATATATATATATATATCGCCCTCTGACGGTTTCAAACGCGATGTAGGGATCCAGAGGATAGAATGTTACCCCAGACCATGGTTGACGAGGGATCTGAGAATGTTATCACTTTCAGGTGTTAGGGGAATTTACAACTGCAGCGTAAGGATATACTCTGAAATTCCTGTTCTTGGATTAACTAATAGGTAGAGTACAGTAATATAAATGATCCCCTTGCTCATTCATTTAGAGATATTTTATGAGGTAAAATGATGATGTTGTTGATCTGTGTTTAAGGGCCCTCAACAAATAAAATCTCACCTAAAACCAGAAATAGAATGCACCTTTAAAAGAAATGTATAAAAACTTCGCAAGGAGCTGGGAATAAGAAACACTTAAAAGAACACGGAGAATGAAAAGACAGCTAAAGTGACATATAACCGGTATAAATAAAACAAGGAGAGAAAACGGAGTCAATGATTAAAACGAAAGCAGAAAAGTATCATCTGGGCCGCGCCGTGGCCGAGTGGTTAGACCACTCGCCTCTCACCTAGACGGCCCGGATTCGATCCCAAGCGACCGCATGTGAAATTTGTGGTGGACAAAGCGGTGCTGGGGTGGGCCTTCTGCGGGTTCTCCGATTTCCCCCGCCAATGCATTCCACAGTGCTCCATCTTCATTCATGTGTCATCAGTGTCACCACCTGCGGTGCCATAAGTAATTAAAGCGGGCGTTAAACACTACCAAAAAAAAAAAAAGTATCAAACAGGATAGCATGTTTAAAACCCTCACATATTACTCCATTGTCTGCCTTCAAAATCTATAACACCAAAAGAAAACTAGATTCTTAAGGCATATGTCACTTTGGTTAAAGATTTCAAAACGTTATCTACCGCTCTGGAATCGTGGTCAGGACCTCCAAAATCCTGGCCGGCAGTTGCAGAGTGGCTCGAAGTGGTGCTAGATGAGCACACTCTAACAAGATATGGCGGCAGCCCGCCTGGGTAGTGTGGTGGTAGCGTGTCTGCCTCACATTCAAAAGGTCGAGAGTTCGAATCTCGGTTAGGGTGAGTTACCCGAATAAGGTTTTTCACGGGTTTTCCTTATCCTGAGAAGACGAATGTCGAGTAACTTTAAGCTCCATGGACCCCGAGATCATTTGAGCATCATTTCACCAATTTCATTCATCGTCCGATATGACCAACGTTAAACTACGGAGAAAAAAAAAGATATAACGGACAGAAAATGCCTCTCCGCAGAGCTATGAGGTATGAATTCTGTAGTTGCAAACAGCACACAAAAATAAAATACTTATGTTTTCCCCCAACGATATTTTCTCTCAGATAAAAGAAATAGTTCTAGGATATTTCTGTAGCAATGGACTCAATTCAACTGCTGGAAGGAACTCTGAATGCTTGCCACGTGTCGCTGCAGTCTGCTCGAGATGGGCAGAGGATGCATTTGTCATGCGGAAGACCTTGGCCCATCTTAAAGCTGTCCCGCCTGGAGTCATGATGCTTTCGGCGCATTTAAGTCCACAGATTTAGTCATTCAGAAGCAATACTTCAAAGCATTATTGATTATGATTAGTATTTCACAGTCACGATTATCCGAGGTTAAAGTCAGGAATCGTAAACGGGGGTTCACGATTCAAATACCGCCAGCATAAATCTTCTCTGACCACTGGAACGTTTTCGATGTCTACCATCTGCCATTTGTAGTGTCGGAAGTTAAAAATATTAAGAAAATAAGTATTTCGTCTCAATTTTGTTTTTTGTTTTTTTTTTTGTTTTTATATCCCATTTAACTTCTGTGGTCATATCGGAGGTTTTTACTTGAGAAACAATTACTAGCACTTTTTCTCGCTGAACTTTGTTTTTTTTTCTTCAGTTTTATACTACTATATACATACACATTCGCTCTCCCATTCTTACTTTTAGACTCTTTGCGGGATAGGGAACGATTCTAGTTGAAAACAAATTCCTCAACCAAGCCGGGAAACGAACCTGGAACTTCTGTGTGAGAAGCCAGAAAGCTGACCACTCGACTGCAGAGGCAGTGAAAATTTGTTTTATTATATTCTATTCCAAGTGCATACTTTATGGATTTAGATGCTAAGGCTTCCTAAAAATAGCCTATTTGCTTTAACATATTCTTAAAATGTTCATGGGTATTTATATCGATTCACTTAATAGTTCAAACCACAGTAATTTATGATCAATAAATCTATATAATAAAATATTTAGGGAATAGTTAATCCAGAATCAATTGTTTTATAACGAAAATGAGAAAATAAACAGATTCTGAGCTTTGAACAGCAGTAATTGCATGCACGCCTAACGTTAATTCTTATTTGTATTGCTATGAATATTTTAAAAAGACTCTAAAAATAAACTCTTAAATGTCACATCAATTACAATAGAGCGTGATGTTGGTTGCATATTTTTAGAAATATTATACCCAAAAATTCAACCCTATATGTAGAAATTCGCTTGAAAAACGCATATTACTTTCTCAAGTCCGTATGCAATGTACATAGTGGATAGAGAAGGTATTCTATTACACCAAAAATTCTATATCAAGATTTCACCGTAAATACATGTTTTGAGACCCCTGAAGGACCCCCGTTGCAGGAGGGGGAGGAAATCTTGTCTTTAGATGTTCACATCTTGTTTGAAAGCGATAAATCTACAATAATTTCAACATAGAGCTTCAAATTTAATTCAGTTGTTTCAACACTGTACTTTCAGCATGGTATAAAGCACTCTGTAACTTATCTGTCAAGAAATTAATCATTTGCTTACTTATATAGAAATTGAAATACTGACTTTGGTTTCAGCCATAAGGTATTTACTATTTTCTTGAACAACCGTATATAAATTATTTTATATCTTTGAAGGTCTGGAATCTATACACTTCTAAAAGTTGTGTCCACCTTTGTTTTGGTATGCGCTTAAATTTAAATGAGCAATTTAAATGCCCGCACACGAGGTCAAATGACCTCAGCTTAAGAGGCTCCTGAAAGGTCCTATCTTTCCAAATGTTATAATGCATATCTTCATGTTTCTTGTACTTAGCATAATGGTGTTGGAAAGAAAATGATTTAGGCCTTTCCAGTTATTTTATGAGAAATATTTCTGAATATATATAATATGGTAGCTTTTTAAATACCTTTTTCGAACTTTTAAGAACCTTACTTTTCAAAAAAAAAAAAAAATAACACAGAAAAATTGAACGACAAAAGAATCCCTCAATCAACATATGCCATATGTTTGAGTGAATTCTGAAAATTAGAAGCTTAACATCAAAAACAACGAAAATAATAATTTGTGGAAAATGTTGATGTGTTCCATCATATTTCCCCAACTGTTATCTTATGTGAGCAAACTAATCTTAAAATGAGTAATCTTTTATCTGCATGATGCTAATCAAGATAAACATGAGTGGAAATGTTCTTATTACGAGGACCGTTTTTTTTCAACCTCCGATAGGCTATAAATAAACAAAATGTTGCCGCCAAATATTTAAAATGAGCATTGACGTTGTTTTGAAGACCTTCGTTGGTTTAAAAGTGCTGCTCTCCTAGCCACAACTTCAGTTCAGGGAAAAGGTGAAAGTCGCTGGGTGCCAGGTAAGGACTGTACGGCGGATGATTGAAAATGTCCCACTGAAGTTGTTCAAGGAGCCGATGGTTGTGCCAGCAGTGTTTGGACGAGCGTTGTCATGGATCAACACAATTCCTGAAGTCAACATTCCTCTTCGTTTGTTTTGAATGGCTCTAAACAAACGCCGTTCAAGTACGAAGCTCTTCAAAACAACGTCAATGCTCATTTGAAATCATTGGCAGCAACATCTTTTGAAGTGGGTATTGCAAAGCTTGTGCACAGGTACAATAAATGTCTCAACCTTCTGGTCGCTATGTGAAACAGTAGAGATTCGGTTACCTTTGCAATGACCAGGAGTAAAGTAAGTTGAAACAAGAGAAATGACTTCCGACTTATGAAAACTATAAGTGGTTTAGAATTGAAACAAATAACAAGTAGTATCTCGGAAAGGTTAACGCTACAAATACACACACACACACACATATATATAGGTATATGACATAAAATGCGTGTTTTAATGAGAACTAAGTTTTTTATGTGGTAAGCTTTTCTCTGTCTCTTTACGGTTTACTAGTATACAAAACTCATCCAGAATGAAAATGTCTTCAGAGGCAATTCACAGGAAATTGAAGATAAACTTTCGTTTGTCAAAAAGATATTCTACACATATAGTAATTTAGTCAAAATCGTTAGAGCCACTTTTAAGAAAACCAAAATTTTCGAAAAATGTTTAACGTAAAGGGTAATTGTATTGGGGCATTTTCGTGAAAATCCTCGTGCCGCATTCCTTGGAAGATACTATACTTAAACATCAAATTTGGTATTTAACTGACTTTTTCGAGTTATGCTGTCCAACACATACACTCACATGGACCTTTTTCGAAAATTTTAATTCAGGAGTCCTCCAAACATATATTTCTAGTGAAATGAAGGTTTTGACTTGTTGGAATATAATACCTTCTCTACACACCCTGAGCTTGTGCATACATGCTAGATAAAGTGTAAATCTAAAACTGAGACGCGTTCCATACACATGTTCTCTAGCTGTTCTACAATCAAACTATTCTCATAAAATATGCTTTTAACTCTGTCATGCTAATCGAGACATAAGTTAGCAGAAATAACCTTACTTCTTCCTTACAAGTAGAAGGGAATTAAGGTAATATATTAGACTAAAGTGATAGTCAAATCTTTTAAAAGCCATCTCCATGTGAAACAATTCCATTTTCGGGAGTAAAGCAAAAGAGATGAAACGAAAGTTGACTTCCCATTTGAGAAAAATTTAGGTAATTTAAAATTGAAACCAAGAACAAGTAGTATTTTAGAAACAGTTATCTCTAAAAAAAAAAAAAACATGACATAAATTGTAATAATTGTATTTATTTTTTGTACAGTAATTTTTTTTTATCTTTTACAGTTTGACGGTTGTAAAAAGTCATCGAAATGAAAAGGTATTCAAGGGATATTCCCAGAAATTCAAAAAATACGTTTATAAAGGTATGTCTTAAATAAATGGTATTTTAATCAAAATTGTTAGAGCTGGTTTTGAGAAAGTAAACGTTTTCGAAAAAATTTCCTTTTAAAGGGTATTGGGGTGGGAGATTTTCCTGAAAATCTTTGTGTCGTATCCTTGGAAGATACTAAACACTATATTTAGCATTTAACCAATTTAGGTTATGCAGTTCAAAGGCATATACATGGAACTTTTCAAAAACTGCACACACCACACCACCTTCTATACCTACTATTTACTTTGTTCACATATGCTAGAGAAAGGAAAAATGGACTTCAAAATTATTATTGCATCCCAACTGTGTTCTTATCATCCTCATCTATGCGTTTTAATTGCAGTAATACTGTGTCATCTATCATCGCAAATGTAGGACATAAATAAAACTCCATTGTGTTTGTAGGCTTGTGAAGAAGGAAAACAAGTGAATTACAAGAGAATTTACGGAAATTATCCAACCCAACATTTGTTAGCAATCGAAGAAAACCACAAAAAAAATCTTTGGGTTAGTTTGACCTTCCTTAAGGATTTTGTTTTTGGAACCCCCAGTGTGAGTCACCTGTACACTTTCATACCACAAAGAATCCAATGTGTTACATTCACATGACTTTCTCTGTGGTTTATTAGTTGGAGTTGCTATCTCCCGAAAGCTTATTTTTCAAGTACATCGTTGCCCTCCGTGGTATAATGGTGACCCAAATGGCGTGTTCAAATCCGGCGCAGGACAATGGATTTTTTCGTCACGTAAAAGTACCTCAAGCGTGTTAAAGAGCCCTCTGAGCAAAATTAATTGGTCTTCACGCCCAATATAGAATAGGATGCTTCGAATAACAGTAATTAAAGAGGGTGGGTTTAAAACAATATTCAAATATTTAAAGAGGTCGTTGTTTTGCATGACGAATTGTGTATTTTAAATGACTTTGTATAGCAAGTTATTTTTTCTATCTCTTACAAATTACCAGCTATGCAAACCTCATTCAAAATGAAGAGGTCTTCAGGGTTATTCCCGGATACTAGAAGTTATACATTTTCTTTGACATTAAAATATCTTATACTTGTGTCATTTTAACAAAAACGTTAGTTACTTTTGCATAAATTAAGATTTCCGATTAATGTTCCATGTAAAGTGTAGCTTGGGGTGAAGGAACTTCCTTGCAAATCTTCATTTCGCATCTTTGGAAGATGTTGAACTTAAAAATCAAGATTAATTTTTAATTGATCACGTTTTTGAGTTACGCCCGCACAAACATACGCGCGCACACATATACACACTTTTGGACCTTTTTCTAAATATGCTTATTTTTGATTTAGGAAGCCTCAGAAATATTTTCCGACAAAATTTCGATATAGAATTTTTTGGAAGGAATACGTCCCCTTTTTCTAGACGTAGTGGAGTAAAAATCACGTTTTATATAAAGACTACTATCTCAAACCACCACACATAAGTGACCAAAATCCATTAAAATAAATTTGTTTTTATTTTAGACTCACAATTATCGTTGACCGTCTAGTTTTACAATCTGTATTTGTTACCGGTTAGTGATTTGTAGAAGTGGCATCACGTGATATTTCAAAGATAGGTGAGCAGCTCTTTTAAAACTTCAAAGCAAATTTTATCACTTTCTGTTTCTTTTACATTTTCGGAGATTAAACATGTTGGATACAATACAAGTTTTTCAGTTGTATTCAGAATGTTAAGCCAAAATCTGAATAAAACGTTCAAATGAAAACAAAAATGTTACAAGTTACTTTTCTGAAATACCGTTTTTAGGTATTTTAGGTGTTAGGTTTGTTTATAGTTGAATAAATGTTTAAATATATAACTAAAAAATTGAATAACTTCAAAACTGACATATATATGGTATGTATGCATTTTCCATACCTCCAATTATAATGCTATAACTATAAAGAAAATTATAATGAAAGCGCGAGTAGTTACAATAACGTTATAAATTTGACCATCTCCAATTAAAGATTCTGTTACACTTACTTCTGCCAAAATAGCCAAATTAATAAAATTCAATATCAATAAAATTACTTCAAATACCTGGTCGAAATGAACAAGTTTACCAATAAAAGTATTAGCTATGTAAATTGGTTTTATATTAATTATAGTGACAATAAAATTTCCACACTGACATTTATGTTTGCATTTACACTTTGAATTTATAGCGTAAATTTGAAACCAATATGCATATAGGTATCTAATTATGAAGCTTAGCAACTTCTCTCCGTTGTATCTTCAAAATATTTCGGTGTATTTTAAAAGTAAATTTTCGTTTTCTATAACTAAAAAGTGTCTTTCACATAGGTATGTGTTTTCATATGCTAATTAATTCACAGTTAAAACCGCCTGGGTAGTTTGGTGGTAACGTGTATGCCTCACATTCAACAGGTCGCGAGTTCGAATCTCGCGAGTTACCCAGATATGGTTTTTTTCAGGGTTTTCCCTTATGCTGAGCAGACGAATGTCGAGTAACTTTAAGCTCCATGGGTCCCGAGATCTTTTGAGTATCGTTTCACTAATTTAATTCGTTAAAGGACATTAAGCTAAAGAAATCGAATTTCATTCAGATATGTGTTTATACTTTTACAAGGAATTGCTTACCAAAATGATTTTATTTAATTTAAAATATATTAATAACATTAATTTGGACTTACTAGATCGTCGGCCAAGATGAAAATTATATGTGGTGGCTTTGTTGGTATATTCCTCGCCGTGGCTAATATTAGCAGGTGCCAGAAGAAAATCGCTCTCGAATCCATTTTCGCGGCTCTTGGTCTAAAGGACTGACGTAGTTGTGACTTTTGGAGCACTTCAACGGGAAAATCCTCTATTACCAAGTGACGTGTGCATCAGTGGTCCGCTACCACGGACCGTACCTTGCCGCTGCACCTGGTCGTGTAACGAGCGAGACACCGACTGTCCTCTGCATCAAGGTCCGAACCTTCTTATGCTCCCAATGAGGAGGAGTGTATGTATGCTACGGTTTATATAAGCGAGAGGTGGAGTAGCGAGGTGCTTAACCGCTAGGAGCTTCACTACTGTAAACATATCTTCATTACCAATTCAGACAATAACACCACTCATCTTATTTTCTTCTCACCACACACGGACGATTTATAGGTTTTTGGGGAAGTTAAAAGCTATAACCCACCAATGTCAAAGCTGCCACAGTTTTGGCCAACTATAAGTAGACCTCGGATTTTAGGTTATATGCTTATTTTTACTTTCTCTAGCCGCATATGCACAATTAACATAGATATAGAGAAAGTATTGTAATGCACCCAAAAATTCGATGTCGAGATTTCACCAAAAATATATGTTTTGGGGCTCCCTGAGTCCGAAAAAAGCATTTTTAAAAAAAGATCCATGTGTGTGTGTGTGACTATCTGTCTGTCTGTTTGCCTGTCTGTGTCTATGAACAGCATAGCCCCACAACGAAACGACCGTTAAATCCACACTTGCTATTTAGGTTTAATATCTTCCAAGGATGCGACACGAAGATTTTCAAAAAAATTCTGCCTCCACAAACTACACTTTACATGGAAAAATTTTCGAAAATTTTGTTTTTCTCAAAAATGGCTCTAACGATTTTGATTAAAATCCCGTATATTAAAGCTATTTATATCGGAATTAAATGTATATCTCGAATTTTCTGGGAATAGCCTCTGAAGACCTCTTTATTCTGAATGAATTTTGCCTAACTGCTAAACCGTAAGAGTTAGACCAAAACTTACTCCACAAAAAATGTACATCACGCCAAAACACGCAACTTATGTCCTTTACGTTTTTGTTGTGGAGGTAACCGTCTCCGAGATATTCCTCATTATTGGTTTCAGTTGTTAAGTACTTAAACTTTTCTCATACAGGAAGTGACCGTTTTTCTTTTGTTCTACTTCTGGTGAAGCAAGGAAGCGATTTGCAATGGCAATCGCATAATGATAGCTTTTAAAACATTTGACTATCACTTTAGCCTAGCGCATTCCTTTGGAACTAAGTAATAACATTCTGCTAATGTTTATCTCGATTAACTTTGTGTAGTAAGAAGAATAATCTTTTCTAGGAAGTTTGCAGAGCAGCTAGAGAAAATCATGTGAATGTAACACTTTTTTTTCTGAAGCAATAAACAAAAATCAATTATCGATTATATATATAATCACGTTTGATGACAAACTGCACCTACTGTAGACGTTTTATTGTGCCTAAAAGTGCCTATTTTACCAAGGTACTTATTTTATGGGTTTTAAGCCTAAAATCCCTATTTAATTTAAATACATTATATATTTTTGTTTCATTTAAATTTCTTTTGAAGACAATTTTCAAATCTTTCATAACTTGACTAATATTAAAATAAAACATTTCAAATGCTACATTCATAAAGCTGAGAAAACGATTTTGAATAAAATATCGTATATTAAAGATATTTACTTGACAAATAAAATGTATATCCTCAATTTTCTGGGAATGCCTCTGAAGACTACTTTATTCTGGATGAATAAATACATAACTGCTAAACTGTAAGAGATGGGCAAAAACTTACCGCACAAAAAATGTAGGGCACGTTAAAACACACAATTTATGTTATATACATTTTTTCGTGATGTTGGCCGTTTTTGAGATATTCCTTGTTTCTGGTTTCAGCTTTAAAAACGTATACTTTTCACATACAGGAATTTGTCAACTCCTGTCCATTAAAACAATGGAACCTCAGTCACATAGCAACCAGCTTTTGACTATCACTTTAACCTATGGTACTCTCTTATTTCGCTTCTACTTATAAGAAAGCAAGTAATAAAACTATTTAATATGAAGTAAATAGAAACATTGGCTTTTTAACAATAATTTGTTACAGATATGTAGAGAAAGTCATATGAATGGAACACATCAGATTTTTCAATACGCTATTCCTACAACACCTTTATCTGCTACCTATTATATGCAATTGAAATAAAAAATAGCATAAATGGTTTTATTATATATCTCATTGTAGGAATACGAGAAATAAAGAAGTGGCTGATGCCACAACATAATACATGATATTTGTGGTACATTGTGTATTTCACAGAGATATAGGTTTCTGTTCAGTCCATTTTTACTTTCTCTACACATACTATGTACATAGTGTATAGAGAAGGTATTCCACTCCACCCAAAAATTCGGTACCGAGATTTCACCGGAAATATATGTTTTAGGGTCCCCTGTATCCAAAAAAAAAAAAAAGCATTTTCAGAAAAAAATCCGTGTCCATGAACACGATAACTCAAAAACAAAAAGGCGGTAAAATATCAAGCTTGGTATTTAAGTTTAATATCTTCCAGGGATGCGACACGAAGATTTTGAGAAAAATCCCCCCACCCCAACTACCCTTAACATGGAACTCGATCAGCATGAAGTAAATAGAAGCATAGGCTTTTTAACAATATTTTGTTACAGAGATGTAGAGAAAGTCATGTAAATGGAACTCATCAGCTTTTTGGTATCTGCAATGATTTGTCGTTATACAAAATTATACAAAATTGCTTCCGAATCAAGAGCACTTCACAATCTATTCCCAAAAATTTAAGGTATTAATTTTGACATTTAACATATGTTAAATGTTAAATGTTTAATAAAAACGTATACAGTAATTTTTGATAAAATAAAAAATCGAAGAAATTACCATTTAGAAGACATGTATGATAGAGGAAGCTGCTTCTTAATTCTTAAAAATCACCATTGCCATCTTTGGTATCAATTGGACATCAAATTAAATACTTCCTCTACTTACGGTAGAGAAAGTAAAAATGTTTTATTTGGATTCAGGAGATCTTAAGACATGTAATTCTAGTGAAAACTAAATATAGGTATCAAATTTTTGGATGGAATACAATAATTTCTCAAACCATGTATTAAGTACGAAGTAGAAACATAAAACTGACAAAGTATTGAACAATTCGAATCATTAAAAACGGGTATCTCGGAAATAGCATACGGTAGAAAAAATGTGTTTGAAATAAATTGTGTGTTCTAAAGAAATCTACACTTGTATTACGTTTTCATCAATTGCACTTTTTGTGTATTTTAACTCAGTTCCGAAATATTCCTTGTTATTGCTTTCAGTTTTCCAATAATTATACTTTTCTCAAATGGGAAGTGGTATGCATATTTTTATTCTATCTAGCACATATGTACAATGTACGTAATAGATACACAAGGTATATACGAGGTACGTCCGGAAAGTAAGTTCCGTTTGGTAATAAAATTAAATTGTGTACCGATACAGAATAATTATTTATTGCACAAAATTCTACAACTCTTAAAACTACTTTCCACATAACTGCCGAAATTTTGCAGGCATTTGTCATAGCGTGGCACAAGTTTTTGTATACCCTCTTCATAGAAGTTTGCCGCCTGTGTCTTCAAAAAGTTGGAAACCTTTTCTTTCAGCTCTTCGTCATTGTTGAAGTGTTGACCGCCAAGGAAAGACTTGAGAAGATAAGAACAGATGAAAGTCGCTAGGAGCGACGTCAGGGCTGTACGGAGGATGGTCAAATACGTCCCAGCCAAATCCCTGTAGGAGGTTTTTCGTCACATTTGCAGTGTGTGGTCGTGCGTTGTCGTGAAGAAAAACAACATCTTTTGACAGCAATCCTCGGCGCTTATTCTGTATTGCGCGGCGCAATTTCCTAAGTGTCTCGCAATAAACATCTGCTTTGATTGTTTGACCACGCGGTAAGAAATCAATGAGTAAGTTGCCTTTCCAGTCCCAGAACACTGTGCACATCATTTTTCGAGGTGTCAAGATTTGTTTCGGCTTAACCTTTGCTGGGGATGAAGTGTGCCTCCATTCCATTGATTGCCGCTTACTATCAGGGGTGTCGTAAGAAACCCAAGTCTCATTTCCTGTGACTATCTGTCAGAAATTCTTCGCCGTCTTCATCATAATGGGTTAAAAACTGAAGTGCACCACCCATCCGTTTAGTTTTGTGTTGCTCAGTAAGAATCTTTGGTACCCAACGTTAGCAAAGTTTTTCGGTAACAATTTCATGAATTAGTGATCGTGAGCTTTGGTGAAATTCCATAGCGAGAGCACTAATTGTAAACTTGCGGTTTTCCTGGATCTTGCCATCAATCGCGTGAACCAGTTCTTCTGTAACCAAAGATGGACGCCCACTTCGTTCTTCATCATGCACTTCACTACGTCCTTCATTGAACTGTCGGACCCATCTTCTCACCATTGAATCACTCATCGCATTTTGTCCGTAAACTTCGCAAATTTGCCGATAAATTTCAATTGGTTTCACTTTCCTAGCATTCAGAAAACGAATCACAAATCTGATTTCACAAGCGGCGGGAATTTTAATCAACACCGACAGTGTAAACAAGCACAACAAAGCGTATGTGGCTGACAGCGATCTCAAAATGGCGCACGTTTCTTCTCCTTGATACAGAGCGTCTACCGCGAATGTGCGGAACTGCGATCGCAGCGCTGCAGCGGAGATAAATTTAAACGAAACTTACTTTCTGGACGTGCCTCGTATTTCACATAAAAATTCTATGTCGAAATTTCGCTGGAAATATATGTTTTGAAATCCCCTAAATCCGAGAAATGCATTTTTAGTAAAATTGTGTGTCTGTGGGCAACATACCTCAAAAACTAAAAGACCGTAAAATACTAAACTGATATTTAATTTCAGTGTCTCCCAAGGATGTGACACAGAAGATTTACGAGAAAATTTCCCTTTCCTTTATTCTTTAGATGGAAAAATGTTTTAAAAAATGTTTTCTCAAAAATGACTAACTATTTGATTATAATACGTATACTAAAGATATTTACATGGCAAATAAAATGTATATCCTGAATTTTATGGGAATAGCTTCTGAAGATTGGTTCATTCCAGATGAATTTTACTGAAATTTGGTAGCTCGTAAAACTTAAAAATACACAAAAACTTACTGCACAAAATATTCGGATCTTGTTAAAACACGTCATTTATATCATATAATTTTTGTAGTGGAGTTGATCGTTTTCGAGATATTCCATGTCACTGGTTTCAATTTTAAGATAATTAAACTTTACCCAAACTGTTGGCAATCTTTCTTTTTTGTCTTTTGTTTAATCCTGGCAGGCAGAGAGAACGGAATTTCAATTGTTTCACATAGAACTGAGTATCGCTTTAGCCTAGTGCATTCCGTTATTCCCCTTTCTTCTTATAAAGAATTAAGTAATAAGACCAGTTTTGGTAATGTTTATCTCGATTAGCAAGAAGACCTTTAGAAGAACAACTTGTTTGCGGAACAGCTAAAAAAGTCATTTGAATGAAAGACATCAGATTTTTTTATTATAGTAAAGCAAAGAGAACCAAATTTCAATACCACCACATAGCGACCGGCTTTTAAAAAGGTTGACTATCACGTTAGCTTAACATTATTTCCTTTGTGCAAGGAAATAATAACGTAATTAAACCATTTCTGCTGACGTTTATTTTGATAAATGTGAAGTAGAAGAAGAACAAAAAAGCTTTTGCAAGACTAGTTTGTTGGTGCATAGGTAGAAAAAATGTATGTGTATGTAGCACGTCATAGTTCTTTCAGTATTCAGTCGTTTATTGCGCTTGTTTGGAAATAAAATGAGTTTTAAGGCCTATGCACAGTCTGCAGTTCTTAAAAATTTGACTCCCGTTACTCCCTTTGTATCTGTTGCGAAATGTGTAATGTAGCTATTTCTACAGAGATTTATTTCATTAAAATGTAATTTGCAAAAGTAAAATTTAGTAATGACCGCTTTTATAGTCACTAATAAACAATAAGGGTACAAAACGGCATTTGAATGCATCACATTAGGTTTTATAATAAAATAATCAAACGCTATTAAAGCTGGATCCACACCACCTAGTTTATTATTACTACTTTTAGGTGCTTAGAGTTACTCAATGTTTATCTTCTTAATAAAGGAGTGCACATTTGTTTGCGATAGATTATTGAGCTGTCTTATTAAATTGTACAACTTTAGTTGGAATGACAATGTGTATAAAACTGTGTCCGTGCTATATTTATGTCAACCAAGACTTTTTTATACAATGACTTGCCTGACGTGGGAAAGAAGTTGAAAATTAATTTTGATGGATACGAACTCTGTCATGAGTTTTCTGTTTTGAAATCAGTAGTATCAAATCTTAAGAGGAAGGATAATAATTGTAAAATGTGGAGTGAGTTTTTTCGAAAAAGCAGATGCACCAAATCTGTTCAAAATAATACCGCATGTTTTCTAAATCCCTGTCAGCAACGCTAAAGCTGAACGAGTATTTAGTGTAATGAGTGCATTATGGTCGGATGCTAGAAACAGAATGTCAACGGAACTTGTGAAAGCAAAAGTCTGATATGTTCCGTTCACATCACTTTCTCCACATCTCTAAAAAAATTGTATTAATTATTTTAAATTGTTTACTTCATGCTAATCGAGAAAAAATTAGCAGAAAGGGTCTTACTACCTGCTTTCTTGTAAGTAGAAGGGAAATAGGGGAATACGCTAGGCTAAATCGATAGTAAAATATTTTAAAAGCTGGTTGCTATGTGGTTAATGTACCTTTATTTGTATGGACAGGAGTTGACAAATTCCCGTACTTGAAAAGTACACGTATTTTAAGGCTAAAACTAATAACAAGGAATATCTCAAAAACGGTCAACCCCAATAAAAATGTATATAATATAAATTGTGTGTTTTAACGAGATCTACATTTTTTGTGCGGTAAGTTTTTGCCTATCTCTTACGGTTTATCTCCGCATTCATCCAGAATAAACATGTCTTCAGAGGCTATTCCCAGAAAATTGAAGATACGCATTTTATTTGTCATCTAAATATCTTAAATATAGGAGATTTTAATCAAAATCGTTCAGAGCCGTTTTTATGAAACCAAATTTTCGAAATTTTTGCATATAAAGGGTAGTTAGGGTGGGGGAATTTCCTTGAAAATCTTCGCATCACATCCTTGGAAGATACCGAACTTAAATACAAAGTTTGGCATATAACGGTCTTTTCGTTTTTGAGCTATGCTACCCACAGACACACACACACACACACACCACAGACAGACACACACACGGACATTTTTCTAAAAATGCTTCTTTTTTTTTTTGCATTCAGGGTCTCAAAACATTATTTCCAGCGAAATCTCGGTATCGAATTTCTGGGTGCAATACAATAGCTTCTCTATACACTATGTACAAGGGCCGTTTTTGTTTTCAAACTTTGATAGGCTATAAATAAAAGACAAGTTCATAGAAAATAATTATTTTATAACTAAAAGTTTTATACACTTATGGTTACTTTTCAACATAATCGTACCTGTGCACAAGTTTTGCAATACCCGCTTCAATCGCCAGCAATTTCAAATGAGCATTGGCTTCGTTTTGAAGAGATTCGTATTTTACGACAATTGCAGGGAGCCATTCAAAACAAACGAAGAGGAATGCCGGCTTCAGGAATTGTTTTATCCATCATAACGCTCATCCACACACTGCTGGCACAACCCATCGGCTCCTTGAACAATTTCGATCAAAAAAATGTCCGGACATTTCGATAATCCGCCATACAGTCCTGACCTGGCACCCAGCGACTTTCACCTTTTCCCCGAACTGAAGACGTGGCTAGGAGGACAGCATTTTCAAACCAACGAAGATCTTCAAAACAACGTCAATGCTCATTTGAAATCATTGGCGGCAACATTTTTTGAAGCGGACGTTGCAAAGCTTGTGCACAGATACGAGAAATGTCTCAATCTTTTCGGTGATTATGTTGAAAAATGACCATAAGTGTACACAACTTTAGGAATAAAACAGTTGTTTTCTATGAACTTGTCTTTTATTAATAGCCTCTCGGAGGTTGAATAAAAAACGGCCCTCATACATAGTACGTGTACAGAAAGTAATAACACGTGGAGATTTTTAGAGCGAGGTTCTTAAAAACTATACACTTCTAAACGCAGAGAGATCCTCAAAGAAATATGAACAATAAGCTACGCGTTTGTAATAGCAATTTTTATTTTATTTTTATTAAGGTTGTATAGGTTCGATAATACTAGTAGTAGTGTTGGTGGTGGTGGTAAATTAATGATATCATGATAGTAAAAGTTTTGATCGTAATACTACAAAAAAATATCTGTTTAACAATTTATGTTGCCATGTACTCAAATATCCGTTGCCCGTTGGTTGGTCTCCGGGCCTGCCTTGGGTACATTCTGGCAACAGCAGAATTATTAAATGAGACACAGCGCAGCAATATGTGCATCAACTCTGAGAACTAAAGACAGAATGAAACCTTAGCATTGAGCCCACTAGATATCAGGGTGAAAGGCATATTTCACGTCTCAATGTCGTGGGTTCGAGTCCCGCCTTGGGCGTGGATGTTATATGTTTGTGTATATGTGTGTGTTGTAAAAGTAAGAAAACAGTAATAATACGGCAAAACAAAGTAAAAGGTAAATAAAAGTAGGGTATACAGTGCCGGAGTCCTGATCAGACTCCGGTACTGTTTTAAAATTAGAAAAAAAAAAAAAAATGTGACTGTCCTTTTGTTCCGAAACTGTGCGAAACCAACCGAATTAACGAGGGAACTGAGCGCCCAAGATTTTGCGAGAGGTCCCGGGTTGGAACCCCGGCTGAAGCTGGAGATTTTTCTCGAGCCCAGATTGTATTGAAACGAAAAACATCACAAGTTAACATTATTGCCGATAGGCAATATATTCCAAAAACGAAATGCCACCATAGAATTAAAGGCCGGATATAAATGGAATGATAAAAAGGGGGGAACGTGTAACTGTACAACTCAAGTGTATCAGAAAGAGATAGAATTACCTTGAAGACTTCAAATATGTTCAATCATACTACTTTCTCTGCCTGTTCTGCAAACAAACTATTCGCACAAAAGGGCACTTTTTTATCTGGACCATACTAATTGAATTGGTTTTATTACTTGCTTCCTTCTAAGCAGAAACGAAATAAGGGAATACATTAGGCTAAAGCGATAGTCAAAATTTTTTAAAAGCTGGTCGATATGCGAAAACTTTTAGTTCGGCTCGCTTTGCATTGTCACCAGTATAACAAAGAATGAATGAAACCGAAAGTGACTTCCCATTTGAGTGGGCAGTTTAACATTGAAAACAAGAGGAAGAAATATCTCGGTGACGGTCAACTCTACACATAGAAAAATTTGACATATATTAAAGTGTGTGTTTTAATGAAATCTACGTGTTTTGCCCCGTAACCTTTTGCCTATCTCTTACGGTTTACCAGTTATACAAAGTTCAGCAAAATTCATCCAGAATGAAGAGGTCTTCAGAGGCCATTCTCAGAAATTTCAAGATATAAATATAATTTGTGATGTAAACATCTTCAATATATGGTATTTTAATTTAAATCGTTGGAGCCATTTTGAGAAATACAAAATTTTTGTGTAGCTGATTTTGTCTATCTCTTACGGTTTACCAGTTATACAAAAGTGATCCAAAATGAAGAGTTTTTTAGAGGCTCTTCCAAGAAAATTCAAGATGTGCGTTTTCTTTGTTATAACAAAATATTAAGCATATGGTGTTTAATAAAAATCGATAGAGCCATTTTCGAGTAAATAAACTTTTTGAAAAGTGTTCTATATAAAGGGTAGTTGTGGGCTCTTTTTCTAAAAAGTCAGAGGATTCAAAAATAGTTTCTGGTAAAATCTCTGTATCGAATCTATGAGTGGAATACAATACCTTCTCTATGCACTGTGTATATTGAACACAACGTGCCAGAGAAAGTAATGTGATATAAAAATCTACCTGTAACCTTATTTAGTGTAAATTTTTAAGTTTCTTATGTGAATTGCTTAAAAATGCATCACGTGGCTCATTTTATTACAATTAAATCTATTTAATTAATCAGGCAAGCCTAAATTTTGATATATTGCAAAAATATTAGTTATTATGTATAATAACCGGTATATATTTAAATAAGATATTTTTCATATGTCAATTTTTCATATTTTAGATGTATCCCATCATAATTAAAATATAAGTAGCCCACCTGTTTAGTATGGCGTTAGTTAGTCTACCTCACATTCAACAGATCGCGAGTTCAAATCTCGCTTAGGATGAATTGCCCGGATTTTTTTTTTTTCGGGGTTTTCTCTTATCCTGAGGACACAAATGTCGAGTAACTTTAAGCTCCAAGGTTTCTGAGATCATACGAGCATCATTTTAGAAATTTCATTCATTCAGTGTCTGATATGACCAATCAGATTAAAGGACGTTAAGCTAGAACAAATTTAAAAAAAAAAAAAAAAACTAAATGAAAAAGTTTAATAATAACCGAATGTGTATGTCTTGTTTATGTATACACCTTCCATTTGCCAGCCTATTTTAGGGTTTTAGCGCCTACAGTGGCGAACTCTATTAATCATTGTAACACAACTGAATGTTATTCAATTTAAAATAGAAAATTTACGATATATAAGTAATATCTTAACATCTAGATGCTATCTGGCAACTCTGGAAATAATCGTTTTGCAAATACAGGAATACAAGCTCGTCTCGGAAGAATCCTGCTTTTAATGGTGCAAGAAGAGTGGTTTAACTGGAAAATCTGCCAACTGCTAGACAGATACCGTAAGAGGTCACTTGAATACAAGCACTTTTTGATTACAGAATGTGTATATCAGTCTTCTAACAGTTCAATCACTTGTAAAATGGGCTAAGTATCAACCAATTCGAATTCTATTTCACTATAAACCTATCGAGGTCAGAATTTATTTTCTCCCAATAGTACTAATTTTATACAAATATTAATCATCATTCTTCCACTTTAGTACATTTGCTGGGGAAGTGATCCTGATATTAAAAGACATTTCGATCAGAATTTTAGATTGTTGTTTTCTCTTCTGATTGTATTCAGTCAAAACCTAGATATTGCAATTTTTGCCGAAAATACATTGTTTAAAATCCTGGTGTGTGTGTGCGAGAGAGAGAGAGAGAGAGAGAGAGAAAGAGAGAGATTTAATTAACTATTAACTAGTCTAACGCATAATGTTTGCGTTCTCTAAAATATGTAGAGGGGAAGTATTGTATTACAACTAAAAATTCGACGTCGAGATTTAATCTGAAATATATGTTTTGAGGATCCCTGAATTAAAAAAAAGCATTTGCAGAAAAAGATCCATGTGTGTGTGTGTGTGTGTATGTATTGTCGCCTGTAACTGTGAGCACATAACTCAAAAACGAAAAGTTTGTTATACACCAAGCTTGTTATTAGAGTTCTAAATTTCGTAGGAAGCGATACAAAGATTTTCAAAAAAATTCCCCATCCAACTACTCTTTAAATGAAACTTTTTCAAAATTGTTTGTATTTTTGAAATGGCTGTAATGATTTTAGTTAAAATAATGTAATACTATAATATGTTAAATATATTTACATGACAAATAAAATGTATATCTTGAATTTCCTGGCAATAGCCTCTGAAGTCATCTCCATTCTGATTGTTTTTTGCATAACTGGTAAACCGTAAGAGTTAGACAAAAGCTTGCTATACAAAAAATGCATATCCGTTAAAACTTAGAATTGATGTCCTTTAAATTTTTGTTGTAGAGCTATCCGTTTCCAGGATATTCCGGTTTAGTGGTTTAAATTTTAAAATATTATTACTTTTTTAAACAGAAGGATATGCGTGTTTCTTTTGTTTTACTCCGGAGCATGAAAAGAATCGAATTTCAATGATAATCACATTGTAACAGCTTTTAAACCTTTCGTTTTTTTGTTGTTGTTTTTTTCTTTTCTTTTCTTTTTTATTGTTCCATTTATACACCGTCTCTTACAGTATGGTCCTGTCAGTATTTCCCTATGGAACATATGCTCCATGTATCCTATTGACAATGGAGTTATCCTGTGTACTGTTTGTTATTGTTGGGTATTATTTGACCCTGGGGAGGATAAGAAATGGTCTTCTGGACTATAGAAAAATTGCCCACCCTCAGCCGGGAATCGAACCCGGGACTCCTAGTACAGTAGGTAGGAGCTCTACCGCCTGAGCTACGGGGCCAGCTTCTTTCATTTTAGCCTAGAGTATTCCCTATTTTCCGTCTACTTGTAAGGAATTAAGTAGTAAGATTGTTCAGCAAATGCTCAACTCAGCCAATAAGAATAGAAAGAAGAAGATTATCTTTTTCTTTACTTTCTCTACACGTACTATGTAGAAAAAATATTGCCGAGATTTCACCGGATATACATGTTTTAGGGTTTCCGTATCCAAAAAACAAAACAAACAAACAAAAACATTTTCAGAAAAAGGTCCATGGGTGTGTGTGTGTTTGTCTGTCTGTGAATACACTTGGTATTTAAGTTTAGTTATCGTCCAGGGATACGATACGAAGATTTTGAGAAAAATTCCCCTACCCCAAACTACCCTTTACTTGAAAAAAATTCGAAAATTTTGACTTTCTCAAAAGTAGCTGTAATGATTTTGATTAAAATACCGCATATTAAAGATATTTAAATGGCAAATAAAATTTATATCTTAAATTTTCCGGCAATAGCCTCTAAAGACACCTATTCTGATTGAATTTTGCTGAATTACGTAACTGCTAAACCGTAAGAGATGGACAAAAACTTACTACACAAAAAATGTAAATGACGTTAAAACACTCAATTTATGTTATATACATTTTTTTCGTGGAGTTGATCGTTTTTGAGATATTTCTTGTTATTGGTTTCAGCTATAAAATACTTATACTTTTTTTCATACGGGAATTTGTCAACTCCTGGCCATACAAACAAAGGAACTTCAATCGCATAGCAACCAGCTTTGGAGTATCACTTTAGCCTATAGTACTCCCTCATTCCCTTCTACTTACACGGAAACAAGTAATAAGACAACTTCTGCTAATTTTTTTCTCTTTTGTCATGAAGTAAATGGAAGCATAAGCTTTTTAACAATCATTTCTTGTAGAGATGAAGAAAAAGTCATGTGAATGGAACAAACCCGATTTCTTTCATTTATTTTTACTTTCTCTAGCCCCGTATGTACAATGTACATAGGGATAGAGAAGTATTGTATTGCACCCAAAAATTCCATACCGAGATTTCACCGGAAATACCTGTTTTAGGAGCCCCGGTATCCATAAAAAGCATTTTCAGAAAAAGGTCCGTGTGTGTGTGTCCGTGTGTCTGTGAACACCTTAACTCAAAAACGAATAGTAGCTAAAATACCAAACTTGGTATTTAAGTTTAGTATCTTCCAGGGATGTGACACGAAGATTTTGAGAAAAATCCCCCCACCCCAAACTACCCTTTACATGGAACATTTTTCGAAAATTTTGATTTTCTTAAAAATTGGCTCTAACGATTTTGATTAAAATATCGTATATTAAAGATATTTACCTGACAAATAAAATGTATATCTTAAATTTTCTGAGAATAACTTCTGAAGACCTGTTTATTCTGGATGAATTTTGCTTAATTTGACATAACTAGTAAACCGTAAGAGATAGACAAAAACTTGGTATAAAAAAAATGTAAGTTTTTTAAAATACACAAGTTACGTCATATACATTTTTCTTGTGGAGCTTACCGTTTTCGAGGTACTCATTGTTATTAGTTTCAATTGTAAAGTACTTATACTTTTCTCAGACGGGAGTGTCCGTTTTTCTTTTGTTCTACTCCTGGCCAAGAAAAGAAGCGATTTGTAATGACAATCGCGTTTCAACAGTTTTTAAAACATTTGACTATTGCTTTAGCCTAGTGTATTCCCTTACTTTCGTCCTACTTATAACGAACTAAGTAATAAGAACATTGTGCTGAATACCTTGATTAGCAAGTTGCAGAAAGAAGAAGAATCTTATGTAAGAAGTTTGTAGAACAACTAGAGAAAGTCACGTGAGTGTAACATATCAGATTTTTTTAACTAATACTTCATAAGTTTATATCACTATACTTCCTGCACTATATTTTCTAAACACGGGTAGGTAATAAACACTTGACTACGTAGTTAAAATACCTACTTCCGATCCACGTGTTAGTTTTCGTCACGTGATGTCACGATTTGTCAAGTTTCCCCGCCGACCTCGAGAAAATACGTAATATATATGTGTGAATGTGACGTAAATAGACTGGTTTACCTTTTAAAGTACCTCATAGTTAAATATCAAGAAACAAGATCACTAATCGTCTTATAAGTCCATCCACGTATTTCGTTTGTTTACATTTCAATCGGTTTTTTTGGGTGCGTTCATTACCACTGAGCCATTAATGACAAGCCTACTATCGAAAGTATGCAGAAACTAATGAACTGTAACTCTAATTTCTTTTGATTTTCATGTTTTCTTTACGTTGTTTCTTAATAAGGTTCATCAAGAAACCTTTAGAAACCAGACGAAATTGTGCCGCTCTAACGTGAGTGACGTACATTCACGAGGTCACGGGTTCGATCCTTGTCGACTGAGCAATCTGACTTGGAGATTCTCGTGGTTCTCCTTGTCACTTAGGAACGAATTCTTTTCATGTCATTTCCGTATCATCTTTCAGGATGTGTGTGTGTGTGTGTGTGTGTGTGTGTGAACACGATGACTCCAAAATGAAATGTTGGTAAAATACCAAACTTAGTATTTAAGTTCAGTATCTTCCAGAAATGCGGCACAAAGTCTTTGAGAAAAATCCCTCCACCCAAACTACTTTTACACGAAAAAAATTTAGAAAACTTTGATTTTCTCAAAAATACCTCTAACAATTTTAATTAAAATATACTACGTATATTAAAGATATTTATATGGCAAATAAAATGTATATCTTGAATTTTCTGGGAATAACTTCTGAAGACCTCTTCATTTGAATGAATTTTGCTGAATTTTATGTAACTGGTAAACCGTAAGAGATAGACAAAAACTTATTACACAAAAATATATATTACATTAAAGCACACAATTTATGTCATATACCTTTTTTTCGTGTAATTCACAATTTATGAGATATTCTTTTTTATTTGTTTCAATTTGAAAATACTTAAACTTCTCTCACACGGAAAGCTGTAAACTCGTGGCCCTGCATAGAAACGGATTTCAACAACATGGCAACCAGCTTTTAAAAGCCTCGACTATCGTTTTATCTTTGTGTATTCCCTTATTTTCCTCCTACTTGCAAGGAAACAAGTAACTAAGAAAATGTCTGCTAATGTTTATCTCGATTGTCATAAAGTGGATAAAAGAATATGCTTTTTAACAATAATGTTACAGCGATGAAGAGAGAGTCATGTGAATGGAACACATCAGATATTTTTGTGTTTGCAATCCTCTATTTGAATCCATTGCAGTTGGTGTTATCATTAATCTACTCAGCAATGGTTCTTCAAACAGAGTTTAAGGCTATGCCAAAAACTTGTTCAAGTCCAGCAAACCTTTGAGCAAATTCCTTTCTTACCAAGATAAGTTTCCGTACGTCCAGGCACCCATCCAAGATAAACGTTGTTAAGTTTTGTATATTACATAATCTTTATTATGCAGTTCCAGACTAACTTGGGTGCTATATGATAACTTACAAATGTTTTAAGGCAACCTAATGGTCAGATGTTGCTTCCTTTGTAGCCCTTTTCAGATTCTCTCTGACACGTTTCAATTGCATAAACTTCAGCTTTAAATATAGTGGTATTGCGACCAAGGGCAACAGAAATGCTACACTTTGGCGCATTCCCGTGTATTCCAGCTCCAGATACAATTTGGAGCCATAGGTGCACCAGAACAGAAGTGTTATTTCGCGAGTAACAGAAAATTAAAGCTGCCGAAGTTGGAGCTCAGAAAATTCAATGAAGCGAAAGAATGGTTAAATTCTAGGGCCAATTCGAGAAAATAGATAAACATCTAGACATTTCGCTAAAAATCCCGCTCTGTGTGTCTGAACAGTATACATAAAGAATCTGATATGTTCCATTCACATGACTTTCTCTACATCTCAGCAACAAATTATTGTTAAGAAGCCTATGCTTCTATTTACTTTATTCTAATGGAGAAAAAATTAGCAGAAATAGCCTTATTGCTTGCTTCCTTGAAAGTAGAAGCGAAATAGGGGAGTCCTAGGTTAAAGTGATAGTCAAAAGCAGGTTGCTTTGTGACTGAAGTTTCTTTGTTTGTCTGGACAGGAGTTGACAAATTCCTGAATGAGAAAAGTATAAGTTTTCAAAGCTGAAACTAAAAACAAGGAATATCTTAAAAACGATCAACTCCACGAAAAAATTTTATATAACATAAATGGTGTGTTTTAATGGGTTTACATTTTCTATGTGGTAAGTTTTTGTCCATCTCTTACGGTTTCGCAATTGTGCAAAATTCCGCAAAATTCAACCAGAATAAAGTAGTCTTAAGAGGCTATTCCCAGAAAATTCAAGATATACATTTTATTTGTCAGGTAAATATTTTTAATATACGGTATTTTAATTAAAATCGTTAGAGCTATTTTGAATAAATCAAAATGTTCGAAAAAAGTTGCAAGTAAAGAGTAGTTTGGGGTAGGGGATTTTTCTCAAAATCTTCGTGTCGCATCCCTGGAAGATACTAAAATTAAATACCAAGTTTGGTATTTTACCGACTTTTCGTTTTTGAGTTATCGTGTTCACAGACACAAGGACACACACCCACGAACCTTTTTCTGAAAATGCTTTTTTTGGATACAGGTGACCCTAAAACATATATTTCCGGTGAAATCACGGTATTGAATTTTTGGGTGGAAAGCAAAACCTTCTCTATACACTACGTACATAGTACGTGTAGAGAAAGTAAAAATATGATGTGTTCCATTCACATGATTTTCTGTACCTATTTTGTAAACAAATATTCTTACAAAAGATTATTCTTTTATCTATGTCACATTAGACGAGATAAACATTGACAACAATTGTCTTATTACTTGCTTTCTTGTAAGCAAGAAGGAAAATAATAGAATACGCTAGATAAAGCGATAGTCAGATCTTTTAAAAGCTGGCCGATATGTGAAACAATTGACACAATTATTCGTATGGCCAGAAAACGAAAGAGATATGAAATGAAAATATGACTTCCCTTTTAAGTACATAGTTTAAAATTGAATCCAATAACAAGAAATATTGTGTATGTATATGACAAATGTGTTTTAAGGGGATCTACGTTTTTTGTGAAGTAAATTATACAAAAGTCATTCAGAATGAAGAGATGTTCAGAGACTCTTTCAGAATAATTCAATATGTAAATTTAATTGTCATATAAACATCTTTAGTACCGGCATTTTAATCAAAATTGTTAGACTTTATAGCAAATCGAACATTTCGAAAATATTCCTTGAAAAGGGTAGTTTTGGTGGGGGGTTTTCTGGAAATATTCGTTTCGCATTCGTAATTGAATTATGATGTCGGTTAGATATGCACACACCTGCACACATTCTAAAAATGCTATTTTTGATTCTGGGCTCCCCAAAGTATATATTTCTGGTAAAATCTCGGTATCAACTTTTTTGGATGGAATACAATACCTTCTCATCTACTGTGTACATTGCATATACGTGCTAGAAAGAATAGCTGGTCTGATAAATGCCAAGAATGCCTCACTACAACTTCCAGGGCATCTCCTCAGTCTTCCAGGGCATCTTCCCCAAAACTGTTCCAACTGTGTTTATTAATCTGCACAAGTTGACATTAGGAATAAAAGTATATGTTGCTCTTTCCGTGAAAATCATAACTCAAAATCAAAGGATGCGACAGTTCACTAACAGCCTTGGCCTACCGCCCGGCCGCTGCGTCCCCCACCTCGGTCCATTACAGACGTCATGGATGGGGTGCAGTAAGACGTGGTCAGCGCTTCGATCCCCCCGGTCAGTTAATGCGGCCTTCACGACCTGGAGCCGCTACTTCTCTATCAAGTAGCTGCTCAATTGGACCCCCCCCCCCCAGGGACCTCACGAGGCTGAGTGCACCCCAGTCCAGGTTTCCCAGCGGGGGGAAAATCCCCTCGCTGGTACTGGGAATCGAACCCAGGTCTCCCGTTTGGCAAGCAGCAGCGACGCTACCACCGCGCTAGAAGATATCCCCACCCCAAAATATATTTTAAATGGAAACGTTTTCGAAAATTTTGTTTTTAAAAAAATGACTAACGAGTTTTATTTAAAGACAATATGTTATAAATAATTATAAGTATATATTTTACATTTTCTATAGATTGCCTCTGAAATTCTTTTCATTCAGCATAACTAGTAACCGTAAGAAATACAAAACATCTTGGATAGCTAGAGTCAGACTAAAACATTTAGTGCTACAGCTAACCATTGAGGTATCGCAGCAAGATGCCAATACATTAAATTTCTCTTTACATATTTCCCTATAAACCACAAGCTCTTAAATTACTTTCAGATGATATGCTCCAATGGCGACTTATATAGAATAACTGCATTTTAATGTTAATTTAAAATTAATTGTGTGGAAAAACAACTAATTTACAATGGACAAAATTCTTACCACACAATATCTAAAACCCTTTTAAGCAGAGAAAAATGTCAAATACATTTTATATATTTAAGCATTTCTGACAATTATGTAATTGATTTTTATCTTCTCTAGCGCGTATTTACGGTGTACATATACACCAACAAAATACTCAGTAGAAAAAACCAATACCGTGATTTAACCGGAAATATATGTTTTGAGGACATCTTAAATTCGAAAAGAAAACTTGTTTTAAAGTAAAACATCTGATGTGTTCCAGTCATATGACTTTCTCTACATCTCTGCTACAAATTATTGCTAAAAATTTATTCTTCTATTTACTTCATGCTAATGGAGAAAAAGAATAGCAGAAATAGTCTTATTACTCGTTTCCATTTAAGTAGAAGAGAAATAAGGAACTACCTTAGGCTAAAGCGATAGTCAAAAGCTGGTTGCGATGTAATTGAAGTTCCTTTGTTTGTAAGGATAGGAGTTGACAAATTCCCGCATGAGAAAAGTATAAGTGTTTTAAAGCTGAAACCAATAACAAGTAATATCTAAAAAATGATTAACTGTACGAAAAAAATGCATATTACATAAAGTGTGGGTTTTAACGAGATCTATTTTTTCCCTTATGTAAGTTTTTATCTATATCTTATGGTTTACCAGCTATGCAAAATTCCGCAAAGTTTAGCCGGAATAAGGATGTCTTCAGAGGCTATTCCGAGAAAATTCAAAATATACATTTTATTTGTCGTGTAAATATTTAATATACGATATATTAATCAAAATCGTTAGAGCCATTTTTGAGAAATTCCTAATTTACGAAAAATGTTCCACGTAAAGAATAATTGGGGGTGTGGGAATTTTCTTGAAAATCGTCGTGTCGCATCCTTGGAAGATACTGAACTTAAATGCCGAGTTTTGGTGTTTGACGGACTTTTCGTTTTTAGCTATGCTGCCCACAGATACACACACACACACACACACACACACACACACACACACACACACACACAGATACACACACGCGCGGATATTTTTCTAAAAATGCTTTATTTTGGATTCAGGGGTCTCAAAACGTATATTTCCGGTGAAATATCGGTATGGAATTTTTGTGTGCAATTGAATACCTTCTCTATACACTATGTACATGAATGAATGAATAAGTGTATTGACATAACAATATCATACATAGAATTTCAACAATCGCACGGGTCCACAGACCGTACGTGCTTTTGTAATACACATTAAAAGCAACATTAAAACAAAAACAACACAGAATTAAAAGAGTAAACACGAAAATAAAAATATTAAGGTAATACATAATCAAAAGCAATATTAAAACAACAATAAAGAAGTAAGAGTAAACCCGAAAATAAAAATACAAAGATATTCAAATATAGCAATTTAAATTTACAGCACAGAGTACACCTTCATAAATGCACCCTCTTATAATAGATAATTACACTTAAAAGAAATATATACACATCATAATGTACATGTATGTAAAACATTGTAGTCACTTTTATTTAACTGATCTTATTCCTCCCCCACATGGTACGTGTAGAAAAAGTAACATAAAAGTCCATGAGTGAGTATGTATGTGTGTTTCTGTGAATACCATAACTCAAAAACCAAAAGTTGGTTAAGTACCAAACTTGGTGTTTAAGTTTAGTGTCTTACAAGGATGCGACACGAAGGTTTTCAGGAAATCCGCTGCATTCCAAACTAACCTTTATATGATATGTTTTTTGAAAATGGTTCTGAAGATTTGTTTTAAATGGCATATATTAAAGAGACAATAAATGTATATCTTATGTTTCTCGGAATAGGCCCAGAAGGCCTCTTCATTCTGAACGTAACTGGTAAACCGTAAGATATAGACATGTTCTAGATATTCCTTGTTATAGGTTTAAATTCTCTAACACTTGTACTTTACAAATGGGAAGTGGCCACATTTTTCTCTCTAGAAATACAAAGAGAACGGAACTACAATGTTATCAGATAGCTACCACCTCTTTAAAGAGTTTAGTGTTACTGGTATTTATGGTAAATATGTAATAAGACAATTTCTGTTAGTGTTTATCTCAATTAACAAATAGTGTGTAGAAGAATACGGTTCTGTCAGAATATTTTGTTGCAGAATACGTAGCGAAAGTAATGTGAATGGAACACACAAGACATTCCTCTCAACCCTTTGAAACTCATGTCACAAGTGCATCACGTGCAATTGCGCAGTGTGGTCAAAATTCATCGCGAATTACAAAGGTCCATGATTTGTATGCAAACAACGAAGCGGCGCCTCTATGATTTGCATGGAGAGATCAAAGTATATTATGTCTCTCAGGGCTTTACGTTTACTTTTAGCAGTGAATGTTTATTCTTTCTTCATCCCTTCTTAGTACTTTTCCTTTAATTAGTGATACAGAGATACAACACGGATCGGCGGACTTTAATATTGCTATTGGTGCTAATATTTATAGCTTCTCTTTGTCAGACTCCATTCGTTCATTTTCTCTGAAATTTTTAAAGACGCTCAATCTGATGTTATGTAATACTTTTATTGTTGACTAATTTTACTCCATATACAGAATTAATAGTGATATGCTAGGATGGATAGCCTAGAACAGGCCGCTCCGACACGAATCTTCCGAGACACACCCAACATATTGCTTGAAACTGTTGTGAGAATTCTTCATTAAACTTTATCACCCCAAACATAGGTCAATATGTTTTGCCCATACACAGTATACCGGATTTTATCCTTTTTGGTGTTCTAAAAAGATGGGTTCGTTGAGCTTGCTAATAACTCAGAATGTCTAAATTTCCAATACAAAGAAAATTAAATAATTCCATTTCACTGTTGTTTATTTCACTATTAGAATTAAGTTACATGCATGTCTGATTATTATTTCTTTTTTTAAGTACATATAGTAATTAGAAATCATAATATAAAGTTTTTTTATGTGTGGCGCTTCGTTCCATTTAAACAAAATTTTAACTCTAATGGCAATGTGCCGGTAACAAAGCAGAATAAAGGATTTAGAATGACGAATATATTACTTCTCATACAAGATGTCATCGACCTTGTACTCCCCTCAATGCACTCACTATGTCATCTTCCGTACGGTTAACAACAGGAACTCTCTCACCATGTCTGTGAACACGTCCTTACAAACCCTGCTGGGAGAGCTTATAGTTCGATTCTTCACCGCCAGTCGCCAAAGCTACTTGGAGAAGTAAGAGCAGTGCGCTCTATCCGCTTTAGATAGAACTAGAGCAGTAATTCTTGAGTGTGCCACCAAGAACATATGACTGGTAGCCGTTGGTGACTTCGCAGGCGTAATTTCTAGCTGCTATATGTTTGAAGCCAGCCGCCTCAGTTACATGAGGAAGTGCAAAATGATTGTACCTTACAGAAAGGAGCAAATAGTACAACAGACAAAAGTCGCATCAGTGAATCTTAATTCATGCATGATGATATAACTAAACTTTTGGTCGAAAAGATTGTACAACAAAATTTGCTTTCCTAGAGTTTTAAAGCCGTCTGTGTGTTTTAATAGACACGTTTCTATTCGCCGAAATTTACATTTTATTAATTAAACACTGATACATTCAACATTAAGCAGAGTTCTAACCATCCGCTATCACCACTGCAACATGTCAGCACTCCGTAGCATAAAGGTTACCATGCTAACTTCATATACCTAAGGTCGAACGTCCAAACCCGGCGGAGGACGATGAAATGTTTCAGGCTTAAAAATCCTTAGCATGGCTAGAGCTTCGGAAGGGAAGAAGAGCCTTTGGTTCCGTGTCGTAGATTTGCGGCACGTAAAGGAACCTGAAGCCTGCAGCAGGGTTTCAGGAGAATATCTTATCGCGGCTCTTTACCACCGTGAATGTAGAGCTAGAAGCATGTTGGACGCTGCAGACAGGCACGGAAGACGTGTGCGTGCTAGGTAAATTTATACGTAAAGCAAGACAACTGAGATCTGAGAAGACTGCCAATAGGGAAGGGGGGAGGGATAAGAACAACTAGAGAAAAGGGACTACAATGTTTTACATACGTATATTTTGTCATACTTGGTCATTTTTACTTTCTCTATACGCACTTGCACTTCACCCAAAAATTCGATACCGAAATTTCACCGGAAATATATGTTTTAGGTTACCCCAATATCCAAAAAAAGCATTTTCACAAAAAGGTCCGTGTGTAGGTGTGTGTGTGTCCGTGTGTCCGTGTGTCTGTAAACACGATAACTCAAAAACGAAAAGTCGGTAAAATACCAAACTTGGTATTTAAGTTTAGTATCTTCCAGGGGTGCGACACCCTTTACATGGAACTTTTTTCGAAAATTTCGATTTTCTAAAAAATGGCTCTAACGATTTTGATTAAAATATCGTATACTAAAGACATTTTTCTGACAAATAAAATGTATATCTTGAATTTTCTGGGAATAACCTCTGAAGAGTAGTTTATTCTGGATGAATTTTGCGGAATTTTGAATAACTGCTAAACCGTAAGAGATGGACAAAGACTTACTACACAAAAAATGTAGAGCACGTTAAAATACACAATTTATGTTATATGCATTTTTTTCGTGGAGTTCGTCGTTTTTGAGACATTCCTTGTTTTTGGTTTCTGCTATGAAAAACATACTTTTCTCACACAGCCATTTGTCAACTGCTGTCCATACAAACAAAGGAACTTCAGTGACATAGCAACGAGTTTTTTACTATCACTTACAAGGAAGCAAGTAATAAGACTATTTCTGCTAATTTTTTCTGAATTGCATGCACTAATTAGAAGTATAAGCTTTTTAAGAATAATTGAGATATAGAAACAGTCATGTGAAGGGTACACATCAGATTTTTGTGTTATGGTTTTATATATTGTGAATATATTAAGACAAGTGTGGATATTTCTTTTAAGTGTATTTATCTATTATTATAATAGATAAATACACTTGTGAAGATACAGGGTACATTCATGAAGATGTACTCTGTGCTGTAACTTTAAATTGCTGTATTTGAATACCTTTGTCATTTTATTTTCTTGTTTACTCTTTTAATTCTTTGCTGTTGTTTTAATATCGCTTTTTAGTGTGTATTACAAAAGCACGTACGGTCTGTGGACCCGTGCGATTGTTGAAGTTCAATGTATGATATTATTATGTCAATAAATACACATATTCATTCATTTATTCAAGAAAATGGCGTCTAGCCGGGGCCCAGATCAGTCGGTCGAGCACTTATTGACAATCTCTTTTACTCAGGGTGCGCACGTGATGCAGGGATTTACTTGGTGTAAAGAACGACATTTTCCTTTCTTTGAAACACGGCTCGCATTTATTCAAAACTTTTCAACACAGTTTCAAATTTGAAAGATAGACTTCTTTCTTTTAAAACTGAAAATCGTCTGTAATTCAACGACTTTATTCCCGACGAAATTTCATTATTCCCATCTAAAATATTTACTTAATACGTATCTTTGCCTTGCATGCAATGTACTTTCATCTAGCTTGAAACTAAAGAGTTTGCAAAGTTGTCAGTCTAGCCAAGTCACATAATGCACGCACCCTGTGAGATCCTGCTTTAGAAGCAGGTGTGAATGAGCAATGAGTTATCCCAAAGCGTTAAATGCATAATAGCCACAAACTCCACATTCCAATTAAACCAATGACAAACTAGATGACATTGAAAATTGAATACATAGTAAGGAAAGCAAGAAGCGTACCTATATGATATGACCACAGAGTTGAAAATGTGATGTATTCCACACACATGACATTTTCTGCAAACTATTGCTACTAAAGATTATTCTTTTGTGTAATTCCCACTAATCATGATAAACATTAGCAGAAATTTTCTTATTACTTGCTTTCTTATAAGTAAAAAGGAAAATGAGGAAATACACTAGGCTAAAGTGACAGTCTAATGTCTTAAAAACTATGTGAAGCAATATTAGTTCGGTTCTATTTGCATAACCAGGAGTAAAAGAAAAGAGATGTGAACCGAAAGATGATTTCGCGTTTGTGAATGGTTTTTAGTAGTTTAAAATCGAAACCAATAACAAGGAATATCTCGGAAACGGTTAACTCTACAAAAAATGTATATGACATAAATTTTACCTTTAACGAGATCTTAAAAAATTCATCCAGGATGAAGAAGTCTTCACAAGCTATTCCCAGAAAACTCAAGATATACATTTTATTTGGGATGTAAATATTTTAATGCACGGTATTTAAATCAAAATCATTAGTCATTTTTTAAAAAATCGAAATGTTTAAAAACTTTTTCCATGTAAGGGGTGGTTTGGACTAGATACTTTTCTTGGAAACTTCGTGTCACATCCTTGGTGAATACTTAACTTAAATACCAATTTCGATATTTAACGGTCTTTTTGTTTTTGAGCTATGCTATCCATAGACACACACACACAACGGACCTTTTTCTAAGAATGCTTTTCTTTAGCCAGGGTGCCTCAAAACACATTTCTGGTGAAATCTCGTTACATAATTTGTTGGTGGAATACACTCTACTCTCTCTATCTACTATGAGCACAGCACTTGTAAAGTAAAAGGTATTAAAACATGAAATAACTGCAAGAGATGAACAAACACTTAATACACAAAAAGAATTAAGATCTCATTAAAACACATCATTTATGTTATATACATTTTTCTAGTGAAGTTTTTTTTATATTTTCCTTGTTATTAGTTTCACTTTTACTTTCTCTACACGTACATAGTTTATAGAGAAGGTATTGCACTCCACCCAAATATTCGATACCGAGATTTCACCGGAAATATATGTATTAGGGTCCCCTGTATCCAAAAAAAGTATTTTCTGAACAAGGTCCATGTTTGTGTATCCGTGTGTCTGTGAACACCATAAATCTAAAACAAAAGTCGGTAAAATACCAAACTTGGTATTTAAGTTTAATATCTTCCAAGGATGCGACACGAAGATTTTGAGAAAAATCCCCCCACCCCAAACTACCCTTTACATGGAACCTTTTTTCGGAAATTTTGATTTTCTGAAAAATGGCTGTAACAATTTTGATTAAAATATCGTATACTAAAGATATTTACCTGATAAATAATATGTATATTTGAATTTTCTTGGAATAGCCTCTGAAGACTACTTCATTCTTGGTGAATTTTACGGAATTTTGCATAACTGCTAAACCGTAAGAAATGGACATAAACTTACTTTACAAAAAATGTAGAGCACATTAAAACACACAATTTATATCTCATACATTTTTTCGTGGAGTCTATCGTTTTTGAAATATTCCTTGTTTATGGTTTCAGCTTTGAAAAACTTAACTTTTCTCATACGGGAATTTGTCAACTCCTGTCCATACAAACAAAAGAGCTTCATTTACATAGCAACCAGATTTTGGCTATCACTTTAACCTATGGTATTCCCTTATTTCGCTTCTACTTACAAGGAAGCAAGTAATAAGAGTATTACTGCTAATTTGTTCTCGATTAGAATGATGTAAATAGAAGCATAAGCTTTTTAACAACAATTTGTTGCAGAGATGTAAAGAAAGTCATTTGAATGGAACACATCAGATTTTTAAACTAGGTACCTAACTTTTCTCAAACGGCACCATGCAAAGCGAACTGAACCTCAATTGTTTCACATAGCAACCAGCTTTTAAAAATGTTGACTATCGTTTTAGCATAATGTATTTCCTTATTTCCCTCCTATTTACATTGAAGCATGTATTAAGACCAATTCTGCTAATGCTTATCACGATTAGCATGATGTGGATAAAAGAATAACCTTTCGTAAGGATAGTTTTATTTGGAACAGCTAGAGAGAGTAAAAGCTTTCGTTTTATACAAGCGTAACTCTTAAACGCCTAACACACAAGACATTTAAAGCATGCACAATTAAACTACCGACAGACATTTTAATAAATCACTATATACAAATTATGAAAATAACTGATGCTGACAGTCATATACACCACTAGCCCACTGGCCACTATGTTGACCCCCCAGATAATCGGTGTTGTAACTGAAATTTAGGCAAGTACAGAGAAAAAAATCTGATGTGTTCCATTCACATGACTTTCTCTACATCCCTGCAAAATATATTATTAAAAAGCTTATGCTTCTATTACTTCACGCTAATCGAGAAAAATTAGCAGAAATAGTGTTACTTGCTTCCTTGTAAGTAGAAGCGAAATAAGAGAGTACCATAGGTTAAAGTGATAGTCAAAAGATGGTTGCTATATGACTGATGTTCCTTTGTTTGTATGGACAGAAGTTGACAAATTCCTGTATGTGAAAAATATAAGTTTTTCAAATCTGAAACCAAAAATAAGGAATATCTCAAAAACGATCAACTCCAAGAAAAAAAATATGTAACATAAATTATGTGTTTTAACGTGCTCTATATTTTTTGTGTTTTAAGTTTTCGTCTATCCCTTATGGTTTAGCAGTTATGCAAACTTCCGTAAAATTCATCCAGAATATAGTAAACTTCAGAGGCTATTCTCAGAAAATTCAATATATACATTTTATTTGCCAAGTAAATATCTTATATATAAGAGATTTTAATCAAAATCGTTAGAGCCATTTTTAAGAGAATCAACATTTTCGAATTTTTTCCATGTAAAGGGTAGATTCGGGTGGGGGAATTTTTTTGAAAAGCTTAGTGTCGCATCCTTGGGCAATAACCAAACTTAAATACTAAGTTTGGTATTTAACGGTCTTTTCGTTTTTGAGCTATGCTGCCATCAGACACACAGACACACATACACAGGCACACATATAGACAGACAGACACACACGGACAATTTTCTAAAAATAATTTTTTTGGACTTTGGGGGTCTCAAAACTTATATTTCCGGTGAAATCTCGGTATCGAATTTTTGGGTGCATTACAATACCTTCTCTGTATACTATTTTCCAAAATGGCTTTTTTTGGTTACAGGGGACCCTAAAACCTGCATTTCCGGTGAAATCTCGGTATCAAATTTCTGGGTGGAATGCAATACTTTTTCTAAGCTTTTAAGAATAATTTGTTCCAGAGATATAGAGAAAGTCATGTGAATGGAACACTCAGATTTTTCTAAATGGATTCAGGGGGTCATAAAACATGTATTTTTGGTGAAATTTCAGTGTCGAATTTTAGGTGTAATACAATACAATACACATAGTACGCGTAGAGAAAGTAACTAGTTGCTAAACAAAGACAACAATGCATGAAAATTTAAATGAAGTGTCGTCATGGACGTTACCTACACTTAAAAATAAAATACCTTTAGTTTCGTTCTTTAAAGAGAAAATGAACGACTCTGAGGGCTTTTTGAATCTAGGGTTATGTTTGATTATTATAAACAGGGTAGATCCATCTTGCAGTAAATCTTCATATCAGAAGATATTGCAGACAGTTAATCAAGGAATGTTGCAAAACATCCAGTCACGTAAATCTAAACCAGTTGCTTACATGTCTTGTAAGTGGTTAATGGGTTGTGACAGCGGCTAGGTTTTGCAGTCGAGCTACTTCCCGAAAAGATAGAGGAAGGAGTGCGTACAAGACTTGCAGATTACGTGGAAGTTTTCACTTTGTAGTTCTTCCAGATTTGTTATCATTGGTAACAGTTAGCAGCTACGTAACCAAATCTCACGTCATGTAACCTGGAGCAATCGTAACCTGTAAGTCAACCATTTGGCGATGCTGTTGCAAATTACAAGTTGTGAGAACTAAAAATTAAAGTACTCAAAATACCGTCCTGCCTTGTACAATGGAAATGTAGAGGCGCCAAGAGGCTTTGCATGTATATTCAACAATGATGCAGTATATCGAAATTCGTCTTCTAAGACAACATTAGACGTTTTACCATCATCTAAAAAGGAACGGAATACGTTAGATATTTAAGGTTATGTTTCACCGCTGTTACAGCTGTAAGTTTCATACAGTCCAAGAATAGCATTTATGAAACTTACAGCTCGAACAACGGCGAAACATAACCTTCAAAAATCTGATGCATTCCATTTACATGACGTTCTCTAGCTAATCCGCAACCAAACCTTTCTAATTAAAGATTATTATTTTATCTACATCATAATAATCGAGATACACATTAGTAAAATTGTCTTATTTCTTGCTTCTTTATAAATAGAAGGTAAAATGAGAAATTACCCAAGGCTAAAGCAATAATCATATATTTTAAAAGCCGGTTCCCATATGAAACACTTGAAAATCTGTTCTCTTTGTTCGCTAGGAGTAAACAAAAGAAAGACTTCCCGTTTGAGAAATATTCAAGTAGATTAAAACTAAACCTAATAACTCGGAATATCTCGAAAACGGTTGAGTATACAAAAACATGTATATAATATGAATTGTGTGTTTTAACGAGACGTACACTTTTATGTAGTATGTTTGTATATTTCTTACGGTTTACCAGATATATAAAAGTTATACAGAATTCATGCAGAATAAAGAAGTCTTCAGATGCTATTCCCAGAAAATTCGAGATATACATTTCGTTTGTCATCAAAAGATATTAAACGCATGCCATTTTTATCAAAATCGTAAGAGCCATTTATGAGAAAATCAAAATTTTGAAAAAATGTTCCATGTAATACGTAGTCGAGGGTGGGGTGATTTTCTTGAAAATCTTCGTGTCGCATTTTTGGAAGATAGAGAACTTAAATACCAAGTTTGGTATTTAATCACCCACACAAACTCACATATGCGCGCGGAACTGTTTCTAAAAAGCTGATGTGTTCCACTCACATGACTTTCTGTAGTTGTTCTATAAAAACTATTCTTATAAAAATTGATTTTATATACATCATGTTAATCAAGATATACATTGCCAGAATTGGTCTTATCACTTGCTTCTTTGTAAGTAGAAGGGAAATAAGGGAGTATATTAGGCTAAAGCGATATTCAGATCTTTTAAAAGCCGGTCGCTAAGTGAAACATTTCAAATTCGGTTCTCTTTGCTCGTTAGAAGTAAACAAGCGAGAGACGAAAAGAAAGATGTCTCCCGTTTGAGAAAAGTTTAAGTATCTATGAACTGAACCAATAACTCGGATTATCTGAAAAAACTAATAACACTACAAAAAATCTGACGTTCCATTCACATGACTTTCTCTTGCTGTTATATATACAACTTTTCTTACAACGATTATTCTATTAATCAAGATAAACATTAGGAGAAATTATCTTACTACTTGCTTCCTTGTAAGTAGAAAGGATATAAGAGAATACACTAGGCTAAATCATTAATAAAATCTTTTAAAACCTGTTCCAATGCGAAACAACTGAAGTTCGGTTCGCTTTGTATGGCGTACAGTAAAACAAGAGAGATGAAACGAAAAGTCACTTCCCATTTGAGAAAGGTAAAAATCTCAGAAACGGCCGACTCTGCATAAAAAACGTATATCACATAAATTGTGTGTTTTAACGAGCTCTACATTTTTTGTGTAGTAAGGTTTTGCCCATCTCTTACGGCTTAACCGTTATACAAAATCCTGAAAAACTTATCCAAAATAAAGAGGTCTACAGAGGCTATTCCTAAAAATTCAAAATATACATTTTATTTCTGATGTAAGTATATTTGATATACAGTTTTTTAATCAAAATCGTTATAGCCATTTTTGAGAAAAACGAACTTTTCAAACCAATTTTCCATGTGAAACCTCGGTACTGATTTTTTTGGTAGAATACAACCCACTATGCATATTGCACATACGTGATAGGGAAAGTAAAAGTTTATAGTCTCAGCTCTATAATCGTTGGCAGTTTTCAAAAGTGTGTCATTAATTTTGCCGTACAACCGTTGTGAGAAATCTTCATAATCATGATCGAACGGGATGACCGAGGCAGCAACCCCATTCGGGTCGTTTGAGGGTCGATCAACTAAACAACTCACAACTTTCGGCAAGTAAATACGTAATTTATATTGAACACTATGTCCCAAAATTCCAGCATAAATCTAAAGAAAAAGTAAACATTAAGATACATGATAACAGCGATAGGGCTGCTGGATAACCATAGATAATAACATAAGGTAAATTGAACGGCAAACTACTAGTGCCATCTTCCCGTCGGGTGTGGAAGTAACGAAACAGTTGCCTGGTACTAAGGTCTTTGTTGACACGTGTTGAAGCAAGCATTTGCGTATATAAAAGCAGAGTTATAGTTGCCTAACACCAGAGCCTCGGTGGACACGTGATAGTGCAAGATGTATCATACAGGAATGAGAACTTGAAGGCTAACTGCCCATCACACACCCATCCATCACATTATCTCCTAACAGATCCGTCGCAATGAGACCACGTAGCTAAAGCGACGTAAACTATAAAAGAGGTAAACACTCTGATGTGTTCCATTTGCTAACTTTTCTTAACTTACTCTGCAACAGACTATTCTTATAAAATCTTGCTCTGTCTCTACTTAAAGTTAATCAAGGTAATGATTAACAGAAATGTACACGGTACAAAGAAAATAAAGCTAAAGCGATATTCAGTTCTTTAAAGAGTTGGCGGCTAAGTAATGGCATAGCCAGGAGTGAAAATAAAAAAACAAAGAAATAAAAATCAAATATCGTCTTCATATTGGAGAAAAGTATAAGTATTAACACTTGTAACATATTTAAACAAATAACAAAGTATACGAAAAAATAAATATTTAACATAAATTGTGTGTTTTAACGAATTTCCACTTTTTGTGTAGTAGGATTTTGTGTATCTATCTCTTATTATTTAATCGTCTACAATGAAGAGGACTTCAGAGGCTATTCCAGAAAATTCAAGATATAGATTTCATTTGTCATAAAAATATCTTAAACAAATTATATTTTAATCAAAATCGTTTGAGCCCATTTGAGAAATCAACTTTTTGGAAAATTGTTCCTTGTAGGTAGTAGGGTAGTTTAGTGTGAGGAGATTTTTCGGAATGTTTTTCTCTTTCCTCTTTAAATACCAAGTTTGATACTTCACAGACACACACAAATCCAGTTTTTGCCGGCCTGGTGGTGTGGTGGTAGCGTGGCTTACCTCCTATTTAACAGGTCGCGAATTCGAATCTCGTTTAGGGTGAGTTACCCGGATAACGTTTTATTCGGGGTTTTCCCTTATCCTGAGTAGACGAATGTCGAGTAACTTAAAGCTCCATGGACCCTGAGATCGTTCACCGATTTCATCTTCGTTCAATATGCCAACCAGGACAAAGGACGTTAAGCTCACAAAATAAATTTTTTTTTAATAAAAATATGGTAGTGAAATTAAAATATATATATATATATATATATATATATATATATATATATATATGTGTATTCAACAGAACTAGTATTGGGTTTAAAACCTCTTGTGGAAATCATTTGCTTCAAATTGCTCATCGATTCATAAGGATGTTACTGTTAAGGGTACTATCACGCAAACGCGAAATATTCCTCTTTTTTGAAAAGAATGTTTACAAACACTACTAAATAATACTCAAGTTTCAATCAAAGTTACATCATATTATCCTAATTTTCTATCTTCCTTACGAAGAATATTAACGACTTTAGACAGGTGTAACCAGTAATTTTCGGTACCAAAACAAACATTTTGGTGGACCACAGTTCTAAACCACTCATTCAGTTAATTTTTATTTTACTTTTTGTCCGCTTTACTCCTCCGCTAACTGAGTAGCGCTAATTTTACTTCCCGTACAATAATCGGCCTTATTTGCATGGTAGTTCACTTCCGGTATCTGCTTTCACAGTCTGCGGATGCCCTTAACCAAGGAGTTGTTCTTAAACATGTATTATGGCTAATCAAGTTTGTGCCTTCTGTTGCTATGAAACAATTAACACGGTTTTATTCAAGTGCTCCTAGCAGAGGAAGAAAATTATCACATACAGTTTCCTTGGGAAATTATAATCCATATAAGTACACTTACCATATTGAATGCCGTATGGATTCAAAACGTATTGAATTTTGGAACCGATCCTCTTAAAATTGGGATCGGAATGCGATCGAAATCTGTTGCATGGAAGCAACTCTTCTGCTTTTTTTTTTTTATTGCTCTGTGGTGGAATATAACACAACCACTTTTCTGTATTCTCAAATATTGTATTTAACTTCAAAACTCTTTTATAATACACCGCCTACGGTGCCATAAGTAGTTAAAGCGGGCGTTAAACACTACCAAAAAAAATAATACCGATAATAAATACTCCATGTTTAACAGGTTCACCAAATCAATTCCAAGCTAACCATCATACATGGATGAATACATTTATTCTCGAAGCTGGCGTATTCAAAACAATCTCAACTCGCATTGGATTCAAATCGATTTCAGTTCCCCATGGAAACGTAAATGGCATTGAATATAATTCACACTTATAGCCCAGAGAATGTATTAATACAATTCCGATTTGCATATGGCTTTGCAGTTTTAGTAGGAAATAGAAGATGTTTAGAAGCTTTTACTAATACATTGGAAACGTATTAAATAAATAATTCTCACTTAAATATTAAAACATCAAACAAATATCAAGTTGTAGGGAAATAAGGATATAATAAACACATTAAAAGAAAGTAAAGAATTTAAGTACGGCTGCCTCCGTAGTCGAGTGGTTAGTGATCTGACTTCTCACCCGGAGGTCCTGGGTTTGATTCCCGGCTGGAGCGGGAAATTCTTCTCTAACCAGAATTATTCCCTATCCCCCACAGTCTGGAAGTATGTATGTGAGAGTGAATATATGTCTGTGTGTGTGTGTGTGTTTTTAAGGAAAATCAAACGAATTAAATCCAACGTAAAGAAACTACAGACTGTGTTGTTTCTAACGTAACCGATATGAACTTAGATGTAAAAGGGGGGGGGGGCTATATAAATAAAAAAATCTGATGTATTCCTTTCACATGACTTTCTCTACATCTTTGCAGCAAATTATTGTTAAACAGATTATGTTTCTGTTTATTTCATGCTAATCGAGAAAAAATTAGCAGAAATAGTCTTATTACTTGCTTTCTTGAAAGTAAAAGCGAAATAATGCAATACCATAGGTTAAAGTAATAATCAAAAGCTGGTTACTATGTGACTGAAGTTCCCTTGTTTGTGTGGACAGGAGTTGAAAATTCCTGAATGAGAAAAGTGCGTTTTTTATAGCTGAAACCAAAAACAAGGAATATCTCAAAAACGATCACCTCCACGAAAATAATGTGTATAACATAAATTGTGTCTTAACGTGATCTATCTCTTTTGTGTGGTAAGTTTTTGCCCATGCAGAATAAGTAATCTTTAGAGGCTATTCCCAGAAAATTCAAGATATACATTTTATTTGGCAAGTAAATATCTCATATATAAGGGATTTTAATCAAAATTGTTAGCCACTTTTGAGAAAACCAAAATTTTCGAATTGTTTTTCCATGTAAAAGTTAGTTGGGGCGGGGAATTTTCTTGAAAATCTTCGTTTCGCATCCTTGGAACATACCAAACTTAAATACTAAGTTTGGTTTTAACGGTCATTTTGTTTTTGAGCTATGATGCCCATAGACACACACACGTACACAAACAGACCTACTCTATACACTATGTACATAGTACGTGTAGAGAAAGTAACAATAAAAATCTGATGTGTTCCATTCACATGCCTTTCTCTACATCTCTGCAACAAATTATTGTTAAAAAGCTTATGCTTCTATTTACTTCATGATAATCGAGAAAAATTTAGCAGAAATAGTCTTATTACTTGCTTCCTTGTAAACAGAAGCGAAGTAAGGGAGTATCATAGGTTAAAGTGATAGTCAAAATCTGGTTTCTATGTGACTAAAGTTCCTTGGTTTGTATGGACAGGATTTGACAAATTCCTGTATGAGAAAGGTACAGTTTTTCACAGCTGAAACCCAAAACAAGGAATGTTTCAAAAACGATTAACTGCACGAAAAACATGTAAACAAACATAAATTGTGTTTTAACGTACACTACATTTTTTGTGTTGTAAGTTTTGGTCCATGTCTTATAGTTTAGCAGTTATGCAAAATTTCGTAAAATTCATCCAAAATAAAGTAGTCTTCAGAGGCTATTCCTAGAAAATTCAAGATATACATTTTATTCGACAGGCAAATATCTTTAATACACGATATTTTAATCAAAATCGTTAAAGCCATTGTAGAGAAAATCAAAATGTTCGAAAATATTCCATGTAAAGGGTAATTGGGGGTGGGGGGATCTTTCTCAAAATCTTGTGTCGCATCCCTGGAAGATACTAAACTTAAGTACCAAGTTTGGTATTTTAGCGACTTTTCGTTTTTGAGTTATCGTGTTCACAGACACACGGACACACAGCCACATAGAGACACAGACCTTTTTCGAAAAATGCTTTTTTTTGGATACAGGCACCCTAAAACATATATTTCCGATGAAATCTCGGTATCAAACTTTTGGGTGGAGTGCAATACCTTCTCTATACACTATGTACATAGTAAGTGTAGAGAAAGTAAAAAGGAAATTAAAATTGATAGGGCATTTGCTACCTTCCATAGCGCATATGTACAACGTACACAGTAGATAGTGATTGTATTTAACCCAAAACTCAATACCGAGATTTCACTGGATATACAGGCCGTTTCAAAACGACATCAAACGAAGATACAGTCGAATAGTTTACATTTTGTCCTGTCCGAAACTTGATGTCGCAACTTTTTAACTCTTCTATTTAAAGTCTTATGTGTGTTTGAAAATCACACACATTTGGGATTAGGCAGCTAAGGAACAACGGTTGTAATACGCCACACCCACATGCTACGTTTTCCATTACTAAGGTGACCTGTCCCGCGCCGGCGTGTCTATCAAACCACGCCTACACCACACGACTTGGACCTTCGCTACCAACCAACATCTCTCTTGGAGTGAGCCAGACACGTGCCATCTGGTTATGTACTACTACCTAATCCATGGTGATTTTATGACAATTTTTGTATGTGCAGAATTTAGAGCTTAAATTACATTCATGTATTGCGTACGATATGACCAGCAAGTTCTACATCTTCGTTTAGTATCGTTTTGAAACACCCTGCATATGCTTTGAGACCCTTCTGAATCCAAAAAGAGTATTTTTCGAATAGGTCAGAGTGTGTGAGTATGTATGTGTGTGTGTGTGTGTGTGTGTGTGTGTGTGTGTGTGTGGATAGCATAACTCAAAAGCGAAAGTCTATTAAATACCAAAACTTGGCATTTACGTTCAGTATCTCCCAAGGATGCGAAACCAAGATCTTCAAGAAAATCCCCCCCCCCCAAAATTAACGTTTACATAGAAAATTTTTGGAACAATTTTGATGTTTTCAAAAATTGCTCTAACCATTTTGATTAAAATACGGTATATTAAAGATATTTATATAACGAATAAAGCGTATATCTTGAATTTTCTGGGAATGGCGTCTGATGTCCTCTTCATTCCGAGTGAATTTTGTATAGCTGGTAAACCTAGATACACAAAAAATGTAGATCTCGCCTAAACACACAATTCAACTTTTAAAACATTTGACTATCGCTTTAGCATACTGCATTCCTTTAATTCCCTTCCACTTATAAGGAACTAAGTAATAGCATCTGCTAATGCTTATCTCGATTAGCTTGGAGTAGAGAGAAGAATAATCTTTTGTAAAAAGTTTGGTTGTAGAACAGCTAGAGAAAGACATACGAATGTAACACTCGGATGTTTAAGGCACCAACGTATTTTGAAAATTATTATCGGAGGTACAATTGAAGTGAAGAATAACAAAGGAAGAGAAAGAATACTTACTATACGTGGAACAAATAATTAAAAACGATATGAACTACAGAACGTATGAATATTTAAAAAAAATCTGATGTTTTCCATTCGCATGACTTTCTCTACATTTTTTGCAAAAAAATTGTGTTAATAAGGTCATTCTTCTATCTATCTCATGCTAATTGAGATAAACATTAGCAGAAACAATTTTATTATTTAGTTCAGTATAAATAAAAGGGAAATAACAGAATACACTAGGCTAAACTGACAGTCAACGTTTTAAAATGTGGTTGCTATGTGATTGAAACCAGTTTCTTAGCATTATCAGGAGTTGACAAATTCCATATGAGAAAAGTTTTAAGTATTTTAAAACTGAATCCAATAAGAGAATATCTCGAAAGCGATCAACTTCACGAAAAATATGTATATAACATTAACTGTCTACATTTTTTGTGTAGTAAGTTTTAGTCTATCTCCTGTCGTTTGCCAGTTATACAAAAGTCATCCAGAATGAGGAGATCTTCAGATGCTATTCCCTGAAAATTCAAAATATATATTTTGTTTGCCATAAAAGTATATTAAACATAAGGTATTGTAATCAAAATCATTGGAGTCATTTTTTGAGAAAATCAAGATTTTCGAAATTTGTTTCATGTAAAGGGTAGTTTGGGTAGGGGAAGATTTTATTGAAAATCATCGTGTCGCATCCTTGGCAGATATAAAACTAAATACTAAATTTGGTGTTTGACGGTGCTGCCCATAGACACACACTACACACACACAAACAGATATGTTTCCAAAAAATACTTCTTTTAGATTCAGTGGGTCTCAAAACATGCATTTCCGGTGAAATCACAGTATCGTATTTTTTTTATGGAATAGAATACTCCCTCTATACACTATGTACATAGTATAAGTATAGAAAGTGAAAAGTAAGGCAGAAGGAAGATCAAAATGGAGAAACACTGCAGAAGACATTTTTGACTAAAAAGGAACTCGTAGAAGTAGAATAATTCATATGCCTTCCATATGCCAATGTTTTATCAACTTAGCTACTGTGCCGTCTTCACAAATCCTTTAAAGCTACTATTAACATTTCGAGATGCCTTTTGAGAAGATTGGAAACATGTGATATGGTCTTCGAAGTAGAGGCGGATAAAGCCCACTTGTTCGGTTCAACAACAGTTGTGAAACGATCATCAGCTGAAGTATCTGTTGTAACGAAGAACGTAATGTTTGTTCATGGTGCCCTTTGTTTTACGAGCAATACAATGAAAGTCTTGAGCAGGAAGAAGCAACAACATGGTCATTACTGTTATACAAGGTCAAGACCGGACGTTGACAACAGCCTGAGGACACTCGAGTGAAATTAGAAATCGGTCATTATCCAAAACACTTGTGTCAATTTATCGATTCATTCTGGTGATTCATAACAGTTAGACAATTTATATCGCCTGAACGAACATTGCTTCTTAAACAAATAAGGCACACAATTGTGTTAATTCCATCATTCTATTTACACACTAAAATCAGATGTGTTGTATTTATAGAGATTTTTCTAGCCTCTACCGCGGATGTAACGATTCCCACTCAAAAATTCAACACGGATTCCAATTTTAAATTAAAACCTATGTGATTGTGAAGCCTGTCATGCACTTATGCACTTACAGAGGTCGCCAAGTGCGGTTAACTTCTGACGCCGGAGCAGGCGAGCGCCAACGAAGTACTTGTGAAGAGCAGTCACGAGTAGTGTAAATCAAATTGCGGTAAGATGGTGCAGTGCCGTGTCTGATTTAATTGTAGTTCATTGTATCAATAAGTTTGTTTATTGTCTGAAACCTTATTTAGCTATATACTGCATGTGAGGAACTGTACTTATGTAAGACCTATTTGTTGCTATATTGCATTCATAGTACTTCAGTTGTCATTTACTACTCAAGAGAAAAATACTTCCAAATTTGTGTTTGCAATGTTTTGTTACATTTACTACATATTACAGTGATTGAACTTAATTATGAAATTCAGATACTCTATTTGATACTAACAGCAGCCTCTCGCCTAGACGGCCCGGGTTCGATCCCAAGCGACCGCATGTGAGATTTGTGGTGGGCAAAGCGGCGTAGGGGCGGGTTTTCTATGGGTTCTCCGGTTTCCCTCGCCATCGCATTCCATCCGTGCCCCATTTACATTTCATGCATCACCAGTGTCATCGCCTGCTGTGCCACAAATAGTAAAAGCGGGCGATAAACACTAAAAACAAAATAAAAAGTAATTTAATTCTAGATTGTTCAGATTTCAATATGAAATATTACTTTTTGAGGAATTAGATTTTAGATTACTTTTGTTAATAATGCCCGCAAACACATTAATTGAGGGTGATTCAGTGGCATAGCGAGAGAGGGGGGGGGTTTGAGATTACTTAAACCTTTACAAAAGTACCAGACAGAAGCTCCATGTTATGTTTATTAAGCGCTTTTAAGCAGGTAGTGTTACGTTGTTATACATTGTTGTGATATTGGCATACTTTTCATGTTTCGGACAACAGCAGAGGAGACACTATTGGCATATAGGTATAAATAAATTAAAGTTGCTTGAGCTTCCCAACAAAAGCAACACGCTACTGATTTATCAACTCAACATATCTTGTACAATGCAAAGACCCATTATTCAGCAGAAGGTTTGCATCCAATCATCACTCTTATTGCTCTTGGAGTCTACTGAGAAGAGAGAAATATTGCTCGGTGGAATGACGTCATAACCTTAAATGTCCAGAACAAAACTGGCATTTGCGGGCATCCCCGGTGACGAAGGAGCACCTCCAACAGCTGCTACGGCTAAGCTCCTTACAAGCTCCTTGCTTGGACATCAAAATTAAAACTCTAAAAATAAACATTTTTGCAATACTATTACACCAGCGGTGCACAAGGGCCGTTGCACCATGACTGACAACCCTTGAGGAGCAAACCTTGCCTCCTCCTGTCACTCCACAACCTCATTCTCACCCGCCACCCTGTAAACCCCACTATCCCACAATAGGAACACGTCTAACACTCCTCGGGCTGCCCTCAGCCTGCCAACGCTCGTGTCGTGTGTATTTGTAAAGCATTGAACCATGATCTCCCGAATGCAAGAAACAATTGAGCTTTATTTATGGACCCTCTTCATCTGTTGAGGATCGCAGCGTCCCATTCTGCATTGGGCGTGAAGCACCGCTTAACTTTGCTCAGAGACCTCTTTATCAGGTTGAGGTAAATCTACGACCCGGGACCAGCGGCTCTACTTTCCTTCCGAATGAAGCCATTGTAATCCATCACCCTCCAACGGGTTTGAGCCCACGCTCTTGGGAAGCAGACTCTAGTAGGTTACCCCTAAACGACGGAGAACAACTCCCGAAGGCAAACTCCACACGAAGGCATCTCGCGGGGTTATATATGCAGACACAATTGCGGCGTGTCGTTCTGTCACGTACAATACATTCACGAACAGGAAATACGTAACCGCGTCTTATGAAAAGCCTTCACGTAGAGTTTTCATCGATGGCATAATCATGAGCATATTAAACAGCAGACAATAGAAGATAACTACATCCGTCCATTCCAGGAATAAACACTGAAATTATTGCTGGAGCACTTCCATTAACATTCGTGCTATAACCTGCTCTTCAGTTTGAGGTGGACATCGGCAGCTCAGTCAAGCGTTGTTTTTGGCACCCGCCTCAGTTAATGATGGGATATTAGGTAAATTTGATGGAATGGTCACGTGTGTTGCTGGTGCTGACTGCAGTGAATCCAACAAGAATGGGGACAACACTTTCTCCTTTATATCTCTTTACTAACATTGTCACTTTCATGCCACAGAAGAATTGTTCCAAAATTCTTGAAACTTGGCCAGAAGTTTACAGTAATCACAAGGCCTAGATTTTTAGGGGCATAAACCTTCATTTTAGGTTTAGAGTGTTTAAAATATCTTGTTTCTTATTCAGTACAGGCACCAATAGTATTTCGTTTTTCTTAGTTTGTGAGATCTATTTGTGTTTCTTCTCCACAAATGAAATAAATCCATATAACACACACGCAGAATTGGAACGTAAAATACATTTTCTAATCACATGTGGGGATAATTTTTCTTAATACTGTTCGCATACTTACCTACGTTAAAGATATTTACATTACAAATTAAATATATATTTTAAATTTTCTCGGAATAGCCTCGAAGACCTCTTTATTCTGGATAAGTTTTGCAGAATTTTGCACAACGGTTAAAGCGTAACAGATACTTAAAAACCTAATACGCAAAAAATGTAGAGCTTGTTGAAGCATTAATGTACGAGTGTCATATACGTTTTACTTGTAGAGTTGGCCGTTTTTGAGATATTCCTTGTTATTGGTTTTCAGTTTTAAACTGCTTAAATTTTCTCAAACGGGACCATACAAAGTGAACCGAACCTCAATTGTTTCATATACCGACCAGCTTTTAAAAGATTTGACTATCACTTTAGCATAATGTATTCCCTTATATCAAGTATTAGGATCATCTCTGTCAATGTTTATCTCGATTAGCAAGATGTAGATAAAAGAATAGTCTTTTTTAAGAATAGCTTGTTTTCGGAATAGCTACAGAAAGTTATGTGAATAGTACACATAAGTTCTTTTATTCAGGGGACCGTAAACATGTATAGCCAGTGAGCTCCTGGTATCGAATTTTTGGGTGGAATGCAATTTTTTCTGTACCCATGTACTCTGTACGAAGTAGAGAAAGTAAAAAGATATTTTACATTAATTTTGATAATGAATTTTCGTGAATATGATTAGACATATGGTTGTGATGTTATAGGCGCTCTATTTTGATTCCCTTGTGTTTTATTAGCTATGCATATAAACTGAAAAAATCTGAAGTGTTCCATTCACATGACTTTCTCCATATCCCTGCAACAAATAATTCTTAAAAAGCGTGTACTTCTATTTACTTTATGCTAATCAGACAAAAATAGCAGAAGTAGTCTAATTACTCGCTTCCTTGTAAGTAGGAGCGAAATAAGGGACAACCGTAGGTTAAAGTGATAGTCAAAAGCTGGTTGCTATGTCAATGAAGTTCCTTTGTCTATATGGATAGGAGTTGACAAGTTCCTGTATGAGAAAAGTATACGTTTTTCATAGCAGAAACCAAAAATAAGGAATGTCAAAAAACGACGAACTCCACGAAAAAATGTATATAACATAAATTATGTATTTTAATGTGCTCTACATTTTTTGTGCAGTAAGTTTTTGTCCATCTCTTACGGTTTAGCAGTTATTCAAAATTTAGTAAAATTCATTCAGAATAAACTACTCTTCAGAGGCTATTCCCAGAAAATGCAAGATATACATTTTATTTGTCAGGTAAATATGTTTAATATACGAAATTTTAATCAAAATCGTTAGAGCCATTTTTGAGAAAATCAAAATTTTCGAAAAAAATTCCATGTGAAGGGTAGTTGGGGTTGGGGGATTTTTCTCCAAATCTTCGTGTCGCATCCCTGGAAGATACTAAACTTAAATAACAAGTTTGGTATTTTACCGACTTTTCGTTTTTGAGTTATCGTGTTCACAGACACACGGACACACGGACACACACACACACACACACACACACGGACCTTTTTGTGAAAATGCTTTTTTTTTGGATATTGGGGGCCCTAAAACATATATTTCCGGTGAAATCTCGGTATCGAATTTTTTGGTGGAGTGCAATACTTTCTCTATACACTATGTACATAGTGCGTATGGAGAAAGCAAAAAGCTTATGCTTTTATTTAGCTCATGATAATCGCGAAAAATTATCAGAAATCGTCTTATTACTTGCTTCCTTGTAAGTAGGAGCAAAATAAGGGAGTACCATAGGTTATAGTGATAGTTAAAAGTTGGTTGCTATGTAACTGAAGTTCCTTTGTTTGTATGGACAGGAGCTGAGAAATGCCTGTATAAGAAAAGTATTTTTAAAGCTTTTTAAGTTTTTTAAAGCTAAAACCAATAACAAGGAATATCTAAAAAATAATCAATTCCAAAAATGTATATAAAATAAATTGTGTGTTTTAATGTGCTGTACAATTTTTGTGTAGTAAGTTTTTGTCCATCTCTTACGGTTTATTAGTTATGCAAAATTCCGTAAAATTCATTCAGAATAAAGTATTCTTCAGAAGTTATTCTCAGAAAATTCAAGATATACATTTTATTTTTTAGGTAAATATCTTAAATATACGATATTTTAATCAAAATCGTTAGAGCCATTTTTGATAAAATCAAAATTTTCGAAAAAAGTTCCATTTAAAGGGTGGTTGGGAGTGGGGGGATTTTCTTGAAAATCTTCGTGTCGCATCCTAGGAATATACCAAATTTAAATACCAAGTTTGGTATTTAAGGGTCTTTTCGTTTTTGAGCTATGCTGCCCACAGACACACACATACACACAGACAGACACCCACGGACATTTTTCTAAAAATGCTTTTTTTTATTCAGGTGGTATCAAAACATGTATTTCCGGTGAAATCTCGGTATCCAATTTTTGGGTGCATTACAATACCTTCTCTATAAATATGTACATAGTAAGTATAGAGAAAGTAAAAACATGGTGTTAATGTTTTGTAGTAACTTCATTATTTCCTCCAAAACATAGCTATAACGACACAGTTATGTATTAATTTATAGTATGTATGATGAAGACATATGTAAGTGCATAATTGTTAATAATTAACATTTATAAAGCAAAATTTGATGGCTCAGCGTTTATTACTTTAACAAATTGAAATTGCAGCCACCTATAATTTTGTGAACCACCAAGGTCTAGCACCACTCTGGCACCTATTTTAATTACAGCAGAGAATATGCAATAAAGCGGAAATATGACAGACTGAAATTAAATGCTGCTAAGTAAATTACTTTTTCAGGCTTAGCGACTTATAAGATAAACCAACCCACTCTTGAGGTTCTTAGAGACATCCTTTGAAACTAGGGACATATCTCTGTAATATCAAATACACATTGTTGATTGTAATGATATTTCCTCCTATGAGAATCCCCTTTCTGAAGTAGGATTTAATAATGAAAACTGACTGCTTTTTTTTTCTATTTTTTTAACGTCCTTTAACCTGGTTGGTCATATCCGACGATGAATAAAATTGGTGAAATGATGCTCAAATGATCTCGGGGTCCATGGAGCTTAAAGTTACTCGACATTCGTCTTCTCAGGATGAGGAAAAACTTCGAAAAAAAAACCTTATCCGGGTAACACAACCTAGGCGAGATTCAAACTCACGACCTATTGAATGTGAAGCAGACACGCTACCACCACACTACCCAGGCGGGCAACTGAAATTCTTACGTTAAATGATTAACATATAAAATGTCTGCTACAAGAATCGAAATGGACAGTTTAATGCTCTATTGCATGGTGTTTTCATTTGATAACAAAGATGATTAGTCAAATGTTCAATAAATTTAAGTGTGCTTAGTGTTTTTACTTTCTCTACATATATAGAGAAGGCATTGTAGTGCACCCAAAAATTCGATACCGGATTTCATCGGAAATACATGTTTTGGGAACCCCTGAATCTATAAAAGCACTTTTAGAAAATGGTCCATGTGTCTATGTGTTTATGGACACCATAGCTCAAAAAAGAGACGACCATTAAATATCAAATTTGGTATTGAAGCCTGGTATCTTCCAAGGATGCGAGACGAAGATTATCAAGAAAATCCCCCAACTCCAAACTACCCTTTACATGGAACATTTTTAAAAAAATTTGATATTTCAAAACTGGCTCTAACGATTTTGATTAAAATACCTTTTGTAGAAGATATTTTTGTGAGAAATGAAATGTATACCTTGAATTTTCTGGGAATAGCCTCTGAAGACCTCTTCATTCTGGATGACTTTTGTATAACTGACAAACCGTAAGAGATATACAAAAGCTTACTGCACAAAAAATGTAGAACTCATTAAAACACACAATTTGTGATATACCACTTTTTTTTTTTACTTTCTCCATACGCATTATGTACATAGTGTATAGAGAAAGTATTGCACTCCACCAAAAAATTCGATACCGAGATTTCACCGGAAATATATGTTTTAGGGTCCCCAATATCCAAAAAAAGCATTTTCACAAAAAGGTCCGTGTGTGTGTGTGTGCGTGTGTGTGTGTGTGTCCGTGTGTCCGTGTGTCTGTGAACACGATAACTCAAAAACGAAAATTCGGTAAAATACCAAACTTGGTATTTAAGTTTAGTATCTTCCAGGGATGCGACACAAAGATTTGGAGAAAAATCCCCCCAACCCCAACTACCCTTCACATGGAACTTTTTTCGAAAATTTTGATTTTCTCAAAAATGGCTCTAACGATTTTGATTAAAATTTCGTATATTAAACATATTTACCTGACAAATAAAATGTATATCTTGCATTTTCTGGGAATAGCCTCTGAAGAGTAGTTTCTTCTGAATGAATTTTACTAAATTTTGAATAACTGCTAAACCGTAAGAGATGGACAAAAACTTACTGCACAAAAAATGTAGAGCACATTAAAATACACCATTTTTTCGTGGAGTTCGTCGTTTTTTTGACATTCCTTATTTTTTGTTTCTGCTATGAAAAACGTATACTTTTCTCATACAGGAACTTGTCAACTCCTATCCATATAGACAAAGGAACTTCATTGACATAGCAACCAGCTTTTGATGATCACTTTAACCTACGGTTGTCCCTTATTTCGCTTCTACTTACAAGGAAGCGAGTAATTAGACTATTTCTGCTATTTTTGTCTGATTAGCATAAAGTAAATAGAAGTACAGGCTTTTTAAGAATTATTTGTTGCAGGGATATGGAGAAAGTCATGTGAATGGTACACATCAGATTTTTTGTGTAGAGTTAACTGTTTTCGAAATATTCCGGATCATTGGTTTCAATTTTAAGCTACTTAAACTTTTCTCAAACGGGAAGACATTTTTTTCTCGTTTGTTTACTCCTGGCAAGCAAAGAGATTAGAATTTCAAATGTTTCACAAGGGGATCAGCTTTTAAAGGAAAATATTATTGCTTTAGCCTGTGCATTTTGTTCTATTTACAAGGAAGCTAGTAATAAAACTAATTGTGCTAATATTTATCTTGATTAACATCATGTCTATAACAGATTAATGTTTTGAATGAAAGGTTTGCTAGAAGAATCATGTGAATGGAACACATTACATTTTTGTCCCTCTAATTACAAGGAACCAAGTAATAAGGACATTTCTACCCTCGTTTATCTCGATTATCATGAAGTAGATAGAAGATAAGCTTTTTAACACTAATTTGGAACAGAAATGTAGAGAAAGTCATGTGAATGGAGCACATCATATTTACACCACACTAGTATTTAACAATAAATTTAAAACATTCGCAGTTGTTTGACTTTATATATACATTAATTTCAATATTATAGAGTTTTTAAGAACAAAAAGTACAATCCATGCAACTTTTGTTAAATGTAACATAGTCATCATCCAGGCTTATCATCACACCGGTTATTTTACGTGGGCCCTCTCCGTCGTTTACCACATCCTCTTTGTATTGCCTTAATACCCATGGTTATTTGAATCGCTTACGTTGTCTGTTATAGGGATATCTAATCCGGATCTAGAATTAGAAGAAGAATGGCATATGTAGCAAACTAATTCATGTAACAGAGGGTTAATGGATACCCAATACTCTTCGTTAGTAAAGGTAATCTTCGTGGATGTGAATTCGAATGTTTGGTTAACAGAGAGCGCTATAGGTATGAGTGGTACTGTAGGATAAACAGATATTGATTTAATTTGAGTTTTTTATTCGAACAAAGTTCTTCTCAGCACATACAACAGTTCGCGAGTTATATAATGGGTAGAGACGGACAAATGGAGCAGCAAGTAGTAGCAGCAGTAGCTGTAGTAGTATTTTATTGACCTAAAATATACAGAGTGTACATATGATTTCGTCCAGTAAACAAAAGAGATTAGAAATAAACAACATTTTGCTACCAACTGACTTTTAACCCGGAGGTCCCGAGTTCGTTTCCCGACTGGGGCGAGGAATGTTTCTTTAATCAGAATTATTCTCTATCCCCCATAGAGTCTGGAAGTGTGTATGTGAGAGTGAATGTGTGTGTTTGAGGAAAATAAAACGATTAAACCCAACGACAGCGATTTGTTTCTAATGCAAAGCCCTCCATATGACAGATGTTAAAATGGGACTATATAAATGAAACAGTGAAAAAAAAATACTACAAGAGGCAATGGCCAAAGAATAAATAATAGAGGGCTACAATTTAAAATTGTAATCTCTTATCATTGTCATATGTACAAAACTAGGTATAAACAAACCAGAAGACAACAAAAACTCCGACTAATAAGCGTGGTTTATAATCTTAATTTTATAAATGCATTTACATCGCAGAATTTGTATGCTGACAGCAATTTATGTACCTTAGTCTTGAAACTCTTTTCTGGTAAAATTTTGAACTTTTTAGGAAATTTGTTGCACAAAGCCAGTCCTTTATGCACTACGCTATTGATGCTCCGAGAGAGTTTGTGATGCTGAAAATGTAGTGATTCAACTGTTCTGGTATTATATGAATGATAGTCTTTATTTCCTGTGAGACAACATCGTTTATTATTAATGAAGCAGTTTGTTTCTAATAAATCAATACATATGTGTGTGTGTGTGTATGTGTGTGTGTGTACATCTATGCATGGCAAAGGTAATGTATTAAATTTGAGGCAATATTTCTATTCTAACCACAAAATCTGCCGACATTTTATGAATTTCTTGTCATTTTTTTAATATTTGATGTTCAAATGTTTTTGTTCTGTTGTATTTCGAAATTGAAATCGCTGGGTGCAAATGTTTATTATTCCTTGGTGTTTCGTCGCGTATAAGGTTTTGATTTTCTCTATGCAATTTGGTTTTCCAACAATAAGTATCATAGTTACGTGCTGATTTTCTTGTTTGGGAAGCCAGTTATCAAAAAATCATATGTGTTCCATTCACATGACTTTCTGTATGTCACTGCAACAAATTATTCTATTTACTTCATCTAATGTAGCATAAATTAGTAGAAATAGTCTTATTACTTGCTTCTTTGTTAGTAGAAGCGAAATAAAGTGATAGTCAAAAGCTGGTTTCTCTGCGACTGAAATTCCTTTGTTTGTATGGACACGAGTTCACAAGGTCCTGTATGAGAAAAGTATAGGTTTTTATAGCTGAAACCAAAAACAAGGAATATTTAAAAAACAACCAACTCCACGAAAAAAATGTATATAACATAAATTGTGTGTTTTAAGGTGCTCTACATTTGTTGTGTGGTAAGTTTTTGTCCATCTCTTACGGTGTAGCAGTTATGCAAAATTCCGTAAAATTAACCGAGAATAAAGTAGTGCTATTTCACTCCACCAAAAAATTCGATACCGAGATTTCACCGGGAATATATGTTTTAGGATCCTCTGTATCAAAAAAAAAAGTATTTTCCGAAAAAGATCCGTGTGTTTGTGTGTGTGTGTCCATGTGTCCGTGTGTCTGTGAACACGATAACTCAAAAACGAAAAGTCGGTAAAATACCAAACTTGGTATTTAAGTTTAGTATCTTCCGGGGATGCGATACAAAGATTTTGAGAAAAATCCCCTCACTCCAAACTACTCTTTACATGGAACTTTTTTCGAAAAAGTTAATTTTCTAAAAAATGCTTTAACGATTTTGATTAAAATATCGTATATTAAAGATATTTACCTGACAAATAAAATGTATATTTTGAATTTTCTTGGAATAGCCTCTGAAGACTGCTTTATTCTTGGTCAATTTTACGCAATTTTGCATAACTGCTAACCGTAAGAGATGGACAGGAATTTACCACACAACAAATGTAGAGTACCTTAAAACACACAATTTATGCTATGTACATTTTTTTCGTGGAGTTGAGTGTTTTTGAGATATTCCTTGTTTTTGGTTTCAGCTATAAAAAGTTACACTTTTCTTATACAGGACTTTGTGAACTCATGTCCATACAAACAAAGGAACTTCAGTCGCAGAGCAACCAGCTTTTAACTATCATTTTAACCTATGGTACCCCCTTATTTCGCTTCTACTAACAAGGAAGAAAGTAATAAGACTATTTCTGCTAATTTTTGCTTCATTAGGTGAAGTAAATAGAATAATTTGTTGCAGTGATATAGAGAAAGTCATGTGAATGGAACACATTAGATTTTTTTTCCATATTCATATTTTAATTGCATATGAATATTTCGAATTTGTCGCTCATTTTGACATAACTTTCATAGAGGTACGCTAATTGTAAATACTTTTTAAAAATTGTTCAAAATAATCCAGCACGGTAATTTTTAGAACATTTTGGTACACTCATTTGGTAAAACATCAATAACTTTGTAAATATTACTTAGCGTTAGACAGAAAAGTATTTTTTTTTAATTTTGATCGGAGTTTTACTTTAGCTATTGGCAGCATTGGCATTTGGCTCATATTTCCTTCATGTGACAGTTTCGAAGTAATGCAAAGTTGTTTTTGGAAAGTTAGGTTACTTTTTTTTTATTTTATGTAATTCTAGGTTTGAAAGCAATTTCTGAAGCAGCAAAACGTTCTATATAAAGTCTATTATCTCAGAAACCAATTGATATTAAGGGCTGAAAATTTTACCACACATTGCACCTAAATAGGCTTTATTTTAACAGAAAAGTTGTTATTGATTAGTTATTTTTTAAATTTAAAAATTATCATTGTAATAAAATTTTTAGAGCTTTATTTTAAAAAACCAAAGCTTTCCTTCTAATGAACAATAATATTCTATTTTTCTTGAATTAATAGTAAAGGTATTGCTGAATATACCTTGAAAAATGTAGCTCATTATCTTAAATAGTTGCTGAGATACCAAGTCAAGTTTTAACATTGGCAAGATAGTGCATTTCGAAAACGTTTTTCGTTTTAGCAAAGGATATTTAAAGAAAGTGAGGTTAAGTGGTTACAATAAAGAGTATTGAAACACTTGTAAGTGACCTCTTAAATATGTTTGAGTTAATTGGTCTGGGAATACAAATAAATTAAACCTAAAAGGAGAAACTAATATCACAGCTGTGGACATCGTAAAGAGGATTTCCTTGAAATTCCGAAGTCAATGGAAATGAATAAATTGACTAAATAATGCACAAACAAATAGACCGTCACAAACTGACTGAGGCTCCGCACTGTTAGTTCTGGAAGTTACCGCTAGATAGATTTACCTTTTGAAGACAAGTTGCGCCAACTAGCGGTTGTACCATACACAAATTGATTCACAGAAAATTCCGAATAAATTTGATCACCTGGTAATAATTAGTTTCGACAACTTAGAAACAAATCAGTCACAAATATATGTTACATTTGGTAATCCAAGGTCCAATAATTGTCATCCGGCAAGGTGATGGTCGCTTAAATAAAACAAGTATTGGCATTCTACTTTATATGCAAATACTTTTGGCTACGTTTGTATGCTGAATAAAGACACAGGCATAAAATCAAAAGCCTTGTTCTAAATCAACCTGGCTGATATTTTGGGAAAATACTTACAATGTAATTAGTGTACACTGTGACTGGCTGTGACACGAGTATATATTTTTAGAGCGTGAGAGAAAGCAAACAAAATACGTAAAAATAATGAATAAATTTGCTAAATGAAACATTATAATATATCCAAATTCACATATGTGTGTCGTAACGGATATTTCATTTGTTTCAATACTTACACAGGTGATGATAAATTATTGAAAATATGGATTGTAATATGCTTGACATTTTGAACGAAGAGTGTTAAGAATTTATTAATTCCACAAATAAATGTTTCATTTATATAGCCCCCTTTAACATCTAAGGTCATATCGGCGGCTTTGCACTTGACATGTTGTCTGTAGGTTCTTTTTTACGTTTGGTTTAAATCATTTTATTTTCCTTAAACATACACACACACACACACTCACATACATAGGGATAGGGAATATTTCTGGCTAAAGAAAAATTCCCCGCCCCATCTGACCACTCGACCACGAGGCAGTCTATAAATGTATATTGTTTTAGGTTTTGGATTTAAAAAAAAAAAAAGTAAGATGATTCTTGTATTTGAATGTTCCTAAACTCACGAGACTGGCCATTTTAAGTTTTCTTACAGGCACATTGGAGAAAATTGTTGTGGAGGTGGTGGCAATATTTCTGTCTTGTTGACATGGTAATTACGTCATTCATTTTCTGGCACTGGTGCCAGAAATAAATTTCGCACGATTTATGACGGTATAATAAGCCGTTTTAATGATAGGATTGCATAAAATTACGTTTACATTTTGATGCACGTACAACAATTTTCATACTATATAATATTATGGAAAAAATATTCTAATTTTATGGAAACTTTCATATTTTGTAATATGATTTTTCATTTTTAAAACTGTTTCCGTCAGCAATAAACCGGGCTTTCCAGTTATTTAATTTGGGCATTTTTCTGCGGAACACGTTTGGAAAATACAAGCGACCCTTTCCAGGAAACGCATCTGGAAACACCCGCACCACTGTTTTCAACAAGTTAGGTGCAATTGGGAAAATGTAGTATTCTCTCTATCTGATGTCTTGTAAAAATTAAACCACTTCTATCCTTTAAGTTGTGTTTTCGTGAACCAGTAGCATATTATAATTAGTATTAAGAAATGAAAAAGCAACAAATAACTTCTTTTCCCTTTTTACTTTCTCTACATGTATTATGAATATAGTAGTTAGAGAAGGTATTGTATTTCACCCACAACATTTAAATATGAAATAGAAAAAAAAATTATTGCGGAAAAATATCTAGAGCGCTATAAAACCCACAATTTAGTACATAATTTCAGTAATTCCTAAATAAATTCCCATAGTTTGAATTTGTTTATGCTTTTTTATATTATTTAAAATCTTGTCGTTATCCGTAATCTTGCGCAATGTCACGTAAAAACCAGTGAGGAGTGTCCCCTTTAAATCATTTAACATTTGATTGGATTTTCTCTATTCTCTTTTACCTGTAACGAAATGTATAATGAAACGTATTTCTACGAAAGCTTATCTTCAATAAATGAAGCTTTGGTAATCATAGTTTGAGGAAGCTTTATTTAAAGAAAAGAACAATAGAAATCTGATGTGTACCATTCACATAGCTTTCTCTATATTTCTGCAAAAAAATGTTAATAAAAAGCTTGTGTTTTTATTTAATTCATGCTAATCGAGAAAAAATTAGCAGAAATACTCTTATTACCTGCTTCCTCGTAAGCAGAAGCGAAATAAGGGAGTACCATAGGTTAAAATGATAGTCAAAAGCTGGTTGCTATGTGACTGAAGTTCCTTTTTTTTTGTATGGACAAGAGTTGACAAATTCCTGTATACGTTTTTCAAAGCTGAAACCAATAACAAGGAATATGTAAAAAAAAAAAAAAAACACCAACTCCACGAAAAAAACAGTACATGACACAAATTGTGTGTTTTATTGTGCTCTACATTTTTTGTTTGATAAGATTTTGTCCACCTCTTACGGTTTAACAGTTATGCAAAACTCCGTAAAATTCATCCAGGATAAAGTAGTCTTCAGAGGCTATTCCCAGAAAATCCAAGATATAAATGTATTTAATATGCTATATTTTAACTAAAACTGTTAGAGCCATTTTTAGAAAATCAAAAATTTCAAAAAATGTTCCATGTAAAGGGTAGTTTGGGTGGAGGATTTTTCTCAAAATGTCCCTGTCGCATTTCTGGAAAATAGTAAACTTAAATGCCAAGTTTCGTATTTTACCGACTTTTCGTTTATGAGTTATCGTGTTCAAAGACACACGGACCTTTTTCTGAAAATACATTTTTTGCATACAGTGGACCCTAAAACATATATCCGGTGAAATCTCGGTATCGAATTTTTTGGTGGAGTGCAATACCTTCTCTATACACTATGTACATAGTACGTATAGAGAAAGTAAAAAACAAAGAAAAAATCTGGTGTGTTCCATTCACATGACCTTCTCTATCTCTCGGTAACTTATCAGTGTTAAAAAGCTTATTCTTCTAGCTACTTCATGCTAATCGAGATAAACAGTAGCAGAAATGGCTTTATTACATGCTTCCTTGTATGTGAAAGCCAAATAAGACAATACACTAGACTTTTAAGAGACTTTAAAAGCTGGTTGCCATGCGGATGAAACCCCGTTTCTTGGCGTTGCTAGGAGTTGAGAAATTCCCACATGTTGAAAACTTTAAAAACTGAAACCAACAAAATACAATATCTAAAAAATGGTCAACTCCACGAAAACCGTATATGACATAAATTGTTTGTTTGAACAACATCTGCATGATATTGTCTGTGTGTTACAGTTTACTAGTTATGTATACTAAATTCAGTAAAGCTTGTCCAGAATAAAGTGGTCTTCAGAAGCTATTCCCAGAAAACTCAAGCTATAAATATTATTTGTCATGTAAATATCTTTAATATGCTGTATTTTAATAAAATCGTTAGAGCCATTTTTGAGAAAAACAGAATTTTAAATTTTTTTCCATGTAAATGGTAATTTCGGATGAAAGGATTTTTCTCAAAATCTTCGTGTCGCATCCCTGGAAGATACTAAGTTTAAATACCAAGTTTGGTATTTTACCGACTTTTAGTTTATGTGTTATTCTATTCACAAACACATGGGCATTCACACACGACTCTTTTTTCTAACTTTTGTTTTGAATACAAGGGATCTCAAAACGTGTGTTTCCTGTGAAAGCTAGAATTTTTAGTGGAATGCAATACCTTCTCTATAGCTATGTACATAGTATGGTAGGTACGTTTTATAATGCATCACTATATTAAGCCCCCCATTCTCGTAGCCACCTCTTCGTGTTTCGCGGCTAGCGTTTCAGTATTAGGGAAACATAAATAAGGAGGAGTTGCAGAGTGACAAGAGTGCACCTGTTCGTCTGAAAATCGTATCTTCTCGTTTGCCACCTCTTCGTGCTTCACGTCCAGTCTTTCTGTATTAGGAGACTATAAATAACAAAGAGGCGTTCAATGTAAAGAGTTCGTCTGTTTGTCAGACAAACCAAGAGCCCTTGCTTAGGTGGGAGTGCCCTAAGGATTTGCACAATAAATATATTAAAAAAGTATTTATACACTAATGTTAAGCTTTTGTTGCAGAAGTCTATTTACTTTCTCAATTGCTAGTTTTCGCAAGCATTGCTTTGTATTTAAACGTCTTTTCCTTTGTGTTTCTTACGTTTTAAGCTGTCATAAGATATCATTTTGTTGGTGAAGGAATTGATTTTTACTTTCTCTACACGTACTATGTACATAGTGTATAGAGAAGGTATTGTAATGCTCCCAAAATTTCGATACCGGGATTTCACCGGAAATACATGTTGGTACAGTATATTAGCCGGCTGTGTATTTTATTAGTTCAATTAATATGTTTGCATATGTTTCATGTAGGAAATATCTGCTTCAGCAGCCAAGACTGAGCAGATTGTGGAACACAAAACATTGGGGCGAAGAAGTTGCTAATGCGATCGCTAAGGTTACTTTCTTTGTTAATGTTAGTAACACAATTGCCTTTGTAGAGCAATATATGTAGCGCATTAGAGACATAAGTAACAGGGTAAATCTTAGAGAAAGGTTTGTCCCCTAAAAGTTAGCAGCTCGGGACTTCTCCATTGTAAAGAGCAGTCACGTGAGTTGAATAGAAAGAACTTGCAAAATTAATCACGTAACGTCATTTTCGCGCTTCTTTTCAGCCAATCAGAAATGAGTTCAAAATTGGAGATTTTAGGTAGGTATTTAAGCGATGCGCCTACAAGGATTTAGGTTATAGGTACCGTGGTGATTTATCCTCGCCCGAAAACACTCGGGCGACTAGTTCCTGCTCCTGGATTTAGGTTATTGTTATTGTCGCTGTTGTTGCTTATTCTTCGTGAGAGACGCTGAACGCGGTACGCTAAAGGTTAAACATTGTACGTACGTGAACGCGGTGGTGTGAGTGTGGAAGTATGTGAATTTATTACGCGAGACATTGTAGTTATCGCCCGAGGTGGTTTGTCGCGTAATATGAAAGTACGCAGAAGTACCAATGAGCGTCGAAAATAAGAACTTAGCAACCAGCAGATAATAGCACTAGTTATTAATATTTCAACGTCTTCAAGAATTATTCGCTCGTAGGATTAGAGCCTCAACGATCAACAAAGGTTAATAAAAACATTAATTCAGTGAAACCTAAAGTGAAGTACTTCTATTTTTAAGTCTACCCCGTGTTAAATACCTCAGTCATTCTTTCTCCCCTCAGAGTTTACATGGACGTCGGTGCATCAAAGGAATTTCCAGAGCTATGTACTCGTTCGTTTATAGAGTATTACACGGATGCTAATCCAGACCGACTCCGAGGTAGACAAAAGAACGGCGACATATTGGCGTACAAAGGACTGCGACAATGCTTTGATTCCCCCTGAATCCAGAAAAAGGATTTTTGGGAAAAGGCCCATGTGCGTGTGCGTGTCTGTGTGTGTCTGTGGACAGCATAGCTCAAAAACGAAAACACCGTTAAATATCAAACTTGATATTTAAGTTTGTTATCTCCCAAGAATGCGACACGAAGATTTTCAAGAAAATCCCCCACCCAACTACCCTTTACATAGAATAATTTCCAAAATTTTGATTTTCTCAAAAATGGCTTTAACGATTTTGATTAAACTCTCTTTTATTTAAGTTATTTACAGGCCAAATAAAACATGTATCTTGAATTTTCTGGGAATAGCCTCTGAAGACTATCTTATTCTGAATGAATTGCATAACTGCTAAACCGTAAGACATGGACAAAAACTTATGATACAAAAATGTAGAGCATGTTAAAACAGACAATTTATGTTATATACCTTTTTTCGTGGAGTTGATCGTATTTTAGATATTCCTTGTTTTTAGTTTCAGCTTTGAGAAAATTATATTTTTGTCATATAAAAGTTGTCAGCTCCTGCCCATACAAACAAAGGAACTTCAGTCACATAGCAACTAGCTTTTGACTATCACTTTAACGTATGGTACTCCCTTATTTCATTTCTATTTACAAAAAAGTAAGTAATAAGACTATTTCTGCTAATGTTTTCTCAATTAGCATAAAGTAAAAAGAAAACTAAAACTTTTTAACAAAAATTTGTTACATTATGAAATTATTCAGCTAATGTATTGTAACCCTAATAAGAAGTCGCGATATAACCATTGCAGTTTAAGCGACTTTAAATAAATAAATTAAAAAAAAAAAGGAATTTGTTGCAGAAATATAGTCATTTTCATGGTAAACATAAGATTTTTATTACATATGTCCGTGCATTCTTACTCTTAAAAGACTTAATCTATTTAATTTGATATGTACTATACTACACAGCTTTCACTTTCCGTATTTTAGATTCAAGACATCGTCCAGCGCAGTACTTGAGTTTTGTATTTTAAAGGAGTTGACCCATTAATTTCCCTAGTAAAGGTCTAACGACAACTGCAGAGTACAGGATACTTAATTTTGCTGACTGAAACGCAAAACGACAAGAAGTCGAATCCATAAGTCCTGTAACTTGGGTATAAATTGAAGTTAACTATTCATTTAATCAACTTATTATAAACATCATCGGTGGAATTTTTGGAGTGAATCGATCTAAACGCGAGATCCATTCAACCAATAATTGCTTGCAAAGTCCTTATAAACCTTATTATAAACATCATCGGTGGAATTTTTGGAGTTGAATCGATCTAAACGCGAGATCCATTCAACCAATAATTGCTTGCAAAGTGCGAAGGACAATTATTGGTTGAATGGATCTCGCGTTTAGATCGATTCAACTCAAAAATTCCACCGATGATGTTTATAATAAGTTGATT